>CM077090.1:169034724-169634724 GCA_039513925.1 Platanthera zijinensis
AGAGGATTTGGGTATTGGGTTAGTGGTTTGGAAATGTGTATGAAAACATCCTCAGTAACCAAGATGAGGTTAGGTTGGTAGGTTGTCGAGTCCTAAGAGGTGCTCGGGACCGACGAAAGATCGTCCTTCCCGGTGGGAGAGGAAGAAGCTTAACACACTAAGGTTAGATCCAAAGTAATTTGAATGGGATCGGGTAATGGGTAATAACCAATAAAAGTAAGTGCCTTGCGAAAGTGAACGATAGGCTTCAGCTACAATCATAGTTCCTCGTGCCCTTTGAGAGCCCTTCACAGGGAATACCGGGGGCAGTCCTAGGCTAATGTAAACCGTAGGAATAATAAACTAAAAGAGCAACTAGAATATCTAGGGTTGCACATTCACACACCCCGGTATCTAGGGAGGTAGAATAAGTTAGTTTGGTTGCCATTCAGACGGTAGCTCTGAAGGTAGATGCACGGACGGGACAGTCCGGGGAGCCGAGGGCTCGAGGGTTTGAATACAGAATAAGGTGGTGGGTCTTCGGTATTTGATTGTCGTTCACACCGACATCGGTACGTTGACTCGGCGGTGTGGGACACTTAGCCAAAGAAAGCCTTGTGGATATAGCCAGCACTAGTACATGGATACTCTAGGTTGTGTTCTTCTAGGGGCGTACGGAAGGGCTAGGCCTGGTAGTGTGGATATACGCCTAGGATGGGGGGCCCGACCCACTGTCTCCGTTTGCCACTACGGAGGTTCCTGGGAGTGAAGCTAGCTTCCCGAATAGGGGGAACTAAAGGTCTGTGCGCATAGAGTCGTGTGCATGAGTTGCACTTGCATGAATAATGGCATAACATATCACTACACTCATATTTGCATACAACCGACACCCCAACATATAAATCGGTATGAGACTTTTTATACGATGGGAGCCTTGCAAAAGACCCCTTAACTTATAAGTTTGTATGAGCATTCATATAAGTTAAGGTTACTTACTTACTTACTTACTTGCATTCTATTTGTCTTCTTATGATTATACTACTTACCACATGTATACTTTACTACTCACTACCGTAGAACTGCTAGATGTACTCTATTTTAATTAGTTGTTTATACACCATGAAAAATTGTTAGACTAGTTCCACCGTCATCCGTTTGATTATTCTCTACCTTTGTAGCTTCCCTTTCCTCCTCTCCGCTCGGTGCTTAGGAGCCGTGGGGGGAGGGGTAGGGGATGATAGGGCTTAGTCTTTATGACTAATGGTTTTAGAACCATAACATTACAGGAGCTTCGGATGGGAGACATGGACCACCAGCCTAGGGACCAGCACCAACGGAGTACGGTGCGCATGGAGGTGGGCCAATCTAGCACCGGAGCACCTGTGACCAACTCTGTGAGTGTTTAGTATTTTTATAGCTTCCGCGATGAGTGATTTTTAGTGAGGACTCTGATGTACTGGGCTCGAGCCCGTTTCTTTATTTCATCTAAGCTGTTCTTTGTAGTACTTTCTATATATTGATGGACTTGTTGTGATTTCTATTCGTTTATGATTCTGTGGACATGTTTACATTCAGTGTATACTTAATTTTCTCTCCTTGTGATCGAAAAAGGCTGGCAGAATTAGCATTTTGTAGTGGCGGCCTTCCCGTGAGTCGGTGCCACCACAAAGAGGCAATTCTGGGCTAAGACCCCGGTGGTTGAAAAAGAAAAAAAAAAGGGGGTCTTACAAGTGGTATTAGAGGAGACCTCGATCGGAAGAGAAGTAGTCCACAAAACCTTGGGCCACCCCAGTGCGAGCTTAGTTTGCAGACAAACTAGCAGCGGAAGCAGTGGTGTGCCCATAAGGGAAATCACATGTGAAAGTCAATCCTACCCCTTTCTTATATTCCATTCATACGTTCTCTAACAAATGGAATTCATTTCCTTGTAGCCTGCGACGAACCCTACATCACAGGAGGGAACACCTCAGGCTTCGAATGTGGTCCCACCTCTGCCAGCTCCAGCTCCGTTCCAGTAGTCGGAGATGGGGCAAACACTAACGACCATTCTGGAGGCCTTCAGAGCTCAACAAGCCCCGATCCCACAGCCAAAACCCAGGGCCAACTGGATGAGCGTCTTACGGGGACTTTCCCCTCCATCCTACCTGGGGGTGGAATCGGCAGTATGTACTGAGGTGTGGTTAGATACCATTTACGAGATGCTTGCGGGGATCTGATGCCCCACTAAGGAGGAAGTTGATTTAGTAGTCTCCTGCCTGGAGTCACACGGAAAGAGGTGGTGGAAATCACAGCTGGACACCACTTTTGCGGGTATGGATTGCGCTGATATTACTTGGGAGGAGTTCAGAGCAGCACTCTTGGGACATTTCGTTCCTCAGTCGGCGAGGGACGAGCTGGAGGATAGATTCCTGTGGTTGAGGCAGGGGAACAAGACGGTGGTGGAGTATTATCAGGATTTTACTCACCTGGCCCGCTATGTGGACGCTTATCAGTTGGACGACACTGGCTATGCTAGGAGGTTTTATAAGGGGTTGCAAGATGACATGAGACAGGCCCTCCTCTTCGTCTCAGAGGGGAGTTTGGCCAGGATTCTGGAGATGGCTAAAAAGAGAGAAGCGGATCAGCTTACAGTCAAGATCCGGAAGAGACCGGCTGACGATGCAGTGATTAGAGGTCGTAGAGTCCGTCCTCGAGGCCAGGTTATTGGGGAGAGAAGGAACGGGGATCAACCTCGTCAAGAGATTCGGCAGGAGCAGAGGAGTCAGGGGGTATTGGCTCCCCAGCCTTTACAGATGCTGGAGATTCCAAGGACAACAGAGAAGGCACTGGTATGATTTCAATGTAATCAGCCGGGGCATATCAAGAGGAACTGCCCTATGAGGCGAGCACCCCCACCAGCATATCAGGGCGCCCCACCTCCCTGGCAGTTTGACGGCCAAGGAAACGATCGAGGACGAGGATATCAGGACCGAGGCCATAGGCCAGAGAGGGAGCAAGTGTATGCTCTAGACCTGACACAGCCTCGAAACCAGGAGCAGGTTATCGCAGGTATGGCAGTACTTTTGAAGTTTCTTCCTATGAACTAGTTTTCTAGACATAACCTAGTTAGAAATTAAGAGAAGACAACTATAGTAAGAATACTAAGACATTTAATTACCTCAGGCATAGTCTTCATTAGCGGGAAGCCTGCTCACACGCTCTTCGACACTGGTGCTTCACACTCATTTGTGTTGGAAGATTTCATGAAAGGATTGGCAGGCGTGGAGTCGTTCACCGGAAAGATGATGAGGGTGCGCCTACCCGATGGATCAGAGCTAATGACCTCTGCTCATTGCAATATGGAAGCAGAGATCGGCGGGAAGGTGTTTGAGGCACCAGCGATGATTCTGAAGATGCCAGATTACGATCTGATCCTGGGCATAACTTGGCTGTGCTGGAACCATGCCCAGATTAACTGCATGGCGAAGAGGATCACCGTGAGGCACGGGGACTCCTTTATTGTTAACGAAGGTATTATACCAGCACCCCGCACCTTATTATCATTTGTGCAGGCCGTTAAGGCCCATCTGTAGGGGTAAGAGGTTTATCAGGTCCTTTTTTAGGCGGTCGTGTCCAAGGGCTCCATTTCAGATATTCTAGTAGTGCGAGACTTCGCCGACGTATTTCCGGAGAAACTACCAGGGCTACCCCCGCACCGAGAGAAGGACTTCCAGATTCAGCTCTTACCAGGGGATAAATCGGTATCCAAAGCTCCCTATCGAATGGCCCCAAAGGAGTTGGTGGAATTTCAAAGCCAACTTCAGGAGTTAGTGGAGGCCGGGTTCGTTCGGCCTAGCTCTTCACCATGGGGAGCTCCGGTGTTATTCGTCAAGAAAAAGGACGGAACCCTTCAGCTGTGTATAGATTATCGGGCCCTGAACAGGTTGACGGTCTGGAATACTTATCCCTTGCAAAGGATAGACGAGCTATTTGACCAGCTGGAGGGAGCCCATTGGTTCTCAAAGCTGGATCTGAGGTCGGGGTACTACCAGCTTCAAATTCGGGAGGAGGACATCCCAAAGACGGCCTTCAACAGCAGATATGGTTTATACGAGTTTACCGTGATGCCTTTTGGTCTCACGAATGCACCCTCCACATTCATGACCTTGATGAATCGGGTGTTCGAAGAGTATCTGGATGTCTTCGTTATCGTATTCATCGACAACATCCTTATATATTCAAGGACGGAGGAGGAGCACGCGAGACATCTGGCCTTGACCTTGGAGAAGCTGCGGGAGAATAAGATGTATGCCAAATACAGCAAGTGTAAGATCTGGCTAAAGGAGGTGGCATTTTTTGGGACATGTCATCAGTGGAGCAGGTCTGGCAGTGGATCCGGCGAAGGTCCAAGCAGTACGGGATTGGCCACCACTGAAGTCAGCCTCAGATGTTCGAAGTTTCTTAGGACTTGTCGGTTATTACCGAAAGTTCGTAAAGGGGTTCTCTCAGATTGCCCTCCCTCTTACGTCTCTGACGAAGAAGGAGTCCCCTTTTATTTGGACACAATGATGTGAATCTGCTTTTCAGGAGCTGAAGGACCGGCTTACCTCGGCTCCCATCCTTGCTCTTCCGTCAGGGAAGGAAGGATTCCAGGTGTACATAGATGCTTCCTATCAGGGGATGGGTGCCGTTCTGATGCAGAATGGGCACGTAATAGCTTATGCCTCCCGTCAGCTAAAGCAATATGAGCAAAACTACCCCGTGCACGACTTAGAGATGGGGGCTGTTGTTTTCGCTCTTAAGATCTGGCAATACTACCTTTACGGAGTTTACTGCGATATATTCTCGGACCACAAGAACTTGAAATACGTAGACACGCAGAAGGAGCTAAAAATCAGGCAGAGACGCTGGATGGAGTTTCTGTCGGACTACCAGTATACCATGCACTACCATCCGGGGAAGGCGAACGTGGTCGCAGACGCTTTGAGTCAGAGAGCAAGTACGAAAGGAGCAGGCCCGCAGCTGATGGACTTGGAGTTGGTTAAATAATTCGAGGAGATGCAGATATCACTAGTGTCCGAGGATGACCCGGAGTTATACATGGAGTACCTGGGATCGATGGTTACCACTGATTATATTCGGGACCGAATCAGAGATGGGCAGAAGCTGGATGTGAGAGCTGAGCCAATATTCAGGGCCTTAGAGGAAGGCACGACAGGAGATTACTCTTTGAGGGACGGGCTCATGTGTTTCAGAGACAGGGTCTATATACCGGCAGGAGGCCAGATCCGGGAGGACATTATGGCAGAAGCTCACTGCAGCCAATACTCGGTACACCCGGGGATACCAAGATGGTAAAAGATTTGAAGAGGATGATGTACTGACCAGGTATGAAGAAGGACATTACGTACTTTGTGATGCATTGCGAGGCCTGCCAACTCGTAAAGGCAGAGTGTAGGAACCCGGCAGGCTTGCTGCAGCCACTTCCGACGCCGGAGGGGAAATTTGAGGATATAGCCATGGACTTCATGCATGGGCTACATCGATCCCATGCGGGGAATGACTCGATCTGGGTGATAGTGGACAGGCTAACAAAGGTGGCCAGATTCATTCCAGTGGTGAAGGACGCTCCGGTTAGTGTATTAATACGGAGGTTCATTGAGCAGTTTGTGCGTTATCATGGGATGCCCAAGACTATCATTTCGGATCAGGATGGGCGGTTTACATCCAGGGAGTGGAGGTCAGTCAAGGCCCATCTGAATTATCAGTTGACATTCAGCACAGCTTTTCACCCTCAGACCGACGGGCAGACGGAGTGCACCAACCGTACACTGGAATATCTTTTGCGCCTGTGTATTTTGGACCGCGGCGAGCCTTGGGAGAGATTGCTGCCACTGGTCGAGTTTTCGTACAACAACGCCCATCAGTCCAGCATAGGCATGACTCCATACGAGGCATTGTATGGAAGGAGGTGCAGGACCCCACTATCATGGGTTCAGGATGAGGATCCGCAGGCACTGGGCTTGGAGTTTGTGGGGGATACAGATGCTCAAATTAGATTGATCCGGGACAGGATGTTGGAAGCCCAGAGCAGGGAGGCCAAATACTACGATGCGAGGCATCGTCGGGTGGAGTTCCAGGTGGGAGACCGAGTTTTCTTGAAGATACGGCTGATGCACGGAGTCTCGCGGGTTCACGGGCGGAAGAAGCTCAGTCCGAGATATACGGGGCCTTACAGGATCCTGGAGCGGATCAGCCCCTTGGCTTATAGACTGGAGCTACTGTCGGAGTTAGCGAGATTGCATGACGTCTTCCACGTCTCCTCACTACGGAGGGCTATGCTACGCCATGAACAACTGATTTCCTCAGCAGATGGCCCGGTGTCCTCGGATCGGTCAGTCAACTTGGAGCCTATTAGGATCGATGACACGACAGTGCGGGTCTTGCGACGTAAAAAGGTTCCGCTAGTCAAGGTTTTGTGGAACAATCATGGGTAGGAGGAGCATATATGGGAACCACAGGACACCATGCGACAAAAGTATCCAGAGCTTTTAGGTCAGGTATACCTCACAACCCCTCTGGACAATCAATTTGCTTTCCTATTTTAAACCAATAGGACTGAAATTTCAAGAATATGGGATAATCTTTTGTTTATTGGGGTCTAGACTCTGCCAATTGGGCGAATCAGTCTTAGATTTGACAATCGCCTTTAAACCTCACATAACAAACGCGGCGTAGAGATGTAAATCTTTAAACTCTCATGGGATGTTACAAGCTTCTTTCTCCCGATAGGACCCCCCGTAGGCTTAACCTTGATTTCGGGGACGAAATCTTTGTTTTGTTTATTGGGATTTGTAACATCCCATTTCAAACTAAACCCCTAGAGGTGGTTTTGTCATAACAGAACCCTAGGAAACCCAAGACTTGAAGTCTATTGACCAAGATTTTGAGTCACGGGTTGGTCACGCCCGTGACCGACCCGTCACACCCGTGACCTAGGGCGTGACCCCTTCGATGATCGTCGACCTTTGAAAGACGATCGGCGAGCTCAGAAATTTCAACATGGGCCTAGCATGCCCGTGACTGATCCGTCATGCCCGTAACCCTGGAATGGCGTTGAGTGAGCTGAGCTCACTCAACACTGTAGTTTGGATGGCGTTGAGTGAGCTTAGCTCACTCAACGCCATAAGCTAGATGGCGTTTAGTGCACAGACTACACTCAACGCCATCTTAAGTAGGCTGGATGGCGTTGAGCGAGCAGAGCTCACTCAACGCCATAAGCTAGACGACGTTGAGTGCACAGACTGCACTCAATGCCATCTTAAGTAGACTGGATGGTGTTGAGTGAGCTTAGCTCACTCAACGCCATAAACTAGACAGCGTTGAGTGCACGGACTGCACTCAACGCCGTCTGCTGAGGCCTGGAATGGCGTTGAGTGAGCTGAGCTCACTCAATGCCGTACTTTGGATGGCTTTGAGTGAGCTTACCTCACTCAATGCCATAAGCTAGATTGCATTGAGTGCACAGATTTCACTCAACGCCACCTTGAGTAGGCTTGATGGCATTTAGTGAGCAGAGCTCACTCAACGCCATAATCTGGATGGCGTTGAGTGAGTTGAGCTCACTCAATGCCATAGTCTAGGAGGGCCATTCTGGATGGCGTTGAGTGAGCAGGGCTCACTCAATGGCGTATCCGGGATGGCGTTGAGTGAGCAGAGCTCACTCAATGCCGTAGCATGGATGGCGTTGAGTGAGCTCTGCTCACTCAACGCCGTAGCTTGGATGGCGTTGAGTGAGCTAAGCTCACTCAACGCCATTTTACTTAGACTTTTTCTGGCAGGATTTTTGGCTGTGTGCTTGTTCAACTTAATCGGGACGGTCTAGGAAGTGAGCCGTTTTCTCTTATTAAGACTTAGTTAAGCCTTAATTTAAATGTTGACCGGTCAAGTATGCCACGTGGACCGACGGCTTTGCAAAGAAGAGCAGTTCCGGCAATGGCCGAGAACCTGCTCTCATGGCCATCAATGGCACTTTATGCCGTGGCCTTTCCCCCTCCTCTTTAATGGCTAGACTCAACTCCTCTAGGTAAGAGGAGGAGATTCTAGCTGTTACTTGGCTGGATTGAGCCAGGTTCAGCCCCCCACCACCATGGCCCAAAAAGCTATAATGGGCCATTAATGGCCACCATCAGTTAGACCTTTCCCCTCCCTCCTTTTACTGGTTTAAAAGCCTCCCTATACCTCAAGCACTCGTTTCCACACTTTGCCTGAAGGAGACGAGGGAATTCTGTGTGCTGTTGAAGACCGCCGGTGACACCTTCACCATTAATGGCTTTCCCTCGATCTGCACGCCTCCAGCCCGCGGACAAGGTCCTCCCCTCCTCTCTTTCTACGGGTAGATCTTAGAACTCTTTAGGTTTGATAATCGAGCTCAACCGAGCTTGATCGGGCAGGGCTCCCCTTCCTAGTTTTTCCCGCAACAATCTCCACTCTCGGGTTTGCCAGATTCCCCCTCTCTGGCGGCCGCGCCGCCTCCCGACGATGGCCACCACCTCAATGGAGGTGGTGGTGGCGGTGGCCGCCCAGGGAGGAGGCTGGATGGCCGGCAGTAGCATCTGGAATGCACTCCAGGTCGGGCTAATCTCAGCCCTTGGCTGGAGGAAGAAGAAGACCCAACACTGTTGGATCTGCTTCAAGATTAGTGCTGTTATTTAATTCTTTTCTTTTATATGAATTTTCTGCACAAAATAACAACCACTTTAGTTAATTTATGAAAAATACTTACATGCTCTATATGAAGAAATAGTCAACATGTAATTTGTATCCCTATGGGTCTATTTTATTTTAAAATTAATTTGGGTCAATTTGGTCAACTGTTTTGACCAGGGCACCTCTTTTGGTGGGATCTATACCTAGAGCTAGGCAGAGACTAAAAGGTGTGCCCACCCTTTATCCATTGACCAAATGATCTGAAATTTGGACAGGAAGTCTATCCTAGCTATACCTAGGGCATGTCCAAATATGGGAATTTTTGGAGAATGTTTTTCTATAGTTTTTTAGGAAAATTTAATAATCTTAGGGTAAATTATTTAGATTGCTTAATGACTTAAAAACCCTCCCAAATTTTTGTGAGTGGTCCATGGGTTCATCATGAGGCTCTGTATAATTTTTCATCTCATTTGGAGATGTTTTAGATTGGAAATGGACAAACCTAAGCTTTTCCCTATTAAGGGGTTTTTAGGTCAGAAGTGCATTTTGAGTTTGGAGTAGCCAGATCACTTCAACAGAGGCTAAGATTTTGGCCACTGACTAGGCATGATGCCTATCACCCTCTCATGGATTTTGAGGTGGATTGGGGTAAATTTGCCCTAGGACCCAAGGTCAAACCCTAAGGATGGTTCTTGGTGGTTTGTGAAGGGCAAGTGGTCAAATGACCTGGTTATGATCTAAAACTTGGTAGATAGAATTCTAGGGTAGCTAGAATCCTCTTGTAGAAATATAAATGGATTTTAAAGTAAATAAGTCCCTCAAAACCCTAACCCTAGTTTAGGGCACAAAACTTGTAGAGATAGAAAATGTCACTAAAACTCAGTGAACAGTGATGGGATTTGGGTAGAGTAGTTTTTCGGGTTAGTACAAGCTCTGGAGATTTTATTATGAATTTAAGATCATTATTTTGGATACTTCATTAACAATTTAGTATTTTGTATTATTTGCTTAGAAATTTATTATGAAGAAAATACTTTCTGGAAATTGATGAACTTTAGGCAGAGGACTTTTTTATTATGTTTTAAAGCTCTATGAATTTTTATGGTATTTTTAGAAGTTTAATTCTAAGGCTTTCTTCATTAAGTGTTATTTCCCATGAAAACTTAATTAAATTTATTTTTGTGTCTAGCAAGCCTATAAAATTATGATCTTTGTATAATAACCTTTTCTGTACCATATTAATGTTCAGTGATTTTTCTATAATTTTATGATGTGTAATTTAAGTACTTCCTTCTTTACATAGGATTAATGGGATTATAATGGATAAATTAATTACAGGCTAAATACTTTCCGTAAAATCATGAAAAGTAGTATTTGATGATACCTTGCTGTTATTTAGTGATCATAATTTTTGGGTGGCCATTACTTGAGAAAATCATATAGTTCATGTTTAAAATTACCCATGGCCAATCTTTTGGGAAAATTAAATAAATATCAGATTAATTAGGAAAATTATAAATTTCTTGATTTAGGCCAATTATGTCTTGATAGACCTCCAGTAAATTTTATAGGAGATTTGGAAGACAATTTGGAGTACCTCCCCTTGTATACCTCATATAGCTTAGGATGGTTTGCGTTTAGTAAAACAGCTGAAATCATATTAGGCTACAGGATGAACTTAGAGGATTTGGGTATTGGGTTAGTGGTTTAGAAATGTGTATGAATGCATCCTCAATAACCAAGATGAGGTTAGGTTGGTAGGTTGTCGAGTCATAAGAGGTGCTCGGGACCGACAAAAGATCGTCCTTCCCGGTGGGAGAGGAAGAGGCTTAACACACTAGGGTTAGATCCAAAGTAATTTGAATGGGATCGGGTAATGGGTAATAACTAATAAAAGTAAGTGCCTTGCGAAAGGGAACGATGGGCTTCAGCTACCATCATAGTTCCTAGTGCCCTTTGAGAGCCCTTCACAGGGAATACCGGGGGCAGTCCTGGGCTAACGTAAACCGTAGGAATAATAAACTAAAAGAGCAACTAGAATATCTAGGGTTGCACATTCACACACCACGGTAGCTAGGGAGGTTGAATAAGTTGGTTTGGTTGCCATTCAGACGGTAGCTCTGAAGGTAGATGCACGGACGGGACAGTCCAGAGAGCCGAGGGCTCGAGGGTTTGAATACAGAATAAGGTGGTGGGTCTCCAGTATTTGATTGTCATTCACACTGACATCGGTACGTTGACTCGGCGGTGTGGGACACTTAGCCAAAAAAATTATGGTGGATATAGCCAGCACTAGTTCGCGGATACTCTAGGTTGTGTTCTTCTAGGAGCGTACGGAAGGGCTAGGCCCGGTAGTGTGGATACCTGCCTAGGAGTGGGGGGCCCGACCCACTATCTCTGTTTGCCACTACGGAGGTTTCTGGGAGTGAAGCTAGCTGCCCGAACATGGGGGAACTAAAGGTCTGTGCGCATAGAGTCGTGTGCATGAGTTGCACTTGCATGAATCATGACATAGCATATCACTACACTCATATTTGCATACAATCGTCACCCCAATGTATAAATCGGTATTGGACTTTTTATACGATGGGAGCCTTGCAAAAGACCCCTTAACTTATAAGTTTGTATGAGCATTCATATAAGTTAAGGTTAATTACTTACTTACTTACTTGCTTTCTGTTTGTCTTCTTATGATTATACTACCTACCACATGTCTTCTTTACTACTCACTATCGTAGAACTGCTAGATGTACTCTATTTTAATTAGTTGTTTATTCACCATGAATAATTATTAGACTAGTTCCACCGTCATCAATTTGATTATTCTCCACCTTTGTAGCTTCCCTTTCCTCCTCTCCGCTCGATGCTTAGGAGCTGTGGGGGGAGGGATAGGGGATTATAGGGCTTAGTCTTTATGACTAATGGTTTTAGAACCACAACATTACAAGAGCTCCGGATGGGAGACAGGGACCAGCAGCCCAGGGACCAGCACCAGCGGAGTACGGTGCGCACGGAGGTGGGCCAGTATAGTACCGGAGCACCTGTGACCAGCTCCGTGAGTGTTTAGTATTTTTATAGCTTCCGCGATGAGTGATTTGTAGTGAGGACTCTGATGTACCGGGCTCGAGCCCGTTTCTTTATTTCATCTGAGCTGTTCTTTGCAGTACTTTCTATATATTGATGGACTTGTTGTTATTTCTATTCGTTTACGATTCTATGGACATGTTTACATTCAGTGTATACTTACTTCTCTCTCCTTATGATCGAAAAAGGCCAGCAGAATTGTCGTTTTGTAGTGGCGGCCTTCCCGTGAGTCGGTGCCACCACAAAGCGGCAATTCTGGGCTAAGACCCCGGTGGTTGAAAAAGACAAAAAAGGGGGTCTTACATCAAGACCCTAAATAATATAAATAAGTACGAGTGTCTTTTAAATGACAAAGCTATGAATAGTCTGTTTTGCGGGATAGGTCAAGAAATTTTCAAACTCATCTATATGTTTCTGACTGCTTGTGATATATGGAAATTTCTTGAGTCTACTTATATTTTTCCTTCTACAGATGATGAATCAGAGCAATCTCTTATGAATCTAAGTGAAGAATCAAAAGAAGGCTTGCTCTTGGAGGATGACATGTCAAAATCATCATGCAAAAGAGATGATGAAATCTCAACCATGGAATAAGAATATCAAGGGGAGTCAAAGAAACCTTATGTTCAAACACTGTCTCTTCTAAAACCTCTGTAAGTAAAAACTTCTTTATTCCAACATCTATCTCTGCATTGCGCGTGTAAGAAAATACTAAATGTAGAATTAAGAAATTAAAAAATATTAATTCAGAACTGCGTTTAGAAAATGAGAATTTAAGAGCACGACTTAATGTAGAATTAAATTATAATGTATCAAGCTCATCAACAATCTCTTTAGTAGAAAACACTTCACCATGTACTCATTGTAGTGTGTAAACGAAAAGTACAAGGACCTTGAAAAAATCTTCTTTTAGCAAAAGAACTAAATGAAAAATTATATTTAGAAAACTCATCATTAAAAATGGATTGTTCTAAGTGTGATATGTATAAAATTGAAATTAATGTGATGGATGAAACCTTTGAAGATTATAGAAATAAGTATGAATCTCATATTGAATCAGTAGTTTCTCTTGCCAAGGATAGCACAACCGCATATAATAAAGCTAGACATAATATCAAAATTAAGAATAAATATTTGGAAAGTAAAATCAACTTGCTTAAGGAGATAATAAAGAAAAATTCTCAAAACATAAATTTACAATATCAAACAAATGTCATAAGCATGTTGAACATGAGGTCACACACATCGGTTAAACCAATCAAAGGGAGTAGAAAACCTCAAGCCAAATCAAATAAAAATTCCTAAACATTAAAATCACCTTTACTTGCAAAATCAAATTACTCCCTATCTAAAATCAAGTGAACATGAATTTTGATTTAAGAATCATCACGCAATGTGTCCTTATGATAAACAACAAAAATTTAAATTGGAAAATCAATTCATCATATCTAAATCTCCATCACAACATTACTTAATTGAAAATCATCACATAAAGACTCTAAGACATCATCATGGGATTTTGCAATATAAAGGTGATATTAAACCAATGTATGAATGGAGACCCATTAGGAAAAATGACACACCACTTCAAAAAAGGCTCATTCATCCTTGCCTTCCCATAAGCTAGCATGCAGTATTTGGGTACCTAAGAGAACTGCCTCACATGGTCTCACTTAGATGCCAAAATCTCCTATCTATTAATATTCACAAATTGTGTGAAGTTCAAAATGAACTACAATATATCTTACTTAACAATATGCTTATTAGTTTTATTTGTGTGTTCTTTTTTTTTGTTTTTTTTTGTTTTATTGATGTGTTTGAGGCAACAAGATATGTATATCTAGCCATAAAAAATAGAAGAACGCTAAAAAATCGTGCTGAATAGGGTAGTGTCATGAAACAAATCATAATTGGCAAAAGTAAAGGTATGATAGATATCACCACCAATATCACTACCGACAAGAGTTCACCATAAATAGAATATTGTTCAACCTGTCTTAGTACAAAATTAATAATAATAATAATAATAATAAAGGGAATAATGCCACTAAGCTCCAAAATACTAAATGATAAATTTTAGATGCTACTCTTCTGAAGAAGTCGGAGAGATATTAAGCTTACTCATCATCTTCTTTAGCATCTTCTTCAGCCCTTTCACCTCCTTGGTAGTCTGATTTATCTTCCATCCTTTCTCCTCCATGATCCCATATATGTTCTGACTGGTTTCTCGAAGGGATCCTTTACGACGTAGAGGAGGCTGTGAAGCAGGGGCCCGTGCTCTTGATGCAGTCAGACTTTCCCATACTTTATAAATCTGAAGACAACAATCCGTTGGGTACTGAGACAAATCAATGATTGGATATTCCCTATCAAGATACTCTGAATCTCTCCGCCCAATGGAAGGGTGTTCAGTCGCTGGCACTTGGGAGATTTTAGCCAAAATGTATAACTCATCATTGACAAAATTTAGTCTGATATGCTGAATGGCTATTAAGATGTAGTACGTCACCATCAAGAGTTGTGTTATTATTTTCTTTATATCCCTAGATTTGAACATAAGTGAGTGACGTAAATTGTCCTGAATTATGCGGGCGTCCGGAGTGAGAGTATCCACAGTTATGATAAGGTCTCGTAAACCTTTTATACTATGGAGGACTTTATTAATTTCTCTCCAATTCCTAGTGGATCTGAAGGACTCGGTAATGTCAAGTCGCTCCCTACCTAGGAACCAGACATACTTCCTCTACAAATACTCCTGCAGTATGGTCACAATTTATGTACCTATATATGATTGCACCCCTCCGTCAAGCTTGTGCGAGAGCTGGATCCCGATGGTTATTATAGAACTCCTGAACGAGTATAGAGGAAAATGGGTCACCCGTTGCAATCACCGAGAGTACTCCTGCATGGTCCAAGTAGTTATAGTTCTGGGCATATTGCTCATCAAACTCGACGACCATCACCACACTCACCGTGGCCTTGTCCACCGCATGGTAGGTCGATGCGTGTATTCTGGATTGCTTTGAGAAGCTTCGTCTGGGTGCCTAGGAACAAGATAAAGCCATTGTCTGAAAACACAAAGAATTCTTTTTTAAAATATTAAGAAAAACCATTTTTGGTGGGTACCGCCACGCGGTAATCTGCTATCGCCGTACGATAGCCTGAAGGACTGTACTTCATCCCCCTTCACCAGATCTCCCCAAAACCCAATTTTGACAAACTTTTGCTATGAAAATGAGAGAGGAAGGTGTTCTACGCACACATAAATTAGATCCAAGATGTTTAAACTTGATCCATGAAGAGAAACGTCAAACCTAACTCAAAAAACATTGAAACAACCATGGATCTTGCCTAAAAATACAAAATTTTGATAAACTTCACTCTAATCTCAACATATATTGAAATAAGGGAGAATGAGTGATATTTACCTAGAACATATATTGAAATAAGGGAGATAATGAGTGATATTTACCTAGATCAGAGGTAGCGCGGATAGAAGATTTGGAGTCGGGAGAATTAAAATGAAAAAAGAATGTGAGGGGATCGACATAGGGCCGGATCTAATAAACCGTACTACCACACCGTGCTAACTCTACCGCCAGCGATAGCATGATTTCTTTATGATTATCTGGTATTAATACTGGTAACCTCTACCCCTCATTTTATGTGAATGATAACTCAAGACCAACTATGATGTGTCTCACAATAGTAGGGGCGTAGGTGTGTGTGCATTAGAATCTCTAACATGTAAACCACATCTTGTCATTAACTGGGGAGGGTTCTAGTAGGTCCATGAGTGGTATTGGGGGAAAGAGTGTTAGGTTGAGTGGGTTCTTCTGTATGCATATGAGATTAACACCCCACCCTATGACATTTGTGCAGATCCTCGTGCGCATCCGTCACTTAGTACGGGTGTCGACATATTGCTTGGGTAGTTTTTGTACTTGGGCATACTCATGATTCCTATATATATAACATGCACATTTTTTTATCTTCTCATGTTCATTAAAATCATGCATAATATTCTATCATGCTATCTTGTGTTTGCATATTATATCTCATTGAGCTTTCATGTGTTTGCATTTTTTGGCATATAAAATCTCATAACTAAAAGGCTCATTAAAGAATTCTATGTTTTCCACAAATCTATTCAATGTAAAATATTTCAAAAATCAAATAAAAATTTGAAAACTCCCAAAACACCAAAAAACACATTTTTCTTTTTTCAGTTTTGTTTGTTTGGTTTGTTTAATCGTTACTTATACAAACAAAAATATATAAAGCTCCAAAATAAAAAAGGGAATCGTTCATTCTTAGGACACGCATGACTAGAACCTAAAGCATAACAATTATGTGCAATGTTTGATTTAGAAGTGCTTATCCATATTAACATTGTTTGATTATGTCATGATGTGTCTAATCTATAGGTATTTAGCTACTGAGTGTGATTGGATATGATAGTGTATGTTGAATATGCCTCTAGGTATGTGTGAGAATTTAGGTAACGTAATGACATTACACTGTTCACACATCTCTAGAAAATGCACTAGTGTAGAAATTCATGCTTACATGTTATAACTTGTGATATTGTGTCTAACTTACAAATAACTTGAACAATCAATGTCACGGTGTTCACTCTGTGTATAAAGCTTAGAACATTAGGCAAATCTTCTATTGAAAATGTCATTTGTATATAAATTAAAGTGTATCTATCTATGTGGGTAGATTTTGATTGATTCACGACCCTTGAACTCAAAAATGATATAAAATTGATGGTAAAAAAATGAATGAAAAAATGAGTAAATCATATGCTATCAAATCATGTGTCAAGTTATCCCCCAAGCACTACTCACTCCTTCTGATATGTCTTCATGAGCATTGTGAGAATGAGCACCTTGGTCAAAAGAATCATTTTGATCATGTGGAAAGACTACAATTTAAGTTTGTGCCCCTTGTTTGAATCCTGGTATGAAGTAGAAAGCAATGTGACCTGATTTCTCAACGTATTTCTCTTGTGATAGAATATTGAATTATTGAGATAAAACATGTACTAAAAAATATGTTTACTTGATGTTTTTTTCTTTTGATGTTACACATACACATGCCATTATTCTATCTAATGCTTCCATGCATAAGAATTGGACTTACACGACATTATATGTCTATATAACATATGTACTAATACCCAATTTCTATTCCCGACTCTTACAATATTACACTATATTAACTCTATAAATCCCCTAACATTGAACTCCAAATCATGTATATTTAGTTTCACTTATGCTGTCCAAATTTCTTTCACTCTAAAAAGCTCTTCAAATCAATTGATTGCTCTTATGTTGGGTAGGTCTATATTCATGGTGTTCCGCTCCAATTTTCCCCTATTGTTTATGATTTTTTATGCATGTGTGCACGTTTTCTCATTTCTTTGTTTTCACAAAACATGTTCACTAATCCCCGACCCTTTCAATAATATCAAAAGGGGGAGAGTTGAGTATTCATGATTATATCCTATGCTAGTTACTAGTTGAATGGTTCATGAGTATATCCTATGGAGAGTTGCGTGTTCATGAGTGTATCCTATGATTAGTCACCCATGGGAAGATCTCGTGTAGGGGAGCACATATATAGGAGGAGCACACTTGTAGAGGGCGCACTGTATAGAGGGATTCATAATAATTATTAACCTGCTATATTTCATGCCATATTGATTATCAACCTGTTAAATTTCACGCTTATTGATTGGATTACACTATACCCTATGGTTACTATTATATATCTCAAGAATGAAATTTGATATTATCAAAAGACGGGGTTTGTTGGAACCTATAGTTCGCATCTCTTTAGATTGACAATATCAATCCCGTGTTGTATTTGATCATACGTGTGTTGGGTATAGTGTGCAGGTTTATAAGTACAAAAGAACAAGAAAATCAAGTTCTGGTACCTACCGCTGATTGCTAGCACTATTGCCCGCACTAGTTCTACCGCCTGCACTAACGCTACCGCCCGCACTATCACTACCACCCGTACTAGCTTGAAATTAATTTTGCAAGAGCTCTCAGTGACCTACCGCGTGGCGTTATCCCAACCGTCGGGAGCTAGCTGTCTCGACGAGTGTCGCATCATCTCGATGAAGATACTACTATCGCCAAGTGATAACTTTGTGCTGCGCCATGATAGCGCAAAAAGCAGAAAAATATTTAATTTGGATATTTTTCTAAATCTGCTGGACAGCTTTCACCTTCACGCGCATCGACCTACCACCGTAAGCTAGCTCTATTGCTGACGGTAGCTTACTTTTTCAAGACATATAAAAGCATGCGTTTCTTTTCTTGGAGACAAGACCAACGAGAATAATTCACTCTAGGGTTTGGCTGCCATCTGGAGAAGGGCGAACTCTCATCTATATTAAAGGAAAAGTATTGTTTCTTCCTCCCTCTCGCAATCGAAGAACTCCGAAAAACAAAATCTTCAATGACCTTTCGTGGCTAATCGATTGCAAAGAGAACAATATTTAAGAGCATCGATCGCACACCGTTCCTCAGAGGAGTTCTATGTTCGAGGGAGAAATAATTTCTAA
Organism: Platanthera zijinensis; assembly: GCA_039513925.1. Lineage (NCBI taxonomy): Eukaryota > Viridiplantae > Streptophyta > Magnoliopsida > Asparagales > Orchidaceae > Platanthera > Platanthera zijinensis. The sequence goes on from CM077090.1 coordinate 169,053,059, forward strand.
ACTTTTTGTACTTTACTTTTAATTCTCTTTATTGTCTAGTTATTTGTGTGTGAGGAAAGTCGATTGGAGGGTCATCGAAATCCGTGAATGGTTTTGTGAGAAATCGTCCCTGTGAGGGATATCTAGATTGGGGGATCTAGTGTGAGGAAAATCGACCGGTGGGTCGTCGGAATCCATGGAGGGTTTCATGAGAAATCATCCCAGTGCGGGATGTCTAGATTGGGGGATCTAGTAGGTCTCTAAGACCCTTCTAGGTAGGAAGGTGAAGAGCCGCCTCGAAGACCTTTTCAAGGGAGAGGGAGAGAGCTAAACGGTCCGGGTATAGGGTCGTTATAGAAACAAAAAAGTGAAGTTTGTATTTCATCGCCTTCAATCTCCTATGTCATGGAGATCTAGTTATTATTGATTGTAAACCACCTTAGTTATTCTTGAATAAAATTATTGTTCGTTTTTTCTTCTCCCAATTTCATGATTGTATGTTGGTAGATCTTTGAAGGTTGTGCGAGCCTCTGTAAGGCAAAGTTTAATAGAGAAAAACAACTTCTATGACCTACCGCCGTGCGCTAGAAAGCTAATGCCCCGCGGTAGCCTCCAGAAGTGGTTTTCCTCGGTAAAACTATTTTTAATTTTGAATTAATCTGAAAACCTTATTCACCCCCTAATGTTGGCCACACTATCCAACACAAGTTATGGATGTCACTATTAAGAAAGTTTTAACAACTAGCAATCATTGTCTTTGTAAATAACTCATTGCAAAGAAAGCTTCGACAAAAGTCCCTTCCTTCAATGGTGATGCTACTATGCGATCATTTTTTTACAAATGTCTAAGTAAATGTGATACTACAAATGAATTTGAAGTAAAGTGGAGTGAAATAATATGTCATGGAAATCTATTTAAGAATATGTTGTTAAATGATTTATATAATATTAAGCAAAAATGGGCCACCGATTTCAAAAAAACTATTATTGAACACAGGATTTTGTCCACTCAAAGAAGTGAATCAACGAATAATGTGTTAGAGCATCCATTCTGCATATCTTGGTTTGTGAATAACAAATACCGTGATGTATTTGATCTAGTATTTTGTGTGTTTATAGTGTGTAGGTTGTACATGTTGAATTAGGAGACAAGTACTCAGTCATGGGCATGATCTAAGGGTTTGTATACTTTAGAAAAAAACAAAAGGACGAGTTTTGTGTGTTTAACTTCAAATGACCATAACTTTCAATCCAGGAAGAGTTACTGAACATGCCGCCCCTTTACGGAATGAGAACGAAGTCATTTATACTTTTGAAAAGGTTTGGATGACAAAAGTTAAGAGTTTCTATCACGGACAATAGCAACTTTCGACATGCGATAATGAAAATGACATCAGCATGACGACGGACATGTCCTGCACGATCTACATGACACACACTACTCGACATTATCACCAGGCGATAGTGGATATTGCGGGCCAAATGATAGTGAATTTTGTAGTCTAAACTATTAGGAATTTTTAATTCTTTTTGTAATTAAATCATATTTTTAAAGCTTTATTTTGACCTCCTTTTGTATATATATTAATGCCACTAATGTTTTCTCTTTTCTTTGTAGGTTTGCAGTTTTTCATCCAGGATTCATCGAGCTCAGAATTCGTCGAATGCCTCCCTCTCCATTCGACGAACTCTTCCAATTTCGTCGAACTCCGCCTTATCTCCCCTGTTCGTCGAATGACTCTTCTGCGTTTGACAAATGGTTCCTTCATTCTTGGTTCTTCAAACTCCGCCTTCTCTCCCCTATTTGTCGAACGCCTCTTCTGCATGCGACGAACGACTCCTTCATTCCTGGTTTATCGAGCTCCCTTCTCCATTCGACGAATTCTTCCCAGTTCGTCGAACTCACCCTTCTTCGCCGAACTCCCCCTTTTCCTTCTCTTCACCGTTCGATGAACTCTTCGCCGTTCGTCGAGCCCTCCCTGCATAGGGCCTTTTGCAAGAGAACAAATCATGATCTTCCACAAAGCCTGCTGCCTCCATTAATACATGTCGCCCATACTGAGGCAATCATCATTTCCTGCCATATTTCGTATCGAGTTCAACCTCTATGCATGACAGGAGGCGTGGGCACGTCCTACTCTTTTAAACTTCTATAAATTGAGCCCCACCCCTTGTGTTTGAGAGAGAGAAATTTGGAGAGGGGAGGTGCTGCCATTTTCAGCTCTTCCTTTAGTGTTCTTCCTCTCTCTCTTTCTCATTTTTAGCCTTTCTTAATTCTGTTTTAGTTATACTCTTTTGTCATAGTTCTTGTAATTTCTTTAGTAGTTTGCTGTTAATGCTAGCCTAATTTTCTGTCCATGCAAATGTAATAGTCTTTGATTTCAAGTTGTAAGCTCTCTTTGAATTAATATAAAGTGTGTTTATTTTTACTTGTCTCCATGCACTCATACTCATCTCTCGTCCTCCATTTCACCATGAGTAACTAATACTCCTAGTACTCGATCTTGATGATCTGAGGCTCGAGTTGATTAAGTTATGATGCTTTAGTTTACTTTTTATTTTTAGGGTTCATGCCTTAGATTTACTCTTGAATAATCATGTCTGGAGATATATCATCGATTTATATTTTCCATTTTTGTTTCCACTCTTAGCTAGCTGAGAGGCTCGTAGTTTGGAGTGAACACTCCAAAGTAAAGAGATTTGCATGCACCTCTCGAGAGAGGCAAATGTTAAATCTCCCAGATTTGAGTGAAATCCAACAGTGGGTTCACAACGTAAAGCGAGCTTTAGGTCTCCGATTTGGACGAGAGTTCGTTCGGACCTTCCTAAACTTAGTTGGGCACAACTTAGAGAGAAGCGTGTTCAAGCTTTGGGAGCCTCCACGGTTAAAGACCTTTACCCTATTAAGCTTAGGTTTATTATCGCGTCTTTAATCAACTTTTACCGAGGTGATTCTCGATCGAGTGCTTCTCTTTATCATCATTTCAACCCCTCGTTGTAATCACTTTAGTAGCTCTTCACTTAATCACAAGTAGTTTTCTTCTGCTAGTCTTTTAGTTAAATAACCCAAAAAGTTCTTTCGATAACATAATAATCTTTGTGTGAGTAAGATTACTCAACGGTTCCTAGATTTTAATACGACACTTGTGTCCCCTAGCTACAATTTGATAGGTATACTTTCATAGATGGATTGCTAGTTTGGTTATATTCTCTTCACGATTAGTAGACACCACCAAACAAGTCTATTTTCAACCGACACGATCATCTCAGTGTGGGACATGTGGCAGCTTGTGGATATAGCGCCTGCGATAGCTAGATATCGGCTAGCCATAGTAATTTTTCTAAAAAAGGCTGAAAACTTTGTGCATTCGAAAAAGACACCTTTTGAAGAAGTGATTCCTCCTCCTGCAAGCCAGAACTCCGATACTTTTGAGAGAAGGTTGTCTCTTGAGATAGTGAGAGAAATCCTTAGTGCAAATACGAAGATCTAAAGGAGATTTTGAAGGAGAAGGGCTACAACGCACATTCAATATGAAGGGCAAACACATCAAGAATGCCGATGTCTATACCGCCTTCATCTTCACCTTCATAAAGCTTTGGGGGGTTTCTCTTATTTTTATTATCTTGTATTCTCTTTTATTTCATCTTTTTGTATCAAGAGATGAAAAATAGTTCGGGGAGAATGGCGTATTCCGTAGGAAATTCGCCTTATTTATGGTGACTTGGTCCTTGTGCGATTTAGGGAGAATTTGTCACCTTGTGCGCGAGGTTAGATCTGGGGGGAGGCTAAAGGATACATCTGCGGTAAGATAGGTTATAGCCAGCCGGTCATTAGGAGAAGGACCAGTGAATCATCAAAAAGAGATTTGTCATATTTGCCTCGATATCTAGTGTTATAGATATCAAACATTTTGTTTTCAATTCCAAAGGAATAAATTGTGTCTCTCTTTGTATTCATATCTTGAGTCTGTATCTATGTATAAAATGTTTTAATTAATATTTCTCCTGAAGACTTAATGAAAAATATATTTGAAGGTTTGTTTTTGTAAGAAAGAAACACTTGAATTCAATATCTGTGAGCTGTTGTTTGGCGGTAAAACTTACCACTGGCAATAGTGAAAAATATTGAATTTATACACATTCTATAATTAATATCCGATATAATTTTTTTGAATTATTAATTAAATATTTTTATAAAATATTCTGAAACTTCATTTATAATAAACTTTGATATTTTTATTAAAGTTTTAAAATTCCATAAATCCCTTATTCACCCCCTCCCTCTAAGGGTACCATAAGATCCAACATGTGGTATCAGAGCTAGGTTATTCCAAAATGGCTTCACAATCGGGAATAATGATGCTTCATGATCTCGCAACCACTAGTGGAGATAATTTTCTATTTAATGAAAAATCTTTATCACCACCTTTATTTATGGGTGAAAATTACAAAGGTGGAAAAATTTAATGGATATATTTCATAAATATTTAGATATTGAAGTTTGGAATATTACCATAAAAACCCTCATGTATCTTAAATAAACATGAAATGATTTTAAATCCTAAATCATTAAATAGTTTATTTTGTGCACTAAATCAAAATATTTTCACACTTATTTATACATTTCCTACTTCTTATGAAGTTTGGAAATATCTTGAGAATTCTTATAGTCTTCATACAGATAATGAACAAGAGCAATTCCTTTTGAAATCGTCTTAAGAAATAGATGAGTACTTATGTTTGGAGGAAGATCTATCAAATTCATCTAAGAAAGAATAATGTAACATAAAAAATTTTTAATCAAATGTTGACAACACATCAAGTGGAAGGGATGATAGAATCTCATCAATGGAAGAGGATGATGAATATGTCAAACAAACTATATGTTTAAATCATGCCTCATCCAAAAGTGTTGTATGAAAATCTAATTCTTCTATTTTTGTTACAAATTCTATTTCTACATATCACATGCTTGAAATTACTAAATGTAAAATTAAGAAATTGAAAAATATGAATTCAAAATTACGTTCAAAAAATATAAGTTTAAAAGCAAACGCTAAAGTAGAATCTCGTATTGATTTATCAAATTTTCTCTCTTGCTCTGCAGTTGAAATTTCCACACCTTGTTATGATTGCAATGATCTTAAAGAAAGATTCAAGAAATTTGGAAAAGAGATTTTAATTTCAAAAGAGCATAATAAAAAATTGATAAAAGAAAATAATGCTAAATGAATAAACAAGAATCATTAAAATTATTTGTGAAAAAAATTCCAAGTAATAAAAAATCATTTATTTCAATTTTATCTTCAAAATTATGTAAGACTTCTATTTGTATTTTAAATAAAAGTTTGTATAAAAGAAGAGTGAAAAAGAAAAGAAACTTAATTATAGTTTGAAAAATAATTTCAAAACTCATAATCTTCAATTCATTATTTTTCAAACAACTATCACTATCTTTCACAAAATTAATTTTCTCCCAACTCTAAATTAAATGTTCACAAATTTCCTATTAATAATACTTTTAAAAATCACTACAATTATAAGCATCATTTCCATGACTATGAAAATTTGAAACATGTTCAACCAAAGTATGAATGTATACCCAAAATTAAAAATGAAATATTAACTATACTTGAAATGTTCCATTCATGACTTTCTCCCCATAAGACAACACACTATATTTTGGTACCCAAAAGAACCATCACACTCGGTTCACTTTGGATACCTAAATCTCTTACTTATTAGTACTCAATCAAATGTGTGAAGTAGAAATAAATCAAAATGGAAGACTCAATAATCTACTTCAAGTTGTGCTTAATGTCTTTTTATTTTTGTTATTTTTATTTTCTTTTGAATCAACATGTTTTATGTTAAATTTATGATTATTGTGATATGTCTTCTCATTCTAAACCTAAAATTCTTTAATAAATCAATTTCTTAAAAAATATTTTACTATATTAAGTATCATTATCTTCTACTATCATATATTATATATATTTTTTGGGTAATTTCTAAAATTAAAATTAAAAGAAAATTTTTAAATGACACTAAAACATATTGATATTAAAAAATAATGATCTTCACAAACACCCCAAAAATCTATTACAATTAAACTAATATTTTATTCTTAAATTCACTTTAATCATATATCATAATTCATGATTTATCAATAATTAATCATAAACTGACTATTTCTACCACACTAAGGAATTATGAATCATATGATCAGATATTGGTATTATGTTTAGTGTATAGATATGCTTCATTATTGTTTGCATGCATCTCACTTATGTCTAGACCTTAGAATCAATCATATTAAAAAATTCAAAAAGTAATTATTTATTTCTAGGTCTATAAAAAAAATCAAAACTCTATGTTAAATACATGCAAACCATGTTTTATATATTGAACATTATCATATTATGATATCTATATATTTGTGATGAAGTAAAAGATTATTTATTTCAATTATAATTATACTTTCAAAAGATTATAAAGTATTGAAAAATCAATGATCAATTCAATTGAAGTAAATATTATTGATTTTAAAATCATTATGTGAATATATTATGTTATTATATTTGCATGTATCTCTTTTTTATTTAACTCTAGAATCAACATTAGAATACATGCAACAATAAGAACAAATCAATTAGAATCATCACTTCATTCTAGGTCTATAAATTCAAACTCTATTTTAGAATACATGCAACATTATCATTTTTAATTCTATGGCATAACATTAAATTCAAACTCATCATCCTAGCATTATCATCTAATAAATATTATTATCAATGCAAGTTATCTTATATTGCTATGATGAATTAAATTAAGAGTAAAAAAATTTAGATTTGATATTCATGATAACTATATGACGTTTAAATCTATTATAATTCTAAACATTAAATAAACTCATAATATATGAATTCATCATTAGGCTTAAATGCTTAGTATATCCATGATTATCTACCATTAGTTTGTGTCTCACATTAGCGAGGGCATAAGATTTTGTGCATTAGATACCTAACCTCTAAGTCATGTATTTGTTGGATCCAGTGGCCAACCTTAGAGGGGGGGGGGGTGAATAAGGTTTACGTCGTTTATGACGATTATTAGAAAATCGAATTATATTGGCCCAACAAATCAAGTTCTGGAAGCTACTGTAGGGCATTAGCTAGCTAGCGCGCTGTGGTAGGTCACAAACAATATTTTCCTAGGAGAAATTCTCCTTTGAGATGTGCGTACCCTTCAGAGATCCACCGACTAATACCAACAATATTACACACAAAAAAAAGAACAATACAAGATTTTATTCAAACTAAATCAAAAGGTGTTTTACAAGGTTACAAAAAACTTGATCTCTGTGACGTCAGAGGTTGAAGGAGGTGAATGAAAAAGCTTTTAGTTTTCTATACCGACCCACTCCCCAGACCAGTTGGATCTCTCCCTTTCCCTCGCAGAAAGGTCTTCGAGCCAGCTCTTAACCTCCATGCAAGGAAGGGTCATAGAGCCCCGCTAGATCACCCAATCTAGACGTCCCCTCCCAGGGATGATTTCTCATAGAATCCCCCCCAGATTCCGATGACCTTCCCCGATCTATTTCCTTCACCACAAGAATATAGAGAAAAGGAAAGAATATAATAGAGATATAAAATATTTAAAAGATTAACATCTCCCTCTTGACGATTCCTCCGTCCAGCGATCCATGACTGGTGCTTGAGATCTTCGTGTGCTTACAACTGATCGACTCTTCGTTGTCATTTTAGTCTTTGGCTCGCCGAAGTTCTTCGTGCGAGAACGAGAGGGAGGCAGTTTTCTTTTCCTTCGATGAAGATAGCGGGACGTACCACAGAGAGGCGACCGAACCCTAGGAATCACATAACTCTGTCTATTTTCATATTAGTAAGGAATACAGAAAATGAGATGTCTTTTATACATCTTTGTGAAAATAGGCTACCATCGGCGGTAAGGCTAGCGCCCGGCGGTAGCTTTACGCACTTGATGTGATAGCTGTCCTACAAATTTGGAAAAATATTCAAAATAAATATTTTCCTTTTTCAATGCTAGCGTGGCGCGGTAGATAGGTAGCACCATGCAGTATACCAGATATCTCGACGATCGTTGAGTGGATAGCGTGGCGCAGTATACTGCTATCGCCTAATGATAGCTTCCTGAGCGCCTGGTTCATTTATTTCTTCGAGCTAGTGCGAGCAGTAGGACTAGCGTGGCGTAGTAGTAACCCGAGCGCCATATCCATTTAATTCAAGCTATCGCCCGATGGTAACTACTACCGCTCGACATTAGGTTCCACAGTAAAGCTCCTTGTATTTCCTGGACCTGTAAAGTTGCACACTCTATCAAACACAAGATATGATCAAATATAACATGGGAGTTGGTATTATCAAACTAAGGATATGTGAACCGTCAGTTCCAACAAACTCTCCCTTTTGATAATATCAAATCCCATTCATGAGATATATCAATGAGATGCATGATAGAGCGTATATAAGAGATAAACGTTAAAAACTATAAAGTCAGGTTTCATGTTACATATAGCTTCCCATACACACGCGCTCCCCCTTTATGCGTGTTCTACGAGCTCCCCCTATCTACATGCACATACTGTAATAAGATCCCCCTACATGTGATCGTCCCTATCCCATGACTCATGAACAATCTGTTTATCTTGACCAATCAATTCTACCCTTTAATATTATTGAAAAGGGGATGGGCGAGACCCAAAAAACAAACATGTGAAAAAATAATAGGGGTGAATCAAAAACCAAATTCAGAAAGTATAATGCATAGGAGTCAAATCGATGAGTGATGTACATAAAAATAGTTTAAATCAGTATCATAGTTAAACAAAATGTGGACAATAAAGGTACACTAAGAACATAATGATTTATGGTACAATGCTAAAAGAGAGATAGAATTAATACAGAGTAACATTGTACAAGTCATGAATAGGAATCGTGTGCTAGAACTTACGTGCAATAGACATATAGTGTTGTTTCAGTCCAATTCTTATGCATGGAAGCGTTAGATAGAGCAATGACGTGTGTACGTATCATCGGAAGACAAACATCAAGTAGAGTTAATATTTATTACATGGTTTATCTCAGTAATTATGCTGCGTGAGAGGAATAAAGTGAAAAAATCACGTCATGTTGCTATCTACGATATATCAAGACTAGAGTTAGGGGCCCTAAGCTTATGGTTCTAGTCCATGCACAAGATCAAAATGATTTTTTTGTACCAAGGTGCTCATCCTCACAATGCTAATAAAGACTTATCAGGAGGAGTGAGTAGTGCTTGGTGGGTATCCTTGACACAAGGCTTGATAACATTCATATTATTTCTTATTTTGACGCGTTGGGCTATCACTTTTATAGTTTGGATAACAAGGACACCAAATCAATAAAAATCTACCCACATAGATAGATACACTTTAACTTGTATATATAGGACTTGACCACTAGAGATTTGACCCAAGGTTCTACGCCTTTGTATAAGAGCATATATATCGTGACATTGATTATTCAAGTTATTTCTTACTTGGTAGACACAATATCACAATCTATAGCATGTAAGCATATACTTTCTACAAGAGTGATCCGTCTAGGGATGTGTGAATAGTGTAAAGTCATTCCACTACCTAAATCCTCGCACATACCTAGAGGTATATTCAACGAACACTAACATATCTAGTCGCACTCAGTACCTAAGCACCTAGAGATTCGACACATACCTATAGATTTGACATAGGTAGACAATGTTCACAGGGATTAACATGCCTAACTCAAACATTATACACAAACGTTATGCCCTAAGTTCTATCCATATGTGTTTTAAGAGAGATCACTCCACAGTTTTTTTGGGTTTTATATTTTTTTTGTATTTTTTTTAGATTCGACAAAAATAAACGAAATAAATAGCAAAGCAAGTGAAAGTGTCTAGCGTCTACCAAAATCACCTAGAGGGGGGTGAATAGGTGATGTTTGTGTCTTTACACAGAATAAAAGCTACTTTAAAAATTAAGCACACAAACACCAAGATTTATAGTGGTTCCCCGAGTTCGGTACGTCCACTTTACCGCCTCGCCTATCTACAACAAAGGGCTAGATTTGGCTACTTCACCAAATTCAGATTTATTCAAATCTTACACCTCAGAGCAACAACTCCTATAACTTGAAGATGACACTCCTACCACTTGATCCACAACCGGATCTACAAACTCAATCTACAAAAGGATCTACAAACTTGATCCACAAGCGGATCTACAAACTCGGAGATAAATATCCTACAATATGTAAAAGAATATTACAACAATATTACACAAGATCTGAAAACTTCAGCTCATTCTTTGAAAACAATGGATCTTGAAATCGCTTGGAGAACACGGAAGAATCTGAAATCTTCGAGGACCTTAAATATTGAATCTTCAATCAACTAGATCTGGAGAGGTATGGATATTTATATGGCAGTAATCCAAACGTAGAGGTCGATGAAGATGAATCGTGCACTGTAGTCGGCGGCCGATCAGGAGAATTCGTGAAAACACTGTAGGTCAGTGGCGGACACGATCGATTTCCGATTTTGGAAGTTTTCCAAGGTTTGAAATGAGACCTAAATAACGATTAGATTCTTCCGTGTTGAAATAATTTTCCAAGATTCCAATGGTTAGAAATAATTTTCTAAAAATGAAACCTAGGAACCATTGTTCATGGCCGACCGAACCAGCGATTTGAAAATTTTGGAAAAATGCCCTAAGTCAAATTCGTCGAGTATCAAAAGTATACTCACTGAATGGGTCTATGATATACGATGAATTATACTTTGACAAATCAGCTTAGGCCGACAATACACTCAACGCCAAAGCGGAGAATCATACTCGACGAATTTGTCGAGTATCAGCTGGTATACTCGACGAATTCATCGAGTATAGGCTAAATGACTCAACGCTCTCGAGGTCATGATAGGGAATATTCGACGAATGAGACAGAAAAATCCAGAGAAGTAGCGTCGAATGGACTTGACGAATTCAGTGTGTATCGTCTATTATATTTGATGAATTCGGTGAGTATCGTTAGATACATTAAACGAATTCCATGAGTATACACGATGATACTCGACGAATTTTACTTGGTAGATTTTTCCCATTCTCAGAGAATTTGCCCTAAGTACAAATGGTGAATTTTGCGAGTGTTGTAAGGTATATATGACGAATTTGATGAATATGAATGAGCATACTCAATGAATTCGACGAGTATTCCTAGCCATACTCGACAAATTTTACTTAGGCAAATTAATGTCCTCTTAATTCCAAGCCTTGGTTTTTCCTTGATCCTTCTCCTACACTTGGGATAGAAGTACATCCCAATAGAGAGATTATATGTGAGTCAACACATTGGCCTACATAATTAGGGATTACATTGTATAGTCTTGTGTTTACTGACCCACTGTAACCTGACATTGGTGTGTACTTAGCAATGAAAACCTGCATATATAAAACTCAAAAGGCAGCATCTAATACAGTCACAATTCATCTTAGCTTAACTGGACCCTTCTTCAAATCCGGGTTATTGTGGATACAATACCCAATAATCTTCCCCTATTTGAAGAAGTCAGAACCCTATAAGCTAAGGTGAATTTTACAAAAAAACATTAAGACTTGAAAAGATAAATGAAATTAAAATTAGAAAGCGCATTCAAAGTTAATCATAAAATCATATATATATATATATATATATATATATATATATATATATATATATATCAAAGTGTTCGTTATTTTTGGAGGGGGAAAACCCACAACACTCAAAATAAAACACATAAAATATATGACTATTTGCTCTGCTTGCTTTGCCTCTTCAACCTCTGCCTGTCAAAATAAGCCCTTAGTTTTGGAAAGTACTTTGAAGGGGCTGGAGGCATTGGATAAGAATTTTGATTGTTCCTGAAATGTATCCTTCTCTTTGTGTAAGACAGTTTGAACTTGTTCCATTCTTCTTGATCGTAGTGGTGCTGATGTTTTTCACCACCAAGGTCGACTAAGGAGAATGTATCTAGGATAATTCCTCTAGATATCGGGCTCTAAAGCTCTTCCATCTCTCTATTTGGCTCTACTCGAACTGGCTCTGATCTTACTGCAGATGGGCCTTCCCCATATCTTCTTCGCTTGTAAACCGGAGGAGGGAAGTCTTCAACAAGTTCTACCTTTGGAGGCTCAGCAGCAGTAACAACAGCAGCAGAAACACTAACCTGAGAAAAATCTCATACGCCTTACCAGTACTGAGATTAATCCCGGACAGGATGAATCTCGTCATGTGTTGGTATAGGCACAATAGGTACTTGAGATCCTGTCAACTGATTGTGAAGCCACACACATTTTTCATAACTGTAGTCATTTACGCCTTTGAAGTTTGCTAACATCGCATCCTTAAGCAAATTTACCTTAGCTACCACCTTAGCATCAAAGGTCTCCTCCCCCTTTCTGACTACTTCGTCCAAAGCATTGGCATAAGACTGCATGCTATCATCATAATGTGTCATCGCTTGATTATGAACTTCAATCATAGTTTTGGCATTTGTGTCAATATTGCACATAACTTTCTGATTGCTCTCTGAACCTTTCATAACAAACTCAACTCCTTTTCCACCTTGGGTAAACCCGAATTCTAACTTGGCATCTAACTTGTCAAATCTGACTTTAAACTCTACTAGTCAATTGTTTAGATCTCTTTCTTTCTCTTTCACCTTTTTCAGAACATTCTGCATGGATGTGTCAAAATAAGCTTTTTGCTTGGCTAACATTGGGGTCTTAGGGATGGGAGTGCTGGGAAGATCCTCACTGGAAGACTCATCTATCAGATATAAATGAGCTCTGGAAGTTGTTGCATGATCTACAACAGTAGTCAGAGCTGGAGTCTACTCCTCTACATCTCCCTCCTCATCAAAAATTTCCACAACATCCTCTTCAGCAGCAGGAGGTGCATTAGGCATCTTGCCTATCCTTTTCTCCTGGTTGCGCATAAGTCGAGCAACCTCAATAGCAACTGATATAGAGGGCCTAGTCACCTCCCCTGTATAAGATGAAGTGGAACTAGTTTTGGGAGAGGGACTATCAAGTTATCCATTACCACTAGTTCACCAACATTAACCACATCAGTAACAGCCTTTGACTTATCAGAATCAATCATTATCTCATCAGCAATACTATCAATGTCATAATCATCAACTATTAGATCATCAGCAACGGTATCATCAGTTTCTAAGTCCTCTTCAGCAACATCATTCTCATCAACAGCATCAGCAACAACCTCATCATCAACTTCCTCAGGAACTAACTCTTCAATAGTATTCTGATCCATATTGGCAACCTCTGTCATCATATTCTCTGTCTCTAAAACTATTGTATCTAAAACTGGCACTGACTCTGGAATCACACTCAAGGCTACTATGCTAGTGGCCACTTGTGTGCTAACTGACTCCCCCTCGATTCCTGCACTCGAACTCTCAGGAATTTCACTAGGGTGAGGGGTAGGAATCCTATCCTCAGGTACTTGATCTACCTCCTCCACATGCAAATTTGGGGCTTCCCCTTGCCCACTAATTGTAACGTCCCGATTCGCGCTAGGCCCCTTGTGCATGTTTTTTGGTGTTGGGATAGCTTGTGTAGGCTCAAGGGGGTGCAGGTGATCAGGTGCTCACTTGCGGGAAATAAGAAAATAGGCTGGAAACTGGAGTAGAGCATGACACGGGTAGGGACACGGGCGTGTCCCTACCCGTGTTCAGTAGCGTTGAGTGACTATGGTGCTGGGTGATTTCAGAATGGCTTTGAGTGAATTGTATCGAGAAGGACACGGATAGGGACACGGGTGTGTCCCTACCCATGTTCCGTGGCTTTGAGTGCCACGGCGTTGAGTGGTGTGTCCCGAGAAGGACACAGGTAGGGACACAGGCGTGTCCCTACCCGTCTTCAGTGGCGTTGAGTGGTGTGTCCCGAGAAGGACACGGGTAGGGACACGGGCGTGTCCCTACCCATGTTCAATGGCTTTGAGTATGTCAAGAGAAGGACACGGGTAGGGACACGGGCGTATCCCTACCCGTGTGCCCCAAGGCAAACAAGGTGAGAAGTGCCCCGAGTAGGACACGGGTGTCAACATGGCTATTACCACGACCTTATCACTTAGACACGGGTACCGACATGGGCGTGTCCGTACCCGTGTAGGAGCACAAAACGGTAGTCGAGCCGTTTCGCCAGAGCAGGACACAGGTAAGGACACGGTCGTGTCCCTACCGTGTCACTTCTGTATAAAAGAGAAAAGATAAACCCTAGCATCCTCATTCTCTTCCTAAGCCCTATTTTTTGGAGAGAAATTCCTGGAGCAAGAGGAACTTCTGGAGAAAGCTTTGGAGGAGGAGAAACGCAACCGCCATCAAGGAGAAAGTGATGCCGCGGGAGGGGGGGATGACAAGATCCATGGTCGAGGATGGTGTTACCGCTGGAAATGAAGTGAGCTTCCTACCCTATCCTTTGGTTCTAGATTTGTAGATATTTAGGTGAGATGTCGACTCAAGAGAGTCTAGACATGGGAGATGGAGATTTCTTTAGGAAGGGCCTTGCTAGAACATGTGTTCTAAAGATTAGTCATCTTCAACCTCCCCTTACTCAAATGATGATGGGGGTGGCTTCGTGAAGAGGAATGACCTTGAGAGGGAGAATAAGGGTGGAGGACTTTAAGATTAGCCAACCTGACCGTAAGTTTGCATTCTACGTATAGATTCCAATGCATGTTGAGCCGTTGGGGGGCACTACTGCCCTTTCCATACCCACTCAGTTCCAATAGTTCGAGTTGGGGCAGACGCTCACCGTAATCTTGGATGCTTTTAGGGCACAGCAGCCTCCGGTGCTACAACAGGCCCCGGGCTCTAACTGGCTAAGGGACTTCCGGGCTCTCTCCCCTCCCACTTACCTTGGGACGGAGTCATCCGTGCGCATGGAATAATTGATTGACACTGTATAAGAGTTATTGGCTGGTATCCGTTGTCCAGCCAACATGGTTGTGTCACTGGTGGTGCCCACCTTGGAGCTACATGCTAAGAGGTAGTGGAAGTCACTCATGGGCTCCACCTTCCAAAGCCGAGTCTATACAAAGATAAGTTGGAGAAAAATCTCGGATGTTTTCTTGGAGCACTTCATCCCTCATCCGCTCGAGATGAACTTGAGGAGAGGTTTCTTCTACTGAAATAAGGATCAAAAACTGTTACGAAATACCAGCGAGAGTTCCAACATCTCGCAAGGTTTGCGGACTCATACGAGTTAGATGATAGAGGTTATGCCAGGCATTTCTACAAAGGGCTGCGAGATCCCCTAAGGCATGCCCTTTTGTTTATAGCGGATGCTAGCTTAGCAGAGATCATCGATATGGCAAAAAGATTGGAGGCGGATCACTTGGGTAGTAGTAAGAGACCTTTAGAGGGCGTTATGGAAGCTGGCCCAAGCAATAGAAGGAAATAGGACTTTAGAAGAAGAAAAGGATATCAAGGAGATGGAGGGCGTGTCCACCAAAACTATAGGGTGGAGCATTCGGTTCCGCAACTGCCCACGTTGCCTCCACCGCCATAGCCTCAGACATTTCAGCAACTTGAGAGGTGTCCTGGGAGGGTGTGTTTTGAATGCAACCAACCGGGTCACATTCGACGTTTCTGCCCGCAATTGTTTGGGAACGCCCCTCCCGCTCTCCCTCCGGCGGCCCCTCGAGGGAAGGGTTACATGCGTTGTCGAGGATGAGTACCGTGAGGAGGTAATCCCGGCCCTGCCCGGGATCAAGTGTACGCGCTATACATGGCATAAGAATGGAATCCTCAGAATGTTATTGCAGGTACGTGCAGTAATCTTTCATGTTTTTAATATTAAACTTAAGTTGCTTACGACATTCTAGTCTAACAATACGTTTTGATTAGGTGCACTTAGGCACCGTGATGATTCGCGGAAAGACGGCTTATGCGCTGTTCGATACCGGTGCCTCACACTCCTTTGTGTCCAAGGATTTCATTAAGGACATGGGGGGTGTGCAATATTTTGCTGGAATAGCCCTACTAGTGCGCCTTCCGGACGGTTCGGATATGGTTGCAACCGCTAAGTGCGAACATGAGGTACTTAATGAGGGAAGGGCTTTCGATATGCCTGCCACCGTCTTGAAAATGCCATAATTCGACATCATTCTAGGAATGGCATGGTTGGAGTGGCACTTTGCAAGGATCGAATGCGCGAAGAAGCAGATCTATTTGAGACATGGAGACTCCGATGTCATCTTCCAAGGTATTAACTTCGCACCTCGTCTGACGTTATTATAAAAGCTCATATGAAGGGGGACAAAGTCTTTATGATTTGGTTCGAATTGAAGGAGATAGCGTTGGATGTAAAAGACGTACGAGTAGTGCGGGACTTTCCCGAGGTATTTCCTGAGAAGCTACCAGGATTACCCCCACATAGAGAGGTTGACTTCCAAATTAATCTGGTACCGGGTGCCAAGCCTGTATCCAAGGCCCCGTACCGAATGGCCCAAAAAAAACTCGCGGAGTTTAGAGTTCAATTACAAGAACTGGTGGAGTCCGGATTTGTTCGCCCCAGTTTGTCACCATGGGGAGCCCCTGTATTGTTCGTGAAGAAGAAGGACGGAACCCTACATTTGTGTATAGACTATTGGGAACTTAATCGGCTGACGGTCCGGAACACTTACCCGCTACCTCGAATCGATGAGTTGTTCGATCAACTAGTGGTAGCGCATTGGTTTTCTAAGCTAGACTTGCGCTCAGGGTATTACCAGTTGAGAATACAAGAAGGGGACATCAAGAAAACAACCTTTAGTTCAAGATATGGGTTGTACGAGTTCACTGTGATGCCATTTGGGCTCACAAATGCGCCTTCGGCCTTCATGAGCCTGATGAATAAGGTGTTCGAGCCCTACTTGGATATCTTCTTCATTGTCTTCATCGACGACATCCTAGTCTACTCAAGGATGGAGGATGAGCATGGAGAGCACCTGACCTTGGTGTTGAAGAAATTGAAGGAGCACGCCTTGTACGCCAAATTTAGCAAATGCGAATTCTGGCTTAAGGAGATTGCCTTCTTGGGTCATGTGATCAGTGGGGCTGGGCTAGCTGTGGATCCGGCAAAAGTGCGTGTCATAAAGGAGTGGTCGCCTTTGAAGTCAGTGACTGATGTGCGGAGCTTCCTTGGACTTGCTGGATACTACCGCAAGTTCGTAAAAGGATTCTCCAAGATAGCCCTCCCGCTTACTTCTTTGATAAAGAAAGGAGTGTCATTTGAGTAGACACCCCAATGTGAAGCTGCGTTCTAAGAATTGAAGGATAGACTTACCTCCGCCCCTATCCTTGTCCTTCCGTCTGGGAAGGAAGGATTCCAAGTTTACACGGACGCATCATATCAAGGGATGGGTGCGGTATTGATGCAGCACGGGCACGTGATTGCTTATGCTTCAAGACAATTGAAGAAGCACGAAATCAATTACCCGATTCATGATTTGGAGCTAGGAGCAGTGGTGTTCATCTTGAAGGTTTGGAGGCATAATCTATATGGCGTCCACTGCGATATTTTCTCAGACCATAAAAATTTGAAGTACGTTCATACTCAAAAGGAGTTGAACTTAAGACAATGGTGTTTGTTAGAGTTCCTATACGACTATGAGTTCACCTTGAACTACCACTCCAGAAAAGCGAACTCAGTAGCCGATGCATTGAGTAGAAAAATACAAGGCTCGAGCCCCGAGTCTCGGTTGATGAGTATGAAGCTGGCTCAGATGATTGAGGAGTTGGAGATTACTTTGATATTTACGGTCCATTCGGTGGAATATACGGAGTACTTGGCCAGCATGAGCATAGTTTATGATATCCGGGACCAGATCCATGTGGAGCAAGGGGTGGATGCGGCTCTGGTCCCGACAATCAAGTTAATCAAAGACGGGACTATCGATGAGTACACGCTAAAAGATGTCCTCGTTTATTTTTGCGGCCTACTTTACATTCCCAAGGGCGGTAAAATCTGGGAGGATATCTTGAGAGAGGCACATTGCTCTCAATATTCAGTGCACTCGGGAATTTTAAAGATGTACGCCGGCCTACGGAAGACTATGTGTTGGCCGGGAATGAAGAAGGATGTCCGATACTTTGTTACACATTGTGAAGCCTGTCAAAGAGTGAAGGCGGAGTGCAGGAGTCTCGGCGGCTTGTTACAGCCATTGCCCATCCCCGAGTGGAAGTTCGAGGATATTTCCATGGACTTCGTACATGGGTTACCTCGCTTACGCTCCGGGAATGATTCAGTGTGGGTGATCGTTGATCGACTTACCAAAGTAGCCCGATTTATCCCTATGAAGAAGGAGGCTCACGTGGATGTCTTGTACGCCTCTTTGTGGAGCAATTTGTACGGTATCATGGCGTTCCTAAGACGATAGTCTCAGACCATGATGGTCGCTTTACCTCTAAGGAGTGGAAGGCGGTACAGGCATATTTGGGCTTGTGCCTTACCTTCAGCGCCGCGTTTCACCCTCAGATGGACGGGCAGTCTGAGCGGACAATCCGGACATTGGAGGATCTGTTGAGATTATATGTGTTGGATAGGGGAGAGCCGTGGGAAAGGCTCTTTCCATTGGTGGAGTTCTCCTATAACAAAATCCATCAAGCGAGCATAGACATGGCGCCCCATGAGTCCCTTTATGGAAGAAGGTGTAGAACCCCCTTGTCTTGGGTGCAGGATGAAGACCCGAAGACTTTGGGAGTTGAATATATAGACGACACTGATGCGATGGTTAGACTGATACGGGATCGTATGTTGGAGGCTCAAAGGGTGCAGGTGAAGTATTATAACGCAAGGCACCGTATGGTGGAGTTTCAAGTAGGTGATAAGGTGTTCATGAAAATTCGGCCGATTCATGGAGTGTCACAGGTGCGTGGAGTAAAGAAGCTCAACCCAAGGTATGTTGTGCCCTATGTCATTTTGGAAAGGATTGGACCTTTGGCCTATCAGTTGAAGTTACTACCGGAGCTGGAGAATCTCCATGATGTGTTCCATGTGTTGTCGCTTCGGAAGGCCCTGTTGCGGCCCGACCAATACATCCCCACAACTGATGGTGCGGTGGTGTCTGATAGATCTGTGCAACTGGAGCCGATGCGGATCATAGACAACGAGATAAGAACCTTACGCCGCAAAAGTGTTCCCTTGGTGAAGGTGCTATGGTTTAATCATGGGAAGGAGGAATTCACATGGGAGCCAATGGATTTGATGCAAAGACGCTATCCGGAGTTGTTTACTCAGGGTAACTTTATTTAGAAGCATATTCTATTTTCTGTATGCTTCATTCCCCATAGCCTTAGCCTGATTTCGGGGACGAAATCTTTTATTTTGTTTATAGGATTTGTAACATCCCGATTCGCGCTAGGCCACTTGTGCGTGTTTTTGGTGTCGGGAGAGCTGGTGTAGGCTCAAGGGGGTGAAGGTGATCAGGTGTACACTTGCGGGAAATAAGAAAATAGGATAGAAACTGGAGTAGAGCATGACACGGGTAGGGACACGGGCGTGTCCCTACCCGTGTTTAGTAGCGTTGAGTGACTATGGTGCTGGGTGATTTCAAAATGGCTTTGAGTGAATTATCTCGAGAAGGACACGGGTAGGGATACGGGCGTGTCCCTACCCATGTTCTGTGGCTTTTAGTGCCATGGCGTTGAGTGGTGTGTCCCTAGAAGGACACGAGTAGGGATACGGGCGTGTCCCTACCCGTGTTCAGTTGCGTTGAGTGGTGTGTCCTGAGAAGGACACGGGTAGGGACACGGGCGTGTCCCTACCCATGTTAAATGGCTTTGAGTATGTCCAGAGAAGGACACGGGTAGGGACACGGGCGTGTCCCTACCCGTGTGCCCCAAGGCAAACAAGGTGAGACGTGCCCCGAGCAGGACATGAGTGTCGACACGGCCAGTACCACGGCCGTGTCACCTGTACACGGGTACCGACACGGGCGTGTTAGTACCCGTGTAGGAGCACGAAATGGCAGTCGAGCCGTTTCGCCAGAGCAGGACACGGGTAAGGACACGGCCGTGTCCCTACCCATATCACTTCTGTATAAAAGAGAAAAGTGAAACCCTAGCGTCCTCATTCTCTTCCCAAGCCCTATTTTCTGGAGAGAAATTCCCGGAGCAAGAGGAACTTTTGGAGCAAGCTTTGGAGGAGGAGAAACGCCACCGCCGTCAAGGAGAAAGTGATGCCGCGGGGGAGGATGACAAGATCCATGGTCGAGGATGGTGTTACCGCTGGAGATGAAGTGAGCTTCCTACCCTCTCCCTTGGTTCTAGATCTATAGATATCTAGGTGAGATGTCGACTCAAGAGAGTCTAGACATGGGAGATGGAGATTTCTTTAGGAAGGGCCTTGCTAGAACATGTGTTCTAAAGATTAGTCATCTTCAACCTCCCCTTCCTCAAATGATGATGTGGGTGGCTCCGTGAAGAGGAATGGCCTTGAGAGAATAAGGGTGGAGGAGTTTTTGGTGGAGATTTGGGGAAAATCGCTTGAGGAGGAAGATGAACGGATGTCGTTCATTCCGCTTCAAGATGCGTGAAGAATCTGTGTTTTGCACGCAACGACCTTCATGGCCGTTTTCGGGCGAGAAATCATCGAATCTGGGTTTTCAAGTAAACACAAAAGTCATAGCCACTGAAATTACCTTTCCAATGGGTGGTTACACGCCTTTGGGTGAATCCTGTAGCCACAGGAATGTCCGATCGAATTAAGGGCTCTAAACTAAGCGCACAGAATTGGTATTCTGTACGCTGCAGTCTTTGGAGCCGATTTCATGTAGGTTAGAGCCTGATCTGGGTTGCAGGCTGAACAAGAAAGTTGTAGCCTATGGAAATACCTTTCCATAGCGAGGTTTCTCGCACTCACCGGATTCCTATAGCTACGGGAATCCTCTTTTGAAGTTGCTGTCTAGATTTAATTCTGCACTTAAATTTCTGAGTGATTATAACATGAACTTGGATTCGGTGGAATTAATGTTGCAATCTAATGCGAGGTTCGGATGAACTCTCTTATGATAACCACCGTAGTGATATGAATATTAAAGCTTGTTAATTTTAATTCGTAATATGGGTGGTGATGCAAGCGTAAATTAAACGAAATGTCTTGATATAAATTGTTAGATCATTTATGCGCATTGTATATATTCTATGTGGAAATCTTTTGGGGTGACATGTAGATGAATAAGCTATGGACATATGTATGTTGAGTTGATAGAATGATGTCTAGTAGTCCAATGCTTAGAGTGTCATCTCCCTACAGGTAGCATTTTGGAAGGTTGTAAGTGCGGCGTTGGCCGTCAGTAGTCGGAATGGGTTGAGATGAATAAAGTGGATGGTTGGGCTTGACCCTCGTGCTTTCTCTGAGGTTCCTTCCATGCCACGGTGTTGTGGAATTGCATGTGGTGTGAGTCGACACGCGGTGTCGTAATCCTAGGTTAAGGATAGTGGTGGAGGTCTACGGGCTCGCCTATCGTTCCACCGATAGGAGTTGACAGATAGACTTAGGGCGATGGGGCTTGCCCCTCATGCTTTCTTCGAGGTACCTTATGTGCCAAGTGATTGGTTGGACTTGATCCTCGTGCTTTTCCAAGGATCCATCCGTCACACATGGCCAGTTCGGGGCTAGGATCTTGGTGCACATCTACCCAAGTGAACCCGCTGGGCTGTAGTACGCATGGGCTCCGCTATTGTGTTCTTAGCGTTGAGGCGTACCGAGGCCTAAGTGAAGTAGTGTGGATACCCACTTAGTTGTAGAAATGATCGTTTTACTGTCACCATCTGGCCATGACGGTTGGCGCCTGAGAGGTTAGATACCTGCTCGAAAAGTTAGAACTACTAGTCTGTGTCGACATAGCAACTGCATGTGCGTGATCATTGGTTTTTCATTGCATTGCATACTTAACATTACAACTCATTACATACACAAGACCCTCATCGTATAAGTTTGTATGGGCACTCCTATACAATGAGTTATTTATTGCTTAACGATCCTCAACTTATATGCTTGTATGAGCACCCATATAAGTTGAGTTACTTTTGTTGTAACTCTATATTCATATGCTGTGATAGATGGTAGAACTGATAGAATTTCTTATTACTCGTGTTACCACTTGCTTGTTTATACTCCTGCTTATTATATATATATTGTACCTTATCTATTTCTCTGCCTGGTGCCGAGGGGTTGCCGGGGGAGCGGATGTGAAGCCACTTAGTCTTTATGACTAATGGTTGCTACACCTTCCTTTTTAGGAGGAAAACCCGCAGGTGGAGCAGCAGGTGATGGAGCCAGTCAGCCAGGCCAGGATGACAGGTCCTTAAGGGTCGGTGCCATCATTACCGTCTATTACAGATGTGAGTGATGAGAGTTTTTGTTGTAGCCCTTCGGGGCAATTTTATTGTTATACTCTGATATTATATAAGCATATTTTAGCTTCTATTTTGCTATACATTTTGATATATAACTTGTGTGGATTGACTTCTTATATATTCTTTTGGTTGGGTTGGCATGTTGTTTTGATATTGGTTGTAGCCGGCAGAATAGGCGACTTGGAGTACAGACTAACTCGTGTGTTGGTGCTACCCCAATGCGGCTGTTCTTGGCATAAGACCCCTCTTGTGCCGTGTCTTGTGTTCCGGGAGGGGGGTCTTACACTAATCCTCCTATCCCACTTAAAAAAATATAGATGAGTCTATTTTCTTCAGGTGATGGATAGGCATACCTCTTGTCATATCAAACCTGTCACCATCCAGTTGATTCAGGTACAGACTGATAATCCTCCCAAAGTTGGGAGTGCGACAGTTGTCCTTGATCTTCTCAAATAGTAGTGTACCCAAATCAAGTCTCTTTATGCAGATGACGGCTACTGGGTGTTGGAGCAAACATTCTACGCTTCTTTGTTTGCTAATAACAAATCTTGTTTGTATTTGATCTTTGGGTTTTTATGATGTACAAATATCACAGGTCTAACTCTAATGGAATTTGGGTGTTGATTTGGGTCAGAACAGATGAGATCAGAAGATATCGCTAGGCGATATTGGGTATCACCCACGGGCGACAGTGGCATAAACAGTTAACGCATCATATCCACACGGTTGGCAGTTACTGTCGCTATCGCCCGACAACACCGAGTATCTCCAAGAGACAGTACACAATCGACACAATGGATCTGCGATGAGAAAATAAGGAGTACATGGGACACATGGCAGCCGTTACAGATATCGTTAGGTGGCGATACCCAGTGTCGCCAGGCGATATCACCAAAGTATAAAAGCCATTCAATTTTCTGAGGAGATCACGAATTTCATTACCTGGAGTATACCTTCCTATTTAGACGATTTAGAGAGCTCCAGATTCTAGATTTACTCCATCCTCTCAAGAAGGCTAAAGCACAAAAGATCGATGACACGTACGCAACATTCAAAGCAACCTTGATAAGGATTCATCAGCATCTTCAGCTCATTGTTTGAAGGGAGTTTAAATTCTAAAGTTTACAATTTGTTTTGTTCTTATTCCTATTATAATCCAATTGTAATCGAGAGGGGAAATTGTTTCCTTGTGCGTGGCGTCTAAGTTCTTGCGTGGCTTAGGGGAAAATCGCCGCCTTGTATGTGGAGTCTAAGTCCTTGCGTGGCTTAGGGGAAATCACCGCCTTATGCGTGGCGACCAAGTCCTTGTGTGGATTAGGGAGAAATTATTGCATTTTGTGCTGCGTTTAGATCGTGGTAGATCTAGGGGAGGCTAGTAGCAAGATCTAGGGAGAGATACGCTTTAGCCTGCTGGTTCTTGGTAGAAGGATCGACGAAATCAAAAGTATTGTATTTTTCATAAGCCTTTATCTCTAGATCTATAGAGATACTCTGTATTAAGATTTAGCATGTATGAAATAAATCGTTATTGTTTTTATATATTTCAGAGTGTTCCAGTCTGCTTATTAAAAATAAGTCTCCATTTCTTAATTTCATTGTTTTTGTTCACTAAGTAAACTTTGTTTAGTTAAAGAAAATTAATTAACCCTTATTCACCACCCTCTAAGGGCGCCACATGATCCAACACTTGATATCAGAGCAGGTTACTCTGAAATCAATTTCACCACCGGGAGTAATGGCGTAAAACACTCACGCATTTTCTGAGGGAAAGGTATAAGTAGACCTCCCTTATTCACGGGCACAAACTACAACTATTGGAAAGCTCGAATGCGATGCTTTCTAATAGCTCTAGATATCGACATTTGGGGCATGGTAGAAACATGCTACACTTCTCCTATAACTATAGTAGGAAGTGTCACAATGGAAAAACCCAAGGATAAATGGGATGAAGTTGATAAGCTTCGATGAAATAATAACGCTAATGCAATGAACGCCTTATTCTGCACGTTAGATATGACTTAATTTAATCGTGTTTGTGCATGTGAAACTGCGTATGATATATGGAATCTCCTTGAAGTTACTCATGAAGGTACATTACAGGTGAAAGAATCGAAGCTTTTCCAGTTAGAGTCAGAATTTGAGAAGTTCAAGAGGGAGGTTGATGAGGATGTAGACTCCATGTACACAAGGTTCAACAAGATAGTGGATGACTCGAGGATTCTTGGAAAGAGTTTCTCAAATGGAGATTTGGTAAGAAAGATACTTAGATGGCTTCGCCCGAAGTTTAATCCGAAGGTGACTGCCATCTCGGAGTCACACGATCTTAAGTCTGTCCAAATTGAGAATCTGATAGGCAATCTGAAAACCCATAAAGTATAACTGAGGATTCAACAACAGGAGTACAACCTGGAGCCAAGAAAGAAAGCTTTGGCGTTGAAGTCCAAGAAGAAAGTGGAAAGTGAGTCTGATGAGAGTGATGAAGAAGATGAAGAAAGTTTGTTCGTGAGGAAGTTCATGAAGTTCATGAGAAATCCTAAAAAATAAAATTCTTTCAGGAAATTTTTCAAGAAGCAAGAATCTGGGTATATAAAAGGAAAAGCCCAAGCTAATGGAGAGGATGATGAAGAGAGGTCACCACCCAAGTTCTATCACTGCAGGAGAGTTGGCCACATAAAGAGAAAGTGCCCAAAATATCTGAAAAAGCAGAAGGAGAAGGGCACAAGAAGAAGGATAAGAAGAAAGTTCTGAAGGCTGAAACCTGGGATGACATCACATCTGAGGAGTTAAGCAGTTTGAACTCAGAGACTGAAGAGGAGGCCAATATGTGCCTGATGGGAAAGGAGGTCTCATCATCTGATGACGAAAGCAGTGTCCAGAGCGACACTGAGGTAAATCCTCCTTCTTATGAAGATTTATATAATGAATTTTTACAAACATACAAGTATTTTGATAAAAGTTTAAATGAAATTAAATAATTGAAATCTAAAAATAAAAAATAAAAAATGAAGTAAAAATACTTGGGAAGGAGAAAGCAACTTGTCAAGAGGATTGTCTCTCTTCGACAAGGATACTAGAACTTGAGAAAGATCTCTTTAAGTCTCGGTCTCAGTTTGAATCTCTTACAAGAGAGAAAGAGGCCTTAGAGAGATCTCTAATGCTTTCTCAATCTCAAGTACATGGAAGAAAAAAGTCCTTCGCAAACCGATGTGGAACCATGGTTATCGAAAACACTACATTTAGAGGATGACTCTGTGATTTTGAAATGGGCAGTAACAAGTTTGGAATGAGCCAAAAATCACTGAATATGATTTTTGCGAGCCAGTGCAATGGTTCGACAAAATTGGGACTTGGTTACTCTCAAGAACACTATTGCCCGACGACATCCACTATCGCCGGCGATAAGGAAAAATTCAGAAAATTGTTTTTTCAAATTAAAAATAATAAGTTAATTGTCACTGCTGCTCCCAACAAAAATTCAAAACTTATTTTGAAAAACCCGTCAACTTCCTTCATCAAGTGTGCCAAATGTAATAAGTTTGGTCACACAACTAACACTTGTAAGAAGACGGGACATTGTTCTATTAAACAAGTTTGGGTACCTAAGGCTTCCACCAACACTATGTGAGGAACCACTTGGGTAACCAGATCTTTACTCTCATCCTCTTTCTAGGTGTGTTGGCAGGCTAAGGACAAAGAAGATGTGTGGTACTTGGACTCAGTGTGTTCCAAGCACATGACGAGCAACAAATCAAAGTTCCTTAGCCTAGAGATGAAGAAAGGAGGAGTTACGTTTGGTGATAATGGAAAAGGAAAGATCATCGACATTGGAGTAGTAGTTAACAAGTCATTTACTATCTCAAATGTTTTGTATGTTAAAGGTTTGACGCATAACTTAATTTCTATAAGTCAATTATGTGATATTGGTTTAAATGTCTTATTTGACTCATCTTCAAACTTATGCAAAATTTGTGATTCCAAAACAAATGAAACTGTTCTTACTGCTCCTAGATTTCAAAATGTTTATATGATTAAATTTAATGATTTGTCACATTCTTCATTAAAATGTTTTGTGTCTAAAAATGATGAATTAGATTTGTGGCATAGGCATCTTGGACATTCTAGTTCCAAGCTAGTTGTAAAATTGTCTCAAAATAAACTAGTTAAAAGTTTACCTATTTTGCATGGAAATCTATCGTCTTTATGTTCACCATGTCAAGAAGGAAAATTTTCAAAATCTTCGTTTAAGAGCAAAAATGTTGTTTCCACTACTAGACCTTTACAGTTGATTCATATAGATTTGTTTGGTCCTGTTAATACACTAAGTTTAGGTGGTAGAAAATACACTTTTGTTTTGATTGATGATTATTCTCGTTTATGTTGGACAATTTTCTTAACGTCTAAATCTGATGCATTTTTAGAATTTTCAAAATTATGTATACGTGCTTGTACAACCCCATATTCGTTGGGTGGGACCCAGAGGCATTAACGGTCGGGGTTGGACCAGCCCCAAGTTAGCTCGGGCCTGAAGACCAGAAGAGCTCTCATGCCGGAGGAGCTTCCACCTAGGAGCAGGCAAGATCCCGCCCATGGCCAGAAGCGAGAGAGAAGGCACGGCACTGAGTGAGCTTCACTCTCAGCATCATGATCAACAAGGGCGCTGAGTGAGATTCACTCACTCCGCGTCATGGTCAGCAGTAAGGGCATTGAGTAAGCTTCACTCACTCAGCGCCATAGTCAGCAGCAAGGGCGCCGAGTGAGTTTCACTCACTAAGTGCCATGGTCAGCAGTAAGGGCGTTGAGTGAGCTCCACTCACTCAACGCCGGGGTCAGCAGCAAGGGCGTTGAGTGAGCTTCACTCACTCAACGTCGCGTCCAGCAGTAAAGGGCATTGAGTGAGCTCCACTCACTCAATGTTGGGGTCAGAAGCAAGGGCGTTGAGTGAGCTTCACTCACTCAACGCCGCGACCAGCAGCAAAGGGCATTGAGTGAGCTCCACTCACTCAATGCCGGGGTCAGCAGTAAGGGCGTTGAGCGATCTTCACTCACCCAACACCACGTCCAATAGCAAGGGCATTGAGTGGGCTCCACTCACTCGACACTGCATCCAACGACAGTGTCAAGATTAGAGGAGCTCCCGCCTAGGAGCAGCTCCCGCCTACAGGCAGGCGAGAAGCGTTCACCTTCGGCCATCCGGGACCTTCTCTCGGCAGAGCCGGCGAGAAGGCGGGGGCTGGCTCAGCGTGAGACTTGACACTACCTTTTTGGGATCCCGCCAGAGGAGGGCGAGAGGGTTCTCGGCACAGAGCTCTCGCTGAGTGGGGCCTGGGTTCAGGGTAAAATGTCTTAATTGCCCCCGGGTAAAATCACCCTTATACCCTCAGGGGCTGTATTTAACACTTCTCAGACAGCGAGATTTGGCTATTGGCAGGCCAGCCAGGGGTATTTCAGTAACGTCAGGTCAGCAAAAGGTTATAAATAGACCCAGAAGGGCTCCTTAGAAGGAAGACTCTCATTCTCTCTAAATCTCTAGTGCTTTCTGAGGAGCTCCTAGCCCAGCTTTTGGCTTTGAAGGGGAAGCTCTCAGAGATCATCCGAGTGTGAGGTTGGACCTCCCTACTGAGGCTTTGGGTCAGTTCTAAATCGTTAGCTACTAGTCGAGGGGCAGGGCTTGAGAGAAGTAGGCGCTGGCTGTACCCCTGTTTTGAACATTCGTTGAGGTCAATTTTGGCTCCAACAGTTCTGTTGCGGTGAGCGTGGAAGGAAGCCGGTATAAGAAAGCCTTGAGTTTGGTCCCATGACTGGAGGTGAAGGAGAAGGATCTTGCTCAGGAGGATCTCCCACCCAGGGAGATGAAGCGATATGGAAAATGCTAGAGGACTTTAGGCGAGAAGTCCTGCAGACAATCTGTCTGGCCTTTTCGGCAAGAAGCGAGTGGGCGACACCTCAAGTTCTAGTAGAGGTGGTCCCACTATTGGGCGAGAACACCCCAGGGCAGTGCCCTGGGAAGGAGGTTCCGGTGGAGGTTAGAGAGAGGGACGTGGCCGTGCGGGAGCTTTTCCTAGGCCAGCGTCCTGGAAAGGATATTCCGGCAGACTTGGGCGAGAGGTAGGCGATGTTGCGGGAGTTATTCCCTGGGCATGGTCTCGCAGATCGTTCCAGCCAGCCGAGGTCGCAAGACGTGCCCTCTCGCCAGGCAGGAGGCGAGACCCCCTTTAGCGAGCTTATCGTCTCAGCCCCGGTGCCGGAGGGTTCCGGTAACCTGACATGTCCTACTACTCGGGGAAGGATGACCGAGTACAACATGTGCAGTGGTTTGAGGATGTGGTGTCGATTAGGCAGATGTATGATGCCTTCAAGTGTCGGCTATTTGCCATCACATTGAAGGAGAAGGCCAGGGACTGGTTCCACCAGTTGCCGGCAAGCTCAATTTACAGCTTCGAGGATCTACGTCGGGGTTTCTTGTTGAGGTTCTCGACATCAAAGAAGCGGAAGAAGGAAACAGAGTGCCTGTTCACGGTGAAGCAGAAGCAAGACAAGATGTTGGGTCACTATGTCGACCGGTTTCAGGAAGAGATCCTCCTAGTCCAGGAGGTCCCGGGGTACGCGCTGATGCTTGCTTTTACCTTGGGGCTGAGACCAGGTTTCTTTAGCATGGATCTGAAGAGAGTTCCCCCTCTCTCGTTTGAAGAGCTTATGGAGAGGGCGGCGAAAGAGATCGACTTCGAGAGGGCGAACCTGACATTTGCCAGGAAGCTGGCAAGGTTGGCAGAGGACGATAAGGAACCAACAGCAGGAAAGCAGAGGGAGCAAAGAGAAGAAAGAAGGAGAGAAGATCCCCGATGGCAGGGGCAGCAGCAGGGATGGGGAGCCCGGGAGCCGAATAACTGAATGGGTTGGATGCCTCAGGAGGGTCGCTCCTAGGGCCAAGGAGGAGGTGTTCAGGGAAGAGACAATCTTTAAGAACCAAGAAGGTTTGACCAGCAGGCGTGGAGGCAGGGGCCGAGGGGTCACTTACCACCACCGCAAGAAGCGACGGAGGTCGGTAGAGGAAGAGGAGGAGGAAGGAGAGTCCGGGGAGCTGGGAGAAGAGGGGAGGAGAAGGAAGGAGGGGTAGGGTGGCATTACCCTTTTATGACTTTCATCAGGAGGAGGGTCATGCGACGGCCACCTGCCCGAAGTTTTTGGAGGTGAGGGAAGCCAAGGGAGTTGGGATGCAAGATCTGCTGGTGAGGATTGTGGAAGTGCAGCAGGGAGGGGGAGGAAGATAGATGCGAGGATCGGGTAGACGTGGGGACCCGAGGGGGTATCAGAGTGATCCACAGAGGGGTAGGAATTGAGGCAACCCATAAGGAAAGCCTGCAGACCATGTTCCGTAGAGGGGTCGCCTCGACCTCCCTAGCTCCCCCTTCTGAAGAAAAAAAATCATCTTTTCATCCGCAGATATGTCGGATTACGAGGAGCCTTTCTGCGATGCTCTGGTGATTCAGGCGGCGGTAGAGAACTTTATAGTTTCCAGAATACTGGTAGATAATGGGAGCTCGGTGAATGTCATCTTTAAGAAAGCCTATGATGAGATGAAGGTTGAGGGGAAGAGGGTCCTAGCCTCAGATGGACCGTTGTTCGGGTTTTCTGGAGAAATGAAAGAAGTAGAGGGGGGAGTAGGACTGCATGTAAAGCTAGGAGGTGTGTCACGGAACTGTATGTTCGTGATAGTGGACACTCCAAGCAGTTACAACGCCATCTTTGGGCGTCCCCTCATTAGTGCCTTTCGCTGCGTCCCCTCCTCGTTTCACCAATGTCTCAAGTTCAACAACGGAGGGGTGTAGGTCAGGATCAGGGGGGATCCAAAGGTGTCAAGACAATGCTATGTGACGGTAGTGAACACTGTGTCCTAGATACCGGAGCCAGAAGAACTGGAGAGGGAGCTAGCGGATTAGGAGGAGGTGAGCCCGAAGGTAGAGGAGCAAGTGGTGAGAGAAGCCGAGAAGGAGGTCCGGAGGGGGGAGGAAGTTGAGCCACGACAGTAGGAGAGCCTGGAGGAGGCGATGGAGACAAAGGAGCTAGCTGTTGGAGTTTAACAAGAGGGTATGGAGGAAGGGATGGATGAAGAAGAGGAGGGCCAAGTTGCGAGAGTTGGGCAGGAGGCCCCGAGGGGTGTGGAGATTCATCAGCTCCAGGAGGAGAAGCCGGAGGAGGCGATGGAGGCCGAAGGTGGGGAAGAGTTGGAGGTTGAGGAAGAAGCAAGGGACGGCTGGGAGCAATCGCGGTTGGAGCCGGTTGAAGAAGTGGTGGAGATGGAGGTATCCACCAAGGCAGGGCAGGTGCAGAGTGTACGGATCAGTGGGGGCCTAAGCCTCGAGGTCTAGGAGCGGATGAGAGCTTGCATCCAGAATAATGTCGACATCTTCGCCTGGAGCGCGGAGGACATGCCGGGCATTGACGTGGATGTGGACTGTCATCGCCTGAACCTGGACCCCCGGACTTGCCCCATACGCCAAAAGATGAGGGACATTGCCACCAAGCTGGAGGAACCCATCCGCGAGGAGGTCAGAAAGCTCTTGGAGGCGGGCTTCATCTCGGAGGTCCAGTATCCAGGCTGGATCTCCAATGTGGTAATGGTTAAGAAAGGGGGAGGGAAGTGGTGCATGTGTATTGACTTCTCTTTATTAAATAAATCGTGCCCCAAGGATTGCTACCCTCTTCCTCGAATCGACGCGCTGGTTGATTCAGCCGTCGGTTTTTCTGTTATGAGTTTTCTTGATGCTTTTTCAGGTTATCACCAAATTCGCATGCACCCCCCCCCCCCCGACGTCAAAGACGTCTCCTTCATCACTAGGGAAGGATGCTTCAGCTATAAGATGATGCCCTTTGGGCTGAAAAACGCAGGAGCCACATCTCAGCGCATGATGGATCGAGTCTTCCAGGGCAGAGGGGGAGAAACTTGGAAGTCTATGTCGATGACCTGATGGTGAAAAGCAAGTGTGTGAGCTCACACCTGCAGGACCTCGAAGAGACCTTTGCCACCCTCTGAATGTTCAAGATGAGGCTGAATCCCTTAAAGTGTGTCTTTGGGGCCAGCCGCGGGAAGTTTCTTGGACACCTCTTGACTACGGTTGGGGTGGAGCCTAACCCGGATAAGGTAAAGGCCATCCTAGACCTGGAATAACCTCGCAATGCCAAGGAGGTCCAACGCTTGGCAGGCAAGCTGGCTGGACTAAGCAAGTTCCTTTCTCGGTCTGGAGACAAATGTTCATCATTATTCAAAGTGTTAAGGGGTAACCGGAGATTCGAGTGGATAGCCGAGTGTGAGGAAGCCTTCCAAGGACTTAAGATACAGCTCTCCCAGGCTCCCCTACTCCAAAGCCCAAAAGAAGGGGAGGACTTAGCCCTATATCTCGGGGTGGGAGCGAAAGCCGTGAGCTCTGTTCTAGTCAGGGAAGAGGGGAAGAAGCAGCTACCCATCTACTACGTGAGCCGGATCTTGAGGAAGGCGGAGCTCCGTTACCCCATCCTCGAAAGGCTAGCGTATGCTCTGATTGTTTCGGCAAGAAAACTTTGGCCATACTTCCAAGCGCACACGATCAGGGTAGTATTTGACAATCCTCTCCGTAAGATCTTTGAAGGGGTGGAACACTCGGGGAGGCTGGCCAAGTGGTCAATTGAACTGAGTGAGTTCAACATCTCTTTTGTCCCAAGGCACTCGATTAAGGCGCAAGCAGTGGCGGACTTTCCTTCAGATTATATTGTTGAAGTTGGGGAGGAGGAGCCGCGGCAGTAGGGGGCGTGGAAGGTGATGATTGATGGGGCCTCGGGAAAGCATTCCCTGGGGGGAGGAGTGGTGTTTGTAAGCCCCCAGGGGATAGCTATAGAACAAGCAGTGGCCTATCACTTTCCGGTGACCAACAATCAGGCAGAGTACGAAGCCGTGATAGCCGGTCTTTATTTGGCAAAGGAGCCCGGGATCCAGGATGTGGAGATATTCACAGACTCGATGGTGGTGGCATCGCAGATTCGAGGAGAGTTTGAAGCTCGGGAACCTACCCTCATAAAGTACCTATCAAATGTAAGGACAATCATCGGAGGCTTCCGATCATTCTCAATCCAGTACGTCCCTCGGGAGGAGAGTGTGGCTGCCGACCGATTGGCAAAGTTCGGACCCCGAGTAGGAGGGACCTTAACCGAACTGTTCCGACCAGCGATCGAAGAAGGGGAGATTATGGAGGTGGGCCGATGACCCTCGTTGGTATACCCACTGGTGACCTTCCTATCAACCGGTGAACTGACGGAAGAAGTGAAAGAAGCATGGAGTTTCAAGCATAAGGCAGCTCACTATCTGATGTTGGAAGGGGAGTTACATCTTACGATGTCGTCGGGACTCCTAGCCAGGTGTGTTACCAAGGAAGAAGTCCCGAAGATACTTGGGGAGATACATTCAGGCGAGTGCGGCAGTCACTCGGGGGGAAGGACTATAGAGGCAAGGGTGGTCAGGTAGGGATACTTCTGGCAGACCCTGAGGAAGGATGCGACAGAGTTCGCAAGGAGATGTAAAAAGTGCCAGCTGTATGCCCCCTCCAGCTCTTGCCCGCTCAAATACTAAGGAGCATAATGTCACCATGACCTTTTGCCATTTGGGGAATGGACTTGGTCGGGCCTTTTCCTCTGTCCAGTGGACAGAGGAGGTTCCTCTTGGTCATGATTGATTACTTCTCCAAGTGGCTGGAGATCAAGGCTCTAGCCAAGGTCACTTCCCAGGTCATCAGGAACTTTGTTTGGGGAGAAATCATATGCAGACACGGGCTACCCCGAGCGATAGTGACGGATAACGGTCCCTAGTTTGCTAGTGAAGAGTTCATCAGCTTCTGCACCCAGCAGGGGATAGACCTCAGGTTTGCCTCTATTCATCACCCCCATAGCAATGGCTAGGTAGAAGCAGCAAATAAGATTATTGTGAACCTACTCAAGAAGAAGGTGGATAACCTGAGGGGAAACTGGGTAGAGCAACTCCCCTATATCCTGTGGGCCTTACGAATGACCCTGAACACGGCCACCGGTGAGACCCCATTCAAGCTCTCTCATGGGTGCGAAGCTGTCCTCCCTATAGAGTTCGAGGTTCGGTCCCCGCGGGTCACGACTGCCGGCGAAGGAGATGAGGCTTGGAGATTGGGAAACGAAGGAGAGTTGTGCCTCACGCTAGACATGGCAGAAGAGCTGCGGGATGTTGCAGCAATCAGGAAGGAAGATATCAAGTGGCGAATGGACAGGTACTTCGATAAACATGTAAAAATCAAGCAGTTCTCCGAGGGGGACCTAGTGCTGAAAAAGGTCAACACGGCGGGAAGGTCGGCTCCAGTTGGCAAGCTCAACCCCAGCTGGGAAGGACCTTACATAGTAAAGGAGGTTCTGGCAAATGGAGGTTACTACCTCCAGGATGTGGAGGGGAGGACCTTGAGCCACACCTAGAGCGGTGTTTATCTTAAGCGCTTTTACCCGTGAGGGAAAAAGAGGATTGTACTATTGTAGTCAAGTATTATCATTTTGAAATATTGTCATACCAAAATGCTGTCAGAACATGCTTATTGCTTTGATCTAATATCTGTTCTCACCTTAATGATAGAATAGGTCTGGTATGAAATCTTCATCAACACCCCGAGCTCGGCTCGGCCCCAGGTAGACCCGCTGCGCAGGCTCTCATCTAGCTGGCAGGTCCGAAGGCTCGCTTGTGGGGGAGAGCTTTGGTTTTGAGATCTTCATCAACACCCCGAGCTCGGCTCAGCCCCAGATAGACCCGCTGCGCAGGCTCTCATCTAGTTGGCATGTCCGAAGGCTCGCCTGTGGTGGATAGGTTGGATATGAAATCTTCATCAACACCCCGAGCTTGGCTCGGCCTCAGGTAGACCCGATGCGCAGGCTCTCATCTAGCTGGCAGGTCCGAAGGCTCGCCTGTGGGGGAGAGGTTTGGTTTCGAAATCTTCATCGACACCCTGAGCTCGGCTCGGCCCCAGGTAAACCCACAGCGCAGGCTCTCATCTAACTGGCATGACCGAAGGCTCGCCTGTGGGGGATAGGTTTGATATGAAATCTTCATCAACACCCCGAGCTCATCTCGGCCCCAAGTAGACCCGCTGCGTAGGCTCTCATCTAGCTGGCAGGTCCGAAGGCTCGCCTGTGGGGGAGAGGTTTGGTTTCGAGAACTTCATCAACACCCCGAGCTCGGCTCGGCCCCAGATAGACCTGCTGCGTAGGCTCTCATCTAGCTGGCAGGTCCGAAGGCTCGACTGTGGGGGAGAGGTTTGGTTTCGAGATCTTCATCAACACCCCGAGCTCGGCTTGACCCCAGGTAGACCCGCTACGCAGGCTCTCATCTAGCTGGCAGGTCCGAAGGCTCGCCTCTGGGGGAGAGGTTGGATATGAAATCTTCATCGACACCCCGAGCTCGGCTCGGCCCTAGGTAAACCCACTGCACAGGCTCTCATCTAGCTGGCAGGTCCGAAGGCTCTCCTGTGGGGGAGAGGTTTGGTTTTGAGATCTTCATCGACACCCCGAACTCGGCTAGGCCCCAGGAATACCCGCTGTGCAGGCTCTCATCTAGATGGAAGGTCTGAAGGCTCGCCTGTGGGGGGATAGGTTGGATATGAAATCTTCATCAACACCCTGAGCTCGGCTCGGCCCCAGGTAGACCCACTGCGCAGGCTCTCATCTAGCTAACAGGTCCGAAGGCTTGCCTGTGGGGGAGAGGTTTGGTTTCGAGATCTTCATCGACACCCCGAGCTCGGCTCGGCCCCAACTAGACCCGCTGCGCAGGCTCTCATCTAGCTGGCAGGTCCGAAGGCTCGCCTGTGGGGGATAGGTTGGATATGA
The DNA here is from genome assembly GCA_039513925.1 of Platanthera zijinensis. NCBI lineage: Eukaryota > Viridiplantae > Streptophyta > Magnoliopsida > Asparagales > Orchidaceae > Platanthera > Platanthera zijinensis. Next base: position 169,088,360 of record CM077090.1, read on the forward strand.
AATCTTCATCAACACCCCGAGCTCGGCTCAGCCCTAGGTAGACCCGCTGCGCAGGATTTCATCTAGCTGGTAGGTTTGAAGGCTCGCCTGTGGGGGAGAGGTTTGGTTTTTGAGATCTTCATTGACACCCCGATCTCAGCCCGGCCCCAGGTAGACCCGCTGCGCGGGCTCTCATCTAGCCGGCAGGTCCGAAGGCTCGCCTATGGGGGACAGGTTTAGTGTTTAGAAATATTTCTACACGGATGTTCAAGGCTAGGCAAAAAGCACCCTCAAGGCAGACCCAAAAAGGTCTCGGCCAGGAGAGGTTTCGGTCGAGGGAGATCTCGGCCAGGAGATCCTTGCTGAGGGATCTCGCCAAACGAAGTTTCCGGCGGGCCTAGGCAAGGAGACCGATCGTTCGCGCAAGGTAAGGAGGGGCGGTCTTCCCTTGGCCTCTGAGGGACACCTCTCGACAAATGATTCTCGGCAGAACGCGATAACGACGTATTTAAACCTTGAACTCTCGGCAGATCCTCACCTATCGGCCGCTAAAAGAGACTATCCTAGAGGGGGTAAGGGGCCCCGGGCGAAAACGTTCTTGAACATCATTCGTTTTTAGCAGTTAAAAAAAAAGAGAGAAGCATAGAGAAAAGCACAAAGTACCAACATTTACATTATATATTGTTTACAGTATTACAAAAAGGGGAAGCCTCTCGCCCATTACAAACCAAAGAAAAGAAAAGAGGGGGAAAGGACTTCAAGAAGATGCGTTGTAGCCGCTCGAGCTCCAGCTTGAGCCATCGCGGGAGCTCTCGCCTGAATCCTCCCCGGACGTCTCGCCGACAGCCTCGCCGGCAGCAGCATGAGGTCGCGAGACCTCCGAAGGTGGAGAGTCGAGCGCGCCTGGTGGCTTCGGGATAGGCTCGAAGAGCCAGGGGACGAGCTGGCTTCGGGATAACTCTCATAACGATAGTTTTAGAGTCTAGATCGTTCGACGCCAATTGCATTCCTCAAGAGACCGACATCCGGGGATTCATTCCCAACTTTATTACTTGAGCGACCGGTACGCTTGCCGTATTTTACGCGCATCAAGTTTTTGGCGCCGTTGCCGGGGAATGCAACTGTTGAACGATCACGATTTCTAGAAGTATTGGTATAAGAGTTAGAGTTTTTTGATTTTTGTTTCTTTGATTTGTTGCTTCAGTGGATGCAGGGACGTGCTGCAAGAGATCTCGTTGCTTACGATCCCGAAATCGAGCGAACTCTTCGTGCGCAAAGGCGTGCCGCTGCAATAGATCCAATCACAATGGGAGACCAGTTGAACAATGACAACGGAGTTCGTGTTGGAGGGAACCTCCATGATAACCGTAATGGGGATGAGAATGAGGTGCATCCGCCGCATGTCCGAACCATGAGAGATTACACTACCCCCACTGTTGGGAGCATTTACCCTGGGTTTGGACCGGCGATCGCAAACCAACAGTTCGAGATCAAACCGACAATTCTTAACATCATCCGAAACAACGCACAGTTCTCCGGACTGGCTACAGAGGATGCCCATCTACACTTGGCAGACTTCTCGGAAATCTGTGCCACTTTCCGTTATGCTGGGATTCCTGACGATACGGTCAAGCTCCGTCTCTTCCCCTTCTCTCTACGTGACAAGGCCAAGTCATGGCTTCATTCCCTTCCTCCTGGAACAGCCACAACCTGGGAGGCTCTTACCACAAAGTTTCTAGCTAAATTCCATCCGGTTGACCGTATTGTGAGTTTGAGACGCGCCATCGCTAATTTCCGGCAAAACGACCAAGAGAGTTTGGCGAAAGTCTGGGAGCGCTTCAATGAGTTGCTGCGGAAGTGCCCCAATCACGGATTCCAAACGTGGAATCTCGTGGAATGCTTCTACTTCTCCATCGAACCTCAACACCGCGCCATGATTGATGCCGCCTCTGGTGGAACAATTATGAACCTTGCTCCTGAGGATGCTTTGAGAGTTCTGCAGGACACCGCCACGCACAGCGCCTTTTGGACCGCAGGAAGGAATACCCCCCGTGGGACAAGTAGAATCTTTGCTGTGGAAGCATCAAGGCCCGCTGCTGCTGCTCCGGTGTTGGCCATCTCGTGTCAAGGATGCGGAGGTACCGATCATCATAGCTTTGAGTGCCCTGGAGCGGAGGTAATGTATGACCCCGCCTTCTCCAATGAAACCGTTAATTTTATCGCAAATCAAAACAGGGGCGCGCCATATGAAAATGCTTATAATCCGGGTGCGAGAAATCACCCGAATTTCTCGTGGAATCAAAACGCACCGGGCCAACGATGGCAACCGGGGCAGCATCAATATGATGCCTCCGCCTCCGGAAGCCAGCCGCGGCCACCCCACCCGAATTATCCTCAAGGCCCCCCCGCCGAAAAAACCAATTCTTTGGCTCAAATGTTTGAAAAATTTGTTGAAGTTTCCCAAACAAACATGACAAATCAAGCCGCTTCAATGCGTAAGCTCGAGGCACAGTTGGGCCAATTGGCTCAAATGGTCTCCGAGCGCACGCTTGGTACTCTCCCAGGCAACACTGAAAAAAATCCCCATGAACAAGGGAAAAGCCTTGGGGAGGGAAGGCTGGGGAATACCAACGAACTCGTGATTAGCTGCTTGATTAACAACGTTGAAACTACTGCTTTATGTGATTCCGGGGCATCCAGCAACATCCTCACTCTGCAGGATGTCGCGAAGATGCAACTGCAAATAAACACCGAAGACTGGAAATCACTTATTCTAGATAATGGTAATGTGGTAGATACTGATGGTGGTGTGAGGGAAGTTGATATCGAGGTTAATGGCAAACATTTTACCACTGCTTTTCAGGTCATGGGACCAGAAGAAAATGACTCCATTCCGATACTTGGTGTCCCATTTCTGACGGCCAGTGGCGCATCCCTGGATTTCTCCCAAGGACGCGTCACTTGGCCGGTTGATGATTGCACCCTCGATGATACTTCCGTACACTCCTCTCTTGTTCGAAATGATGTTTCACTACGAAGTGCAGATCTCAAGGAAGATTTCGGAGTCCCAGCTTTGAAGGCAACCCTTGCGGATGAGAAAACCAAGGGAGGATTGACCGAGATGACCGATGAGAAGAATAACTTATCGACCGCGAAGATGTTTGAGCGCCCCAAAGACACGGTGAACGTGCCACTTCCCACCGATGCTGTTGTGGAGCATGACACTTCTAGTTACATGCGGGAGAAATCCCTAGACTGTTATTCGTGTAATAATATTCATGACTCTATTAAGCGTTCTGTCGCTTGGGCTGATCCGATCGCCATCACGGTGCCGGAAATGATGCCATCGATTGTAAAATTTGGGAAAACTGTGAAATCCACTCCTTGGAGGTCTCCATCGGTTGAGAAGCTGAAGGAGGCCAAACGCTTGCGTGATAAGCGTTATTCTTCCTTCCAAGCGTTTGCGCACCATCTGAGCAAGGGGAAATCCCCTCCTCATGATCCTATGAAAAGTTCTGCCTCTCCTTCGCTCTCCACCGAGAAGACTTACCACAAATCGGCATATAGCTGATTGCCGCTCTGCCTCGCGTTTCCTACTTATTTTCCTTGCTGCTTTGGAACATTTTGAGCTTTATTTTATTTTGCTGCATAAACATTATATACAACTGCTAATACAGGTATTTGGTCCACCTTAAGGACGGTAAACAAAAGGGCTATTCGGGAGACAACCCAAGCTTGGACCTTTTGGTCCCCTTGTTTATGTTTTATTTTATTTTATGCTTTCTATCTTTTTGTATTTTCTATTGTTCGGCCTAATTCGCAGGTTCAGCTTATCTTTTGTGCGATGCAGCAACTCCCGCGAATCATCACGCAATCTTCTAGCATGCTCCCCTCTTTGGAGCATTGGTACTCTCTCTCGCTTCAGATTTCATTTTCTGGTTGAATGTTTATTTTTCTTGCTTATGTTTTCATTCAAGTCTGGGGGGAAGAGCCGCTTGTGCACTCCACGAGCACATTTAATTTCGCATGCTAGTAGTTTTCCTTTTTCGCTTCATTATGTTAGATTCCTGTTGCACACCACTGCACCCACTTGAGCGCGAGCTTAGCGGTTTGCGTGTCACGAGTTGAACCTGTATCTTTGTTCGATTTGGAAAATTCCTGTGCTAGTTGAGGATTGTGCGACGGAGTAAAATGTTGGCCTTGCTGTATTTCTCGTCAACTGCTCTCGTTTTGTGTAGGAATTTGAGTAGATTTAATTTTTTTGTATGCTTATAGTTTATATTTTTCTATCTGCGTAAATTCTTTTATTCTACTCAAAAGTTGGTGAATCCGGTGTGAATCAAACGGTAGCGTAGGAATGTGTGTAGCCGCCACTAGACTCGTATTGCTTGAGTCGGGAGGAAGGATTATCCTTCTCGGTTGCTAAGAACTTGCCCCAAGCTATTCTTGAAGCATTGGTACACGGTTAGTCTAACGTGAGAGTGATGTAGGCCACCCTTTGGCCCGGTTGAGCTTTGTACCCATTCCTAACATCGCCCTTGCTAGCCCCTTTGTGCCTACCCTTCCTTTTGATTCAGCCCCACTATATTCGCCAAAGCCTCATAGCCAATCCTAGTCGCACACCCAAGTCGAGCTTAGTGTTTTATATTTTTATGTTGGGTTGTGATTTGGTGTTTTTATTTGTGATATGTGGTTGTGCCCAAAAGAATAATGTGCTGATTTTGTAAAAAGAAAATATTTAAAGGAGAAAAAAAAAAAAGAGAAAGAAAAAGTTTGATTGAAAATCTTTATTTGAGGAGATTTGGATTTGGAGTAGGCGGTGCACACACCCATGTTGTAAAAGTTAAGTCTGGGGGTGTGGTGCACCCGTGTTTATTTTGTGGGCAGCGGGTACTAGTTTTGTACGTTAGCTCCTTTGGGTTAGGTGCATACCCTTCATGTTTATCCTTGTTTTCCTCACCGTAACCCAAGCCCCATTATTACCCGAAGTCCTACGGACTTGCGCTTGAGTTGACTAGTGCCGTGGAGAGAGTGCGAACGGGCAAGCTTGTGGTTTCCGACATTGGTGGATTCCTTTGGGGGTAATCTTGAGCCCCGGTCTTCGGCAATGCTCACCTTAGTGGCCTGTCTACTTTCTCCCTGCGTAGGACCGGCTGATTCACCGTGATTCCACTTTTGAGTAATAATAAATTTTTGTTACGCATTGTGAAAAATATAAAATATTTTGTATACTTAAGAATTCCCTCTACTTTATTTTTATGCACGCGAGCATGCGACTTCGCATGGTACTCCGTTTGGCAATTTCTTTTTTAGCTAGTTCATTTTTCCCCGTCTGCATAGGTTTTGTTTGCTCGGGACGCGCAAACGGTTAAGTCTGGGGGTGTGATGAGTCCTCTTTATATACCTATTTTCGGACTCATCTGGGCTTATTTCCTTGTCTTTGCACACCGTTTAGCGTCATTTGCACTCCTTTTGGTTCGCTACGGTTTTCCACGCCCTGTGCACCTTTGTTGCCCATTTTCTGTGCTTGTGTGCATTTACTTTCTTGCTATGTTCATTACTGTTTGCTGTGGCTGCCGCGATCGATGTCCCGTGCAGTTTTCCTGCAAGTTTGGGGATCGTGAGGGCATTCGGGATAGGCGTTTCACTATTTTTGGCAAAGGAGTCAGTGGTCGTGCGTTTTTACCCACGCACGACCATCGACCTCCTGGCACACGATCACTGACCGTGCGCAGCCCGGTCTCATTTGTGAAAACTCTGTCTTGAACATTCCGCACGATCACTTGCCATACCGTACACGACCACTGCTCGTGCGCCGTCGATCGTGCGCAGTCATACCCATTTTGCAAAAGTCTGTCTGGCTATTTCCGCACGATCATCAGCATTGCCTCGCACGATCACTGATCGTGCGCTGATGATCGTGCGCGACTACTGATTTTCTGATGCAGGTCTGCAGGTTGCTCACGCACGGGCGCTGACCTTGGTCGCGCACGACCACTGGTCGTGCGCCAGTGGTCGTGCGCGCTATTTATTCTGCAAGCTATAAATACGCTGTTCCGCGAATTAGGGCAAGAAGAATCGTATCGGAGCCTTCGCCAGTCCGCCGTTTCGCCCTCCAGCAAGTCCCATTCACCTCCACCTTCATCCATACCAACGGGAGGACCTTCTCCGGTGATTCCGAAGCATTCCGCATCCTCCGGTGATCCTCCCGGCCATTGAAGCATTCTTCTCCGAGCTTTCCACAAAGGAAGAAGACAAAGCACCCCTAGAGAACGGAGTTACAGGCCCTCGAGGTGACAGCTCGGTGGTACCGGAAGCCCTCCTCGGACTGCGCTTGGAAGCGGATTGACAACCCGCACCTCCGGCCAACAACCGCGGTGGATCTTCAATCTCATGGTTGTGCATTTTCTCTCTTTTTCTTGTTGTATGAAATGCTTGTGCTTGTAATGGACATCAACTTCTAGCATTATTGTTATTAGTTGTATTTCATCTTGCTCTAGAGATTTATTCTTTGATGCGCCTCGCTCCATCTCGCTCCACTCCACACGTTCGTTTCACTCAAGCTTGCTCCGCACTAATCACCTCACTCGCTAGATTTCCGTTCACTCGCCAATCGAAGTATGGCATCGCGGCCGCTACATCCATCTCGCCTTGAGAAGCGGTGATTGCGACCCGCATAGTTTACATTAGTGTAATCGGTCGTAAGACCACCAACCAAAGCCCCTTTCTTTTCTGTTTATTTCAATTAACTCTCATAACGATAGTTTTAGAGTCTAGATCGTTCGACGCCAATTGCATTCCTCAAGAGACCGACATCCGGGGATTCATTCCCAACTTTATTACTTGAGCGACCGGTACGCTTGCCGTATTTTACGCGCATCAGCGGCCGATCGGGACAATTCGCGAAAACACTGTGTAACATCCCATGTTACTTCAAGGCCCCTAAACTTAGATTTGGTTAAGCATAAGGTAGGTGTTAGGGAAATTAACTAGGTTGACTTTAGGTAGTGGGTTGTGACCATGTGGGGCCCACTATAGGGCCAAGTCAAGCTAGGTCAAACCAGTCTAAATAGAGAACCTAGCCACACCATGACCCCATCAAATTGCTCTAACCCTAAAAACAATCTAAGTGGACCCTAAGGCATGTCACTAGGTCAACACTTTGACCCTAGTTCACCCAAGTCATTTCCATTGGGCTAAGCTCACCCAACTCAGCCCAATGCCAACCCAAATGGTCAAAGTCACCCCCTACCCCTCTGGTTGTGGAGAGAGAAGGAATGCAAGGGGGGCATTTTGGAGAATTCACCCAAAATAGGAGTGAGAAAGGGGAAGAAAGGGAATGGTGGCCACATGACTTCTTCCCTCAGCCCCAAAACCTGCTAGCTGCCTTCCAAAAGAAATTACAGAGAGTTTAGGAGGCTGGGATGGCCACATGGCAGTAATGGTGATACAACCTATGCTCCAACCGAGCTCACCTCAGCCATATCTCCCTATATAATTACTCCAGGCCAAATCCAAGCCCACCAACAGTTTCAGAACGTCGAGAGGAGTGGAATTCGAGTGTTGGATCAGTGCTTTTGCTTGAGAATACAGGAAATGGGAAGGAGATCGCCGGAGCACCACCGCCATGCTAAACCGCCGCCAAGCTCGCCGCCGAGCCTCCATTCAGGTCCGTTTCGCCTCACCTCTACCCGTACTAGAATCCTAGATCAACTAGGGGAGATATCGGGCTCAATTGAGACGGATGCCATGTGAGAAATGAGAGATTTTTCTGAGTTTTTCTTACTGCTCGGGATCGCCGTCGCCGCCGTCTCCCGCCGCCACATCACCGGCAAAAGATAGCCACCACCACCATGAAGGTGATGTCACCGTTGGCCGGGGGTGGCGCAGCCTCAGGTGGCCGGAAATGGCCCCACAAAATTTCACAGGTCGGCTCGATCTCAGCCGTTGAACACTTGGGGAAGATAACCAGATTCCGTCCATTCTAGCTTTAAGATTCGTGCAAACAGTTAATTTAATTCTGTATTAATTTATATGACATGAATAGTTCATTTTCTGTCACAATTCAACAGTAGCCTTGCATGTTAAATTTAGGCCCTTAGGGCCATTTGCATAATGATGAATATGAAAAATGTAGCCCTTTGTGTTAACTTTAATTTTCCACCCTTATCTTGAAATTTGGTCCAGTGGTCTGACCTGTAGGACCATTTTGCTGGGGATGGTCCTTAACTAGGGCAGAATTTCAAAATGATGCCCAAGTCAAATCAGTCATCCAAATGGCCCAAAATTTTGGGTCCATGCATGTTTAGGGCTTAGTTAACCCCTATACAAAAATGAAAATTTTTGGGAAAACCTTTCATATAGTTTTTACTAAAATACCCAAAATGAACTAAATGAAATATTTGGAGTTGTGGGACTCCAAATGGCCCCAAAATTTGGTGGCATGTCTTTAGGGACATTATATGTATATGATTTAAATTTCATCCAATTTGGACCTCTGAATGTTATGTAAATCCACTTGCATGTGTTGGCTTGTTATAGGCTTGGTGTGCAAATAGCAAAAAATGAAATGATGTGCATTCAGCCTATTGGAGGCATGCAAAAATCATGGGATTGATTCCAGAGGTTCATTAGGTTAAATTTCACCCCTCAGATTATTTATGGGATTTTTGAGATCAAAAATCCCATTATTTGGAATTTTAAAAATATAGGCCTCTTTGGAAAATAAATTGGAAAAATACGTTTTATTCAAGTAAAAATCCCCAAAGTTTTTCAAGTTAAAATGGAGGTTAGAATTGACTTATTAAAATTATATCTTTCTGTTTGAGAACTTTTGGAGTAAAATGCATTGAAATTACCATTTTACCCTTATTGCAATTATGCATGAATTGATGGAAATACATATCAGAAAATTTTGGAATTATTTCTAGCTTTGCATATTTGTATGATTAACCTTGTGTATTTATCTCAAAATTTTTGGATGTACTGATAATTTTTAAATTATCATAATGGCATTTTTGTAATTACATAAGAATGGAATTTGATTGGCCATTACACTATAGAGGTTAATGGAACTTTGCCATTAGTCTTAAGTTAATGATATATATACTCTGTAATTTTCTTGGAATTTTGACTTATGTATTCCATATACTTCATTTGGAAAATGGTAAATATGTTGATTTGTGTTAATTAAAGAATAAATAGAAATACTTAAGGGAAAATTATGATGCTTGGACGACAGTGATATTGCATCATATTATAGGTCAGTAAAATTTTTTACATCAGTAGGATTATATTTTATTATACTTCATGTGTAAAATGACCCGATGAATTAATTGAAGAAATTAATTTAATGGTGTAATTAATTTGAAAAATTATGGAAATAATCATGGTCATCATATAGGTCCATACCACCCTAGGGTAAATAATTTGAGACATATGGCCCAAGAAATTTGAAGTTCGATTTCGGGGTGGTGTTAGGTCATGCGCTGCGCATAGTAAAAATAGGTTATATCGAAGGGGCCCACCGGGGGATAAATCGACAATTGAGCTAGAGATTACGATTGGAAGTATAACCCTGGTTGGTAGTGTCATATTAGTGATGAGGGTAAAAGTGCAAGTCATCGGGTAATAACTTGAGTGGAGGTCGACGGAAGACCGTCGCCCTCCCGATAATAACCTCTTAAGTCATTAGGAATGCTCAAGAGTAACAATGAGAGCAAAGGGAATCGTGGGTAGATAACAACTAAAGTAAACATCCTTGAGAAAGGGAGCTTTGGGCTTCAGCCCATCGTAGTTTCTAGTGCCCCCGAGAGCCCGTCAACGGGCATGCCCTGGGCAGTCCTGGGATTAACCTTAAGTCACTAAGTATAATAACCGGTAGGCAAGAGTAGTCTAATAGGCTAAGTAAACTGACTATGTGCTCACTCGTGCCGGGTTGGAGGGACTTGGAGTCTGTTGACTACTTGCTCACCCGTGTAGAGTTGGAAGAAGTGGTTGGTTTACTTACTCATCCGGGCAGGGTTGGAGGAATCAGGACAGGTTGGTCCTGCGAGCTGGAGGCTCAAGTTGAAATAATTACATGTGCATAAAGAAAATGGTGGTGGGTCATGCAGTACTGGGCCAATCGTCACACTGATGGCAGTACGGTGACTCGGGTGAGGTGTACGGGTGGAAGGGCCAGTATATTGTTTAATACTGCAGTCAGGCAGACAATCCCTGAAGACGTATACCCGACCTAAAAGTCTAGCAGGCAGCTAGCAATTAGTACGCAGAGACTCTAGAGTGCACCTGGGATGTGTAGAGAGGCATACAGAGAGGTCTAGGCCTGGTAGTGTGTATACCTGCCTAGAAAGCGGAGAAGTCCGATCCGCTACTGCCGTAGCCACAACGGTGGTACCTGAGAGTGATGCTAGCTCTCGAAATGTGGGAACTAAAGGTCTGGGATCTCAGAGTCGCGTGCGTGTATTGCACTTGCATGTTGCATAACCATAGCATAAACATTCATACTCATTAGGTCATACGCTTCATAGATCCTTATCATATAAATTAGTATGGACTCTTTTATATGATAAGTTACAATTCCTGGAAACCTTAACTTATAAATTTGTATGGGCATTTTTATAAGTTAAGGTACACTCTGTGATGATAGCGTAGTGGTAGTGTAGCTTTACCTTCTGCTTTACTTTCAGTTCGGTAGTATAGTTTTACTTTCTGTTTTACTTTCAGTTCTTTACTTACTGTACTGCACTTTACTTCTCTATGTCTTGCGCTTAGAACTGATAGATGTAGAATTATATTATACACTTGCTAGTTAGCTTCTGTCACCTGCTTCCTTTTGCTACCCCTTGTTGTCCTCCACTTCGTCCTCCCGCTCGGTGCCTAGGAGTTGTGGGGCGAGGTGCGGAGGAAACGACTTAGTCTTTTTGACTAATGGTCGGTAACCATATCATTTTAGGAGCTCGAGGAGATGGATCACCAGCACGACGAGATTGCAAGACTTGAGGAGTAGATACCGTTACCATCGGCTACTACTACTACTACTACTGTGCGTACTCAGGTGAGATGAGTTTAGATGATTAGATTCCGCTGTTTTTTGATCTGAGAGAGTGAGAGATTTGATTTGATGTACTGGGCATAAGCCCTTATTACTCTCTTTCATTTTGTACTCATTTGAAACTATTCATTTATGTACTTTTCATTTACTATATATATGATTATTACTGTGGCTGTGGACTATGCTTTGTTTACTCTATTTTATACTTCTGTTGCTCATATTGGCCGAACAGGTTTATGATCGTGCTAGCCGACAGAATCAGCGACTTGCGGTGTCGACTAACCCGTGTGTTAGTGTCACCGTAAGGCGGCGGTTCTGGGCATAAGATCCGGGTTAGCCACGGAAAGGGGGGTGCGGATCTTACAAACTTGTATCACTTGAACAACGATCATATGAGACAGAAGTCCACCACACTGGAACACCCCACTCGAGCATTAGTTTGCGGACAAACTATGCAGTGGAAGAAATGGTGTGCCCATGTGCAAAAGTCACATAAAACAGTACATTAAGCAATGAGTTAGGCCAAGTTCTGACGTTTACCTTAACTTTATGCAGCCTCCGCAGAATGTGGTTCCTCCCCCTCCGGCTGCCACTCCTTTCATGCAGACAGAGATGGGGAAACTATGACGGCTATCCTAGATGCCTTCAGAGCCTAGCAAGCCCCAGCACAACTGCCAAACCCCGGGTAAAACTAGTTGAATGCCTTTAAGAGTCTGTCTCCGCTAGTGTACCGCGTGACAGAAGATGTGGTGAAGACGGAGGAGTGGCTGGATGCTATTCAGTAGCTGTTAGCTGGCATCAGCTGCCCAATCGGACAGGCAGTCCCTCTTTCCACCTCAGCACTGGAGGCTCATGCGAAGAGGTGGTGGAAGTCTGTATGAGACTCTACATATGCTGATAGGGAGCTTATGGATATTTCTTGGGAGGAATTCAGTGATGTGTTTTTGGAGCACTATGTATCCTCCGCAGACAGAGATGCCTTGGAAGCGAGATTTTTGAATCTCCAGCAGGGGAGCAGATCCGTGATCGAATATTAAAGAGAGTTCTCCCACTTTGCTAGATTTGCGGGATTCCATGACTTGGATGACCGGAAGTTTGCAAAAAGATGCTACCATGGGCTCCGAGACTCCTTAAGGCATCCCTTATTGTTCATATCTCATGGAACCACTACACAGATTATTGAGATGACGAAGAAGCTAGAGGCAAACCAGCTAATGGTGCAAGGCATAGGAAAGAGACCGCTAGAGGCGTCATCCTCCGGAGATGATAGCAGGGCATCCCTAGAGGGGAAAGGTTATCGGCTACAGGAGGGGTGGGGGACGTTGCCGTCCCAACTACAGGTAAGAGATAAGGCCTCCTCCACCATTAGCTCCCCCACCTCTGCAGATGCAAGGACAAATGAGGCAAGATAATCGGGGTCAGAGGCAGATCACATGCTTTGGATGCGGCCAGCTTGGGCACATCAGGTCACAGTGCCAACATCAGATCCACCCACTCCCTCCTCCTCCACCTCCAGTGGCCCCTATAGCAAATTAGGGTCGAGGCCGAGGACGAGGTCGAAGCCGAGGTCACGGACATCATGGCCGAGGATGTGGCCAGGAACAAATGTATGCGCTGGACCTCACGGAGTAGAGGAACCCCGAAGAAGTGATTACAGTTACTTTAATTATTGCAAAATTTAGAATTTTCAACTTTAATGAGTACCTTGAGAACCTTAGAAATAATCTTTACCTTTGAACTCAAACAAAACCCAGGGATAGTTATGATCAGCGGTAAGCCCGCCCATACTCTCTTCGACACGGGTGCCTCCCACTCATTCGTGTCAGACACGTTTATTGAAGGACTAGAGGGTGTGGAAAGGTTCCCTGGCCTGGAAATGAGGGTACGTCTTCATGATTGATCAGAGCTTCGGAACACGGATAGCTACAACATGGAGGCCGAGATTGGAGGCAAGGCATTCGAGGCTCCGGCAGCGGTCCTGAGATTGCCGGATTTTGATCTAATTTTGGGCATGACCTATCTCCATTAGAACAATGCCCAAATCATCTGCCCCTCGAAGAGGATCACACTCAGACATGGAGATTCCTACGTCACCATTGAAGGTATCCGTCCCGTCCCCCACCTTTCTTTATCTTCTGTACAGGCTGTCAAGGCCTATGAGCAGGGGGAGGAGGTGTACCTCATTTGCTTCGAGATGGCAGCAGTAGAGAGTTCCATAGCTGATATCCTGGTGGCTCGGGATTTCTCTGATGTGTTCCTGGAGAAATTTCCCGGACTACCACAAGCCCGGGATTTGGACTTCAGGATTCAATTAGTGCCGGGGGCGAGACCAGTGTCCCGGGCACCCTACAGGATGGCTCCCAGGGAGTTGGCAGAGTTCATGACTCAGCTTTAGGAGCTAGTGGATTCGGGATTTGTGCGACCGAGCTCATCGTCGTGGGGAGCACCCATTCTATTTGTGAAGAAGAAAGATGGATCGCTGTGGTTATGTATAGATTACAGAGAGTTGAACCGGTTGACGGTTCGGAATACCTATCCACTGCCTTGGATAGACGAGTTGTTTGATCAGCTTCAGGGAGCTTTCTTGTTCTCTAAGCTAGATTTGCGGTCCGGATACTATCAGCTCCGTATCCGAGAAGAAGATATACAGAAGACGGCATTCAGTTCGCGCTACGGGCTATACAAGTTCACGGTGATGCCTTTTGGGCTCACGAATGCCCCCTCAGCATTCATGACGCTCATGAACCGTTTATTCGAGCCTTATTTAGATCACTTCGTCATAGTATTCATCGATGATATCCTGATCTACTCCCGGACTTAGGAGGAGCATGTAGATCACCTGACACAGGTTTTACAGAGGCTGAGGGAGTTTCAGATGTATGCAAAGTTTTCAAAATGCCAGTTCTGGATGAAGGAGGTCGCTTTTCTAGGGCATACTATCAGCGAGGATTGATTGGCAGTGGATCCAGCCAAGATAGAGGCAGTGCGGGATTGGCCAAGGCCAAAGACAGCGTCAGACATCCGCAACTTCTTAGGTTTAGCAGGCTACTATCGCAAGTTCGTGGAGGGATTCTCGAGGATAGCCCTCCCCCTCACGTTCTTGATGAAGAAAGATGCAGTTTTTGTTTGGACAGAGCAGTGCGAGACAGCTTTTCAGGAGCTGAAGGACTGACTCACCTCTTCCCTTATCCTTGCACTCCCGTCTGGGAGTGAAGGATTTCAAATTTATACAGATGCCTCTTATCAGGGGATGGGTGCTGTCTTGATGCAGCATAGACATGTCATTGCTTATGCTTTGCGACAGTTGAAGAAGCATGAACACAACGATCCAGTACATGATCTCGAGCTCGGGGCTATGGTATTCTCCCTCAAGATGTGGACACAACTTATATGGGATTCATTGTGATATCTACTCGAATCACAAGAATCTCAAGTACATTGACACGCAGAAGGATCTGAACCTGCGCCAGAGGAGATGGCTAGAGTTCCTCTGTGATTATGATTATGAGATGCATTATTACCCGGGGAAAGCAAATACTGTAACAGATGCTTTGAGAAGGAGAGCCGACACTTCTGGATCGGAGCCTCGGGTGATGTCTATAGAGTTGCTATGCATGATGGAAGATATGAATATTACCATGGTTTCAGAGGCTGAGCTAGTGGTGTATCGAGAGTACCTGAGCTCTATGATCAGTGATGACGATATTCGAGAGCGCATTATTATACATCAGAGACTGGATGCTGCACTAGAGCCTATTTTCAGCACCCTGGAAGGGGGAAAGTATGAGGATTACACGCTGCAGGATGGTCTCCTTCAATTCCTTGGTCGAGTATACATGCCAGCAGGAGATGGTATCCGGGATTACATACTCAGAGAGGCATACTGCTCCAGACACTCAGTGCATCCCGACATCACCAAGATGTGGGCAGACTTGCGGAGGACCATGTACTGGCCTTGGATGAAGAAGGAGATCACCTATTTTGTGACACACTGCGAGACCTGCCAGCGCATGAAGGTGGAGTGCAAGAGCCCGGGAGGTTTATTACAGCCACTGCCAGTCCCAGAGTGGAAGTTCGAGGACATTACTATGGATTTTGTACACGTATTGCCTCGCTCCCACTCTGGGAACGATTCCATCTGGGTCATTGTAGACAGACTGACCAAGGTAGCACGTTTCATTCCGGTCAGGAAGGATGCTCCAGTTGCAGTTTTGGTGAGAGTGTTCGTGGAGCAATTTGTAAGATACCATGACATCCCTAGGTCTATTGTCTCGGACCAAGATGGTCGCTTCATTTCCAGGGAGTGGAGGGCAGTGCATGCTTACTTAGGTTCCAGACTCACTTTTAGCACTGCCTTCCATCCGCAGACCGACAGCCAGACGGAGCGGATAAACAGGACTATAGAGGACCTGCTCAAACTATGCATTTTGGATACGGGGAAGCCTTGGGAGAGGCTACTACCAAAGATTGAGTTCTCGTACAATAACAGCCACCAGGCTAGCATCGGGATGGCTCCATATAAGGCACTTTATGGGATGAAGTGTCGGACACCGCTATCTTGGGTTCAGGACGTGGACACTCGAGCTCTTGGTTCAGACTTTGTGGAAGATACGAAGGCTCAGGTTAGTTTGATCAGGGATCAGCTACTAGAGGCCCAGAGCAGGCAGGCAAAGTATTATGATGCTCGGCACCGGAAGGTGGAGTTCCAGGTTGGAGAAAGAGTTTTCCTGAAGATTTGTCCAGTACACAGTGTCTCTCGGGTGCGGAGGCACAAGAAGCTCAGTCCGCGATACATGGGGCCAAACTTGATCCTGGAGCAGATCGGCCCCTTGGCTTACTGACTGCAGCTGCCACCGGAGTTGAGTACCTTACACGACGTCTTCCATGTCTCTTCCTTGCAAAGAGCTCTCCTTCGGCCGGAACAACACATTACTACTATAGCCGGGCCAATAGCGCCAGACAGATCAGTTCGACTAGAGCCGATCCGGATTGACGATAAGGCCGTCCGAGTGTTGCGGAAGAAGAAGGTCCCTCTCGTTAAGGTGTTGTGGTCCAACCATGGACAGAAGGAGCACACATGGGAGCCGAGGGATCTGATGTTGGAGCAACATCCAGAGTTTTTTACATCAGGTACATTTTAATTTATGCTTAAAGTTTCTTATTATTAATGCAAGTAGAACCCCGTAGACCCGAACTTAAATTTCGGGGACGAAAATTTTTTTTTTGTTTATAGGATTTGTAATATCCCATGTTACTTCTAGGCCCCTAAACTTAGATTGGGTTAGGCATAGGGTGGGTGTTAGGGAAATTAACTAGGTTGACCCTAGGTAGTGGGTTGTGACCATGTGGGGCCCACTATAGGGCAAAGTCAAGCTAGGTCAAACAAGTCTAAATAGGGACCCTAGCCACACCATGACCCAATCACATTGCCCTAATCCTAAAAACAATCTAAGTGGACCCTAGGGCATGTCACTAGGTCAACACTTTGACCCTAGTTCACCCAAGTCATTTCCATTGGGCTAAGCTCACCCAACTCAGCCCAATGCCAACCCAAATGGTCAAAGTCACCCCTACCCCTCTGGTTGTGGAGAGAGAAGGAATGCAAGGGGGGCATTTTGGAGAATTCACCCAAAATAGGAGTGAGAAAGGGGAAGAAAGGGAATGGTGGCAACATGAATTCTTCCCTCAGCCACAAAACCTGCTGGGTGCCTTCCCAGAGAAATTACAGAGAGTTTAGGAGGCTGGGATTGCCACATGGCAGCAATGGTGATATAACCTATGCTCCAACCAAGCTCACCTTGGCCATATCTCCCTATACAATCACTCCAGGCCAAATCCAAGCCCACCAACAGTTTCAGAACGTCGAGAGGAGTGGAATTCGAGTGTTGGATCATTGCTTTTGCTGGAGAATCCAGGAATCGGGAAGGAGATTGCCGGAGCACCACCGCCATGCCAAACCGCCGCCAAGCTCGCCACCGAGCCTCCATTCAGGTCCGTTTCGCCTCACCTCTACCCGTACTAGAATCTTAGATGAACTAGGGGAGATATCGGGCTCAATTGAGCCCGATGCCATGTGAGAAATGAGATATTTTTCTGAGTTTTTCTTACCGCTCGGGATCGCCGCCGCCGCCGTCTCCTGCCGCCACATCACCGGCAAAAGATAGCCATCACCACCGTGAAGGTGATTGCACCGTTGGCCGGGGGTGGCGCAGCCTCAGGTGGTCGGAAATGGCCCCGCAAAATCCCCCAGGTCGGCTCGATCTCAGCCGTTGAACACTTGGGGAAGATAACCAGATTCCGTCCATTCTAGCTTTAAGATTCGTGCAAACAGTTAATTTTATTCTGTATTAATTTATATGACATGAATAATTCATTTTCTGTCACAATTCAACAGTAGACTTGCATGTTACATTTAGGCCCTTAGGGCCATTTTCAGGACTAATGATGAATATTAAAAATGTAGCCCTTTGTGTTAGCTTAAATTTACCACCCTTATCTTGAAATATGGTCCTGTGGTCTGACCTATAGGACCATTTTGCTGGGGTTGGTCCTTAACTAGGGCAGAATTTCAAAATGATGCCCAAGTCAAACCAGTCATCCAAATGGCCCAAAATTTTGGATGCATGCATGTTTAGGGCTTAGTTAACCCCTATACAAAAATGAGAATTTTTTTAGAAAAAGTTTCCTATAGTTTTTACTAAAATACCCAAAATTAAATAAATGAAATATTTGGAGTTGTGCGACTCCAAATGGAGCCAAATTTTGGTGGCATGTGCTTAGGGACATTATATGTATATGTTTAAAATTTAATCCAATTTGGACCTATGCATGTTGGGTAAATCCACTTGCATGTGTTGGCTTGTTATAGGCTTGGTGTGCAAATAGCAAAAAATGAAATGATGTGCATTTAGCCTATTGGAGGCATGCAAAAATCATGAGATTGATTCCAGAGGTTAAATAGGGTAAAGTTCACCCCTCAGATTATTTATGGGATTTTTGAGATCAAAAATCCCATTATTTGGAATTTTAAAAATATAGGCCTCTTTGGAAAATAAATTTGAAAAATAGGTTTTATTCAAGTAAAAATCCCCAAAGTTTGTCAAGTTAAAATGGAGGTTAGAATTGACTTAGGAAAATTATATCTTTCTGTTTGAGAACTTTTGGAGTAAAATGCATTGAAATTACCATTTTACCCTTATTGCAATTATTCATGAATTGATGGAAATACATATCAGAAAATTTTGGAATTTTTTCTAGCTTTGCATATTTATATGATTAACCTTGTGTATTTATCTCAAAAATTTTGGATGTACTGATAATTTTTAAATTATCATAATGGCATTTTGGTAATTACATAAGAATGGAATTTGATAGGCCATTACACTATAGAGGTCAATGAAACTTTGCCATTAGTCTTAAGTTAATGATATATATGCTCTGTAATTTTCTTGGAATTTTGACTAATGTATTCCATATACTTCATTTGGAAAATGGTAATTATGTTGATTTGTGTTAATTAAAGAATAAATAGAAATACTTAAGGGAAAATTATGATGCTTGGAAGACAGTGATATTGCACCATATTATAGGTCAGGAAAATTTCTTACATCAGTAGGATTATAGTTTATTATACTTCATGTGTAAAATGACCCGATGATTGGGAATCATGACTGTAGAATTCAGAGCTGATGGTTGAGTCAGTATGTGGGGTCCTTCTTCTACTATCTGAAATATTTTCCGATTAGCAGCTTCCATGAAGGACCTTACTCGTTCTTTCCACATGGGAAGTATTCTTTAGTGCATACCGAAAGCTTCATAGAAGACATGTCTTTACTTCAGTCCTTGGTGACTAGACGGAATCTCTTGATGCTAGAACAAGGACCTTGGTCAAGGTGTTAGCCTTATATCATACAAAACGCCCTTCTGATACCATTTGAAAGTGTCTAGAGTCTACCTAAATGACTTAGAGGGGGTGAATAGGTGAGGTTTGTGTCTTTAGGCGAAATAAAAACTACTTTAAAAATCAAGCACACAAACACCGAGATTTACTGTGGTTCCCAGAGTTGGGTACGTCCACTTTACCACCTCGCCTATCTACCATAAAGGGCTAGATTTGGCTACTTCACCAAACTCAAATTTCTTCAAATCTTACACCTCAGAGCCGCAACTCCTATAACTCTGAGACGACGCTCCTACCACTTGATCCACAATCGGATCTATAACTCGATCCACAGAAGGATCTACAAACTTGATCCACAAGCGGATCTACAAACTCGGAGATAAATCTCCTACAATATGTAAAAGAATATTACAACAATATTACACAAGATTTGAAAACTTCAGTCCGTCGTTCTTCGAAAATAATGGATCTTGAAATCGCTTGGAGAACACGGAAAAATCTTAAATCTTCGAGGAACTTGAATATTGAATCTTCAATCAACTAGATCTGGATAGGTATGGATCTTTATACGGAAGTAATCCAAACGTAGAGGTCGATGAAGATGAATCGTGCACTGTAGTCGGCGGTCGATCGGGAGAATTCGCGAAAACACTGTATAACATCCCATGTTGCTTAAAGGCCCCTAAACTTAGATTGGGTTAGGCATAGGGTAGGTGTTAGGGAAATTAACTAGGTTGACCCTAGGTAGTGGGTTGTGACCATGTGGGTCCCACTATAGGGCCAAGTCAAGCTAGGTCAAACAAGTCTAAATAGGGACCCTAGCCACACCATGATCCCATCATATTGCCCTAACCCTAAAAACAATCTAAGTGGACCCTAAAGCATGTCACTAGGTCAACACTTTGACCCTAGTTCACCCAAGTCATTTCCATTGGTCTAAGCTCACCCAACTCATCCCAATTCCAACCCAAATGGTCAAAGTCACCCCCTACCCCTCTGGTTGTGGAGAGAGAAGGAATGCAAGGGGTCATTTTGGAGAATTCACCTAAAATAGGAATGAGAAAGGGGAAGAAAGGGAATGGTGGCCACATGACTTCTTCCCTCAGCCCCAAAACCTGCTGGCTGCCTTCCCAGAGAAATTACAGAGAGTTTAGGAGGCTAGGATGGCCACATTGCAGCAATGGTGATACAACCTATGCTCCAACCAAGCGCACCTCGGCCATATCTCCCTATACAATCACTCCAGGCCAAATCCAAGCCCACCAACAGTTTCAGAACGTAGAGTGGAGTGGAATTCGAGTGCTGGATTAGTGCTTTTGCTGGAGAATCCAGGAAATGTGAAGGAGATCGCCGGAGCACCACCGCCAAGCCAAACCGCCGCCAAGCTCACCGCCGAGCCTCTATTCAGGTCTGTTTCGCCTCACCTCTACCCGTACTAGAATCCTAGATCAACAAGGGGAGATATCAGGCTCAATTGAGCCTGATGACATGTGAGAAATGAGAGATTTTTCTGAGATTTTCTTACCGCTCGGGATCGTCGTCGCCGCCGTCTCCCGCCGCCACATCACCGACAAAAGATAGCCACCACCACCGTAAAGGTGATGGCACCGTTGGCCGGGGGTGGCGCAGCCTCAGGTGGCCGGAAATGGCCCCGCAAAATCCCCCAGGTCGGCTCGATCTCAGCCGTTGAACACTTGGGGAAGATAACCAGATTCCGTCCATTCTAGCTTTAAGATTCGTGCAAACAGTTAATTTAATTCTGTATTAATTTATATGACATGAATAGTTCATTTTTTGTCACAATTCAACAGTAGCCTTGCATGTTAAATTTAGGCAATTAGGGCCATTTTCAGGACTAATGATGAATATAAAAAATGTAGCCCTTTGTGTTAACTTTAATTTTCCACCCTTTTCTTGAAATTTTGTCTAGTGGTCTGACCTGTAGGACTATTTTGCTGGGGTTGGTCCTTAACTAGGGCAGAATTTCAAAATGATGCCCAAGTAAAACCAGTCATCCAAATGGCCCGAAATTTTGGGTGCATGCATGTTTAGAGCTTCGTTAACCCCTATGCAAAAATGAAAATTTTTGGGAAAACCTTTCCTATAGTTTTTTCTAAAATACCCAAAATGAAATAAATGAAATATTTGGAGTTGTGGGACTCAAAATTGCCCCAAATATTGGTGGCATGTCCTTAGAGACATTATATGCATATGTTTAAAATTTCATCCAATTTGGACCTCTGCATGTTGTGTAAATCACTTGCATGCGTTGGCTTGTTATAGGCTTGGTGTGCAAATAGAAAAAAATGAAATTATGTGCATTCAGCCTATTGGAGGCATGAAAAAAATCATGGGATTGATTCCAGAGGTTCATTAGGGTAAAGTTCACCCCTCAGATTATTTATGGGATTTTTGAGATCAAAAATCCCATTATTTGGAATTTTAAAAATATAGGCCTCTTTGGAAAATAAATTTGAAAAATAGGTTTTATTCAAGTAAAAATCCCCAAAGTTTGTCAAGTTAAAATGGAGGTTAGAATTGAATTAGGAAAATTATATCTTTCGGTTTGAGAACTTTTGGAGTAAAATGCATTGAAATTACCATTTTACCCTTATTTCAATTATGCATGAATTGATGGAAATACATATCAGAAAAGTTTGGAATTATATCTAGCTTTGTATATTTGTATGATTAACCTTGTGTATTCATCCCAAAATTTTTTGATGTACAGATAATTTTTAAATTATCATAATGGCATTTTGGTAATTACATTAGAATGGAATTTGATAGGCCATTACACTATAGAGGTTAATGAAACTTTGCCATTAGTCTTAAGTTAATGATATATATGCTCTGTAATTTTATTGGAATTTTTACTTATGTATTCCATATACTTCATTTGGAAAATGGTAATTATGTTGATTTGTGTTAATTAAAGAATAAATAGAAATACTTAAGGGAAAATTATGATGCTTGGAAGACAGTGATATTGCACCATATTATAGGTCAGGAAAATTTCTTACATCAGTAGGATTATAGTTTATTATACTTCATGTGTAAAATGACCCGATGAATTAATTGAAGAAATTAATTTAATGGTGTAATTAATTTGGAAAATTATGGAAATCATCATGGTCATTATATAGATCCATGCCACCCTAGGGTAAATAATTTGAGACATATGGCCCAAGAAATTAGAAGTTCGATTTCGGGGTGGTGTTAGGTCATGGGCTGCGCATAGTAAAAATAGGTTATATCGAAGGGGCCCACCGGGGGATAGATCGACAATTGAGCTAGAGATTACGATTGGAAGTATAACCCTGGTGGGTAGTGTCGTATTAGTGATGAGGGTAAAAGTGCAAGTCATCTGGTAATAACTGGAGTGGAGGTCGACGGAAGACCGTCGCCCTCCCGATAATAACCTCTTAAGTCATTAGGAATGCTCAAGAGTAACAATGAGAGCAAAGGGAATCGTGGGTAGATAACAACTAAAGTAAACATCCTTGTGAAAGGGAGCTTTGGACTTCAACCCATCATAGTTCCTAGTGCCCCCGAGAGCCCTTCACCGGGCATGCCCTGGGCAGTCCTGGGATTAACCTTAAGTCACTAAGTATAATAACCGGTAGGCAAGAGTAGTCTAATAGGCTAGGTAAACTGAACATGTGCTCACTCGTGCCGGGTTGGAGGGACATGGAGTCTGTTGACTACTTGCTCACCCGTGCAGAGTTGGAAGAAGTGGTTGGTTTACTTACTCACCCGGGCAGGGTTGGAGGAATCAGGACAGGTTGGTCCTGCGAGCGAGAGGCTCGAGTTGAAATAATTGCATGTGCATAAAGAAAATGGTGGTGGGTCATGCGGTACTGGGCCAATTGTCACACCGATGACAATACGGTGACTCGGGTGAGGTGTACGGGTGGAAGGGCCAGTATATTGTTTAATACTGCGGTCAGGCAGACAATCCCTGAAGACGTATACCCGACCTAAAAGTCTAACAGGCAGCTAGCAATTAGTACGCAGAGACTCTAGAGTGCACCTGAGACGTGTACAGAGGCGTACAAGAGAGTTCTAGGCCTGGTAATGTGTATACCCGCCTAGAAAGCAGAGAAGCCCGATCTACTGCTGCCGTAGCCACAACAATGGTACCTGAGAGTGATGCTAGCTCTCGAAATGTCGGAACTAAAGGTCTGGGATCTCAGAGTCGCGTGCGAGTGTTGCACTTGCATGTTGCATAACCATAGCATAAACATTCATACTCATTAGGTCATATGCTTCATAGATCCTTATCATATAAATTAGTATGAGCTCTTTTATATGATAAGTTATAATTCTTGGAAACCTTAACTTATAAATTTGTATGGGCATTTTTATAAGTTAGGGTATGCTCTGTGATGATAGCGTAGTGGTAGTGTAGCTTTACTTTCTGCTTTACTTTCAGTTCGGTAGTATAGTTTTCCTTCTGCTTTACTTTCAGTTCTTTACTTACTGTACTGCACTTTACTTCTCTATACCTTGCACTTAGAACTGATAGATGTAGAATTATATTATACACTTGCTAGTTAGCTTCTGTCACCTGCTTCCTTTTGCTACCCCTTGTTGTCCTCCACTACGTCCTCCCGCTCGGTGCCTAGGAGTTGCGGGGCGAGGTGCGGAGGAAACGACTTAGTCTTTTTGACTAATAGTCATTGACCATATCATTTTAGGAGCTCGAGGAGATTGAGCACCAACACGACGAGATGACAGGACTTGAGGAGCAGATACCGTTACCATCGGCTACTACTACTACTACTACTACTACTACTACTACTACTACTACTACTACTACTGTGCGTCCTCAGGTGAGATGAGTTTAGATGATTAGATTTCGCTATTTTTGGATCTGAGAGAGTGAGAGATTTGATTTGATGTACTGGGCATAAACCCTTATTACTCTCTGTTGGAACACCCTATTACTAATTTGGGCAAGGATCACTATGTTTTTAGGAAAATTGATTTGACCTAGATGTATAGTTGAAAAGGTAAAATTAGAATGAGTCTAGGGCTTAGATCTTAGGTTTGAAGCTGCCCCCAGGACCATTCAAAGATCAAGACTTAGAGCTGAGACAAAGATAATTTTCGTCGAAATCAGTTCGACGAAACGTCGAACTCCGTTTGACGCTCTCTGAGCTCAACTCTGCCGAGTCGTCGAACTCCGGTCGACGATCTTCGAGCTCAGATCGACGATCTTCTTTCAGCTACTTTCCCAGTCGCTGAGCTCAGTTCGACGATCGTAGAGCTCAGTTCGACATTTTCTGTCTGCTGTGTTAATCCAATCTCTGAGCTCAGTTCAACGATCGTAGAGCTCAGATCGACGATTTCTGTGAGAGATCGACGCCTTCAGAATTCAAATTCAAGGACAGTTATGGATTATAATCAGAATTAATTCCTGCATTGATTGCAAAGGATTTTCTATCCATTTCAATCAATCTGATGCAAGTTTCAAGGAAAGACTAAATGGAATATTGCTTAGGACTTTCCCCAGATACAGTTGTCTATTATGGAAGTCATTTATGACTGATTAAACGGTCGTCTAAGAGAATATCTGATATACTCCTTCAGTTTTCATTCGGATAGCACAGATACACAAGATACATTGATCAACATAGACAATACAAAGAGATACAGAAGAATTAGATTACATTACAGAAGATTGAACAACACAATTTCTCTGATCAAGATTTCAACTTCTTTGATTTACAAATCTACTGAATCTTCAAGTGTTCAAAGGCTTCAACATCAAGGACTCCAGACACCAAATATTTCAGCATCTGCTTGAATCATCTTCTGCTGGAGATCTGAAGCTTCTGAAGGTTTATCACCCTAGCAAAGCTCTCACTCCTGAACCATTCTACATCTCAGGGGGGGCTTTGACAATATCAACAATCCACTAGTCTTCTCTCAGTGATTTGAGACAGAGAAGACATCATCATCTCTTTCTTTTTCTTTTCCTGCTGTAAAAGGGTTATCAAAACTCCCTTCAAAAGTTCTGAATCTTGTTCTGAGAGCCTTGTCAAAACTCAGTGGTGGCAAGACACCTTATCAAAAAATCTAGATCTGGTTTTTGAGCACCTTATCAAAAGCTCATTGGTGCCCAGGACACCTGATCAACTCATCCTGTAGTGGATTCCTACCAAGGGTGGTAGAAGAGTTGATGTACCCAAGTTTTTGGGGAACCACTATAGATCCTTGTATCTTCTGGTTGCTGTGTGTTTGTTATTGCTGTGTGCTGTGTGATTCTTATTTCTTGCTTTAACTTTATTTTTCTACAAGCAACTTACACATATAATTAAATTAAATCTTCCACTGCCTTACATTTTTTAATTGTAAACATTATTTTAAAATACTCTATTCACCCCCTCTCTAGAGTCAAGGTAGATCTTTCTCTCACTTTCAATTGGTATCAGAGGGAGGTTGGTTCTTACAGGCTAACACCTGAACCAAAAGATCTCTTAAAAGATCAATCTTATGTAGAGGGGTATTATTTTCTGTATTGTATTTATTTTCCAAAAACCATGGCACAAAACAAAGACTATGCTAGCACCAGACCTCTAGTGTGCAATCTTTCCAAGTTTGCACTTTGGAAGGTAAGGATTAGATTATACATGAATTCTATTGATGAGGACATTTTCAATTCTGTTTTGACAGTGTGTCCAAGACCTCCAGAGACCACAAGCACAAGTGCTGTTCCACCTCCCTCAGGAACAGATGCTGAAATAAAGAAGTGAAAAACTGCAGATGCAAAGGCCATGAATATTCTTGCTCAGACTATGTCTGATGAGATATTCCAGAAAGTTGCTGAATGCTGCTCAGCTAAAGACATATGGGATAAGCTTTCAGAAATTGTATCACGATCTGCTGATGAAAGAAAGGATAGGAGATCCCATCTCATATTCCAATATGAGAACTTCAAGAAAGGTGAAGCTGAATCAATTGCAGATATGTACACCAGGCTCAGTCTGATAGTCAGTGAGTTAAAGTCATTGGATAAGGAAATCACACTCATTGAACTCAATGATAAGATTCTAATGTGCTTCCCCAGCACTTGGGATTCACGGATCTGGCCAATTAAAGATGCCAGAAGCCGAAGTGAAATTACCACAGAGGCTCTTCTGGGCAAGCTCAAATCTTATGAGCTGCTCATCAAGAATAGGGAAGAAGAACAAAAGGCTACTTCTTAGGTCATCACAAAGGAGAAGACCATAGCCTTCAAAGCTACAAAAGAGAAGCCTGAAGACAAAGTTATAGGAAATGATGAGCTCCTAAGTCTACTGGCAAAAAGATTCTATAAGATGGCCAGGAAGGACTTCAGAAAGAAGTCATTCAAAGGGCATGAGAAGCCTAGATATGACAAGTCCAACAGCAAAGAAATCATCTGCTTTGAATGCAAGAAACCAGGCCACATTGTGCCTGACTGTCCAGAGAATAAAAACAAGGACAAGAAGGACAGAAATGAGAGAAGAAGAGACAAGAACTCCAGAAAGAACAACAGCAACAAATCCTCATCCAACAAAAATAAACATACAAGGAAGGGATTTATAGCAGAAAGCTGGAGTGACACTGAAGAAGAATCAGAAGCCTCATCCAGCTCAAGTGATGATGAGGATGATGCTGAGGAAAAAGAATTCTGCATGATGGCAATCAATGCCTCCAAGCAAAACTCTGATGCAGAACAAGAGTCTGATTCTGAAGCTGAAACTGGATCTAAAGAGGAGGAGGTAATAATCTCTTTTGATTTTACTTCTGAGTACTTTAAAATTGAATTTAAGACACTGTGTTTAGATTTGCTAAGGTCTGAGAAAGAGATAATCTCTCTCAGAAATCAATTATCTGACTATAGTGTCCTAAAATCAAATAACCTCAAACTCTCTGAGGAGTTAGAGTGCTATAGGGAGGAGATAGCTGCACTGAAAAGTGAACTATCCAAGGCCAAGCAGTTTGAAGAATCCCTTAATGGGAGAAGCATCAGACTGATAGACATTACAAGCACAGTGAACTCAAGATTCAATAGTACACTGGGCTTGGGTGCTTCATCCAGCCAACCTATAGTATTAACAACCCCAATTAAATTTATTTCTGATAAAGGAAAGGGTATTGTAGAGGTAGCTAGGAAGAATCCAGATTTACCTAAGGAAAATCAAGTTCAACAGAAAACGTCGAACAGAGCTCGACGATCGTCGAACAGAGCTCGGCGATCCAAGGCTGGATCGTCGAACTCAGATCGACGACTTCTGAACTCTGAACTCTGGTATAGTCGATCTTCGAATGGAGCTCGACGATCTGACCCAAGATCGTCGAACTCAGGTCGACGATCGTCGAACGGAGCTCAGAGCTTTGAACCTTCTTTTAGAGGTAAATCTCAAGTCAATCCTAGAAGTCCCTCATCCCAAAGCTTCAACCCTTATACTGAATGGATAGTACATCTTAGGAGATACCATCCTGAAGGATATAAGAGTCAGCCAGGGATGTCTTTCTTTTCTGAATTTAAAGGCTATCAACCTAGACCCAAGGTAAACTGGGTCAAAAACATATAAGCTGTTTATGTGCAGGTGAAGAACTATCCAGAGATGGCCCAACAATGGTATCTGGATAGTGGGTGCTCAAAGCACATGATAGGGAACAAGGAGAACTTATCATCCTTCATAACCAAACTTGGACCCAAAGTAATTTTTTATGATTCAAATTTTGGTCAAACCAAAGGATATGGTGCTGTTCAGATAGGTTCAGTCACTTTCAAGAAGGTGGCATATGTGGAAGGACTGAAGAACAACCTGATCAGCATCAGTCAACTATGTGATGAAGGATATAAGGTGATTTTCAACAAATCCCTGTGCAAGATCAAGTTAGAGGATAACACAACTGTGTTAATAGGTAAAAGGAAAGGTAACATCTATCTTGTAGATTTTCTTTCAACCCATACAGACATTTGCTTATTTAATTCAGTATGCAAACCAAATGATCTATGACATAAGAGACTAGGACACCTAAACCTTAGAACCATTGCTAGGCTGTCCAAGGACAACCTTGTTAGAGGACTACCTTCTGGCCCCTACAAGAAGGAAGGACTCTGCAGGGCCTGTCAATTAGGCAAGCAAACTAAAAATAGTTTTAAGTCACTAAATAAGAGTGATTCACCTAGGATTTTGTATATGTTACACATGGATCTTTTTGGACCCATTACAGTACAAAGCTTAGGAGGGAAATCTTATACTTTGGTGATTGTAGATGACTTCTCCAGATTCACTTGGGTATTCTTTCTGAGGAAGAAGTCTGATAACTATAAGTGTCTGACAGAGTTTCTCAAATGTATACAGATTGAGTTCAATACTAACATTGCCCTGATCAGAAGTGATCATGGGACAGAGTTTGATTCTCTTCTTATACAAGAGTTCTGTCAGACTGAAGGGATCAGACATACTTTCTCAGCTCCTATAACTCCTCAACAAAATGGGGTAGATGAAAGGAAAAATAGAACCCTAATTGAATCTGCTACTACATTGTTGACAGATGCTCACCTACCTCTATCTTTTTGGGCTGAGGTAGTGAACACCTCCAACTATGTGTTGAATAGAAGTCTAATACATAAACTGAAGGGCAAGACTCCCTATGAATTGCTCAAAGGGAAGAAACCTAAAGTAGACTATTTCAAAATCTTTGGTTGCATTTGTTATATAGACAATAATGACAAGAAATATTTAACAAAATTCCAAGTTAAAGCTGACGAAGGGGTGTTTCTGGGATACTCCATGATCAGCAAGGCTTATAGGGTATATAATAAATCTACTCTTAAAATAGAAGAATCTGTTCATGTTTCTTTTGATGAGACTAACATGTTTTATAAGGAGAAGTCTGCTTCTACCATAGAACCATTGCAGGTACACTCTCTTTCAGAAAGTATGGACAGATTACAGGTTAAAGAAAAGGATACAGATTTTCCACCTATCCAGCAAAAGGATGAGAGCAGTGATGATGAAGAGGATGTGCAACATCTAAAAGAGCCAGTTGTTGTTCCACAAGAGGAAACATCAACAATGTTTGGTGAACAATCAACACCCACTGTTGATCTAGTAACAATAAGAGATCATCCAATCTCCCAAGTAATTGGAGACATCTCAGCTGGTGTGCAAACCAGAAATCAGGTCAACCAGAACCTGATGCACACTTGCTTTCTATCTCAAGTCTAGCCTTAATCCATTAAAGATGCAGAACAAGATCCCCACTGGATCATTGCTATGGAAGAGGAACTACATCAATTTGAGAGAAATAAAGTTTGGGAACTAGCGGCAAGGCCTAAGGATCACTCCATTGTTGGAACAAAATGGGTGTTCAGGAACAAGTTGGATGATCAGGGAGTCATTGTAAGGAACAAGGCAAGGCTAGTTGCTCAAGGCTACTCTCAAGAAGAAGGAATAGACTATGACCAGACCTTTGCACCAGTTGCAAGGTTAGAGGCCATCAAAATATTCCTAACTTATGCTGCTCACAAGGGATTCAAGGTCTACCAAATGGATGTGAAGAGTGCTTTTCTCAATTGAGACATCAAAGAGGAAGTCTATGTTAGACAACCTCCAGGTTTTATCTCTTAAACTTATCTTGATCATGTTTTCAAATTGCATAAAGCACTGTATGGACTCAAACAAGCTCCCAGAGCATGGTATGAGACCCTAGCATGCTTTCTTCTTGAAAATGATTTTATTAGAGGTAGAGTAGACCAAACTCTTTTTAGTAGAACCCATAAGTCCCATACCCTACTAGTACAAATATATGTAGATGATATTATCTTTGGTTCTATTGATTCAAATTTGTGCAAAAAGTTTTCCAATCTGATGCACTCTAAATTTGAAATGAGTAGCATGGGTGAACTTTCCTTCTTTCTAGGATTGCAAGTAAAACAACATGCTGAAGGCATATTCATTTCTCAAACCAAGTATGCAAAAGAACTGGTTAAGAAATTTGGTATGTCTGAAGCATCTTGTATGAAAACACCTATGCCTACTAATGTTGTATTAGATGCTGATGAACATGGAAAACATGTTGATCAGACAACATATAGAGCAATGATTGGCTCTCTATTGTACCTTACAGCTAGTAGACCTGATATAATGTTTGCTACATGCATATGTGCTAGGTTTCAAGTAAGCCCTAGAGAGTCACACTTAACTTTAGTAAAGAGGATTCTTAGGTATGTAAAAAGTTGTCCAAATCTAGGACTCTGGTATCCAAAAGACCCAGGATTTGAATTAACTGGATTTTCAGATGCTGATTATGCTGGATGCAGAGTAGACAGGAAAAGCACCAGTGGAACCTGTCAGTTCCTTGGTGACAGACTTGTCTCCTGGTTCTGTAAGAAACAGACATATGTGTCTACTTCAACTGCTGAAGCTGAATACATGGCAGCAGACAGTTGTTGCTCACAAATTCTATGGATTCAAAACAAGCTTCTATACAATGGCTACAACTTAGAAGGGTCAAAAATCTTTTGTGATAACACTAGTGCTATCTCCATAGCACAAAATCCAGTCCTCCATAGTAGGACAAAACATATAGAGATTAGGCATCACTTTCTAAGAGATAATGTTGAAAAGAATAAAATTGAACTACAATATATCCCAACTGATTTGCAAAGGAGAGATATTTTCACCAAGCCTTTGGATGAAAAGAAACATACCTTCTTCCTCAATCAGTTAGGAATGCTAGATGGAGGCTGTCTAAAATAAATTCCAAGATTTTGAAAATCTAAAAACAGAACAAGACTAGGCTAAAAACTTATATTTTTTATTGTCTGTAGGTTCTGTTTTGTCTCTGAACTGCGCTCGACGTTTTTCCAAAAATCGTCGAATGGAGATCGACGCTTTCTAATAAGCGTCGACCGGAGTTCAGCGTTTTCCAGGAAGTGCTAGGCTATCTTCCTCTGGTAAACGATTGTCGAACGGAGTTCGACGCTCTCCAGTATCGTCGAACGGAGATCGACGTTTTTGAAGACTCTTCAGATTCCATTAGAAGCCCAGATCGTCGAACGAAGTTCAACGATCCTTCCTTTCCGCCGTCGAACCCTAATATAAAAATCATTTTTCGTCGTCGTTCTTCGATTGCACATTCATACTCTCTGTAATTTCTTTCTTTCCCTCCAAACTCTACTACACTTGGTTGTGTTTGGTACTTTCTTGCAGGTACTCAATGGCTGTGAACATTGCGGCTCTTGCGAAGATGAAGTTTGATACCGGGTTTGATATTGATATGGATTCATTCGCCGGCAGCGATCAAATTTTTAAAGATATTCTGGAACTCTTCAAGGAACAACAACTAGAGAATATTATGTCAACAAGAATGAAGATTGCGGCTGACGAAATAAAGGAATGGGTTTTTACTGCAAACAATGAGGATGAGAATACTATAGTCGGCACGATCAACGGGACTCAGGTACCATTGTCCCCTATTCTTCTAACTGAGGTATTCAACTTAAGTTCTGGAGATGTTTCCCCTGATATGTCTGGTGAAGAATTTGATTCCATGTTAGATAGAATGGGTCACTCTGCTGTAAACCCTAATAAGCTGTTGAAAAAGAATCTATCTGTTGAATATAGATTTTTGGCTGATGTTGTGGGCAAAGTGCTGCTGGCCAAGCACTCAGCACATGATACCATCTCAAGGTATCAGTTCTGTTTAATGGGAGCAATAGTTGACAAGAAACATTTGAATTGGGGAATTATCTTCTTTCATTTGATCAAGAAGAAAATTAACAAAAGTTTTGTCAATTTTGGGAGGATTCTAGGGGTTTTCCTGCATTCCAGGTGCCCTGAATTACTGGTTTCCAATGGGATGCACATCAATGCATCTAAGAGATTAACCTGTGCTCTATTTTGGAAATGGGACAGGCAGATTATAAAACCTGCAAGGACTGCCATAGCTTCAGGCACAAGGACTCCTGCAGTCACTTCCTCTTCGGCTCCAGAAGAACTACCTGCCTCCTCTCCTCCTTTTCCTCCACTTATTTCTACCTCCATCTCCACATCAACCACAACATTCACCTCAACCATAACTATCTCTTCCCCCATTACCATCTCATCACCTCTTTCTCCTCCAGCCACTTCAGAAACATTCCACCCACTCCACTATTATCCACCTCTTACCATTCCATCATTCAACATCATGGAAGACTCCTTCATGGATGATTCCCCTTCCTCTCCTCCTGAGCTTGCTTCTAACTCCTCCTACCAACAACTACTTCAAAATATACTCTCCCAACCATCCTTCACTCCATCCATCTCCACTCCTATACCATCCATCTCCACCATCCCTATCTCTCAACCATCCATTCTACCATCCACCACAGCATCAACTGCAGTCCATCCACCATCAGCTCCAACCACCTCTTCCTCCACCTCTACTCAAGTATCCCTTGAGCAAGTGGATCTTTCAGCTTTGGCAGATAGGCTTGATGGGATACTGGCACCAAGCTAGTAGCCCTGCTGGAGACCTCCTTGGCTCCACTCCTCAAATCTATATAGGAGCTATCTGACAGGCTGTCTGCTATCTCCTCTCCTCAGGTAATTCCTTCAATGGAGTGCCTTGATCTAGTCCTGACTGAATCAAGGCAGGGGGAGATGCCTCATGAAGCTGAAGAAGTGCCTGCTGCTGCTCCAGTACCAGTGTTTTCAGTGGACCTCAGGTCACTGTTGTGTGCTTTTGATATTCTTCACAGAAGATATTTACAACCTCAGGGAGTTGAAGACCTCACTAAGGCCATTGTGCCTATTTCAGAATGTGATCCCAGCCTTATTATATCATATGTCAATTCTCTTAAGGCTGAGGATGTTGTTACTTCTGTTTGTACTGTTGCTGCTGTTATATCTGTTGAATCTACTGACATTGAAATGCTGTCTGCTGATGCTGATACTGCTGCTGCTGAAGAATTGGCTAGTTTTTTGGAAGAAAAAGTCTCTGAGACTCCTGCTGTTTCATCTGCTCCATAAGTGTCTGTTACTTTATCTGCTCCTACTGAATTTCCTGCTGCTGTCCTAACACTTCCTGCTCCTTTTTCTCCTGAGAAATCAAAAATCCAAGAGGAATACATCAAGAGAATAGATGATCTGTATGACAGACCATAGAGTTCTGATAGTGACAAGTTCAGTACTGAATCTGATGACTCTGCTGGCACCATTGCCAAAAAGAGGAAAGCTAGAAGCAAAGCTATGATGAGAGTTCCTCCTGCCAAGGACAAAGATGCAAATGACATACCATATTATATTCTGCATGACTGTCAGATTACAGAGCCCTGGATGCAATTTTCTAAGAATCAGTTAAAGGCTATGAAAAAGAAAAGGAAATTGGAAAAGTATGAGAAAGGGTCCTCGCAGGATCAGCCTCCTCCTCCTCCTCCTCCAGACTCAGGATCAGGTGGAGGCTCAGCCTTTCAAACCTCTGCTTCAAAGCAAAGCTCCTCCCAATCTTCCCAGAGATATCATCCTAGAGGACAATATCAGAAAAGTTATCAGTCTAGAAGAGGTCAACACAGAGGAAGTCAGAGAGAATATAGAACTTATTCCAGACAACAAAGGGACGGACAAAGACATATGGACTCAACTCAAGGTCCTTTCCCTTACAAACTCAGAGATACTGTTGTTACAAGGACATCTACTGCTTCAGAAACCATAAATAGATATGAACCTTCAATTCCTCTTAAGGATCCAAAAAATAATCCTCTATGTTGGACTGCCAGGATGAAAAAACTTGCTGCTCTAGATCAATTGAAAAAGGCCAGAGAACAAGGTAAAGATACTTCCAACATCTCTACTTTTTCAGAGCAAAGAAAGGCAGAGCTGGAGAAATATGCTTCAAGGAAGTTCTTTGACCCAGAGGATTACATGAAACTGCATCCTGAGGCTATAGTTCCCAGGCCAAGATCTTAAACCTCCTTAGGTGCAGATGATGACAGAAGGTCAAAGAAAGAGGCTCTCAATCCCAACAGAGAGATTGTATTTAAGAAAGGAAGTGAAAGGAAATGAATTCTGTAAGCAGACAGTACATTCATCTTTAAACATTTACGGATATTCTATCTAAATACTGCTATGTCATATGTTCTGCTCTGTTGTTTTAAATTTTGCTTTTCTGTATATGCTTTTGTATTTCTTACTGAGTCTTGTAAATAGTAATCCTAACCCAAATAGGGGGAGATTGTTGAAACACCCTATTACTAATTTGGGCAAGGATCACTATGTTTTTAGGAAAATTAGTTTGACCTAGATGTATAGTTGAAAAGGTCAAATTAGAATGAGTCTAGGGCTTAGATCTTAGGTTTGAAGCTGCCCCAAGGACCATTCAAAGATCAAGACTTAGAGCTAAGACAAAGACAATTTTCGTCGAACTAAGTTCGACGAAACGTCGAACTCCGTTCGATGCTCTCTGAGCTTAACTCTGCTGAGTCGCCGAACTCCGGTCGACGATCTTCGAGCTCAGATCGACGATCTTCTTTCAGCTACTTTCCCAGTCGCTGAGCTCAGTTCGACGATCGTAGAGCTCAGTTCGACGTTTTCTGTCTGCTGTGTTAATCCAATCTCTGAGCTCAGTTCAACGATCGTAGAGCTTAGATCGACGATTTTTGTGAGAGATCGACGCCTTCAGAATTCAAATTCAAGGACAGTTATGGATTCTAATCAGAATTAATTCCTGCATTGATTGCAAAGGATTTTCTAGTCGTTTCAATCAATCTGATGCAAGTTTCAAGGAAAGACTAAATGGAATATTGCTTAGGACTTTCCCCAGATACAGTTGTCTATTATGGAAGTCATTTATGACTGATTAAACGGCCATCTAAGAGAATATCTGATATACTCCTTCAGTTTTCATTCGGATAGCACAGATACACAAGATACAGTGATCAAAACAGACAATACAAAGAGAAACAGAAGAATTAGATTACATTACAGAAGATTGAATAACACAATTTCTCTGATCAAGATTTCAACTTCTGTGATTTACAAATCTACTGAATCTTCAAGTGTTCAAAGGATTCAACATCAAGGACTCCAGACACCAAATATTTCAGCATCTGCTGGAGATCTGAAGCTTCTGAAGGCCTATCACCCTTGCAAAGCTCTCAGTCCTGAACCATTCTACATCTCAGGGGGAGCTTTGACAACATCAACAATCCACTAGTCTTCTCTCAGTGATTTGAGACAGAGAAGTCATCATCATCTCTTTCTTTTTCTTTTCCTACTGTAAAAGGGTTATCAAAACTCCCTTCAAAAGTTCTGAATCTTGTTCTGAGAGCCTTGTCAAAACTCAGTGGTGGCAAGACACCTTATCAAAAAATCTAGATCTGGTTTTTGAGCACCTTATTAAAAGCTCATTGGTGCCCAGGATACCTGATCAACTCATCCTGCAGTGGATTCCTACCAAGGGTGGTAGAAGAGTGGATGTACCCAAGTTTTTGGGGAACCACTATAGATCCTTGTGTCTTCTGGTTGCTGTGTGTTTGTTATTGCTGTGTGCTGTGTGATTCTTATTTCTTGCTTTAACTTTATTTTTCTACAAGCACCTTACACATATAATTAAATTAAATCTTCCACTGCCTTACATTTTTTAATTGTAAACATTATTTTAAAATACTCTATTCACCCCCTCTCTAGAGTCAAGGTAGATCTTTATCTCAATTTCACTCTCTTTCATTTTGTACTCATTTGGGACTATTCATTTGTGTACTTTTCATTTATTATATATATGATTAGTACTGTGGCTTTGGACTATGCTTTGTTTACTCTATTTTATACTTCTATTGCTCATATTGGCCAAATAGGTTTATGATCATGCTAGCCGGCAGAATCGGCGACTTGCGGTGTCGACTAACCTGTGTGTTAGTGTCACCGTAAGGCGGCGGTTCTGGGCATAAGATCCAGGTTAGCCCCGGAAAGGGGGGAGCGGATCTTACACAATGTAGGTCAGCGACGGACACGATCAATTTCTGATTTTGGAAGTTTTTCAAGGTTTGAAATGAAAGATAAATCACGATTAGATTTAAAGGAAATATCCTCTAGGTATTTATAGAAATATTCCTTCCAATGGTTAGAAATAATTTCCCAAAAACAAAACCTAGAAACCACTGTTCATGGCCGACCGAACCAGCGATTTGAAAATTTCGGAAAAATGCCCTAAGTAAAATTCGTCGAGTATCACCGAGTATCATAAGTATACTCGCCGAATGGGTCTATTATATATGATGAATTAGACTTAGACAAATCAGCTCAGGAAGGCAATACACTCAATGCCAAAGCAAAGAATCATACTCGATGAATTCGTTGAGTATCAGCTGGTATACTTGACTAATTCGTCGAGTATAGGCTGAATGAATCAATGCTCTCGAAGCCATGATAGGGAATATTCGATGATTGAGACAGAAAAATCCAGAGAAGTAGCATTGAATGGACTCGACGAATTCGGCGTGTATCATCTAGTATATTCGACGAAATCGGCGAGTATCGTTAAATACATTCGACGAATTCGACGAGTATACACGATGATACTCGGAGAATTTTACTTGGCATATTTTTTCCATTCTCAGATAATTTGTCCTAAGTATAAATTGTGAATTCGGCGAGTGTTGGAAGGTATATACGATGAATTCGACGAATATGAATAAGCATACTCGACGAATTCAACGAGTATTCCTAGACATACTCGATGAATTTTACTTAGGCAAATTCCTATCCTTCTGATTCCAAGTCTTGGTCCTTGATCCTTCTCCTATACTTGTGATAGAAGTACATCTCAATAGAGAGATTACTTGTGAGTCAACACATTGGCCTACACAATGAGGGATTACATTGTATAGTCCTGTGTTTACTGACCCACTGTATCCTGACATTGGTGTGTACTTAGCAAAGAAAACTTGTTAGTACAAAAATCAAAAGGCAACATCAAATACAGTCACAATTCATTTTAGCTTAACTGGACCCTTCTTCATATCTGGGTTATTGTGGATACAATACCCAATAGCAAGAACGGACAAAAAAGGAACATAAGTAAATAGTAAAAGAACTATTTTGGATTGGGGAATTTTTCATATTTTTTTATTTTTTGGTCTTAAAAAAACGGAAACAGAAGCAGAAAAAAACCAAAGAAAAACAAAAAAAAAGAGCAGAAAAACATAAAAAAAACTGACAGCTGCCCTGATGATAGTTGGTGATGCACCATGACTAGAAAGAGAGATCCATAACACACAGCTCGAGTTGAAGTAATGAGAAACGAGCATCTGGGAGGGGTTTTGTGAATATATCAGCTAGTTGGTCATCGGTCTCAATGAAACTCACTCTCACGTTCTCTTTCTTAATGTGTTCCCGAATAAAATGATGACGAACGCCATTATGTTTAGAACGAGAGTGGTATTCTGGATTATTGTTCAAGTCTATGGAACTCTTATTATCGCACCTAAGAGTAATGTTCCTACACAGTATGCCAAAGTCTTCTAATGTTTGAGACATCCAAAGTGTGTGTGCGCAACAAATCCCTAAGGTAATATACTCGGCTCCAGCAGTAGAGAGGGCAATTGATTTTTGATTCCTACTTGACCATGAGACTTGTGCCGGACCGAGGAAGTGACAGGTACCACTCGTGCTCTTGTGATCAAGTGAGCATCAGGCATAATCAGAGTCGGAGTACCCATGGAGTGTGAAATTAGTGGTGTGGGGGTACCAAAGGCCAAGATTTTTGGTGCCTATAAGATATCTAAAGATATGTTTAACAGCTTTCAAGTGTCATTCTTTAGGATCTACTTCATACCTAGCACATAGACACTGCGAATGTAATATCGGGCCTAGACGCATTTAAGTAGAGTAGTGATCCAATCATTCCTCTAAATACAGTTTTATCCACCAAAATGCCACTTTCATCCTTTCCTAATTTTAGAGAAGCACACTTTGGTGTTTTGACTTGTTTCAGATTCTCAAAGCCGAATCGCACAAGCATATCTTTTATGTATTTTGATTGGCTTATAAAAATTCCATCATTACGTCGAGAAATCTGAAATCCTAAAAAGTAAGTTAGCTATCCAACTAGACTCATTTCAA
Organism: Platanthera zijinensis; assembly: GCA_039513925.1. Lineage (NCBI taxonomy): Eukaryota > Viridiplantae > Streptophyta > Magnoliopsida > Asparagales > Orchidaceae > Platanthera > Platanthera zijinensis. Next base: position 169,126,389 of record CM077090.1, read on the forward strand.
ATTCAGACTTCATTAGAGTGACAATTTCTTTGCACAATTTTTCATTGGTGGCCCCAAATATAATATCATCCACATAAATTTGAAAGAGAATTAAATCAATATTTTCGTGCTTCACAAAAAGAGTTGTGTCCACCCTACCCATCCTAAAGCCATGTCCTAGGAGAAATGTCATGAGCCTATCATACCAAGCATGGGGTTCCTGCTTCAGTCCATACAAGGCTTTTACCAACTTGTATACGTGATTTGGGTTGTCAGCGTTCTTAAATCCGGGTGGTTGCTCGACATAAACCTCTTCCTTAATATATTCGTTCAAGAAAGCACTCTTAACATCCATTTGATATAATTTAATTTGTTTATAACTTGCAGATGCCAAAAAATATGAATGGATTCAAGATGTGAACCAGGCGCAAATGATTCCTCAAAATCAACACCCTCTATTTGTGAGTAACCTTGTTCCACCAACCTAGCTTTGTTTCTAGTTATCCTAGACTCACCATTAAGTTTATTTTTGTAAACCCATTTCAAACCTATAACTGGATGGCTATCAGGAGGCTCTACTAACACCCAGACTTTACTTCTCTCAAATTGGTTTAAATCTTCAGTCATAGCCAAGAACCACAATTCATCCTTTAAGGCTTCTGAGACGTTCTTAGGTTCAATTTCAGATTGGAAACACAAGTTTGAAAATGATTTAGGTAATGTCGATCGAGTTCTAACTCCATGTGTGGGCTCTCCTATTACTAGTTCTCGTGGATGTTTCTTTGAGAAATTTAAGGTACTTGGAGGCCTATATTCATCTACATGAGCTGGAACACCTACCGACACTTTTTTCTCCACACCCTTAGCATTTAACTGTGCATCGTCATCAATTTCTTCTTCATTTGGCCTAGGTTCTCTTGTTGGTGTATTTTCGTTAAAGTGGAGAGTGCTGATTCTTCAATAACTAAGGTTCGTTTGTTATAGACCCTATAGGCATGACTCGTACTGGAATATCCTAACAGGATGCCATGGTCTGATTTTTTATCAAGTTTTCCTAAGTGGTCCTTAGTGTTTAGAATAAAGCATGGGCAACTAAAGACTCTAAAATATTAAACTGATGGCTTCTTATTCAAGTAGAGCTCATACGGAGTTAGCTTAAGAATGGGGCTTAACATAACTTAGTTCACCACATAACATGCTGTATTAACCGCTTCTGCTCAAAAATATCAAGGCAAGCCGTACTCGGCGAGCATTGTGCATGCTAACTCTTGAAGCGTGCAGTTCTTTCTTTCTACTACCTCGTTCTATTGAGGAGTGCGTGGGGCTGAGAATTCATATTTAATTCTTAGATTATTATAATAGTTCATGAAACGTTCATTTTCAAATTATCCCCCATGATCTGACCTTATGCATTTTATTTTCAGTTCCTTGTTAGTTTGAAGTCTAGTGCATAGATTGGTGAACTCAAGGAACGTATCAGATTTATTCATAAGAAAAATTATCCAACAATAACGGGAGTAGTCATCAATAAGAGCGAAGGTGTATCGTTTTCCACCTAGACTACATATATTAAGAGGACCAAACAAATCCATGTGAATAAGTTCTAGTGGTCTAGTTGTGGAAATGTCATTTTTGCTTTTGAATGAGGTTTTAACAAATTTCCCTTTTTGACACAGAGCACATAACGAGTTTAAACTACCACTTAAGTTTGGAAGTCCTTGAACAAGTTTATTTTTCGATAGTTTGAAAATAATTTTACTACCCGAGTGTCCTAGTATCCTATGTCAAAGATCTAATTCCTCATTTTTGGTAACTAATTAAGCATTTCAAATCAGAAGAAGTTATATCTTCAAAGCTAATAGTGTAAACATTATGTGTTCTATGTGCAGTAAGTAAAACACTATTAGTTTTAGCATCTATAATCTTGCAAGTGTTTGTAGAGGATTCAAATATGATGTTTAAGCCCTTATCACATAGTTAACTAATTAAGATTAGATTATGATTAAGTCCATCTACAAATAGTACATTTGAAATTGAAAATTATTTGTTACCTATGGTGTCAATTCCAAGAATGTGTCCTTTGTTGTTATCCCTAAATGTCACCATGCCTCCCTTCTTCCTCTCCAGGCTAAGGAAATTGTCTTTATCTCCTGTCATGTGCTTGGAACACCTAGAGTCCAAGTACCACACATTCTCCTTGTACTTATCCTACCAACACACCTAAAAGGAAGATTAGGGTAAAGATCTGGTTACCCAAGTTGTTCCACCCATACGATAGGTAGAAGATTTTGGTAGGCAGATTTGTATAGTTTTTTTGTTACCTTTCCTCAGACATGACCCGGATGTGTGACCAAACCTTTGACAGTTTGCACACAAAGTATAGGCAGTGGATGTTGCCTTTATCGTGTTCTTAGAGCTTATGTTTGAGGATGGGGATAAACTTTCAGTATTTTTGATTTTATTGTGTGATTTCTTATAATATGTTTTAGTTTTAGCTTGACTATAATTGTCGCTTGGTGGTAGAGTTGGACTTACATATCCTAGTCCAAAATTTTCAGATCCATGACACTGTGCACCCAATAACATGTTTAGAGATTTAGGCCCTATTCCAAATTTCTGGATAGCACAGTTAAGATCATGGACCCTCGCCTTTAGGGTGATGTTTTCAGTGACTAACAATACACACCAATTGGCAAACTGTTTTTTACCTTCCCCTATTTTGGCAAGAGACATTTGAAGTCCTTTCTCCAAGACATTCTTTTCATTTTCGAGATTGTTCATTTTCAACAATGTCTTACATATACTAGCTTTTAGTTCTTCGATCGTTGCCATCAAGTGAGGACACTCTAGGCACTCGATCTTCTCTTTACCACATTTTATTAATTCACCTTTTAAATTTTCTAAGTATTTTTTAATTCACTTATTTTTATTTCTAAAGGACTTCTTCTCAAGTATAACACTATCAACCTTATCACATAGGTGCTCATAGATCTCAACCTGTTCATTATAGGAGGGTGGAGTTACCTCAGTGTCTCTCTGTACACTAGTCACATCTTCAGATTCATCTTGATTTCTCCCCATGAGGCACAGATTTTCCTCACATTCACTGCTTGAGTCTGAGGTGCTTGACTCGTCAGATCCATCCTCGTCCTAAGTTAGTTCCTATAACACCTTCTTCTTTCCTTTGTGTCGGCTTTGCTTCTCCTTTTCCTCCCTCTGAAGTCTTGGACATTCCCTCTTTATGTGTCCAGGCTTGTGACAGTGATAACACTTAGGTTGGGTCTTCTAATCATCACTCTCTGTTTCCTTTGACGGTTTGTTCCACCTCCTGACTTCTTCAACTCCTTAAGAAATATCTTAAATTTTCCCCGCCTCTTGGGATTCTTCATGAACGTCCTGAACTCTCGGATATAGAGGCTTTCCTCATCATCTTCCTTAGATTATTCAGCAGCCTTTCTCTCCCTTACAGCCTTAAGTGCCAATCCTTTCTTCTTTATCTCCTTGGGATACTCCTCAGCTTTAATCTTTAATTCAAGTTCATGTGTTTTCAGGTTTCCAATGAGGCTCTTTATCTCCAGAGTGCTAATATCATGTGATTCAGCAATCACAGTCACCTTCAGGTTGAAGCGAGGAGGCAAATATTATAGGATCTTCCTCACCAGATCTCCATTTGAGTAGCACTTCTCGAGGTAACTTGAGGCATTGACAATCTTGTTGAAGCTTGTACACATGTTATCTACTTCCTTGTCGATCTCCATCCAGAATTGCTCATACTTAGACTCGTGTTGGAACAACTTCGAATCCTTCACCTATGAGGTACCTTCGTGAGTAAGCTCAAGTAGACGCCATATATCATATGCAGTTTCACAGTTGCAAATTCTATTAAATTCAGTTTTGTCCAATGCGCAGAATAAAGAGTCAATATCCTTCATATTATACATACATTTGAGCTTGTCAGCGTCATCCCATTTATCATGTGGATTGACTAAGACAATATCACCCACAGTGGTAGTGGGTGCAGTGTATTTCATCTCAATCATGGCCAACACGTCCATGCTTTGTGTGATCAGAAAAATTTACATTCATGTTCTCCAGTGACTGTAGTCACTCCCCATGAACAATGAGGGTCTACTCATACCCTGTCCCTCAGGAAATGTGTGAACCGCGTTGGCCATCTTACTTCAGGTTTTTAAGCCTTTTTGAAGTAACCACTCTTTGATACCACTTGTTGTATCTAGTGGCCAAACTTAGAGGGGGGGGGGGGGGGGTGGGGTGAATACAGTTTACGTCATTTAAGACGATTATTAAAACATCGAATTATATTGGTCTAGTAAATCAAGTTCTGGAAGCTACCGCGGGGCATTAGCAAGCTAACGCGCGGCGGTAGGTCACAGACCTCGTTTTCCTATGCAAAATTCTCCTTTGAGATGTACGCACCCTTAAGAGATCCACCTGCTAACACTAACGATATTACATACAAAATAAAGAACAATAAAATATTGTATTCAAACTTAATCAAAAGGTGTTTTACAAGGTTACACAAAACTTGATCTCTGTGGCGCCGGAGATCGAAGGCGATGAATGAAAAAGCTTTTGTTTTCTATACCGACCTGCTCCCTGGATCAGTTGGCTCCCTCCCTTTCCCCCCAAGAAAGGTCTTTGAGTCGACTCTTCACCTCCATCCAAGGAAGGGTCTTAGAGCCCCGCTAGATCACCCGATCTAGAAGTCCCCTCTCCGGGACGATTTCTCACAGAATCCTCCCCGGATTTTGACAACCTTCCCTGATCGATTTCCTTCACCACAAGAATATAGAGAAAAAAAAGAATACAATAGAGATATAAAAGATTTAAAATATTAAAATCTCCCTCTTGATGATTCCTCCGTCGAGCGATCCACGACCGGTGTTTGAGATCTTCGTATGCTTACAATCGATCGACTCTTCAGAGTCGTTGTAGTCTTTGGCTTGTTAGAGTTCTTCGTGCGCGAACAAGAGGGAGACAGTTTTCTTTTCCTTCGACGAAGACGGAGGAACGTACCACAGAGAGGTGTCCGAACCCGAGGAATCACAAAACTCTGTTTATTTTCATCTTGGTAAGGAACACAAAAAACGAGACTGAAAGTGATGATAGATACAACTCTAGAGGGGGGTGAATAGAGTATTCAAAAATTATGACACCCTACTCAACTCCCTTAGAGTTAATTTGCGGAATGAGTTTATAAATATAGATAACCCTAGAGCCTAACACAAAGTGAAGTGCACTAGAGAAGGGCAACTGTAATTATAGTTGAGCTTTGATCCAATCACAGCAATTAGAAATCCTAGTTATTTCTACTCACAGGCACAGTGCAATAAATTAAATAAGCAGTGTTGGGTACATTGGAAAAAGTGTACCTGATTTGAAGAAGCCCAACTTAGCTCAATGATATACATCAAGGTGTATTTGATGCTGTTTTGAGTTGACATGTGCAGGTGAAGAAGTATTAAAGAATGCAGAAAAATATTCTAAGTCCACATGTCGACACCTGAAGAAATTGTGCCGACACTTCTGAATATTTGTGTCGACACTTCAGAAAATCAGTGTCGACACAGAGAAAGATGGTCGACCACATTTATGTCGACACTGGGAAGCAGTGTCGACACATAAAGAAAATCGTCGACCTCAGCACTGGGAAGCAGTGTCGACACAGAAGAAGATAGTCGACTAGTGAAAGATAGTCGACACAGAAGAAGATAGTCGACTAGTGAAAGATAGTTGACACAGAAGAAGATAGTCGACTAGTGAAAGATAGTCGACACAGAAGAAGATAGTCGACTAGTGAAAGATAGTCGACACAGAAGAAGATAGTCGACCAGAGAAAGATAGTCGACCAGAGAAAGATAGTCGACCAGAGAAAGATAGTCGACTCACAGAAGAAGATAGTCGACCTCAACTGTGTCGACACTGGGTGGATGTGTCGACACCTTGAGATTGAGTAGACACATATTGGCAGAAGTCGACTATGCTTGTGTCGACACCAGAAGACTGAGTCGACACATTTTGGCAGAATTGAAGATTGATGTGTCGACACCTGAAGGCTGAGTCGACACATACTGAGTTCTGAATCTACAACAACTGTGTCGATACACAGGACTTGTGTCGACACACTACAGAGTCTAGACCAAGTTATTTTCTGAAGAAGCTGTGTCGACTTAAAGGCAACTTAGTCGACATCATCAAAGACTGTGTCGACACCAAAGTCACTTATGTCGACACAGATAGACAGATTGGTCTCGACACTTTCTAACAGACTGTCTCGACATTTTGCTGTCCAAGGCTAAGGTACAGGAACTGTTTGAAGACTTGACAGCTGTGGGTTGCCACCGTTTAACTGAAGCTGTCAGACCTGTCAGAAATCAGTTAGAAACCGGATCAGCCGGTTACCATGAAGAAAGTCTATAAATAGACATATTTAGAAGGAAAAAAAAAGAAGAAGAAACATAACTGAAGAAGATCTAAGAAGAAGAAACAAAAGGATTACGATCCTATTGAAGTTTCAATTCAAGAAAGTGCTAAGCTCTAAAGAAGATCTTCATCAGAAAATCTAAGAAGAAGTCTGAAGTATCAGAAAAGGTGTTGGATAGAGAGGGATCCAGTCATCTTGAAGAAGAAGAAGGAAGCCATCAGTGGTTTCTCAAGAAGCTGTTTGGAAATCAACTCAGCTAAGTTCAGATTCAAGAAGCTTTGAAGAAAGCTCAGATTCAGTTGATTTCATCAGCTGATCAAGAAGTGTCTTGTCCTCTTCTCTCTCAACAAAGGCAAGACATCAAAATATCTTTTCTAAATTTCTGTAGGATCTGTTGTTGGGATTTGTCTCCACAATACCTCAGATTTGTAGGAGGTCAGACCTTGAACTAAGATGAATTAAGGTGTATTTGATGCTGTGTTTAGGTTGTATGTGTGCAGGTTCTAATTGCCAAGTGTAGACCAATGTCAGTCTATAATGGGTCACCAAACACAGGACCATACAATGTAATCCCTCATTGTGTGATCCAAAGTGTTGGCCCATGTATAGCCTCTCAATTGGGATACACTTCCTATATGCACTTGGATTGATGGACAGAAGCATTGGAACTAATTTCCTCAAAAAAATTTCTAAGTCCAAAATACTCGAGTAACCCCTTTGTTATACTCGAGTATCAGACTTAATACTCGTGTATATATTTCCATACTCGAGTAGTTAATTAGACTTACTCGAGCAATCAGTTAGACTTACTCGAGTAGGCTCTGAATACTCGTATATATACTTCTATACTCGAGTAGTTAGTCAGTCACTCGGGTAAGGTGTTTTCATACTCGAGTAAGTAAGTTAATCACTCGAGTAAATCATATATCATACTCGAGTAGATCCTTTTCTTCTCTTTTCTGCAAGTTCAAGTATTGATACTCGAGTAATTGATTTTGATACTCGAGTAAATTATTCTATACTCGAGTAGTTGATTTTAATACTCGAGTAGGTGAATGTTTCCTGGATTCATATACTGATACTCGAGTATATCTTTGCTGATACTCGAGTATATCTTTGCTGATACTCGAGTATATCTTTTCTGATACTCGAGTATATCTCTTCTTATACTCGAGTAGTTCATTTCTCTATCAAGTAAATTTCTATTCTCATACTCGAGTATATGTCTCTTTGTCACTCGAGTATCTAAACTCCCATACTCGAGTATATCTTCTCTTACTCGAGTATAGCTGTTCCCTATTCCAGAATTCTTCTAAGTTCGAATTCGCTAAGTATTTTTGAATCCGTCATTTCTGATTGGTCCACGTGTCATCCTTAATTAAGATTATGACCGTTGGAGTCCACCTATAAATAGGTCATTTCAGAATTGACTAATTAACAAGATTACAGAGATATTCTTTTGAAGAAAAAGGAAATTCCGTGAACCCTAATTCTCACGCCGCCGCCGCCGCCATCGTTGTTCACGGAAGAAATTCTGGATCGTCGATCTCCGTCTTCAAGGACTATTTCTCCAGCGATCCAGATAAGAGTGAATCACTCGATCTCGCCGAGCCTCAAGGATTTCAGATCTATCTTCTCGATCGAGGTGGTTCTAGTTTTCAGATTTGTGGATCTTTCTCTCAAGTCATCTTCAACCTTTTCTGATCAAGTCAAAGCTCCTAAAGAAGAAGACTGTCAAAGATCCAGATCTGAAATTTGTTGTGTTGATTTTTATTCTCAAACCTAAATTTCATTATAGGAGTTTTTCTCCGAGATTTGTAGGAAGATCTTTCTTCCGAGTTTTGTAGATCCAGTTGGATCGAGATTTGTAGGAATGTGGTTCCGAGGTGTAGGATTGTTTTCAATCCGAGATAGTGGAGTAGCCGAGTCTAGTGATTTGCTAGATTGGTGAGGAAAGTGGACGTACCCAAGGTTGGGGAACCACTATAAATCTCTTGTCTTCTGTGATTGCTTGATGTGCGCTGCGTTAAATTTTAATTCCGCTTTTGACACGCATTTCACCTATTCACCCCCCTCTAGGTGATTTAGGCTAACAACTTAGACCTCGCAATTGGTATCAGAGGGAGGTTGATCGTTAAAAGGTTAACACCTTGATCTTATCCTTCTAAGTTGTTTTCCGAAAAGTATCAAGCATGAGTAAGACCAAGGATTTTGCTAAACTCCCTATCTGCACCAAGAACAACTTTCCTATGTGGAAGGAAAGAGTAAAGTTCTTCATGGAAGCAGTAGATCCCCGGATCTTCATGATTGTTGAAGAAGGTCCCCACATTCCTATGACTACTTCCACCATAGATCCTAACAAGCAAGTTCCCAAGAAGTTGATGGATCTAGACAAGGATGAGATTGCACTTGTCTCTCTGGACAAGAAGGCTAAAAATATTATAGCAAGTGCAGTCGATGACTCAATGCTGCAGAATCTAATTCATTGCCAGTCTGCCAAGGAGATGTGGCAATCCCTGGTGACTCTGATGGAAGGCACTGAAGAAGTGAGGGATGATCGGAGATCCCTTCTGAATCAAAAGTATGAAGCCTTCCGGCAAGGTCACAAGGAAGCCATAGCTGACACATTCGAGAACTTTTTCAAGATAGTGAACGGCCTAAGAGTTTATGGCCGAGTCTTCACCAACGGGGAACTCAATGACAAATTCTTAAGATCCCTAACCAAGGAATGGGACAACAAGGTATGTGCCATTCGGGAGTTTGGAAGGTTAGCTGAGACGGACCCGCAAAATCTGTTTGGAAAGCTTATGTCTTACGAGCTACAAATCAACTCAAGAAAAGCTGAAGAAGAGACAAGCAGGTCTGCATCCAAGGAGAAATCTGTCGCTCTAAAGGCAGATAGCTCAAGGAAGATAAAGGCTAGCTCTCCTGCCCCAGTTCCTGAGGCTGATGAAGAAGAATCATCTGAGCCCAGCTCATCTGGCTCAGAACTATCTGATGGAGAGTTCTCCCTACTCTCAAGGCAGTTCAAGAAATTTTTGAACAAGAAGAAGCAATGGAGAGGCAAGGATGCCTCATATAGAAGATCACGACATGACAGTGATCATCGGAAGAAAGGCTCAAGTAGCCATGATAGGTATAATTCTAAACCGAACAAACAGATTTCTACTGACATCATTTGTTATTGTTGCAATAAGCCAGGTCACGTCATCGCCGATTGCCCTCACAAAAAGAAAGAGGGTGGAAGAAGAGAGGAAAAGAAATCCTCACACCACAAGAAGAGGACAGAGAAAAGCTTAGTAGCCAAGAAGAGCAAAACTCTCAGCGACTCTGACTCATCTGAGTCGAGTGAAGAAGAGGAAGCTTACTTTGGGCTCATGGCTCATTCGGATGATGAACAAGTCCCCCAGTTTACTGGGGAGGTAAAATCTCACACTCCTCTCTCTGATTCTGATGATGACAATGAGCAAGAGGGATATTCCTCTGAAGATGAATCTGAGCTCATGGGTCAGTACAAGGAGTTACTCATCGCTTACGAAAAATGTTGTAGATTAATGAAAACTCAAGCCAAAGAGATAAATTCTCTACGAGCTACTGAGAGCAGCTTGAGAGAAGAAGTCGATAAGACTAACTCTCTTCAAGAGAACCTCAATGCAGCTATGGAGGGATACAATAAAGCTCTCAAGCACATCGACCTTAAAGAGGAAATCATCAAAGAATTGGAACGACAACTCGAGGCTGAAAAGAAGCTTGTTGAGAGTTTTTCTAAGCCTAAGACAGTTCTTCCAATCGTTGCTGAATTCTCTGCTAAGGCCAAGGGTGCTGGTTTAGGCCACATTATCTCTTCTAGTAAATCCTCTAGGAGAAACAAGGCCAAGAGAAAGAATAAGGCTGCCCGGAAGGCTCTAGCTGAAGAAAAAGGGAAAGCTCCCTTGGAACCTGTTGTGTTCAAGAAAGTTATCTTTCCCACGAACGAACTCGATTATGAGTCCACCTACGGACACTTTTCTAGGCCGATCCCTGAGAAGCTGAAAGTGAAGGGATAGATACTACTCTAGAGGGGGGGTGAATAGAGTAATCAAATTTTGCACAATACAAAACTTAACTGTCTACCCAACTCCCTTGGAGTGAAGTGCGGAATGAAGAGATTATAGATTTGATTAAACCTTAAAGCCTAATACAAGTGTTGTGTACAAACACAAGCTAACTGTAATTACAGTTAAGCTTGGAAAAACCTAAACAGCAACTAGCAGCCTAGTTATATCTATTCACAGCCACAGTACAAGAAATATAATAAACAAGCCAGACGACACAAGGAATTTTATAGTGGTTCCCCAAACAACTTGGGTACGTCCACTCTTCTACCCAAACGGTAGGAATCCACTACAGGTTTTTGCTAAGGTGCCCTGCCACCAATGATCTGATTCAGGTAGATCAAACAGACCCTTTAGACTTTTGATCAGGTGTCTAAAAACCAAGCACAGGTTTTTGATCAGGTGCCCTGCCACCAAGGGATACTTTTGAAGGGAGTAATAACCCTGTACAGGAGGGGGAAGAAGGTTAAGATGTCTTCTCTATTTTACAATAGATTAGAGAAGCACAAAAAGCTTGCACTGAGCTAGAATGCTCTAAAGAATCAAGGCTCCCCCTGGCTCAAAGATGTCCAGGTGAAGTCTTGCTTCAGTGCAGAAACTCTTCAGAAAATTCTGAAGGAAAGAGCTACAGGAAGAAAATAAATAACAAAAAGAAATCTCTTCAAGCAGCTATTCTTCTTCTTCTTCTTCTTCAAAGAGACTCTGAGTTGAACTTCCTGAAAGCAGGAGAACTCAGGTGAAGAGGAGATGAAGATCTTAACACTTCTCAGTTAGATGGATTTTTGCTGAGAGCAGGAAGCTTGAGCTTGATGAAGGCTTGAGTGCTTTTGAATATGTGTGTAGCACTTCTGTTCACTAAAACTAGCTTGAATCCTTCTGCAAAGGGTTCTTTTTATATTAGCAGCAAGCAACGGCTCTCTTCCATTTGAATTCTTTGTCTTCTTGTGAGCCTTGAGACCTGGGCTGTAAATATCAAGAAGACAGAAATATCTCTGCAGCAATACATTCCATAAAGAGGAATAAATCTCTTTCTAAGAAGCTGCAGGTTTAAATCAAATAAACAGATGACTAAATAAAGTCACATCAGAAACTAACTCTTTATAGCAAAGAAGAAGACTTTTCAGTCCAACGGCTATAAAGGGGTTGACAGCGGATAAAGTAATTTAAATGACAGCTAATAAGACAAACAACTTTATCTTAAAAGATTTGAACTCAGGCAAATAGAATGAAGTAAATAATGCCTGGAAACTTTATCATACAGCTTGAAATATCGTGCCAGAAAATGTATTAAATAATTAAATATAATAAATAAATACAAAATTCAAAGGCAGGCAGAAAGCGTCGAACGATCTTCGAAGATCGTCGAACGACGCACGGAGATCGTCGATCTATCGGGCAGATAGTCGAACGATCCAGATAGTCGAACTATCGAAGAAGATAGTCGAACTACCCCGGCAGATAGTCGACCTATCAAAACAGATAGTCGAACTATCAGATAGTCGATCTATCTAGGACAGATAGTCGAACTATCAAGCGCACTGAGATAGTCGACCTATCAAGCAGATAGTCGAACTATCAGCGCAGAACAGATAGTCGACCTATCAAGCAGATAGTCGAACTATCAGCGCAGAACAGATAGTCGACCTATCAAGCAGATAGTCGAACTATCAGCGCAGACTAGACGTCGACCAACTGATAGACGATCGTCGATCAGCCGATAGACGATAGTCGAACGGCGTTCGACTATGGTCGAACGAAAAACCTACTTAACCAAATTTACAACTTGGAAAAGCGAGGACTCTACAGCTAGACTCCAAACCATTGACCATAGATATTTCTTGGGTCAAGGGGCACAAAGGAGAGGACTAAACTCAAATCAAACTAGGGTACCAACAATCTCCCCCTATTTGAGTTAAGTCTCTCAACAGCTAAAACAACTAGCTATAGAAAACTAAAATACTACAGAAAGAGAATAGCAACAAGATTGGCAGATAAACAATTTAGATAAACCAATATATCACATATATCACAGCAGTTTAAATAAACTATTAAGAGTTTTTAGAGTCAGGTAATGGGTCAGATGAACTAGAGACAAAGGAAATTTTTCGCAGAGGATCATCTGATTCCTTTTTCGACATCTTCAAGTCCTGCACTCCAAGAATCTTTAGCTCTGTTGCTCTGGGGACCACAGCTTCAGGATGTTTCTCCATATACTTTGCTGGGTCAAAGATCTCAGGATTAACTTGGAATTTCTCAAACTCTTTCTTTCTATAAGATGACATGGTAGTGAAACCAGTCACATCTTTTCCTTCAGCTCTTGCTTTTCTAATCTGGGCTGCCCCTACAAGCTCTTGAAAGCGAGCCATCCTAAAATTAGGATCGAGCTCGGGATTTTCATATACTGGCTCTGGAGAAGCAGCAGCTATTATATCTAGATAAGACATTAGAATAAACTTAGCAAAAGAGACTTGCTAGAAGGTTTTAAAGCACTGTAAACTATTTACCTTTTGAAACACTCTTCTCAGATTGAACTGGAGAAGGAGGTGGGGAAAAAGTTGGTCTTTGGGCCACAACCTCCTTCATTGGTCTTTGAGATCCATAAGACGATTTGCCTTGAAAACTTTGATGACCTTGTCTTGGATGTGGCTGAGCAGATACAGATTTTCCATAGGCAGATTGATTTGCAGGTAGATTCCCAGAGGCTCCTGCACCGGGAGGTGGAGGAGGACCTTTGGGAGTCCATCTGGAGACTGGAGTATCATACCTTTTAGTTCTCTTCCTTTCTTTCTGCTGGTTTTTCGAGAACCACATCCAATGCTTAAAATCTTTAGATTTGGGGTCAATGCCCTTCAGGATGTAGTAGGGAGTGTCATTGTCCTTGTTTGGAGGTGGAGGAGGAGCTTTTCTCTTCTTAACAGCAGATTTCTTTTTCCTTGAATTTTCAGACACATCTGAATCAGCATCATCATCAGAGTTGGATGATGGAGGATTCTCATAGGGATCATAGGCTTCTGAGACAGCCTTTTCTTTAAGCTTTAATGCCGACTTCTCTTTTTCTTCTTCAATGACATCCATAGCCATAAGAGAGTCTAAATCTAAACCAGGAGAATCATCCCAGATGGATGACTTCTCAAATTGCAGATCTTTCTCTTTTTCTTGTAGAGATTGAACTCTTAAGTCCCAAGCAGCCCTTGCTTGAATTTCTTCCAAATTTAAAGCAGGAGAATCAACTTTGATTTCCTCTTGATTTTCATCCTCTTTGTCATTTAAAAACACATCCAATTCTGGATCTATTTGAATATTAGAATCACTTGGAGCAGCCACAGAAACAATTGCTATTTTCTGGGCAGTTACATCTTCTTTAATAATATCTGTAACATTACGAATACAGATCTGCTAAATAAACTTGAATCATACCTTCAAGGTATTCACAGACTATCAAATTAATAGATTCATCAACAAAGCGAATGAAAGCGTTACCTTCATATTTAACCATTTCCCAGCATTCATTCAGATAATTAGTTACAATTCCTTCCAGGAATCTAACTATCATAGGAGTGGTAATATCTTCTAAGCACACTTTCACAGCAATTTCTGATAGCATAATACCATCTGATATTTCCTTCTCAGTCAAGACTGGAGCTAAAACTTTCTTAGCAGGAGCACTCTCTTCCTCAGCTGGAATAATTTCTTCCTCAGCTGGAGTTGCCACTTTCTCAGCTGGAACAATCACTTCCTCAGCTGGAACAATCTCTTCCTCAGCAGGAGCTGTCTCTTCCTCAGCAGACATAACAATATCTGGAACTTCTTCTGGAGCAGATTCTGGCTGGACAGATACGACAACATCTGGAGCTATCTCTATATCAGCTGCAGGAGGAGCAGGAAGGTCTGAGACATCTTCATTGGACATCTCCCCCTGCCTGATTTCAGTAACAACTGAAACCAGGCCCCTAGAGGTAGATGGCTCAGCAGAGTTAGAAATGGATTGGATGGAGGCAGTGAGACGGTCAATGGAGGCAGCAAGGGGAGCGATTGCCTCGTCAATCATGATTTTGATTGATGGGGTAATCAACTCCACAATGCGGGAGAGGAATTCAGGGGTAATTTCAAAAGATGATGAATTTGAGGTGGATGGAGCTGCAGCAAAAATGGTAGATGTGCTGGGATGAGAAATATTGGGGACTGGGGATCGAGCTGGAGATACAGCTGGAGAGTGAGCAGGGGATGGAGAATGAACTGGGGAATTAACGGGAGATGCGTGAGGAGTAAGAACTCTCTCTGATCCTAACAAATCGAAGCTAGGAGCAGATATCCTAGCCAGATATGCAGGGAGAGGAGAGGCTGGAGGAGTCAGAGAAACAACCATGGTTGTTTCAGGTGCAGCAGAAGAGGAGGGTCGTACCTCAGCAGAAGTTGATGGTACTTCAACTGAGGTAGACGGCAAAACAGAGGAGGAGGAAGGGATAGCTGAGCCAGCTTCACTAGGTTGAGGAGCGACTGAAGCAGTCCTTGTGTCCTCAGATTGCGCTGGAGCAGACTTCACGAACGTCCTCTTCCACTTGGAGAACAGATGGGGGTCCATCTTCTTGCTGGCATTGATGGTAGTTGCGGCAGAACTCAGCAACTGGGGGAATTTCTCCTTCAGGAAAATACCTATAACCCTTCCCAGGGTAACTTCCTTCTTTCCATTCTTCTTCCTGATCAAGTCAAACAGAACAGCAGCCCAATCGATCCTCTTTCGATTGACAATTGCACACATAAGTGCAAATTGTTGCCTTGTTATATTATCATGGGCGGAGTGCTTGCCCAGAATCACTTTTCCAACAATCTCAGCGAGGAACTTTATCTTGAATGGAAAATTTACCTTAAGCAACTTGGAGGGAATGCCTTCAGCATGTCCCAGCTCGACGAGCATCCTTCCAAACTCCTGAGCATCTTGCTCATAGTCTTCATCACCAATAACTAAACCGAAGACATCAGAAAGAGCGGCCGGAGTCAGGGTAGCTTCTACTCCGCCGATGGTGCCGATCATCGCTTCGTCTGTGGAAGACGACGTGAACGCCCATTCTTTTATTTCAGGAATGTTAATCTTGATCCTCTCAGACATCAGCTTCTCTAGACCTTGATCTTTGCAAAGCTGGAGAACTTCTACTATGCCGGCGTCGCAACTGCTGAAAGCTTCGAAATCTACACTGAAACCGGCATCGAACTTGACGACAGCTAGAACAGCTGGGGAAATCGCCATCGAATCGCTGGAGAGACGCGAGAAGGAGGAGGAAAACGAAGAGGACGGAGCGGCAGAAAATCGCAAGCGGGAAAGCAGAATGCGAAAGGGCACGTTCCGTCGACGATAAACCAACAGATCTTTTAACCTAGGTCGACTATCGGCTTTATATTGAACCGGATATAGTCGGTCTATTTAAAAAATCTTGAACCGATAGTCGAACGGCCGTTCGACGATCGGCTCAGAAGCAGAGTAGTCGGACAATCGTTCGACTATTTCTGGCTTTTCAAACAAAAGGCTGTCGTCGTCCGGAGATCGACGATGAGCTCAGCCTGTTCGACGATGGTCGAACGTCGATCGACGATCTTCAAACAGAAGCTATCATTAACCAGAGGTCGACGATAGGCTCAATCCGTTCGACGATCTTCGATCATCGTTCGACGATCTTCAAGCAGACCTCAACATAGGCAGATATCGTCATACTTAGTCTCGTCCATTGATCATGCCTAGTTGGACTAAAAAGAACAGATGCTTCTGTTCATCTAAAGGCTTGGTGAATATATCACCTCTCTGAAACTCAGTGGATATGAACTCAAGACATATCTTGTTCTTTTCCACACAATCTCTCAGGAAATGGTGCCTAATTTCAATGTGCTTGGTTCTAGAGTGGTGCACTGGATTTTGTGCAATTGAGATAGCACTGGTACTATCACACATGATCTTGGTGTTCTTGTGTGAGTAACCATAATCCACAAGCTGGTTTTGAATCCACAGGATCTGTGAACAACAACTAGCAGCAGCTATATATTCAGCCTCTGCAGTTGAAGTTGAGACAGAAGCCTGCTTCTTACAGAACCAAGAGACCAATCTCTCTCCCAGGAACTGGCAAGTTCCTGAGGTGCTCTTCCTGTCAACTCTGCAACCAGCATAGTCAGAATCAGAATATCCAATTAATTCAAACTCTGACTCAGCTGGGTACCAAAGTCCTAGATTTGGACATCCTTTCAGGTATCTCAGGATTCTTTTTAGAAGAATCAGATGAGATTCCTTGGGGTTGACCTGGAATCTAGCACAAAGGCATGTAGCAAACATTATATCTGGCCTACTTGCAGTTAGATATAATAGGGAACCAACAATGGCCCTATAATTCTTTTGATCAACTGGCTTGCCGTGATCATCAGAATCAATAACTACATTAGTAGCCATGGGTGTAGGCATTGCTGAAGCATCAGCCATCCCAAATTTCTTTACCAATTCCTTGGCATATTTGGATTGGGAGATGAAGATACCATCAGCATCTTGCTTAACTTGGAGACCAAGAAAGTAAGACAGCACACCCATGCTACTCATCTCAAACTTAGAGTGCATCAAGTTGGAAAACTTTTTGCAAAGTTTGGGATCAGTGGAGCCAAAGATAATATCATCTACATACACCTGAACTAGCAGGATTGTGTCCTTGTGATGCTTAACGAAAAGGGTTCTGTCAACTACTCCCCTAGTGAAGTTGTGCTCTAACAGGAAACTAGCTAGAGTCTCATACCAGGCCCTAGGGGCTTGCTTTAGTCCATATAGAGCTTTCTGCAACTTAAAGACATGAGAGGGCTGTGTTGATGAAACAAACCCTGGTGGTTGTTCAACAAACACTTCTTCCTTAAGCTCACCATTTAGGAATGCACTTTTGACATCCATTTGGAACACCTTAAACTTCATGTAGGCTGCATAGGCCAAGAAGATCCTTATTGCTTCTAGCCTTGCAACAGGAGCAAAGGTTTGGTCATAGTCTATACCTTCCTCCTGTCTGTAGCCCTGAGCTACAAGCCTAGCTTTATTCCTTACTATTATTCCATTAGCATCTAACTTGTTTCTATACACCCACTTGGTACCTATGATCAGTTGGCCTTTAGGTCTTGGAACCAAAGTCCAAACTTTACATCTCTCAAACTGATTGAGTTCCTCTTGCATTGCAATGATCCAGTGGGGATCTAGCTCTGCATCTTTAAAGGTGAGGGGCTCAACCTGTGAGAGGAAACAAGCATGCATCACATCCTGTCTTAATTGATGTCTTGTTTGCACACCAGCTGATATGTCTCCAATCACTTGAGATGTGGGATGATCTCTAAGTGTGACAATATCAGCAGGTGGGATGTGATCTTCAGCAACAGTTGGGATTAATTCCTCAGGAGGAATTTGATCTACTGTTGGTGGAACAACAACAGCTTCAACAGCTTCAGCAATGTCTTCATCACTGTCTGATTCAGTGATCTGAAGAGTTGAAAGTTGAAGGATTTCTTGAGGGGCATCATGTACCTGCAAAGAACTGGAGGGAGGAGAATTTTCTTTCTCCTTGTAAAACATCTGAGACTCATCAAAAGTCACATGCACAGATTCCTCTATCTTACAGGTTGATTTGTTATAAACCCTATAAGCTTTGCTTACTTGGGAATATCCAAGCATGATTCCCATTGAAGCTTTTGCTTCAAACTTTCTAATATATTCTTTATTATTATTATGAATATAAACAGTACAGCCAAAAATTCTAAAGTAATTAATTTTTGGTTTCTTTCCTTTAAGCAACTCATAAGGAGTTTTACACTTAAGTTTGTGTATCAAACTTCTATTCAAGACATAGTTAGCTGTACTAACAGCTTCTGCCCAATAGGATAGAGGCATGTTAGCATCTGCCAACAATGTACTAGCAGCTTCAATTAGTGTTCTATTCTTCCTCTCAACTACCCCATTTTGTTGGGGAGTTCTAGGAGCTGAGAAGCTATGTTTGATACCTTCTCTCTCACAGAATTCTTGCATGAGAAGAGAGTCAAACTCAGTACCATGATCACTTCTGATCAAGGCCACATGAGTAGAGTACTCAGTCTGCACACAAAGTAGAAAGTCTGTAAGGGCTTTGAAGTTATCAGACTTAGTTCTCAAAAAGAAAACCCAACTGAACCTAGAGAAGTCATCTACAATTACTAAAGTGTAATACTTCCCTCCTAAACTCTGTACATTTATTGGGCCGAAAAGGTCCAAATGTAATAAATACAGGATTCTAGGAGAATCACTTTTATTTACAGATTTAAATGAGTTCTTGGTTTGCTTGCCTAGCTGACAAGCCTTGCACAGACTCTCCTTCTTGTAGGGGCAAGAAGGTAAGCCTCTAACAAGGTTGTGCTTAGATAACCTAGATATATTTTTCAGGTTTACATGACTAAGCCTTTTATGCCATAAAGAATTATTATTAAGGGTTAATTCATTAAACAGGCAGATTTCCGAGTGAGATGAATTAAAATCTACTAAATATATATTGCCTATTCTATTACCTATTAAAACAACATTATTATTTAAAGTAATATTGCAAGAGGAGTTAGAAAAAGAAACCTGGTAGCCAGCATCACATAGCTGGCTAACTGAAATCAGGTTGTGCTTCAGTCCACTGACATAAGCAACTCTCTTGAATGTAACAGCTCCAATTGTGATCTTGCCATATCCTTCTGTCTGACCACAGCTGGAGTCTCCAAAGATAACCTTTGGGCCGAGCTTAGCTTTGTACTTTGACAGAAGCTCTTTGTTTCCTGTCATATGCTTAGAGCATCCACTATCCAAATACCACTTATTTTGAGTGATTGGATAGGCCTTCACCTGCAAAACAACTATTTAGACAGAGTGGACCCAGGTAACCTTGGGTCCTTTGTTTTTCACATAAGAAAAACTGGAAATATAAGAGAATGCAGGCTGAGGGTGATAGCCTAGAGGGTGAGATCTCCTAGGTGGGATTCTCCATGCAGATGATGGGTCAACAAACCTAGGGTTTCTATTTCCATTTTGGTTTCTATGATACTGATTATGATTTTGAAAATCATATGGAAATCGTCGATCGACGTTCGACGATGGGCGCTCAGATCGTCGAGCTTCGTTCGACCATGGAGCATCCGATCGTCGAGCGGCGTTCGACGCTCTTTGCATTTCTTTGAAAAATTTCTTTCTCTTCTCTCTCTTAGCCTTATTTAATGTTTTATTTACAAGGTTTACTTGCTCAGTGTTCTTCTTTCCACTAGCTGAAATGAAGTTCACTGGAGTTGAAAGGTTATTTTTAAGCAAGACTGGGGGTTCACTGGGAGAAGCTCCTAAGCCTAATTTATCATTACCTGACCTAGTGTTGGTCATGCTGGTAATTTCTAATAGCTTAAGGCTTCTACCATTAAGGGACTCTTCTAGTCTCTTAGACTTAGCTAATTCTACTTTAAGAAATTTGATTTCTTCACTACAAGTAGTGAGTTCTTCCTTTAACCTAACATTTTCGGAGGCTATTGATTCAGAGTCAGCTAGCCTATTTCTAAGTTCTTTTATCTCTTTTTCTGAACTAATTAAATCTAAACATAGAGATTTAAAATCTAACTTAAACTCTTCTGAAGTAAAATCATAAGATGAAAGTACCTCATCTTCAGTAGGCATTTCTTCATCTGAGTCAGAACTCTCTGCAGCAGAGTGGTTGCTGCAGGCATCTATTGCCATGAGGCAAACTTCTTTTGCCTTCTTTTCTTCTTCATCCTCACTAGAGCTTGAGGATGAGGATTCTTCATCAGAATCACTCCAGGTTTCAGCAATGAAACCTCTCTCCTTTTTCTTGTTCTTGTAGGAGGATGGCTTGGAGTGCTTCCTGTGCTGCTCCTTTTCTTTTCTCTTTTCTTTGTTTTTCTCCTCTGGACACTCTGGCAAGATGTGTCCAGGCTTCCTGCACCCATAACAAATAATTTCTTTAGTTGGAGTACGATCATACCTTGGCTTTTCTTCATACTTTGAAGATTTTCTTCTGAACTCTTTTCTCCCCATTTTGAGAAATCTCTTGGCAAACAATGCCATGAGCTCCTCATTTGATTGGCTGCCTTCTGATGCTTCAGCAGCTTTAAGAGCTAGAGATTGCTCTTTTCTTGATGGAGTGGGGGTCTTGGCTTCTGCTTCAGCTTCCCTTGTCTTCAGCACTTGCTCAAAAGATTTGAGCTTGCCGAGAAGGGCTTCAGTTGATATCTCATTGGTGCTTCTGGCTTCCTTGATTGGCCAGATCCTCAAATCCCATGTGCTGGGGAAGCACATAAGGATCTTGTCATTGACCTCTGTCAATGAGATATCCTTGTCAAGGGTCCTCAGCTCATTGATGATTGAGCTGAGCCTGGTGTACATCGCTTCAACTGATTCAGCATCAGTCTTTTTGAAGTTCTCATACTGTGAGATAAGGTTGGACCTCCTGTCCTTCCTTTCATCAGCTGAACCAGCTACAATCTGGTTCAGTGTGTCCCACATGGCTTTAGCTGAAGAGCAATCAGCAACCTTCTGGAACACTTCATCAGACATAGTCTGAGCTAGTATGTTCATTGCTTTGGCATCAGCAATTTTTGCCTTCTTGTACTCATCATTATAGTCTGGAGGAGGCACTGCACTCATATCAGATGATGAGGCAGTGGCTGCAGCAGGTGCTCTTGGGGGACCTGACAAAATAGAAGCAAAAATACTCTCATCAATAGAGTTCATATAAAGTTTGATCCTTGCCTTCCAGATGCCAAACTTTGCTAAGTTGCATGCTGGAGGTCTGGTGCTAGAATAATCCTTAGACTGGGCCATGATAGTGAATTTCTATAAACTCTTGGTATCTATCAGGATCTTGTGACTTAGGTGTTAGCCTATACAGTCAGTCAACCTCCCTCTGATACCAATTGAAAGTGAAGGGATAGATACTACTCTAGAGGGGGGGTGAATAGAGTAATCAAATTTTGCACAATACAAAACTTAACTGTCTACCCAACTCCCTTGGAGTGAAGTGCGGAATGAAGAGATTATAGATTTGATTAAACCTTAAAGCCTAATACAAGTGTTGTGTACAAACACAAGCTAACTGTAATTACAGTTAAGCTTGGAAAAACCTAAACAGCAACTAGCAGCCTAGTTATATCTATTCACAGCCACAGTACAAGAAATATAATAAACAAGCCAGACGACACAAGGAATTTTATAGTGGTTCCCCAAACAACTTGGGTACGTCCACTCTTCTACCCAAACGGTAGGAATCCACTACAGGTTTTTGCTAAGGTGCCCTGCCACCAATGATCTGATTCAGGTAGATCAAACAGACCCTTTAGACTTTTGATCAGGTGTCTAAAAACCAAGCACAGGTTTTTGATCAGGTGCCCTGCCACCAAGGGATACTTTTGAAGGGAGTAATAACCCTGTACAGGAGGGGGAAGAAGGTTAAGATGTCTTCTCTATTTTACAATAGATTAGAGAAGCACAAAAAGCTTGCACTGAGCTAGAATGCTCTAAAGAATCAAGGCTCCCCCTGGCTCAAAGATGTCCAGGTGAAGTCTTGCTTCAGTGCAGAAACTCTTCAGAAAATTCTGAAGGAAAGAGCTACAGGAAGAAAATAAATAACAAAAAGAAATCTCTTCAAGCAGCTATTCTTCTTCTTCTTCTTCTTCAAAGAGACTCTGAGTTGAACTTCCTGAAAGCAGGAGAACTCAGGTGAAGAGGAGATGAAGATCTTAACACTTCTCAGTTAGATGGATTTTTGCTGAGAGCAGGAAGCTTGAGCTTGATGAAGGCTTGAGTGCTTTTGAATATGTGTGTAGCACTTCTGTTCACTAAAACTAGCTTGAATCCTTCTGCAAAGGGTTCTTTTTATATTAGCAGCAAGCAACGGCTCTCTTCCATTTGAATTCTTTGTCTTCTTGTGAGCCTTGAGACCTGGGCTGTAAATATCAAGAAGACAGAAATATCTCTGCAGTAATACATTCCATAAAGAGGAATAAATCTCTTTCTAAGAAGCTGCAGGTTTAAATCAAATAAACAGATGACTAAATAAAGTCACATCAGAAACTAACTCTTTATAGCAAAGAAGAAGACTTTTCAGTCCAACGGCTATAAAGGGGTTGACAGCGGATAAAGTAATTTAAATGACAGCTAATAAGACAAACAACTTTATCTTAAAAGATTTGAACTCAGGCAAATAGAATGAAGTAAATAATGCCTGGAAACTTTATCATACAGCTTGAAATATCGTGCCAGAAAATGTATTAAATAATTAAATATAATAAATAAATACAAAATTCAAAGGCAGGCAGAAAGCGTCGAACGATCTTCGAAGATCGTCGAACGACGCACGGAGATCGTCGATCTATCGGGCAGATAGTCGAACGATCCAGATAGTCGAACTATCGAAGAAGATAGTCGAACTACCCCGGCAGATAGTCGACCTATCAAAACAGATAGTCGAACTATCAGATAGTCGATCTATCTAGGACAGATAGTCGAACTATCAAGCGCACTGAGATAGTCGACCTATCAAGCAGATAGTCGAACTATCAGCGCAGAACAGATAGTCGACCTATCAAGCAGATAGTCGAACTATCAGCGCAGAACAGATAGTCGACCTATCAAGCAGATAGTCGAACTATCAGCGCAGACTAGACGTCGACCAACTGATAGACGATCGTCGATCAGCCGATAGACGATAGTCGAACGGCGTTCGACTATGGTCGAACGAAAAACCTACTTAACCAAATTTACAACTTGGAAAAGCGAGGACTCTACAGCTAGACTCCAAACCATTGACCATAGATATTTCTTGGGTCAAGGGGCACAAAGGAGAGGACTAAACTCAAATCAAACTAGGGTACCAACAGAAGCCTAAGTCAAGATACCAAGGTTGGAATCGTCCTCGTAACTTTGGCGAGAGTGTCTTCAAGGCACCTTATGAGGAGATTCAGCTTCAAAGCTATGGACCTTATGCTCATGGTCATAATTTCAAAAAGACACCAAAAGTAAAACCCATTGTAGAAAAGCCTATGAAGGAGAGACCTCATGTAACTGCCATCATCATGAAGCCTCCTCCTCCAAGAGTAAAGCTCCTGCCAGACCTTCATTCTAGAAAGTCAAGCAGGACTACACAAGGCAAAGATACAACAGGTTCAACTGTTGGTGCTGTGGCAGAATTGGTCATTTTGCCAGTGATTGTTGGTTCAATCCTGAAAACGCTGCAACCCCTAAGGTTAGCAACGTGAGAGTGACCACTCATGAGGCTAATACTCGTAGGTGGAGTATTCTAACTCGAGACCAAGGACCCAAACTTGTTTGGGTTCCTAAGGCTAAATGATTGTAATTACAGGTATGTCCAAAGGCCACCAAAATGCCAATCTGGTACTTGGACAGTGGATGTTCTCGGCATATGACCGGGACAAGGAGCCTACTACAGAATTACACCTCAGTCTGCAACGGACCAAAGGTCATCTTTGGAGGTTCAGATCGAGGAATAACTAAAGGCTATGGTATGATCTCTAACGGTAGTGTATCCTTTTCGGATGTAGCCTATGTTGAAGGATTGGAACACAATCTCATTAGCATAAGCCAACTATGCGACAAAGGATACGTAGTTGAATTTCATGCTGACAAGTGTTTGATAAAATCGGTTAATAATATGGAAACTATTTTATCAGGCACTCGAAGCAGAAATATTTTCTTTCTGAATTTTATTTGTATAGACTCTTCGACACCAGTGTGTCTTTTGGCAAAAAGTAGTGCATCTCTTGCTGACCAATGGCACAAGAGACTAGCACATATTAATTTCAAAACTATTAATAAATTATTCTCTCAAAACTTAGTGCGTGATGCACCTAATGTCAAGTGCGTTACGGACAGTCCTTGTCACGCTTGTATCAAAGGCAAGCAAACAAGAAGTTCGTTTAAAAGCATAATAGGCAAGGACTCCAATAGAAGTTTGCAGCTTCTCCATATGGACTTGTTTGGTCCACTGCAGGTTAGAAGTTTGGGAGGTAAGGAATATACGTTGGTTATTGTGGATGATTACTCGCGCTTTGCGTGGGTGTTCTTTCTGAAACACAAGTCAGATACCTTCGATATTTTCACTAATTTTGTGAGGCAGATCCAGAATGAATACAACTGTTCCGTAGTCAAAATCAGAAGTGACAATGGAACGGAATTCAAGTCTGGAGCCATGACAGAATTTTGTGAAAGTCAAGGTATCTTTCATGAGTTTTCCTCTCCTCGCACTCCACAGCAAAATGGAGTAGCTGAGAGAAGGAACAGAACACTCATAGAGGCTTGTCGGACTATGTTGAGTGATGCCTCACTTCCGGAGTATTTCTGGGCTGAAGCAGTCAACACCGCTTGTCACGTACAAAATCGAGCACTCATCAACAAGAACCATGATAAGACTCCTTACGAACTTCTAAAAGGCAGGCAACCAACCATTTCATACTTTAGAATCTTTGGCTGTAAGTGCTTCGTACTTAACAATGGCAAGTATCACTCTACCAAGTTTAGCGAGAAAAGCTTTGAAGGTATTTTCGTAGGATATAGTAGCCATAGTAAGGCTTATAGAGTATTCAATAGAAAAACTCTGGTGGTGGAAGAGTCGATACATCTTGTATTTGATGAGACGAGTCTGTTGCAAAGCAACTCGTCTAGTGTGCCTATTGTAGATGCAGGTACAAAGTTGAAAGAACTTAGCTTGGATGAACCTAGTGAAGATAAAGATGAGACATTCATCAAGATCCCCTCTCCAACCACCATTGGAGAGGTGGTTAATCAAGATGAAGAAGACATCCCAGCTGAAGAGGCAACTCCAGTGGCGGAAGAGATCCCAGATGCAAGGACTCTAGAGTTCAGATACTTGCAGGATCATCCTGTTGACCAAATAATAGGAGATCCTCGGGATGGCGTCAGAACTCGTCGAGGTACAACTAACGAGAATTTACACTTAAGCTTTCTCTCACAGGTTGAACCAAAGAAATTTGAGGAAGCCAACTCCGACGCATCCTGGATTCTAGCCATGGAAGAAGAATTGAATCAGTTCAAACGATGCAAGGTTTGGACACTTGTTCCTAGACCCAAAGGTAAGAACTTCATCGGGACAAAGTGGGTCTACCGGAACAAGATGGATGAAGATGGAACTATTATAAAGAATAAAGCCAGACTTGTCGCCAAGGGATATCGTCAAGAAGAAGGAATCGACTTCGACCAGACTTATGCTCCAGTAGCGAGACTGGAAGCGATAAGGTTATTTCTTGCCTACGCTGCACTCAAGGGCTTTACCGTCTATCAAATGGACGTTAAGTCCGCCTTCCTAAATGGTGACATAAAGGAAGAGGTGTACGTAGAGCAACCTCCAGGTTTTGTTGATTCAACCCATCCTAATTATGTGTACTTATTGCAAAAAGCACTATATGGTCTTAAACAAGCTCCTCGAGCTTGGTATGAGACGCTGTCTACCTTTCTTCTTGAGAACAAGTTCACAAGAGGAAAGATAGACAAAACATTATTTCTTAGGGAAATAAAAGGCAAGATTTTGCTAGTGCAGATCTATGTCGACGATATTATTTTCGGCTCTACGGATAACAACCTCTGCAAGAAGTTTTCTAAACTTATGCAAGGGAAGTTTGAAATGAGCAGTATGGGAGAGCTAAAGTATTTCTTAGGGCTTCAGGTGAAACAATCTGAAGATGGGATTTTCATCTCACAGACCAAGTTCACCAAAGAGCTACTTAAGAAATTCAGAATGGAGAATGCAACCTCTATGAGGACTCCAATGGCCTCAACTATGTCTCTGGACAAGGATGAGAAAGGGAAACCTTTTGATGAAACCAAGTACAGAAGCATAATTGGGTCCTTGCTCTATCTCACTACAAGTAGACCAGATATAATATTCTCAACATGTGTATGTGCTAGATTTCAGGTGAACTCTAAGGAATCTCACTACATCGCTGCAAAGCGAATCTTGAGATACCTCAAAGGTACACCAAATCTTGGCTTATGGTACCCAAGAAGTAATGATAGTGAACTAATTGGATTTTCAGATGCAGATTTTGCAGGTAGCAAAGATGACAGGAAAAGTACCTCCGGGACTTGCCAATTTCTCGGAAGGAGACTCATTTCCTGGAGCAGTAAGAAACAAAACTGTGTAGCCATCTCAACGGCTGAATCAGAGTACATCTCTGCAGGCAGCTGTTGTGCACAGCTCTTATGGATCAAGAATCAATTTGAAGACTACAACATACAGTTCCAGAACATTCCCCTGTTCTGTGACTCTTCCAGCGCTATAGCAATAGCCAACAATCCAGTCTCCCACAGCCGGACCAAGCATATAGAGCTTCGCTATCATTTCATCCGGGAGCATGTGGAAAATGGAGATATAGATCTACAGTATGTCTCCACAGACAGGCAAGTTGCAGATATTTTTACAAAGCCGCTGGACGAGTCCAAGTTCTCGTTCTTCAAATCTGAGCTTGGACTGCTCAACAAAGAAGACAAGTGATGGACTCTCAAATTAAGAAGATATCAGTAATGTTGGCTGCTCAGAGGTATAGTTTTTCAGTGGAAATAGACATCTACCAGGGCAATTCCTTCAAGTATTAGAGACTCGAGCATCGCTACACTTACACGAGTAAACGGCTAATACTCGAGTAAAAAGGTTCATATACTCGAGTAATCCAAAAGATACTTGTGTATGAACTTCTTATACTCGAGTATGAAAATTCGTTAAGAACTTAATACTCGTGTATGCTGATTACATACTCGAGTATGTATGATTGATTACTCGTGTATGATGTGCCTACTCGAGTATACTAAACCTAATACACATGTATGCTGTCATCTACTACTCGAGTATTCGGAAGTATTTTGGATTTTCAAAATCTCTACTCGCACCCAGCAAATTGCCGCCTTGTTCAGGTATGCCATTATACTTAATTCTCTTTAAACCTAATTAGGATTATTTATATATATATTCAAAACGAAAAAGTCCTTTCCACTTCTCATTCACTCGAGTAGCCGCCGACTTCTCGTATTCCCGACTACTGTTCTTCGTCTTCCTTCACCGCAAGATTTCCGAATCGCTGATGGCTCCTCCCTCCTCCAAGTTTGGAATCGGCTCTGAATTAGTGACAGATGGCATTGAAGATATCTCAGATGATTTCAAGAACCTACTGATTCTCCTGGACACGGCCGGATTGACCTTCGTTCTTCAAGAACCCTGCCGCCTCTTGCTTTCTGATGTTGAAGAGTTCTACAAAAATTTGAAGGTTAGACACAATGGTACAGTTCTGAAATCAAAGGTCAGGGGAGTTGAAATTCGGTTAGATAAAACCTCTGTCGCCACTCTGCTTCGGATGCCAGTGGTCGACGAAGAAGATGACTTAGACAAGGCAGATGCCGACCGCACCTCCTTATTCTGTGGTCGAGATCCAGAAGGTGGAGGTGAAACCCTGAATCGTTCTTTGTTCAATTCAGAAGGAAAGTTTCTCGTTGACATCATTGCCAAAATCCTCTGGTGCATGACTTACTCCATTAGAGATGTATCCCAAAATCTATTTGACGTTATGCAAGCTATTGTCTGCAGGAAGAAATTCCAGTTTGGAATGATGATACTGGATAAGATTAGAGAAAGCGTCAAACATCCCAGTTTTGCCAGGATTATCTCCCTCCTCCTCCATGAGATCAATCCTACAGTGTTTGACTTCTCTAAAGGGACTCCTCTTCACCACATGAAGAAAGTCTCAATATCTTCCATTCAGAGGTATGACCTCAAGATCATGAACCCTGCCCAAGCCTCCAAGGCTGAGGCCATCTCAGCACAACACCAAGACAGCAGTTTACCTGAAGTCAGGATCCCATCTCCTCCTCTACATCAAACTATTGCTACCTCTGGTGCTTTAGTTGAGGGGGAGCCTGCCTCTTCTCTTTCTCAGCTTCAAGTTACTTCTGAATCAGTGATTCTAGCACAAGAAGAAGTCAGAGTTGCTACTCCTCCAGTTTCCCCTACTCCAGCTCATCTTCAATCAGAAATTCCTGAATCTGAGATTCCAGATACAGCTCACCTACTGTCTACAGCTGAAGATATAGACAGATTCATTGATGAGCTAAGCTCAGATGCTCCTCCTTTTCAAAATGATTCAGCTGCCAAGTCTCCTGCCCAGTCTCCTGCTCAGTCTCCAGCTCTCTCCCCTTTGGGTGCCACAGATCTTCATGATGATATCATTCTGTCCGATGATGAGGAGGATTCCCCAGACCCTGTTGACCCTCCTCTAAGGACACTTGATTTCTCTCTCCCCTCCTTCACTGATCCCTGTGACTCCATTGAGTTAGTCCAAACCAAGAGAGCTGTAAGCTCAGTGGTTGTGGAAGAGATCGCCCCTTGGACTGCTACTGCTCTACCAGTCCCTGGATTAACCTCAGCTCCCTCTTCCTCCTCCTCTTCAGATCTAGTCAGCAAGATTGAGCTCATGCTCAAAGAACAGAGAGATTACTTTGATGCCTCTCTGCAGTCAGTCAACTCCAAGGTCTCTGCTCTTGAAAAGGAGTTGAGCAGAGGCTTTGCTGAAATTCAAGCAAACACTGACACTCTCAAGCAGCTGTTCAAGATTGGAGGCAAGGCCATAGATCACACCATCACGAGCATAGGTGAGCTAAGAAACCAAGCAGAGACAGTAGCTCACAATCAGCTCAAGCTAGATGAGAGAGCTGAAACCAATGTTGTGAAAGTATGTGATGAAGTGAGCACCTTCAGGGATGAAGCTATTGCCAAGCTATCCATAGATATCAGCAAGGGGGAGAAGATTGTAAAAGAACAAGTTGAAAAACTTTCTGTACAAGCTGAAGCCCAGGTCAAACAACAGTCTACCCAATCTCAAGAGGCTATAAGTGATCTAGTAAAAGGATTGAAAGAATCCATTCTTTCCCAGCTCCAGTCAGTCAAATTCTATACCTATGACACTGCTGTCTGGCTGCATAATCAAAACTTTCCTGAGTTTCAACTGGACCCTACCATTATTCCTCAGCATCTAAATCCTCTTGCAGAACAGCCTCCAGCAGATGTCTCAGCTCAAGCAACCCTTCAAGGAGGTGTGCCAGTTTTCTCACCTAGAGCTGAGGGTGATGTGACTGAGCCTCCCCTATCCTATACTGAAGCATGGCAAGATGATTTCCCTTCCAGTTCTCAAGGCCCTTCCAAGAAGAAAAGAAAATATGGTGACGGCGCTTCTGCCAGCCGTTCTGCACCAAGGAAAGAGCCAGCTTCTGAAGGTAGACCACCTGTTGTTCATGCTGAAGTGTGGAGTCCTACCTCTAAGTCCCTAATTCTTGATACTCTGAGGTTAGTGACTGATCTTGGGGAGAACAGAGATAATTACTACAGTTATTCAGAGTGGAAAGCCTACGAAGCATCTCAGATAAAGATCAGGCTGCATGACAGAAATTGGGGGCATAACAACCCAGCTGCTCCTCCTAGGCCCAGGACTTACTTTCCAAAACCTTTCAGCTACCTAGAAAGGCAAGACTTGAAAAGAGAAAGGATGCACAAGGATGCCCCATCTTGAGTTGAACTAAGAATGTGGAATTGGACTTTTGTTTCTGTGCTTAAAACATTTCTATATATATATATTTAATTCTGGTTATGGCTATTTCATTAACTAACCTGCTTTAACTTATGTTTTGTTTTTCAAGTATATGTGCATTGTTCTTTTTACTCTGTATAATTCACCTTAGTATAGAGGATGCTGACATCTACAAATAGGGGGAGATTGTTGGGATTTGTCTCCACAATACCTCAGATTTGTAGGAGGTCAGACCTTGAACTAAGATGAATTAAGGTGTATTTGATGCTGTGTTTAGGTTGTATGTGTGCAGGTTCTAATTGCCAAGTGTAGACCAATGTCAGTCTATAATGGGTCACCAAACACAGGACCATACAATGTAATCCCTCATTGTGTGATCCAAAGTGTTGGCCCATGTATAGCCTCTCAATTGGGATACACTTCCTATATGCACTTGGATTGATGGACAGAAGCATTGGAACTAAT
Organism: Platanthera zijinensis; assembly: GCA_039513925.1. NCBI lineage: Eukaryota > Viridiplantae > Streptophyta > Magnoliopsida > Asparagales > Orchidaceae > Platanthera > Platanthera zijinensis. The sequence goes on from CM077090.1 coordinate 169,156,986, forward strand.
TTCCTCAAAAAAATTTCTAAGTCCAAAATACTCGAGTAACCCCTTTGTTATACTCGTGTATCAGACTTAATACTCGTGTATATATTTCCATACTCGAGTAGTTAATTAGACTTACTCGAGCAATCAGTTAGACTTACTCGAGTAGGCTCTGAATATTCGTGTATATACTTCTATACTCGAGTAGTTAGTCAGTCACTCGGGTAAGGTGTTTTCATACTCGAGTAAGTAAGTTAATCACTCGAGTAAATCATATATCATACTCGAGTAGATCCTTTTCTTCTCTTTTCTGCAAGTTCAAGTATTGATACTCGAGTAATTGATTTTGATACTCGAGTAAATTATTCTATACTCGAGTAGTTGATTTTAATACTCGAGTAGGTGAATGTTTCCTGGATTCATATACTGATACTCGAGTATATCTTTGCTGATACTCGAGTATATCTTTGCTGATACTCGAGTATATCTTTTCTGATACTCGAGTATATCTCTTCTTATACTCGAGTAGTTCATTTCTCTATCAAGTAAATTTCTATTCTCATACTCGAGTATATGTCTCTTTGTCACTCGAGTATCTAAACTCCCATACTCGAGTATATCTTCTCTTACTCGAGTATAGCTGTTCCCTATTCCAGAATTCTTCTAAGTTCGAATTCGCTAAGTATTTTTGAATCCGTCATTTCTGATTGGTCCACGTGTCATCCTTAATTAAGATTATGACTGTTGGAGTCCACCTATAAATAGGTCATTTCAGAATTGACTAATTAACAAGATTACAGAGATATTCTTTTGAAGAAAAAGGAAATTCCGTGAACCCTAATTCTCACGCCGCCGCCGCCGCCATCGTTGTTCACGGAAGAAATTCTGGATCGTCGATCTCCGTCTTCAAGGACTATTTCTCCAGCGATCCAGACAAGAGTGAATCACTCGATCTCGCCGAGCCTCAAGGATTTCAGATCTATCTTCTCGATCGAGGTGGTTCTAGTTTTCAGATTTGTGGATCTTTCTCTCAAGTCATCTTCAACCTTTTCTGATCAAGTCAAAGCTCCTAAAGAAGAAGACTGTCAAAGATCCAGATCTGAAATTTGTTGTGTTGATTTTTATTCTCAAACCTAAATTTCATTATAGGAGTTTTTCTCCGAGATTTGTAGGAAGATCTTTCTTCCGAGTTTTGTAGATCCAGTTGGATCGAGATTTGTAGGAACGTGGTTCCGAGGTGTAGGATTGTTTTCAATCCGAGATAGTGGAGTAGCCGAGTCTAGTGATTTGCTAGATCGGTGAGGAAAGTGGACGTACCCAAGGTTGGGGAACCACTATAAATCTCTTGTCTTCTGTGATTGCTTGATGTGCGCTGCGTTAAATTTTAATTCCGCTTTTGACACGCATTTCACCTATTCACCCCCCTCTAGGTGATTTAGGCTAACAACTTAGACCTCGCATCTGTTTACACAGATCTGAGTTGTAAGCCTGTGTTATAAAGGCTGAGTGTAGGAGAGGTAATCTCTAAGTGGTAGGGCTATTTGCCTGAGTGTAGGAGAAGGTTATTCTCTGAGTGGTAGGCCTTGAGGCAAGGCTGAGGTAGGGCTGATCCAGGTTCTGAGCTGTAGGATCTGAGGATCTGAGAATAGTGGAAGTTTGGCCGAATCTAGCACATTGCTAGATAGGTGAAGGGGGAAAGTGGATGTACCCAGATCTTGGGGAACCACTATAAAACATTGTGCAATCTGTGATGCTTAGTTGTCTGTGAATGCTGTGCTAGATAATTTAATTTGTAATTGAATTCTGCCTAGATTTATAAACAAGAAATTAGAACCTATTCACCCCCCTCTAGGTGTTTAGGTTGTCTTGAAAGTAAAACAATCAAGCAGCACAGACGACACAAGAAATTTTATAGTGGTTCCCTCTAAATAGGTACGTCCACTCTTCTACCACCCTGGTAGGAATCCACTACAGGTTTTTGTTCAGGTGCCCTGCCACCAACTTATCTGATTCAGGTAGATCAAGAAGACCCTTTGAGCTTTTGATCAGGAGCTCAAAATCCAACACAGGTTTATGATCAGGTGCCCTGCCACCAAGGTTCACTTTTGAAGGGAGTAATAACCCTTTGTACAGGAGGTTGAGAGAATTAAAGTTTCTTCTCTATTGTTAAAACAGATTAGAGAAGCTAGTGGATTGCACAGAGCTAGAAAGCTCTAAAGAATCAAGGCTCCCCCTGGCTTAGAGAATATCCAGGAAGGAGTCTTACTTCAGGGTGCAGGCACTCTTCTGAACTAAGACAAAGAACTGTCTTGGAGTTCTGAAGGAGAAGCTTGAAGAAGACTCTTGATTTGGAAAAGGTGTTCTTCTTCAATCAGCTTCCTTTCTTCTTCTTCTTCTTCTAAAAGCCTCTGAGTGAAAGTCTTCCTGTGAGCAGGATGAACTCAGGATGAAGAAGAATGCTGAAGAAATTTGATCTTCTCAGTTGAATGTGAATTTCTGAGAGCTGTAGATCTCTATGCTGCTGAGAGTAAAAACTTCTTGTTTTGAGTATTGTATGTCTGAGTATATCTCTATCAGTGTATATATTGTGTCTATTGTATTTTTTGTTTCTTCTTTCAAAAGAAGCTCTTTATATATGAGCCTTTGCAACAGCTCTAATCTGAGTTTGAACTTTGTCTTCATCTGGAATCTGCAATTTGGGCTGCAAAAAGCATAAAGCAAAAGTATATCCTGCAGACTGATATGCTATAAGGGGATAAAGCTTTCTAAGAAGCTGCATATCCAATCTGATAAAAGAGTGCTAGAAAAAGTCACATCAGAAAGAGCTCTTTACGGCCAGAGAAGACTTTCAGAGTCTAACGGCTATAACGGACAGCCTGGCAGATAAAGCAGAAAATATATTTCAACTAATAAGACAAAACACTTTGTCAGATAAAGATTGGATCATGCATAAAGAATGGGGTAGAGATTGCCTGGAAATAATAGCATAATATCAATGAAATAAACTTTAATAGAATATTCCAAGCAGATAAGAATTACATACTATAACTTTACTAAAGGCATACAAAAAGACGTCGAACGACCCTCGGAGATCGTCGACCGAAGCACGGAGATCGTCGACCTATCGGACAGATAGTCGAACGACACAGATAGTCGAACTATCAAAGAAGTTAGTCGAACTACCACAGCAGATAGTCGACCTATCAGAACAGATAGTCGAGCTATCAGATAGTCGACCTATCAAGATAGATAGTCGAGCTATCAAGCAAAACAGATAGTCGACCTATCAATCAGATAGTCGAACTATCAAAGACAAACAGATAGTCGACCTATCAAATAGATAGTCGAACTATCAAAGAAGACAGATAGTCGACCTATCAAACAGATAGTCGAGCTATCAGATAGTTGAACTATCCAAACAGATAGTTGAACTATCAAGAAGAGCAGATAGTCGACCTATCAAACAGATAGTCGAGCTATCAAACACAATAGATAGTCGACCTATCAAATAGATAGTCGAGCTATCAGATAGTTGAACAATCCAAGCAGATAGTTGAACTATCAAGAAGAGCAGATAGTCGACCTATCAAACAGATAGTCGAGCTATCAAACACAACAGATAGTCGACCTATCAAACAGATAGTCGAGCTATCAGATAGTTGAACTATCCAAGCAGATAGTTAAACTATCAAGAGATCTGTCTAGTCAAAAGAAGTTGAGCGGGGTTTGACGATCGACGAGGCAGATACCATAGAACGTCGAGCTAACAAGAGTTGAACTAACTCAGAGATAGACGATCTGTTGTCAGATGAGAGTCAACCAACTGATAGACGATCGTCGAACAGCCGATAGACAAAGGTCGAGCGCCGTTCGACTATAGTCGAACCAAAAATGACTTAACCAAATTTCTCATCTGGATAAGCAATTTTACAACTAAGGGAATCTAACCTATTGGCTAACCTTTGACCATAGATAAAACTTGGGTCAAGAAACTAAAGGAGCAGACTAAACTCAAATCCAAACTAGGGTACCAACAATCTCCCCCTATTTGAGTTAAGTCTCTCAAAACAAAACAAAACAAACAAACTACAGGAACTAAATGTAATACAGGAAAGAAACATCTAAGCATCAAATGCATCAATCAAACAGTTGACAATAAAACTTAAGCAGCATCAGAATCTGTTTTAGAGATAGAAGAGTCAGGAATAAAATAGATTTTTCTGAGAGGATCTAGAACTTCCTTCTTTGATGTCTTCAGATCTTGCTCTCCAATAACTTTGGTTTCTCCTGCTCTTGGAACAACTGCTTCTGGATATTTTTCCATGTATTTGGCAGTATCAAAAACTTCAGGTCTTACCTGGAATCTATCAAGTTCTTTCGTTCTGAATTTGCACATAGTAGTTAATCCTTTAACATCTTTTCCTTCAGCTCTGGCTTTTCTAATTTGAGCTGATCCAACCAATTCAAGGAATCTGGCCATCCTGAAGTCAGGATTAAGCTCTAAGCTTTCATACTCATTTTCATCAGCTGGATTTAGAGGATTTACAGTTCTGAATTTAGTAGAAGGTTCTAACAAGCTTGCAGCTGGCTCTTTCTTTTCTTGAATAACTAAAGATGTTGGAGGAGCAAATTCAGCATATCTTTTACTTGATTTCTCAGAGTATATAACTCTTTGGACTTTTGCATCTATTTTCCTTTTTAGATCAGATTCTCTGGAAGATATAATTTTACTTTCTTTATCTGGTGATGTTCTTTTCTTGGGTGAAGGAGGAGGGGAAAATGTTGGCTTTAGGTAAACTACCTCATTCACTTGTTCTTGTAACTCAGCTTCCTATCTCTGATGTCCAGATTGAGACTTGCCATGATAGCTTTGATTTCCTTTCTTCTGATAAGATTGGGAGGAAGTAAATCTAGAGGGAGGAGCAGAGGGACCGGCAACATTCTTAGACTCTCCTGCACTGGGAGGAGGAGGAGGAGGTCCTTTAGAATTCCATTTAGGAGCTGGACAGTCATATCTTTTAGATTTCTTTCTTTGTTTTTGCTGATTTTTAGAGAATCCCATCCAGTGCTGATATTCTTTTGACTTGGGATCTATTCCTTTCAAAATATAGTATGGCACATCATGATCAGGGTTGGGTAAAGGAGGAGCAGCAGCTTTTCTTTTTCTTTTGGCAGATTTCTTCTTCTTGGTTCCTTCTGAATCATCAGATTCATCTTCATCATCAGATGATTGAGGATGATCATAAGGATCAACAGCTTCTCGCACAGCTTTTTCTCTATTCTTTAAAGCAGCTTTTTCTAACTCTTCTTCCAAGGCATCCTGTGCCAGAAGAGTGTCTAGATCCAATCCTGGGGTGTCATCCCAGACTGTAGATTTTTCTACCTGAATATCTGAAACATTCTCTTGTTCAACTGTAACTGTCATGGAGACCAGTTCTTCTTGCACAACTGTCTGAGCTAGTTGAGCAGACTCAGAATCTTGAACAGCAGGTTCTGGATCAGCTAGAACTTCTAGAGCAGGTTGTTGAACAAGTTCTTGAGCAACTAAAACTTCTTCCACTATATCTGTAGTATCATGAACACAGATTTGCTAAATAAGATTGAAACATCCCTTCAAGGTATTCATAGACTAGCATGGCAGTTAACATGTCAAGAAAATGAGTAAATGAATTACCTTCAGGATTTTCCTCAGAATTTCCTAACTCCCATAATTCTTCTAGAAAGGAGGTAATGACTCCTTCTAAGAAATGGGCAACTAAGGGAGTGGAGGATTCTTCTAAGCATACTTTGACAACAAATTCTATTTCCATTATAGCATCAGAAATCTCTTTTTCAGAAGGTTGAGGTACTGATTCTTCTTGAGCTACTATCTCTTTTTCTATATCTACTGGAGGATCTGCTGGAAGAGAGGCCAGGGGCAGTTCAGAGGCATCTTCATAAAACATCTCCCCCTGCCTGATTTCAGTTGAAACTGAAACCAGGCCCCTAAATGAAGAGGGCTCAACAGATTTTGAGAGAGCTTGGATGGAGGCAGTTAGGGAAGAAATGGAGGATACAAGAGGAGCAATTGCTTCTTCAATCATGGTTTTGATTGAAGGAGTAATTAACTCTAGGATATTGGCTATGAGTGCTGGAGATATAGATGTTGATGGGGGGAACAACAGAAGATGGAAGAGCATCAGGACAGGCAGTTTCCTGATGAGATGAGTTATGAACTGGTGATTGAGGAGGAAAGTCAGTGTGATCTGGAGGTGTAAGTGGTGTCTGAGGAGGTGTTGGAATTCTCTCAGATCCTAACAAATCAAAACTGGGAATAGAAGTCCTAGCTAGATGTGCAGGAATGGGAGAAGCTGGAGATGAAGTATGGAGAATTATGGAGGACTCAAGAAGAAGAGAGGCAGAAGATGGTACTTCAATTGAAGTAGATGGGAATGCGACAGAAGTGGATGGAATGGAAAGAATGGATGAGCCTGCTTCATGTAGAAGGGGAGAGACTGAAACAGTCCTTGTGTTCTCTGACACAACTGGAGCTACCCCTGCAGGAGAAGTCTTCTGAAAACTTCTTTTCCACTTAACAAACAGTGTTGGGTCCATCTTCTTACTGGCATTGATAGTTGTTGAAACTGTAACCAACAGCTGGGGGTATTTTTCTTTTAAAAATATTCCAAGTACCCTACCCAGGGTGACTTCCTTCTTACCATTCTTCTTTCTTATCAAGTCAAACATAATCCCTGCCCAATTAATCTGCTTCTTATTTACTATGGCACACATCAAGGCAAACTGCTGCCTGGTGATGTTGTCATGAGCAGAGTGCTTGCCCAGAAGCACTTTCCCAACGAGTTCAGCCAAGAACTTTATCTTTAATGGAAAATTAACTTTTAATAACTTAGAAGGAATGCCTTCGGCATGTCCTAACTCGATTAACATCCTTCCAAACTCTTGGGTATCTTGTTCATAATCCTCTTCACCGTTCAGTTGTAACACCCCAAAATGTTGTAGGAGCGACGGGGATCAAATTTGGCCAAGTCAGATTTTTGGTGCAGGTGACACGGGCCCCGACACGGGCGTGTCGGAGGCGGTGTCGGGCGTGTCGAGCTCGAGCCGTCGAGCTGGCCGTGTCGTCGACCAGTGCAGGTCGACGATGGTCGTGTGGTGGAACACGGCCTAGGACACGGGCGTGTCCCAGGCCGTGTCACACCTGGGCTGTGCGGTTGGGTACACGGGAAATGATACGGGCACGAACACGGGCGTGTCTAGTTTGACACGGGCGTGTCTGATGCCGTGTCTCCAAGCCGTGTACCTCTCTGACTGCGAAGTGTTGATAAATTGCACACGGCGGGCGTGACACGGGTCCTGACACGGGCGTGTCGCAGGCGACACGGGCGTGTCGGAGGCCGTGTCAAAGGCCGTGTGCTGGTTTTCAATTTTGGTCGAGACGGCGAATGAGCTACACGACCAGGCACACGGCCGTGTGTGAACCCGTGTTCGGCCCAGTTTTTGGGATTTCAGATCTAATCTTGACCGTTCATTTCCTTGGCTTTGGATCCAAAAGTGGGGGGCTGTTCCTGAGGGGTTGTATCCGGGATTTAGGGTTGGGAATCCTCATTTCCCTTAGCCATTCTCTCTCTAAGAGTTTAGAGAGAGGGGAGAGCAAGTTAGGAGGAGGAGACCAAGATCAGCCACCGGAGGAGCTTCGGGGCTCCGAATCGCGATCCGAGTCCAGATCCGCGGAGGTGACGCCGTTGCGGTGCTTTCCAACCGCATAGTTTTCGATGGCGCCGCGGAAAAGCGAAAGGGTAACGATTCTCTTCTTGAGCATGTGAAGCTCTTCTTCCTTTGCATGGGAAAACCCCTCTCCCGCGAGTGTGCGGCGAGATCATGGTATTCCTTGGGGTAGATATGTAAAGTCCCCCTTGTTAGAGTCCGGAATCGTAGTACGGACATAGGCATGTTGTATGAAGCCTACCCGGACGTGTGTTCCGGATCGGTGATGTTTTGCTATGCATATTTTAGCCGGAGAAGACTCCGAGCGTTGTGGTTGTTTTCGGGTTGCTATGCGGTAGAATGCATCAGGGAATCTTGGGGATTAACCCCGAGGTGCACCCGGAAATCTGGGCGGAAATGAAGTTTTGCCATCTCGGTGGCCTGGGTGCCAGCCGGGAACATAGCGGGGCTATGTATCATGATTGTATTGCAGCAGGGAGCCTTGGGGATGAAACCCGAGGTGCACCCGAAAATCTTGGACGGAAGTGTAGTTCTGTCATAACGGTGGCCTGGGAGCTAACCGGGTACTTAGCGGGGCTATGTACCGTGTTTGATCGTTAATTGGGACTGGGGAAAGCTTAGTCCGCGCCAAAGGGCCGAATGGCAGTGGCGGAGTGAGCAACGGACTAGTAGCCCTCTACCCGCTCCACCTGCTCGGTTAAAGCGACCTAAAGTTTATGTGGGACTTACCGAGATTTGGAGATCGAGTCTAGGCTGCGGCTGAGAAGACTAAATGCTCACAAAGATTGCCATCCTGGGGGTGGTGGTGGAGTCGAGGACCGGACGGGGTTCGGACTGGCTTCGCCGAGTAAGTGCCCTGAGAGCACGGGGTGTACGGCCGTGAGAGAGTGCACCTATGTTGAGATGCTTGTTTGGCTGTGTTGCGTGTTTTGCTAACAAGTACAGGGAAGAAGCTTTGCCGCCCCGGTTTGGGGGCGGAATCGTTATAATTTGGTCAGCATTGCTGACCGTTGCCTTTGTTTACCACCGTGCGGTGGGTTGTTGCTTGCAGGTGCTGCGGAGCTGAGAGGTAATTAGCGGGCTAAAGCCCAAGTTGTTGTGCTGGCCCTCGAAGGCCTTGTTTTGAGTGTTTTACCTCTTGTACTCATGTGTGGCCGGCCTGCGTGCCGAGGTTTGGAAGATACTTGTATTTAAGCAAATCTTGTAAAGCCTTAAGGCTATTTCTTCCGTTTTGTGTATTATACATTCCTATGGGTTTGAGTAGTGGACATTCATGCTTGGCAGGGTTCTTTATTCTTTGCAACTCTAATAAATTGCTTCCGCTAGGTGTTGTGTAGGACGTTGTGATTGGTTGATTGGTTTCAACGCGTAACCAACCGGTCTGTCCGTAGTATATGGCGTCGGGCCCCGGCCGGACCTACTGCTATATGCTATGCGACGGATAGGGGTGTTACAAATAGGTATCAGACTACTGGTTTCGGTCAAGCTTAAATGAATTCGCAGACGAATTCACTTTAAGGGGTGGTGAGCGCATGTATGTGCGTCATCGTTATAACATGAAAAGAACCCATGAATGTCCACTTAGGAATGAAAATACACATGTTTGGGGAAACTGCGTGTTCCTATAATTGCTTTTTGCAATTTTGTTCGGTCCCTTATTGGTGTTCTGTTCGACTGTAGGTGTCCGAGAGTGGCGCGTGGCAGTCTGAATGCGCACTTTCTGAGAAAAGTAATGCACCCAGCGATGTGCTGGAGACCCCTACGTCTTTGGAAACCATAAGAAGGGTGGTTGAAGTGGTGTTCGCTGTGAGCAACGCACATCATGGGAGTAATGTGCAACCATTTGTCCCTGAGATGGCCCCAACATCGGGTGGTATGCTGGAGCAAAGGGCATTTGGGGGTCAAGTAGAGCAGCAAAGGAGCATGACTGTGGCGCAGGGAGCGCATTCGGTGGACGCATATTTGCAGACGTTCCTTATGGTAAGGCGCTACCCAGGCTTTGAATGGGAAAGCGAGCAATCTATAGTGGATAGATTTTATAACGGTCTGCGCAGCGAGTTGCGTATCCTACTGCTAGGACCAAAGTTATTGGGATTCCGAGCTTTGGTGGAATCGGCCAGAGCGTTGGAAGTGGAGTTGGGGGAAACTCACCGAGTACCGGTAAATAGGGTACCAAACCTTACGGATCCTATAAGGACTGCGTATCGAAAGATGCCGAGAGAAGAGGCTGGGTCATCTACTACCCAAACTACCGTCAAATGTTATTCTTGTGGCAAGAAAGGGCACCTTGCCAGAGAGTGTTGGGAGAGTGCTTAGAAGACAAGGAAAGTTTTGGCAGGAACAGTCGGAGATTCGGTGGTCAAGCGGACAACCTCAAAATCTGGGTACCGTAGGTGGTACAAGAAGGCTAGGAGGTCGGGTCTAGTCCCTTCCTCTAGTACATCCGGAGCGACTAAAGTCCAAACCCTGGATGAATGCTTTGTTTGTGGAAAGCCGGGGCACTATGCCCGGGACTGTTGGTTCGGACGCCCAATGTCCAAAAAGAAGTCGGGGGCAATCTTGGAGGAGAAAGGAAAGGCGGTGGCGTCTACCACACCGCTATTTACTCCGGCACAACTGGGAGTGAACATCCTTGGACAGCAGGAGGTCATGTGGCCGACCGTCGGGAAGTCAGGTATGGTTTAATTGATAGCAATTTAGCTTCTTATACCTGCTACCTTTTGCGTGTTAGCTTAGGACTGGAGGTTCTAGGCTTTGTTTGGATTATTGGCAATCCGGCGAGAGCATTGTTCGATACGGGAGCTTCGCGCACCTTTTGTCCAAGGGGTTTATATCATGTATTGAAGTACCTTCTTCGATGGCAAAGGACAAATTGGATGCGTTGTGGCGTTACGGATGTTCAATGCGCGCGAAAAGAGATTCTGTGTTGCAAGGTTACGGTTTAGGGGTCAGGGATTCGACGTACAAGCGTCGTTACTGCCACCATGGGAGGCTTTGAAGCCTAAGCCTACATTGGGTAGTATCTCGGGTGTATCCGAATATCCTGATGTGTTTCCCTGGAGTCCCTCCGTAGCGAGCAATCGATTTTGCGAGTGAGCTGGCGCCAGGTGCCAAATCTGGGTCATGCTCTCCTTATAGGCTAACGCCTAATGAGTTGGCAGAACTGAAAGTTCAATTTGAAGAGGGTATGGATCAAGGTTTTTGTGCGTCCAAGTTTGTCGTCTTGGAGCACGCCAGCCCTCTTCGTGTAGAAGAAGGACGGGAGTTTGCGGCTCTGAATCGTTTATTAAAAACTGAGCAAGTCATTAAAAGAGATCAAGTACCCGATCCCAAGTATTGGCGATCTGTTTGATCAGCTGGGTGGGTCATCGGTGTACTTAAAGTTGGAACTTAATTCTGGTTACTATCAGATGAGAATCAAGGAAAGTGTTATCTCAAAGATAGCGTTCAACACAAGATATGGGCATTTCGAGTTTACGGTCATGTCGTTCGGGCTGACTAATGCGCCATCGGTGTTCATGGACCTGATGAACAGAACGTTCAGGGAGTACTTAGACCGTATTGTGATCGTCTTTTATTGACAACCTATCGGTGTGCTCGCAGTGCGAAGAAGATCGCTTCAAGCATCTGCGTTTGGTTTTGGGGACGCTAAGGAGGAACGAGCTATACGCAAAGTTCTCCAAAGGCGAGCCTTGGTTATCTTCAGTGTCATTTCTTGGTCACTTAGTCAGTGGGGAAGAGTTGCGATGGATCCGGCGTAGACTGTTACAATACGGAAGTGGCCTGTGTTGTCTTCGGTAGAGGAAGTCCGGAGTTTGCTGGGGCTTGCCGGCTTTTACAGGCACTTCGTGGAAAACTTCTCGCGGATAGCGCTACCTCTCATGACTTTGACAAGGAAAGATCAGAGTTTTGTGTAGGCGTATGAGGGTGCGCAAGCTTTTGAAGAGCTGAAGAGTCGGTTGACCACGACGCCAGTGCTTAGTTCGCCGAGTGGGACCGAGGGCTTCGAGGTTCTTAGTGACGCTTCGGGTAGTGGTTTGGGTTGCGTGATGTTGCAGCATGGGAACTTGATAGCCTATGGTTCGCGTCAGCTAAAAGTGCATGAAAGGAATTATTCGGTCCACGACTGGGAGTTGGCGGCCGTGATATTTGCGCTTAAGCTGTGGAGGCGCTACTCGTATGACGTTAGGTCGATATTCATACCGACCTCAAGAGCCTGAAATATTTGTTGGATCAATAGGACCTGAACTTGAGGCAGCGGAGATGAAAGGAGTTCCTGGGGGACTATACGTTCAAGATTTATCATGCACCCGGTGAGAACAACGCAGTGTGGAGGCGTTGAGTCGCAGGGCTCCCGCCCAAGCCAAATGGTTGTTGGTACATGTTGAGAGGCTAGTTCAGGAATTGGAAGCGTTAGAGATCCGTTGTGTTGACAAGCAGACTAGCGCCGAAGCATTGTTGAACTGGACGGAAGTCCAGTATGACCTGGCTGATCGTAGTTGGCAAACTATGGTTTGTGTAGCTGCATGAAGGAAATCATGAGTGCGGCTCGATGGGTCGAAATCCTGAATCGACGGTTGTAGGTGGGCCACCAAGGTAAGACCATTGTTTGTGCGGCCCAAGCGTGGATAATCTGTTGGTGGAGTTGTGATACGTCATATCAAGTACTCAACTCGCTTAAGAGGCATGAAGTTGTGCCGATATCTGAAGAAGTGCTCTGGTGGCCAGAACTTTAGAAGGTGGTGGCACCATAGGTGGCAAAGTGCCAGCCTTGCGCCTTAGTGAAGGCAGAGTGCCAAGTGCCGGGGGATTCTTGAATCCATGCCTAGTTCGGAATAGAAGTTCGACTGGACTGTGGGCATGGTTTGCCAAAGTCACAGTGAATTAACGACACCGTTTGTGTGTTCGTAGTTGTGGTGACACTGGTGTCGCACTTCATTCCGCATAGGAAGGATGACTCGGTGGAGAAGTTGGCAAAGTTGTATGTTGACCATATTGTTAGACTGCATGGTGTGCCCCGTAGCATTGTGAGAGATCGCGATGGGCGGTTCACGTCAAATGATTGGAGGTTGGTGCAGCAGATGCTGGGAACAAAGTTAAAGTTCAGCACAGCTTTCCATCCGCAGACGGATGGGCAGACCGAGAGGGTCAAGAGAACGATGGAGGACATGCCCAGCATGTGTGTTCTAGACATCGGGAAGCTTTGGGAGGACTGCCTGTTTTAGTGGAGTTCTCGTACAACAATAGCTACTAGGCGAGTATCCAAATGGCGCCCTTGGAGGCCCTATATGGTAGAAAATGTCGCACGCCGTTATCCTGGTTAGAAACGGGTGAGGCAAGGTTGTACAAGAAGCTGGAGGTGGAGAGTGCTACCTCTTTAGTGTGGATCATTCGGGAGCGCTTGTTGATCGCTCAGGACCGGCAAGCGAAGTATTACAATGCCAAGCACCGGAACGTGGAGTTCGCGGTAGGCGATTGGGTATACCTTGAAGTGAAGCCGTTCAAGGGGGTTTCGCGGGTGAGACGCTTGAAGAAGCTGAGCCCAAGATACCTTGGACCTTTTGGGGTTCTGGAGCGAGTCGGCGAAGCTGCATACCGTTTGAGGTTATCAGAGAAATTGAGTGGATTACATGATGTGTTCCACATTTTCTGTGTGCGGAAGGCGGTGCAAGAGCCTTCGCAGGTGATCGCGGTTGACCAAGTGCCGGTAGACGAGTGGTTGACGACTAAGGTCAAGCCCATTCGTATCGAAGTTGTGGAGGTTAAGAGACTCCGTAACAAGGAGATCCGGATCGTTAAGGTCCAGTGGGAATAATTGCGGGTGTGAGGAGCTCTCTTGGGAATGGGAGCAGTCTATGCTCGTGGAGTACCCGGGATTGTTCCGCTCAGGTACTGTTTTGCGTTAAGTCCTGTTCTTCCTATATTAATTTCGAGGACGAAATTCTTTAAGGGGGGTAGAATTGTAACACCCCAAAATGTTGTAGGAGCGACGAGGATCAAATTTGGCCAAGTCAGATTTTTGGTGCAGGTGACACGGGCCCCGACACGGGCGTGTCGGAGGCCGTGTCGGGCGTGTCGAGCTCGAACCGTCGAGCTGGCCGTGTCGTCGACCAGTACAGGTCGACGATGGTCGTGTGGTGGAACACGGCCTAGGACACGGGCGTGTCCCAGGCCGTGTCACACCTGGGCTGTGCGGTTGGGTACACGGGAAATGACACGGGCACAAACACGGGCGTGTCTAGTTTGACACGGGCGTGTCTGATGCCGTGTACCTCTCTGACTGCGAAGTGTTGATAAATTGCACACGGCGGGAGTGACACGGGTCCCGACACGGGCGTGTCGCAGGCGACACGGGCGTGTCGGAGGCCGTGTTAAAGGCCGTGTGCTGGTTTTCAATTTTGGTCGAGACGGCGAATGAGCTACACGGCCAGCCAAGAACTTTATCTTTAACGGAAAATTAACTTTTATCAACTTAGAAGGAATGCCTTCGGCATGTCCTAACTCGATTAACATCCTTCCAAACTCTTGAGTATCTTGTTCATAATCCTCTTCACCGTTCAGTAATCCAAAAATATTAGTTAAAACGGCGGGAGTCAAACTTACCTCTTCGCCGCCAATCGTTCCAGTCATCGATTCGTCATTGGAAGACGAAGTGAAGACCCACTCTTTAATTTCTGGGATGTTGATCTTGATCCTTGTGGTTATAAGCCTTTCCAATCCTTGTTCTTTGCAAAGCTTGAGGATTTCCACTATCTGAGAATCACAGGCGCCGAAGGAGTCGAAGTCTACGCTGAATCCTGCGTCGAACTTCATTGCAGACAGAAGGGCTGGAGCAATCGCCATCGATTTGTCGGAGAAGACGAGAGAGACGAGGAGGAGAAAGCGTGAGGCAGAGCTCAAACAGAAAGACGGAATGCAAAAAGACGAGTTTCGTCGACTATAACAAGCACGATCTCTTAACCTAGATGGACCATCGGTTTAAATAAAAACCGCAATCGTCGGTCTATTTTAAAAGATATAGGAGACGATGGTCGAACGGTCGTTCGACGATCGGTTCCTGAAGCAGAGTAGTCGATCCATCGTTCGACTATTTCTGTCTTCCAAACAAACAAGCTGTCGTCTCCCGTAGGTCGACGATCGGCTCAACCTGATCAACTATCGTCGAACATCGTTCGATGATCTTCAAACAGATATCAATAAAGGCAAACATCACACTTAGTCTTTTCCATTAATCATGCCTAGTTGAACTAAAAAGAACAGATGCTTCTGTTCATCTAAGGGCTTGGTGAAAATATCACCTCTCTGAAGGTCAGTGGATATGAACTCAAGGCTGATCTTTTTCTTTTCCACACAATCTCTCAGGAAATGGTGTCTAATCTCAATGTGCTTGATTCTAGAGTGGTGCATAGAATTTTGTGCAATAGAGATAGCACTGGTACTGTCACACATGATTTTTGTGTTCTTGTGTGTATACCCATAATCCAAAAGCTGGTTTTGAATCCACAGGATCTGTGAACAACAACTAGCAGCTGCTATATATTCAGCCTCTACAGTTGAAGTTGAGACAGAAGCCTGCTTCTTACAGAACCAAGAGACCAATCTCTCTCCCAAGAACTGACAAGTTCCCGAGGTACTTTTCCTGTCAACTCTACAACCAGCATAGTCAGAATCAGAGTATCCAATTAACTCAAATTCTGATTCTGCTGGGTACCATAGTCCTATATTTGGACATCCCTTCAGGTATCTCAAAATTCTCTTGAGAAGAATAAAATGAGATTCCTTGGGGTTTACCTGGAATCTAGCACATAGGCATATAGCAAACATTATATCTAGCCTACTTGCAGTTAAATACAATAGGGAACCAACAATGGCCCTATAATTCTTCTGATCAACTGGCTTGCCCTGATCATCAGAATCTATAACTACATTAGTAGCCATAGGTGTATGCATTGCTGAAGCATCATCCATCCCAAACTTCTTTACCAATTCCTTGGCATATTTGGATTGGGAGATGAAGATGCCATCAGCATCTTGCTTTACTTGGAGACCAAGAAAGTAAGACAGCTCACCCATACTACTCATCTCAAACTTAGAATGCATTAAGTCAGAGAACTTTTTGCACAGTTTGAGATCAGTGGAACCAAAAATAATATCATCTACATACACTTGAACTAACAGGATTGTGTCCTTATGATGCTTAACGAAAAGGGTTCTATCAACTACTCCCCTAACAAAGTTGTGCTCTAATAGAAAACTAGCTAGAGTCTCATACCAGGCTCTGGGTGCTTGTTTAAGTCCATAAAGAGCTTTTTTCAACTTGAAAAAATGTGAGGGCTGAGTTGAAGAGACAAACCCAGGAGGTTGTTCAACAAATACCTCTTCCTTTAGCTCACCATTTAGGAATGCACTTTTGACATCCATCTGAAAGACCTTAAACTTTATATAGGCTGCATAGGCTAGAAAGATCCTTATTGCCTCTAGCCTTGCAACAGGAGCAAAGGTTTGGTCATAATCTATACCTTCCTCCTGTCTGTAGCCCTGAGCTACAAGCCTAGCTTTATTCCTTACAATAATTCCATTTGCATCCAACTTGTTTCTAAACACCCACTTGGTGCCTATGATCAGTTGGCCTTTTGGTCTTGGAACCAAAGTCCATACCTTACATCTTTCAAACTGATTGAGCTCCTCTTGCATAGCAATGATCTAGTGGGGATCTAGATCAGCATCTTTTATGGTGAGAGGCTCAATCTGTTAAAGGAAGCAAGCATGCATCACATCCTGTCTTAATTGATGTCTTGTTTGTACACCAGCTGATATGTCTTCAATCACTTGAGATGTAGGATGATCTCTAAGTGTGACAACATCAGCAGGTGGGATGTGATCTTCAGCAACAGTTGGGATTAGTTCCTGAGGAGGAATTGGATCAACTGTTGGTGGTACAGTAACAGCTTCTACAAAGTCTTCATCACTGTCTGAATCAGTGATGTGAAGAGTTGATAGATGGAGAATCTCTTGAGTGACATCTTTATTTACTTCTGGTACCTGTAATGAACTTGAGGAAGGAGAAGTTTCCTTCTCCTTCTAAAACATCTGAGATTCATCAAAGGATACATGCACAGATTTCTCAATTTTAGAAGTTGATTTATTAAATACCCTATAAGCTTTGCTTACTTGGGAATATCCAAGAAAGATTCCCATTGAAGCTCTTGCTTCAAACTTTCTAAGGTATTCTTTGTTATTGTTATGAATGTATACTACACAACCAAATACTCTAAAATAATTTATTTTAGGTTTCTTTCCTTTAAGCAACTCATAGGGAGTTTTACACTTAAGCTTGTGTATAAGACTTCTATTCAGAACATAATTAGCTGTGCTAACAGCTTCTGCCCAATAGGAGAAAGGCATATTAGCATCTGCCAACAGTGTTCCTGCAGCTTCAATCAGGGTTCTATTTTTCCTTTCCACTACCCCATTTTGTTGGGGAGTTCTAGGAGCAGAGAAGCTATGTTTGATACCTTCTTTCTCACAGAATTCTTGCATGAGAAGAGACTCAAACTCAGTACCATGATCACTTCTGATCAAGGCCACATGAGTAGAATACTCAGTTTGCACACAAAGTAGAAAGTCTGTAAGAACTTTGAAGTTATCAGCCTTAGTTCTCAAGAAGAACACCCAACTGAACCTAGAGAAGTCGTCTACAATTACTAAAGTGTAATACTTCCCTCCTAGACTCTGTACATTTATTGGGCAAAAAGGTCCAAATGTAATAAATATAGGATTCTAGGTGAATCACTTTTATTTATAGATTTAAAGGAGTTTTTGGTTTGCTTGCCTAGTTGACAAGCCTTACATAGGCTCTCCTTCTTGTAGGGGCAAGAAGGTAAACCTCTAACAAGGTTGTATTTAGATAACCTAGATATGTTCTTGAGGTTAACATGGCTAAGCCTCTTATGCCATAAGGTGTTGTTATTATTTGTTACTTCATTAAATAAGCAGATTTCAGAATGGGTTAAATTAAAATCTACTAAATAAATATTACATTGTCTAATACCTACTAACACAACATTGCTATTTAAAGTAATATTACAAAGAGTGTTAGTGAAAGATACCTGATATCCTGCATCACATAACTGACTTACTGAGATAAGATTATGCTTCAGTCCAGTTACATATGCAACCTTTTTGAAAGTTACTTCTCCAATGGTAATCCTACCATATCCTTCAGTTTGACCACAGCTAGAATCCCCAAAGATCACCTTTGGTCCAAGCTTGGCCTTGAACTTTGACATATTTTCTTTGTTCCCTGTCATATGTTTGGAGCAACCACTATCCAAATACCACTTGTCCTGAGTGATAGGATAGGTCTTCACTTGTAGTGAGTTAAGTTAAACATTGTGGACCCAGGTAACCTTGGGTCCATTATTCTTCACATAATGAAAACTAGAAATAAAAGAATAAGCAGGTTGGGGTTTATATCCTAAAGGGTAAGATCTCCTAGGTGGGATGCTCCATGCAGTTAATGGGTCCACAAACCTAGGATTTCTATTCATATTAAGTATTCTAAGGTTCTGGTGGTAATTTTGAAATTCATATTGAGATCGTCGACCTACGTTCGACGATCGATGCTCAGATCGTCAAGCTTCGTTCGACCATTGATCCTCCGATCGTCGAGCAGCGTTCGACGACTTTTGTATTTCCTTAAACTTTTGTTTTCTCTTTTCTCTCTTAGCTTTATTTAAGGCTTGATTAACTTGTCTTACTTGCTCAGTGTTCTTTATCCCATCAGCTGAGATAAAGTTCACTGGAGTTGAAAGATGATTTTTAAGAATAATTGGGGGTTCACATGATGAAGCTCCTAAGCCTAGCTTATTATTGCCTGACCTAGTGTTTGTCATGCTGGTGATTTCTAGCAGCTTAAGGCTTCTACCATTTAAGGATTCTTCTAATCTCTTGGACTTTGCTAGTTCATTTTTAAGAAACTTTATTTCTTCACTAGACTTAGTGAGTTTTGCTTCTAACCTAGCATTTTCAATGGAAATAGATTCTGATTCAGCTAACTTATTTCTAAGTTCCTTAATTTCCTTTTCTGAACTAATTAGATCTAAGCAAAGAGATTTAAATTCAGATTTAAATTCAGAAGAAGAAAAATCATATGAAGATAATACCTGATCTTCTGTAGGCATCTCTTCATCATCATCAGAACTCTCTGCAGCTGAGTGATTGCTGCAGGCATCAATAGCCATAAGGCAGATTTCCTTTGCCTTCTTCTCTTCCTCATCCTCACTGGAGCTTAAGGAGGAAGATTCCTCATCTGAATCACTCCAGGTCTCAACAACAAATCCCTTCTCCTTTTTCTTGTTTTTGTAGGAGGAGGACTTGGAGTGTTTCTTGTGATGTTCTTTTTCCTTTCTCTTTTCTTTGCTATTTTCCTCTGGACACTCTAATAGAATGTGTCCAGGTTTCCTGCAACCATAATAAATAATTTCTTTAGCAGGAGATCTATCATACCTTGGTTTATCTTCATATCTTGAAGATTTCTTTCTGAAGTCTTTTCTTCTCATCTTGAGAAACCTTTTGGAAAAGAGTGCCATTAGTTCCTCATTGGATTGGCTTTCTTCTGAAGCATCAGCAGCTTTGAGAGCAAGAGTTTGCTCTTTCCTTATTGGAGTTGGAGTCTTTGCCTCAGCCTCAGCTTCCCTGGTCTTCAGTACTTGCTCAAAAGACTTGAGCTTGCCAAAGAGAGCTTCAGTTGAGATTTCATTTGTACTTCTGGCCTTCTTGATAGGCCAGATCCTAAGATCCCATGTGCTGGGGAAGCACATCAGTATCTTATCATTGACCTCTGTCAATGTAATCTCCTTATCAAGGGTTCTCAGCTCATTGATGATTGAGCTGAGCCTGGTGTACATGGCTTCAACTGATTCATCTTCAGTTTTCTTGAAGTTTTCATACTGGGATATAAGGTTGGACCTTCTGTCCTTCCTTTCATCAGCTGAACCAGCTACAATCTGGTTCAGTGAGTCCCACATGGCTTTTGCAGAGGTGCAATCAGCCACTTTCTGGAAGATTTCATCAGACATGGTCTGATCCAGAATGTTCATAGCTTTGGCATCAGCTATCTTTGCCTTCTTGTAGGCATCATTGTAATCTGGAGGAGGCACTGCACTTAGATTTGTAGATGTTGTAGCAGTGGCTACAGCAGGAGGTGTTGGAGGTCCTGTCAAAATAGAAGAGAAAATGTCTTCATCAATAGAGTTCATATATAATCTTATTCTTGCCTTCCAGATGCTAAACTTAGCTAAGTTGCAAGCTGGAGGTCTGGTGCTAGAGTAATCCTTGGACTGGGCCATGAAGTGAATATCTATAAGCTTGGTATCTATCAGGATCTTGTGACTCAGGTGTTAGCCTGTACAGTCAGTCAACCTCCCACTGATACCAATTGAAAGTGATGATAGATACAACTCTAGAGGGGGGGGGGAATAGAGTATTCAAAAATTATGACACCCTACTCAACTCCCTTAGAGTTAATTTGCGGAATGAGTTTATAGATATAGATAACCCTAGAGCCTAACACAAAGTGAAGTGCACTAGAGAAGGGCAACTGTAATTATAGTTGAGCTTTGATCCTATCATAGCAATTAGCAATCCTAGTTATTTCTACTCACAGCCACAGTGCAATAAATTAAATAAGCAGCACAGACGACACAAGAAATTTTATAGTGGTTCCCTCTAAATAGGTACGTCCACTCTTCTACCACCCTGGTAGGAATCCACTACAGGTTTTTGTTCAGGTTCCCTGCCACCAACTTATCTGCTTCAGGTAGATCAAGAAGACCCTTTGAGCTTTTGATCAGGAGCTCAAAATCCAACACAGGTTTTTGATCAGGTGCCCTGCCACCAAGGTTCACTTTTGAAGGGAGTAATAACCCTTTGTACAAGAGGTTGAGAGAGTTAAAGTTTCTTCTCTATTGTTAAAACAGATTAGAGAAGCTAGTGGATTGCACAGAGCTAGAAAGCTCTAAAGAATCAAGGCTCCCCCTGGCTTAGAGAATATCCAGGAAGGAGTCTTGCTTCAGGGTGCAGGCACTCTTCTGAACTAAGACAAAGAACTGTCTTGGAGTTCTGAAGGAGAAGCTTGAAGAAGACTCTTGATTTGGAAAAGGTGTTCTTCTTCAATCAGCTTCCTTTCTTCTTCTTCTTCTTCTAAAAGCCTCTGAGTGAAAGTCTTCCTGTGAGCAGGATGAACTCAGGATGAAGAAGAATACTGAAGAGATTTGATCTTCTCAGTTGAATGTGAATTTCTGAGAGCTGTAGATCTCTATACTGCTGAGAGTAAAAACTTCTTGTTTTGAGTATTGTATGTCTGAGTATATCTCTATCAGTGTATATATTGTGTCTACTGTATTTTTTGTTTCTTCTTTCAAAAGAAGCTCTTTATATATGAGCCTTTGCAACAGCTCTAATCTGAGTTTGAACTTTGTCTTCATCTGGAATCTGCAATCTGGGCTGCAAAAAGCATAAAGCAAAAGTATATCCTGCAGGCAGACATGCTATAATGGGATAAAGCTTTCTAAGAAGCTGCATATCCAATCTGATAAAAGAGTGCTAGAAAAAGTCACATCAGAAAGAGCTCTTTACGGCCAGAGAAGACTTTCTGAGTCTAATGGCTATAACGGACAGCCTGGCAGATAAAGTAGAAAAATATATTTCAACTAATAAGACAAAACACTTTGTCAGATAAAGATTGGCTCATGTATAAAGAATGGAGCAGAGATTGCCTGGAAATAATAGCATAATATCAATGAAATATACTTTAATAGAATATGCCAAGCAGATAAGAAATACATACTATAACTTTACTAAAGGCAGACAAAAAGACGTCGAATGACCCTCGGAGATCGTCGACCGAAGCACGGAGATCGTCGACCTATCAGACAGATAGTCGAACGACACAGATAGTCGAACTATCAAAGAAGATAGTCAAACTACCACAGCAGATAGTCGACCTATCAGAACAGATAGTCGAGCTATCAGATAGTCGACCTATCAAGATAGATAGTCGAGCTATCAAGCAAAACAGATAGTCGACCTATCAATCAGATAGTCGAACTATCAAAGACAAACAGATAGTCGACCTATCAAATAGATAGTCGAACTATCAAAGAAGACAGATAGTTGACCTATCAAACAGATAGTCGAGCTATCAGATAGTTGAACTATCCAAACAGATAGTTGAACTATCAAGAAGAGCAGATAGTCAACCTATCAAACAGATAGTCGAGCTATCAAACACAATAGATAGTCGACCTATCAAACAGATAGTCGAGCTATCAGATAGTTGAACTATCCAAGCAGATAGTTGAACTATCAAGAAGAGCAGATAGTCGACCTATCAAACAGATAGTCGAGCTATCAAACACAACAGATAGTCGACCTATCAAACAGATAGTCGAGCTATCAGATAGTTGAACTATCCAAGCAGATAGTTGAACTATCAAGAGATCTGTCTGGTCAAAAGAAGTCGAGCGGGGTTCGACGATCGACGAGGCAGATACCATAGAACGTCGAGCTAACAAGAGTTGAACTAACTCAGAGATAGACGATTTGTTGTCAGACGATAGTCGACCAACTGATAGACGATCATTGAACAGTCGATAGACAAAGGTCGAGCGCCGTTCGACTATAGTTGAACCAAAAATGACTTAACCAAATTTCTCATCTGGATAAGAAATTTTACAACTAAGGGAATCTAACCTATTGGCTAACCTTTGACCATAGATAAAACTTGGGTCAAGAAACTAAAGGAGCAGACTAAACTCAAATCCAAACTAGGGTACTAACAGAGACGCCTTTTATACGTCTTTGTGAAAATAGGCTACCGACGGCGGTAAGGCTAGCGCCCGGTGATAGCTTTATGCGTTTGATGTGATAGCTGTCCTATAAATTTGGAATAATATTCAGAATGAATATTTTCCTTTTTTTCAATGCTAGCGCGATATAGTAGATAGTTAGCGCCATGCGGTAGCCCAAGCATCTCGATGATTGTTGAGTGGCTAGTGTGACGCGGTATACTGCCATCACCTAGCAGTAGATTCTCGAGCACCTGGTTTTTTTATTTCTTTAAGCTAGCGCAGGCGGTAGGACTAGCGCGACGCGGTAGTAACTAGAGCGCAATGTCCATTTAATTCAAGCTACCGCCTGACGGTAACTACTACCGCTCGATGTTAGGTTCCAGAGTAGTGCTCCTTGTATTTCTTGGACTTGTAAACCTGCACACTCTATCAAACCCAAGATGTGATCAAATACAACATGGGAGTTGATATTATCAAACTAAGGATATGTGAATCGTTGGTTCCAACAGTTTTATCCTTAACCTGGGTGGGTTCCAGTTAGGCCTTGTGAGGCACTAAGGGGAAATAGTGTTGGGTCCATTGATCAGAATCTCCCAAATTTGAAGAAGGCCAACAGGACAATGGAATGCACATGTTTGTATTTTATGCATATCCTAAGTTCTATGTATGCAGGTGGTTACTTGATTACACTGATTAGGTTGGTTGTCTAAGTAACAATGACAGGTGGACATATGTGTGCGAATAGAAACAAGAGACCGGAAAAACTGGAGTAATGGAATTTTTATTATCCAAAAAACTGAGTATTACAAAGGTATAGCCTCCCTTATATAGAATGGAGGAGATGAGAGAGAATACAAATACCCAATGTGGGACTAAATACACAAATACATCATCTACAAATCTAACCGCCAAACCGCCCAGGAGACCGCCTAACCGCGCGGTTAGTAGGCACTAACCGCCCGGTCACCACCATCAGAGGACGCCGCCAATCCACTGAGATCCCAGAGATTAGCCGGCAGACCGCCCGGCTACCAACCCGCCATAGATTAGCCGGCTGACCGCCCGGCTACCAAACCGCCAGTCAAGCCGCCTGTCCGCCCAGGCCTCTACAGCAACACTCCCCCTCAAGCTGGAGCATAGATGTCAATCATGCCTAGCTTGCTGCAAATGTGGAAGAAAGAGGCGGACACAGGTTTTGTGAATATATCTGCCAGCTCTTTCTCCGAGGTAACAAACGGAGTGCAAATCTGGTTCTTCAACACTTCTTCTCGAACGAAGTGACAATCAACCTCTATGTGCTTTGTTCGCTCATGGAAGACCGGATTTTTAGAAATGTAGATCGCGGCTTTGTTGTCGCAGAACATGGGAAGAGGATGGTTATAGACCTCTCCAAGATCTAGCATGAGAGCCCGCAACCATTTTAACTCACATGTGGTTGACGCCATGCTACGGTATTCAGCTTCCGCACTAGACCTGGAGACGACTGACTGCTTCTTGCTCTTCCAGCTAACCAAGTTTCCTCCAACAAACGTGCAAAAACCGGAAGTCGACTTGCGGTCCCCTTTGTCGTCCGCATAGCTAGCATCGGAGTACGCTTCGACTCTTAGGTGACCGTTTTTCTGAAAGAGAAGACCTTTCCCAGGTGCGGACTTCACATACTCCAATATCCTGAGAGCAGATTGAAGATGACATTCCCTAGGCGACTGCATAAACTGGCTGACCTTTCCCACTGCATAGGAGATGTCAGGTCTGGTCACCGTAAGGTAGATGAGTTTGCCAACAAGACGCCGATACCTCGTAGTGTCCAATATAGGTGGAGATTCGTCTGTCCATGTCTTGTCTTCTCCAGGAGCCATAGGACACCTGGCAGGTTTAGCACCCGTCAACCCTGCTTCTTTCAACAAATCAAGAGCATACTTCCGTTGGGAGAGAACCAAGGAACCCGGTTTCCGAGAGATTTCAATTCCCAAGAAGTATTTTGGAGAACCCATATCCTTCGTGACTAGGTGTTGGCGGAGATGGACCTTCGTCAAGGCTACACCAGCTTGATCGTTGCCAGTAAGAAGAATATCGTCCACGTAAACAGCTAGCACAACCAGACAGGAAGCGGTCTTGCGAATGAACAAGGAGTGATCAGCCGAACTCCTGGTGAAACCGATAGCCCCAACGATGCTACTGAACTTATCGAACCACGCCCTGGGACTCTGCTTTAGGCCATAGATGGCCTTCTTCAACTTGCATACTTGAGTCTCCCCCTGAGCAACATACCCAGGAGGTTGCTCCATGTAGACGTCCTCGTGAAGGTCACCATAGAGGAAGGCATTCTTGACGTCTAACTGCGAAATAGGCCAATCCTTGTTGACCGCCACCGACAAAAGGACTCGAATTGTGCTGAGGCGAGCAACGGGCGAGAACGTGTCAAAGTAATCAACTCCATAGGTCTGAGTAAACCCTTTTGCAACAAGTCGGGCTTTGTACCGGTCCACACTGCCATCGGGACGGAACTTAACGACAAACACCCATCGACAACCAACCACATCCGTGCCAAAAGGAGGAGGCACAAGGGTCCAAGTGCCCCGGTCAGAGAGAGTAGTAATCTCCTCATCCATGGCAGCCTTCCAGTGAGGAATACCAAGAGCTTCCTGGTAAGTGCGAGGTGTGGTAGTCGCTGAGATAGCTAGGGCGAAGTCCCTGCGAGAAGGTGTTAGCTGATCATAAGAAACAACAGCAGCCAGCGAGTGCTGGGTGCACGTCCGAACCCCTTTGCGAAGGGCAATGGGCAGCTCCAAGTCCTCGAGTTCCTCAGTCGCCGGTGCATCCGTGGCGGAGAGAGCTGGCCCGGGAGAAGAGAGAGACGGCCGAGGAGACGAGGGAGAAGGAGCATGAGCAATAGAAGGAGGGGCCGGTAGAGGTGGTGATGGAGGAATCTCAAGAGGCGTGGATGTGGTGGAGAGAATGGGTGGAGAGGTCGAGTCGGTAGGAGGAAGAGGGAGGTTAGAAGAGAAGTAGGCGGCATTTTCAAAGAATGTCACATCCGCCGAGACGAACTGCTTGCGAGTAACAGGGTCAAAGCAGCAGTAACCTTTTTGAGTTGTGGAGTAGCCCAAAAAGATACACTTCGTGGCACGAGGGGACAATTTGTCGCGAGTTGCGGCAGGGCTATGAACAAAGGCAGTGCACCCAAAAATGCGGAGAGGTAAGGGAAAGGGTTCTTTGGAGGGATAGAGGATGGAAAACGGGGTTTTGCCTTTGAGGACAGTAGAGGGAATGCGATTGATGAGGTAGCAGGAGATGAGGACCGCGTAGCCCCAATAGCTACGAGGAACCTGCATCTGCGTCATGAGAGTGCGAGCGACATCAAGGAGGTGACGGTTTTTACGTTCCGCCACCCCATTTTGCTGGGAGGTATAGACGCAGCTAGTTTGGTGAATGATGCCATGTTGCGTACAAAAAGAAGCGAAATCACTACTCAGATATTCTTTTGCATTATCAGAGCGAAAAATTTTCACAGAGGCAGCAAATTGATTTTTAATCATATAGTAAAATGATGTCCATACAGAGAAAAGTTCGGAGCGATCCTTTAATAGATACACCCACGTACATCTAGAATAATCATCAATAAATGTTACAAAATATGAACTCCCACGCCCTATGGTGAGGGTAGGGGAAGGTCCCCAAACATCAGAGTGAATAAGGTCGAACGGCTTGGAAGAGCCACGACCTTGCCTAGGAGGAAAGGGGGAACGGTGATGTTTGCCCAGTTGACAGGCATCACAGTTGAGAGGAGAGTTGTGCTGAGGTAGATGAGGGAACAGTTGGTGGATGAGACGTGAGGGAGGATGCCCCAGTCGAAGGTGCCACTGAAGAAGATCTGTAGAAGCTGGAGAGAAGACGGTAAGTGCGGATACATCATCAAGGAAGTAGAGACCGCCTCGCTCAGTCCCAGTAGCAATCGTCCGCTTGGAGTCCGGGTCCTGAAACGAACAAGAAGAAGGAGTAAATGTTACCGAACACTGAAGTTGCTTGCAAAGAGAAGTAACCGACAATAAATTGCACGGAAACTTGGGCACATAGAGGGTATCCGCCAGGCGAAGTGACGGAGTAACTTGAACCATGCCCGTTCCATGCACCGGAGAGGGAGAACCATCCGCAACTAGAACAGGGGGCAACCGATCATGTGTTTCTAGGAGAGAAAAACACTGAGGATTGCCCGTCATATGATTAGTGGCGCCAGAGTCGATTAGCCATTTACCTTGGGTAACCACGTGGGCACTACCTGAGGTCGTGGCCACGGAGGCAGATGGCTTGGAAGTAGTAGGAGCATCACCAGCGGGGCGAAGATGTGGATGCTTTGTCCAGCAGCGGTCAATCAGGTGTCCTGTGCGACCACAATGAGTACAGAGGTAGCGAGAAGGGCCACGCCCGCCAGAGTGGGTACCACGGCCACTAAATCCACCACGATGAGCCTGGTGGGCATAGGCATCCGGAGCCGGAGGAGCGGCAAGCACGGGGCGTTGGAGCAGAGAGGTAACAGCGGCAATGCGGGCAGCAGTAGCATCCAGGGTAGGAGACTCAGCCTCTCCAAGAATTTGCTGCCGGATCATATCGTATGAGTCCGGAAGCCGCAGAAGGTAACAGACCACTAGGAGTTCCTGGAAGTGCTTCAGCTGAGTGGCCACATTTGCAGAGAGAGGACGATTTTGTAGAATCTCAGCGCCAAGGGCTTGGACCTGTTGGTAAGCTGCAGGAGGGGACATGGACTGGCGAGAAAAGAGATCCGCGTAGAGAGTATAGATGCGAGAGGTTTGGCCCCCCTTGGAGTAGAGAGCGGCCAAGTGATTCCAAGCTTGTTTGACCGTCTCATCGTGACGGATGACAGGAAGACATTCATCAGACAGGCTGTTCGCCAGCCAAGTGCGAACCAGTGCATCATTCGCATCCCAATCATTAAACTCGGCAGAGTCAGTAGGCGGAGGGTCATCGGTAAGATGATGACGCTTGCGCTGAGAGCGGAGAAGAAAAGTAAATGAGACACTCCAGTCGGGATAATTGGGCCCCAGAAGCTTAGAGACGGTGCCAAGATTCCCAGAAGCAGGAGAAGGAGGAGGCGGTGGGACAACGACAGTAGACGAGGTGGAGCCATCAGAATTGGTCATCCTGGAAGAGAGGTCGCGCGGTTAAGAGGAGAGACCGGGCGAGCAAGAGAAGGAGAGATCGCAGCGGTCACACAGAGACCAGCGGCAAGCAATGCCACTACCAAGCCGCAGAACCAAACAGAGGGAGAGAAGTCGGGCGGCTAGCAGACAGACCGCGCGAACAGAAGAGGAGAAACTAGGAGGCAAAAGGCAACAGGTCGTGCAGGCAGAGAGCAACGACAAGGAAAGAAGCCGCGCGAGCAGAATGCAAGCCGGCGAAGGAGACAAGCCGCGGAAACAGGCCGCGAGAAGAGGAGACAGAGGCCGCGCGGACAGAATGAAGACCCAATCAGGATGAGTAAACCTGGCTCTGATACCATGTGCGAATAGAAACAAGAGACCGGAAAAACTGGAGTAATGGAATTTTTATTATCCAAAAAACTGAGTATTACAAAGGTATAGCCTCCCTTATATAGAATGGAGGAGATGAGAGAGAATACAAATACCCAATGTGGGACTAAATACACAAATACATCATCTACAAATCTAACCGCCAAACCGCCCAGGAGACCGCCTAACCGCGCGGTTAGTAGGCACTAACCGCCCGGTCACCACCATCAGAGGACGCCGCCAATCCACTGAGATCCCAGAGATTAGCCGGCAGACCGCCCGGCTACCAACCCGCCATAGATTAGCCGGCTGACCGCCCGGCTACCAAACCGCCAGTCAAGCCGCCTGTCCGCCCAGGCCTCTACAGCAACAATATGGAAGAATGCTTAAAAGACTTAAATCTGTCTAAGTCCACAGGCATTGAGTAAAGATAGTTCACTCAACGCAAGATGGCCTTAAGCATTGAGTAAAGCTCAAGCAGTCAAAGCCTCAACATTACCAAGGCAGAAATTTGGTTAAGTCCAGAAACGTTGAGTGAAGATAGTTCACTCAATGCCCAGAGCCAAAAGCGCTAAGTAAAGCTCAAGCAGCCAAAGCCTCAGCATTGCTAAGGAAAAAATCTAGTTAAGTACAGAAGCATTGAGTGAAGACAGTTCACTAAATGCCTAAAGCAAGAAGCATTGAGTAAAGCTCAAGCAGTCAAAGCCGCATAGAATTTATCAAGAAATCTGGCCAAGTACAAAAGCGTTAAGTAAAGGCAGTTAACTCAACGCCATGCCGAAAAAGCATCGACATAATATTGTTCAGTCAGAGATGTAGTATTGGTTGATACAGAATTCTGCCTAAGGGCAAAAGCATTGAGTGATGTCAACTCACTCAATGCCTATTCAATAGAAAATCTTTCAAGGATAAAAGCATTGAGTGAAAGCCATTCACTCAACTCCTCTTCAACAAAACAGGCTAAAGAAGAAAGCGTTGAGTGAAGATAACTCACTCAACGCCTCCTTATAAAGAAAAATAGCTAAGTCCAAATGCGTTGAGTGATGAAGGCTCACTCAATGCCTAATCAGTTAGACTACATAAGTCTATATTCGTTGAGTGATGGCAGATCACTCAACGCCTGATGTTTGCAAAAAACTGACTAAGTGTTTTGGTGTTGAGTGACAACCCTTCACTCAACGCATATGTTGAATTGTCTGAATTTGACTAAGTCCATAGGTGCTGACGTCAGCAAAAATTCAAATGATACGAGAAATGTACAATATACGACAAATGGAGCCACTTGCCTGTTGTACTGCATTTAATTCAAAAATAGAGATACAACTACCAACTCATGGTGGTCCCAATGCTCAAAGAGCCACTAGACGGCGGGATAGAAAAGACGAGATAAGAGAAGGAGAAATTAACTTTTGAAAAGAACTTAACTTCATCTTCTTCCTCTCAATTGTGTTGCAGAGCTTGAAGAAATATTTCATTCTCTTGATCTGAAATTTCAAGAAAGATAGTTGCTGATCCACACATCTTCAACAGTAAAATTCATAGAGCTTTCTCTCTGAGTTAGAAGTTGAAGCACAAGCTAACCCTAGCTGCAGTGTCTTCACAGTCCAAGAAGGACTACTCCTGAAGATACATTCCTATAGCTGTGAATAAAGGAGGACTGAGTCATCTCAGTTTAGGAAGAGAAAGACACAGAGTCTATTTATCTGGTGTCTTATATAAATAATAACCATTTCATTCTGTAGGATCATAACAGATCTGAGTTGTAAGCCTAAATCATAAAGGCTGAGTGGTAGGGCCTTTGTGCCTAATTTATAGGATTCAGTTATGAATCTAAGTGGTAGGGCTTTTGGCCTGAGGTAGGATCTAGTTCAGATCTTAGGTAGGAGAGTCATTCTCTTTGAGTTGTAGGGCTATCCTCCTAGCCTGAGGCGTAGGACTTTGAGAAAAGTCTGAGGTAGGTGATCTGTGAATCACTGAGCTGTAGGAGCATTGCATGGTCTGAATGGAAGGGCCTTGGGCATGAGGTAGGACTTGGAGGAGTTTAAGAGATCCCGAGGGATCTGAGTTGTAAGCTCATTGAGCCGAGTTTGGAGAAGTTGCCTTATCTAACACTCTGTTAGGAATGTGGGAGGGATAGTGGATGTACCCATAATTTGGGGAACCACTATAGAATTCTTGTGTGCTGGTTATCTATTCTTGAAAGCTAAGTTAAAATAAACCACAACACTCCAAAGAATAGAAAAAGTACAAAAAGACCTAAAAACCTATTCACTCCCCCTCTAGGTAATTAGCTACTCTTAAAACTAAAGAATTTCAAGTGGTATCAAAGGGAGGTTGTTCAAAAAGGACTTAATAGTCTGAGTTGATCTCCAAGAGTAGCTAAGAATATACTTATGGGTTCAGGAGAGAACCATAAGGAGTTGGGCTCCATGAAGCTTCCAATCTACAGGAAGGATAACTTTGGTATCTAGAAGGAAAGGGTTAGATTGTTTATGGAGGTATCTTGCCCCAGGATTTTCATTACAGTACAAGAGGGACCCTTCATCCCCATGAAGGTTTCAGTTCTGGATGCCACTGTCCAGGCACCTAAGAAATATTCTGAAATGACCAAGTATGAGGTCATTCTGGCTACCATGGACAAAAGGGCACAAAACATCATAGTGTGTGCCTTTTATGATTCCATTTTCTAGAATCTTGTCCACTTCAAGACCTCCAAGAAAATATGGGGCACTTTGGTTGTCTATATGGAAGGAACTGAAGAAGTCAGGGATGACATGAAATCCTTACTTAATCAAGAGTATGAAGCCTTCTGGAACACCAAGAAAGATAATATAGCTTAATGCTATGAAAAATTCTTTAGAGTGGTGAATTAGCTAAGGACCTATGGAAGGGTCTTCAACAACTATGAGATGAATGACAAGTTCCTCAGATCTCTAACAAGAGACTGAGACACCAAGATCTGTACCATCAGAGAAGTGTCTAAGCTAAGTTAAACTCCTCCACACACACTATTTGGAAAGCTGCTTTCCTATGAGATACAACTATCTGCCAGAAAGGAGGAGGAGACCACCAAAAGACATTAAGCCAAGGATAAGACAGTGGCCTTCAAGGTTGATTGCTCTAAGAAGAGTAAGGAGAGCATTGCCTCTCCCCCAAGAAAGCCTACTGATTCAGACAGTTTTGAGTCAAGCTCATCTGACAGCAACATGTCAGATGGGGAGTTTGCTACCTTCTCTAGGAAGTTCTAGAAGATGATGAAGAGGAAGAAGTGGAGGAACAGACCTTCCTCCCCCTCTCTTCATAAGAAGGACCACAACAAGCCTGATAAGAAGTTCTCCAAAGGAGACAGGTATGACACTAAACCCAGTAAACAGTTTTTCTCTAATGTTATTTATTACTACTGTAGCAAGATTGGGCATGCCATTACTGATTGCCCAGTCAAGAAGAAAGAGCAGAATAAATCTGAGAAGAAGAAGTACCACCACCAACACAAGGGCAAGAAGGAAAGGTCCTTCATTGCCAAAAAGGAGAAGAGTTGGAGTCATAGTGACTCAGCTTCTTCAGACTCTGAAGAAGACTATATTGGGTTGTTTATTATTATTGCTGATGAAGAGGAACAAGACTATCCTGTGGCAAGGATAAGCATAAGGATCCCTCTATCATACTTAGATGGTGATAGTGAGGAGGATACATAAGATGACAGCAGTTATGGTATCATGGCCATGACAAATGAAGAATCCAGCCAGGATCAGCCTTGTCCAGATAAGGTATATTAACTATCCAGCTCCTCTTTTAGTTCAGACTATGAGACCAGTCCCAATTTTGATGCGTCTTCATCCTATGATGAATATGGGCTAGAATCTGAGGAAGATGTCAATCAATTGATTGACAAGTATGGTGCGCTTCTGGATGCTTTGAAGAGAAGTAAGAGGTTGGCCAAGAAACAAGCTATGGAGATTATCTACCTATAGCTAGCTGCTTCCTTGACCCAACATCTTTGCTAGATCAAAAGGTGTGGGAAGTCAGTAAACTGAAGGCCATCATAATCATCCAATTTGGGACCATCAGCTATAAGAACACTATCACTATGGATCTTGAAGAGAAGCTCCAAAGGGAGAAAAGGATTGTGGACAAATAGTCAAAGCCAAATACAGTGTTGCCCCTGATAGACTCCCTAACCTCTCAAAAGGATAAGAGGGGTCTGGGATTCAAGGTGAAACCTAGATTTGGTAATTCCAAAGGGAAAGGGAAAGCTCAAATTCAGCCTCCCATCACTTTTAAGAAAGTAGTGTTACCATCAAACAGGTATGACCAAGAAAGTATCTATGGTCACTGGTTGAATGGAAGATCCACAAGTACGAACAAAAATGTTCATAACTATGGTGGAAGGTATGGCAAGGGGATGAGTGCTTTTAAGGCCCCACATGCGGAAATTAAGATGGACCATCATGGACCATTTGTCTTTGGTACCCAAGCCCCATCACTCAAAAATAAGGCAGTGACCTTTGATCAAGCTCTTCTAGTAAACACTCAGACCATAGGTAAGTCACTCAGAAAGCCTAACTTGGCTATCTTTAATGCCATAAACAGCTTGTCTGTTACAAAGAAAACTGCTGTTAGTGGTAGTCAAAGTAAGCAAAGTACATCTACTAACAGATTTACTTTCAGTCATATTCTTACTAAGAGAAACTTGAAGAGGACTGCTGCTCTCCCTTCTGAACAGATTGTTGTTGGCATGTCCACAAGTGCAGTTCAAAAGAGAAGACATACTATCCATGAGTATTGGTGTTATGGTAAAGTGGGTCACTTTACCATAGATTGCTGGCACAATCCAAATGTGCATAGGGCAAGAGTGAGTCTCCCTGTCAGAAAAGCTACAGGTAGACATGTTAAATTTCAAACTAACATGCACCAAGGACCCAAAACCTTTTAGGGTCCTATGGTTACATAAATTATGTTTTGCAGGATAGTCCAATTACCCATACTCCTATATGGTACTTGGATAGTGGATGTTCCAGGCACATGACTATAACAAGATGTCACTTGAACGACCACACTCCTATGAAAAATGGACCTAAAGTTATCTTTGGAGGTTCATATAGAGGAGTCACTAAGGGATATGTTATGATTTCCAATGGCATAGTTTCAATCTCAAAAGTGGCTTATGTGGAAGGGTTGTAACACAACCTGATTAGGATAAGCCAATTATGTGATCTTGGCAATGTCATTGTATTCCACAAGGATGAGTGTCAAATTAAGAGGTCAAGTGACCAAGAGGTCATCCTGACATGCACTAGGAGTGGAAATGTTTATTGTTCAAACTTTCAATGTTTATGTAAAGAATCTCATATATATCTAGTTGCTAATGAGAAAGTCTCATAGTGTATATAATGGCACAAGAGACTTGATCACTTTAACTACAAGACCATTAGTAAGCTCTTCAGTGAAGAGCTAGTCAGAAATGGTCCTAAAATGAAATGCATCAAGGAGGGAATTTGCTTTGCATGCCAAAAGGGCAAGCAGACCAAAGCTTCTTTTAAGAGCATTGGGGCCAAGGACTCTGTGAGGTTTTTATACCTTCTGCATATAGACTTGTTTGGTCCTATGCTAGTTTATAGTCTAGGTAGGAAAGTCTATACACTTGTAATAGTTGATGACTTCTCCAGGTTTACTTGGGTCTTCTTCTTGATGAGAAATTCTGAAACCCTTGACATTTTCAGGACCTTTGTCATGCAAATTCAGAATGAATTGGACAGTTCTGTGGTCAAAATTTGAAGTGACCATGGCACTGAATTTCAATCTGATGGTATGAATAAGTTTTGTGAAGAACAAGGGATTAGCCAAGAGTTCTCTTCTCCAAGAACACCCCAGCAAAATGGGATAGCTGAGAGGAAAAATAGAACTCTTATAGAAGTTGGAAGGACACTACTTAGTGACACATCTATCCCAGAATAATTCTAGGATGAGGCAATAAATACTGCATGTCATGTCCTGAATAGGGCTTTTGTCAACAAATATCTCAAGAAGACTCCCTATGAGATCATGAAAGGCAAAAAACCAAACATTGCCTATTTCAGGATCTTTGGTAGCAAATGTTATATGCTCAATAATGGGAAGTCATGTCTGACTAAGTTTGCTGCCAAATCCTATGAAGGAATATTTGTTAGGTACAATAACTAGAGCAAAGCATATAGAGTCTACAACTGGAAAAATCAAGTTGCAGAAGAGTTTGTAAATGTAGTTTTTGATAAATCTTCTATGATTAATAGTGAGCTGCCTAGCTCCTGATCTAGATTTATAAGTATAGAATAGGTGATGGACAAACTCACCATCAAGGATGCTCCTCCTGCTACCCATGATGAAGATTAGGGGGTATGCATTTTAGGAGGAGGACAAAGCACACATGATGTGGATGAAGATCAATAGGTGTTGGAAATATTGCCCTCAATATTCCCTAGATTTGATTTGAATAGGCATCACCATCAAAACTAAGAGCATAGTTGCATTTGATATTGTTCAAGCTCATCATGTACAGGATGTGGCTTAAAAAAAGTTTAGATTGGTTTTCTAAGTGATTGTGACAAGTGGTCACAAGGTAGAAAGGTGGAGAGATAGAAATTTGTCTAAGCCATAAGCATTGAGTGAAGCCAGTTCACTCAATGCCAGATGCCAAGGAAGGATGCTGGAAAGACTGAAAATCATCTAAGTCCACAAGCATTGAGTGAAGCTCGTTCACTTAATACCAGATTCCAAAAAACATCGAGTAAAGGGTTGAAAGTCTTTAGTTTCAAGGATAACTAAATCACTTAGAGGGGGGTGAATAGGTTATTTGTCTCTTGTGAATTTCTTAAGTTTTTCTCCTTAACTATTTTATGAGTTAGGGGTTTTCTGCTTTCAAGAAACACACAACCTGAAAATAAGAGACAACACAAAAAACACACAGAATTTATAGTGGTTCCCCAAATTATGGGTATGTCCACTTTCCCGCTCACCTTTCTAACTT
Source organism: Platanthera zijinensis (assembly GCA_039513925.1). Taxonomy (NCBI): domain Eukaryota; kingdom Viridiplantae; phylum Streptophyta; class Magnoliopsida; order Asparagales; family Orchidaceae; genus Platanthera; species Platanthera zijinensis. Next base: position 169,192,067 of record CM077090.1, read on the forward strand.
CTTGTTAGACAAGACACTTCTTCAATCTCGGCTCCTAAGAGCTTATAACTCGATCCTACAGGACCAATAAGTCTCCTGATAGTTTTACTTTCAAGACCACCTAAACACCTAGAGGGGGGGGGGGGTGAATAGGTTCTAATACTTGTTTTAACTCAAGGCAGAATATAACTACAGTTCTTTGAATAAATCAGATATTTCTAAGCTAACACAACACATCAATCATAAACATACACACATCACAGATTGCACACAGATTTATAATGGTTCCCCAAGGTCTGGGTACATCCACTTTCCCCCTTCACCTATCTAGCAGTATGCTAGAGTCGGCCTAACTTCTTCCTTTAGCTAAGAATCCAGAAGGATTCCTACAACTCAGAACCCTATAAGGTTCCTACAACTCAGGCTAACAAGCCCTACCTCAGCCTTGCCACGAGGCCTACATCTCAGAGAAAACCTTCTCCTACAACTCAGGCATAAACAGCCCTACCTCAGCCTTGCCACAAGGTTACAGCTCCTACAACTCAGGCATAAACAGCCCTACCTCAGCCTTGCCACAAGGCCTACAGCTCAAAAAATACCTTCTCCTACAACTCAGGCATAAACAGCCCTACCACTCAGAGAATAAATCTCCTACACTCAGCCTTTATAAAATAGGCTTATAACTCAGATCTATGAATAGATCCTACAGAATTAGATAAGGAATTTTGTAATCTCATACCCCTATTGAGAGAGAAGGGATAAGAACTTTCTTGATCAGCTTCTTGAAGAGGCTGATGGCTGAAATCAACTTGATCTTAGCTTTCTTCAAAGCTTCTTGAATCTGAACTTAGTTGGGTTGATTTCCTTTGAATAAAACTGACTGGCAGCTTCCTTCTTAGACTTCAGAAATAGATCTGAATCTTCTTGAAAGATTAGTTCAGTATCAACTTCTTGAGAGATCTGTGAATGTCTCCTCCTTGTCTTCAAATAGCTGGATCTCTCTCTATCCAAACATCTTGAAGATACTTCTGAATTCTTGATTCAATTCCACTTAGAAAGAATCTGAATAATAAACTACTTCATAACGTCTTCTTAGATCTTCTCACGAAGATCTTCTTTTTTGTTACTTGTACTTTCTTGATCAGAGATCAATCTCTAATTGTGTTAGTTGTGACAATACTTGTCCCTTCTTATATTTTTTATTTTTCTTCTTCTGAATCCATCTATTTATAGACTTCATCCATGGTAACAGGCTGATCCGGTTTATAACTAACTTCTGACAAGTATGACAGCTTCAGTAAACCTGTTGTAACTCACAGCTGACAAGTCTTCAAACAGTTCTTGAGCCTTTGACTCTGTCTGCAAAGAGTTGAGTCTGTCTGTCATAAAGTGTCGATACCATCTGTCAATATGTGTCGACACAAGTGACTTAAGTATCGACACAGCCTTTGGTGATGTCGACAAAGCTGCCTTGACGTCGACACAGCTTCTTGATACTGCATCTTGAGAATGTGTCGACACTGATTATTTGTGTCGACACAAACACTTTACCATTCATCAGAAATCAACTTGGTCTAGACTCAGCTTTATGTCGACACAAGTCCTGTGTGTCGACACAGTTGATGTAGACTCAGAACATAGTGTGTGTCGACACTGCCTCCAAGTGTCGATACAGTTGTTGTCGACTCTGCCTCTGTGTGTCGATACTGCCTCCTGGTGTCGACACAGCCGATGTCGACTATAATCTTCTGTGTGTCAACACTACCTCCCGGTGTCAACAAAAATTCTCTGAAGTGTCGACACAGCTATTTCCAAGTATCGACACAATCTTACTGAAGTGTCGACACAGCTTCCTCAGGTGTCGACATATGGACTTAGAATATTTTTCTTGCATTCTAGCACATACTTAACCTGCACATATAAACTCAAAATAACATCAAATACACCTTGATGTATATCATTGAGCTAAGTGAGACTTCTCCAAATCAGGTACGCATTTTCCAATGTACCCAACAATCTCCCCCTATTTGGAGAAGTCATAACCCTTTAGCCAATGATATACACCACTTAGAAAATAAACAAGATGATGTACATAAGCATTATATGATAGGGTACTTTATAAACAAAACACATATCATAGTTACATCACAGAATAAAGATGTAAAAGTAAATGATCACAGAACAATGTTTTGTATATCAACTCAAAAAGTTTGTTACAAAATGTTTACATTGATTTCTTTAACAAACTAACAATTACATCGTTCTTGAACAAAAACTAGTAAAGCTAAGACTAAGGCTGGGCAGGCTCCTTGATGACTATCCCTTTTCCAGATATTATCTCAGCCTGAGCAGGAGGTTCTTTATCTTCCAAGGGCTTCTTGCCTTTCAAATCAACTTTCTTCTGTGCATCATCCTTGATCCTTTGTCTTTCAAAATAATGAAAGGGCTTGGGGAAATACTTGCTAGGTTCCTGAGTATCAGGAGGTAGCTTCCCCATCTTAGCCTTTCTCCTGTGTTGAACTATGGCTTCTTGTCTGGCTTCATACTTTTGCCATTTTTGCTCATTGTACCATTTACCCCTTTCATGTACTTGATCTTTTACAGCCTTCCATGCAGTTAAAATGATATTCCTTGAAATGGGGCTCCACTGCTCATAGTCTGGCTTTAATTCTGCTTGCTCTCTAAATCTTTTCTTTGATAATAGAGCATCTTGCTGAGCTTTGATAACAGTATCTGGCATATCAACCTTTTCAATAATCACATTTGTAATTGGTTGTGGAGGGCTGTACATTGACTGAACCTTTTCATGTATCATATCAAGATTTGTAGGAGGGTAAATAACTTGGGCAACCTCATGTTGATTACCTTCAAGTAGAATTGGTTGCACCCCTGACTCAGCCATATTATCATCATCACACAAGGGTGGATATCCAAGAGTGGCTCTTATACTGTTAGTTACCCATTTGGCATGATCAGACCCAGCATAGACTAACACCCTCTCCCCTTTTATGACTTATCTAGCCACATGCTCTCTCAAGTCATCTTTCTGAAATCTGATTTGTCCATCCAGATAGTTGATTCCATCTTTAAAGAATGGCTTTAATTTTTTAAGCTTGTCACTAATCAACTTCTCAGATGAAGTGATAGCAGTTTTAACTGATTCTAGGGCAGCCTGTAGCTTCTTATCATATTCTTCTATTTCTTTAGCCCTTGCAACAGTTATTGCAACAACAGTGTTTGTGAACTCAGTGACTATCACATTATGTGATTCAGTCAGATTTTCATTCATTCTTATTTGATTCTCAAGGACATAGCCTTGTTTAACAGCCATCTCATCCACTTGCTTCTTTATGTCTACTTGTTGCTTTGCAAGAAATACCACAGAATTGCCTCCCTTGTGGAAGCAATCTGTCATCTCTCTTTTATTCTGATTAACTTCAAATCTTATAGATTTTATCTCTTTTGCCAGATCAAATTGAAGAGCCTTTTGGCTTTCATCCACATATTTTTCTAGAAGCAATCTCTGCTCATCCATTTTGATTTATAAATCCACCAGAAATTTGTTGTAATAAATTGCAGGTGCTGGTTGGGAAGAAGTAGCTTGTAAAGCCTGCTTATAGCTTTGACTTCTCCTTTTTAAAACCATAAGTTTTCTTTTCTTTACCTCCCTAACTTCTTCTTGCTCAGATTCTGAAGAACTCTCAATATTAACCCTCTCATGAGGAGTGAAAGAAATTTCTTTTTCAGCTACATGTTGCTCTTCCTCTTTATCAACCTGCTCCTCCTCAACCCTTAGGGTCTCTATTTTATCTGTTTCTCCTCCATTATCAGGAAACAGCTCTTCAAGAGTAAATTCTTGTTATATGAGAGCAGGAGATTGTACTTTCTCAGCAGCAGCAGCACCAGAAATATCAAGATCAGTTTGAGGAACAATGTCCTCTGATAAATTGATTCTTTCTTCCTCTTCTACCTCTTCAGACTCTGGATCCCCCTGCAAATGTGAATTCTCAGCATTGTCTTGGACTTGTGTACTTTCTAGCTCCCCCTGCACTTGTGCAATAACTGGCTCCCCCTGCACCTGTGTAGATATATTATCTTCCTGGACCTGTGCATCTTCAGGACCATGCTCTTGCCTATCCACATCAGGCATTTCTTTAGAAAGAACTCTATCCCATCTTGAGAATAGCCTCATGTCCATTCTCCTCATGTGGTTTATCTTTGATCCAGGAATCTGGGTCATTACCTCTAGAATTATTCCAGCCAGGTACAGACTCATGATCCTAGCCAAGTTTGGCTTCTTGATTCCTTCTTTAATCTTATCAAACAGTACAGCAGACAAATTTGTTTGAATCTTAAAGATCACCCTAGTCATCAGGCTGAACATATAGGTTGATATCCTATCATGGCCACCTGGTTTGCATAAGATCACTTTTCCTATTATTTCAGACGAAAATTTCCCCTGAGGATTCATGCCCTTCCTGTTGATGGCAGATCCTATCTTAATGGTTGGATCCAATCCACACCATTGAAGCGCCTCCCTGGTCCTTGAGGCTGGTACCTCTTCGTCATCTTGTATTCTAGGAAGTTGGAGAATCTTGCTCAACCTCTTTTTAGATAGCTTGACTTTTTCTCCATGAACAGTGGATTTGATCTTCAAGCCAGTTGAGTCCATTGATGCAGCAGTATAGAACTCGAATACTTCCTTCTTCCATATCTTACTAGGTTCAGAGACAAGATATTCTAATCCGTTTTCTGCAAGAAGTGAAATGACCTGTTTGATCTCTGAGTCGGCATCGTCGAATGCATGCCTAACCAACTCATATCCTTCATTGACGTTGTCTTCAACCTTGGGCGCCATTGGAATGAAGAGAAAGCTTGATTGGAGAGGAGAGAGATTGTCGACACAAGGTTTTTGTCTCGAAACCCTGGTGAGCGTGTCGACAGAATAAGTTCTTGACCTATTTATATCCTTCTAATCAAAGAAGATCAAAAGGCAGGCAAAAACTGTCTAAAAGTGTCGACACTGTTGGAATGTGTCGACACAAACTTCTATTGTCTCGACCACGGCGCTGACTACTATGTGTCGACACCAATTGATGATATGTCGACACAGGAGATGCTTAGTAGTTCATCAGAAATTCTGTGTCGACTCTTATTATAAGTGTCGACACAAAATCTGTAAGTGTCGACACCATTACTCTGGTTGTGTCGACACTACATTTCTGGATGTGTCGACTCTTTGTCCCTTAGGTGTCGACACATTTTCTCTGTGTTGACACAATTTCCCTGAATTGTCGACATGACTTCTCTGTGTCGACACCTTATCACTAAATATGTCGACACCATTTTACTTAGCCAATTTTTGGTAAACTAACCTATGGTCAGCATTCCTAATTCAATTTTAAATCTATTGAATTTAGTTTCATCCAGAGGCTTTGTAAATACATCTGTAATTTGATAATCAGTTTTAACAAATTCTAATGAGATGTCTTCTTTTTCTACATGTTCTCTAAGAAAATGATATTTTATCTCTATATGCTTAGTCCTACTATGTGAAATAGGATTGTTTGCAATAGAAATGTCACTTTTAGAATCACATAATAAAGGTGTTCTACTTACTTGAATACCATAGTCCCTTAGCTTATGCTGAATCCACAACAGCTGTGCACAACAACTTCCTGCTGCCACATATTCAGACTCAGCTGTGGATATTGCCACACTAGTCTGCTTCTTACTGCTCTAAGATATCAATCTTCCTCCCAGGAATTGGCATGTACCTGTAGTACTTTTTCTTTCTTCTCTACAGCCTGCAAAATCTGCATTTGAATAACCTGTTAGTAGAAAATCTCCATTCCTAGGGTACAAAAGGCCTAGATTAGGTATGCCCTTTAGATATCTAAAAATCCTCTTGACTGCAGTATAATGTGATTCTTTAGGGCATGCTTGGTACCTAGCACAGACACATGTTGCATACATAACGTCTGGTCTACTAGCAGTGAGATATAATAGAGAGCCAATTATTCCTCTATACAAAGACTCATCTACAGGTTTACCTGCATCATCTTTGCATATAGGCATACTTGTTCCCATAAGAGTTCTCATGGTGGAGGATGATTCCATACCATACTTCTTAATTAACTCCTTGGTGAACTTAGACTGGGATATGGACAAGCCATCATCAGTTTGTCTTACTTGGAGTCCCAAGAAGAACGTAAGTTCCCCCATACTGCTCATTTCAAACTTCCCTTGTATAAGTTTGGCAAACTTCTTGCAAAGGTTGTTCTCTGTAGACCCAAAGATTATGTCATCTACATAGATCTGAACTAAGATTATCTTCCCTTTAGATTCCCTTAGGAATAGAGTTTTGCCTATTTTATCTCTTGAGAATTTGTTCTCAATAAGGAAAGTAGACATGGTTTCATACCAAGCCCTTGGGGATTGCTTTAACCCATACAATGCTTTCCTAAGTCTATAGACATAACCAGGTTTAAGAGAATCTACAAAACCTGTTGGCTGCTCTACATAGACTTCTTCTTTTAGATCACCATTCAGGAATGCTGATTTCACATCCATTTGATATACTTTGAAGCCTTGATATACTGCAAAGGCAAGGAACATTCTGATTGCTTACAGTCTTGCTACTCAGGCAAATGTTTGATCAAAGTCTATTCCCTCTTCCTGCATGTATCCTTTTGCAACTAATCTTGCTTTATTCTTCACAATAACTCCATTCTCATCCAACTTATTCCTAAAAATCCACTTTGTACCAATGATGTTGTGGTCTTTTGGTTTAGGAACTAACTTCCAGACCTTGCATCTTCTAAACTGATTAAGCTCCTCTTGCATAGCATTAATCCAGTGTTGGTCTTGGATAACTTCTTAAAATTTCTTTGGCTCCAATTGAGATAGAAAACTTGAGTGCAGGACTGTATTCAGATTTCTACTTCTGGTTTGCACTCCATGTCTTGGATCACCAATAATCTGATTTGCTGGATGATCCTTTAGATGCCTTACAACTGGAGGTAGACTTCCTTCTGGCTGAACACCTCTAGTTTCTTCATTATGCTGCACCTCTTGGTTGTCATCAGCTTCTAGAGAGTCTTGTACTCCCCTTGGACAGTAGCCATCATTTTCCAATACTTCATCTGCAGTTGAGCCTTCTGCAATAGAAAGCTTGTCCATCCTATTGCTTATTCCTGTTGGACTGCATGAACTACAAGGCAACTCACTGTTGATTAATCTTATTTCATCAAATACAACATGTACAGATTCTTCTACAACTTGAGTAATCAAGTTGTATACTCTATAATCCTTACTATTATTACTGTACCCAACAAATATCCCATCTTAGGATTTGGCAGCAAACTTAGTTAAATAAGACTTGCCATTATTAAGAATATAACACTTGCAACCAAAGATTCTAAAATAGGATAGATTTGATTTTCTACCTTTCATGATCTCATAGGGAGTCTTGTTGTGGTACTTGGTGATAGAAGACCTGTTGAGCACATGACATGCAGTGTTTACTATCTCAGCCCAGAAATATTTTAGGAGAGAAGTGTCACTCAATAGAGTTCTACCAGCTTCAATCAATTTCCTATTCTTTCTTTCAGTAATACCATTTTGCTGAGGTGTTCTAGGTGAGGAGAATTCTTGAAAAATCCCAAACTCTTCACACAATCTTTTCATACTTTCAAATTGAAATTCAGTGCCATGGTCACTTCTGATTTTGACCACTATACTGTCCAGTTCATTCTGAATTTGTCTGATAAAACTGTGTAAAACACTTGGGGTTTCAGATTTCTGTCTTAGAAAGAACATCCAGGAATATCTAGAATAGTCATCTACAACTACAAAAGTGTAGACCTTCCTACCTAGACTATGAACTGACATAGGACCAAAAAGATCCATATGTAAGAGGTATAGACACCTCACTGAATCCTTATTTTTAAGGCTATGAAAGGAGGATTTTGTTTGCTTGCCCTTTGACAAGCTGAACATATCCCTTCATTTATACACTTAACTTGAGGACCATTCCTCACTAACTCTTTACTAAAGAGTTGGCCAATTGTCTTGTAGTTAAGATGAGCCAGCCTCTTGTGCCATTTGACACAATGAGATGCTTTCTCATCAGCTACAAGACAAATAGAAGAACCTTTGTTCTCACACCCAAAATCAAGACAATAAACATTTCTCTTTCTATATCCTGTCAAAATTATCTTTTGATCACTTGACCTTTTGATATGACATCCATTCTTAATAAATGAAATGTCATATCCTAGATCACTCAGCTGACTTATGCTTATCAGATTGTGTTTCAAACCTTTTACATAAGCCACATGAGTGATGGTAATTTGGTTGGAAGAGATGTTACCAAATCATTTGATGATTCCTCTTTCAGATCCACCAAAGATTACTTTAGGCCCATCCTTGATAGATGTGTACTCCTTCAGTAGCCCCTTTGTTCCAGTCATGTTCCTGGAACATCCACTGTCCAAGTACCATATAGGGGCATGGCAACTTGGACTTTCCTACAATATAGAATTACTTTCCCTTAGAACCCAAGTAAGTCTTGGGTCCTTGGTTCAAGTTAGCACCATTCATATCAAAACTACCAGCAACTCTTCTAACTGGTAGACTGTTATTCTTCCTGACACTTATATTATGCCAGCAGTCTAAGGCAAAATGGCCTGTCTTGCCACAGGACCAGCATTCATACTTGTTGTATCTAGGTCTAGATACATTTTTGGCAGAAAAATTTCTGTTCTGTGCTAGTGCTGCTGCAGCTATACCCACTGATTTCTTATAACCATGAGGTTTATGAACATGGGCTGACTTATTGGCATTAACACCCTTGTTATTCAGAACATCAGTCTTATTATGACCATGAATGTTTTCAAGATCATACTTGTTAGAAGGCTCATGCACCTTTCTAAAAGCTACAGGGACTTTAAAATTCAATGGCTGAACTGTTGCTTTGCCTTTTCTCTTGAAATGGGCAGCCCTGGTGTAACCTTTAAAGCCTATTCCTGCCTTACCCTTTTGAGCCACAAACTCATCTATTAAGGGTAAGACTAATTTTGGCTTAGAGTAACTAGCCACCAAATCTTTCTCTACTTGAAGTCTGACTTCCAGACTTTTAATTAGATCATTTTTATATGTGATTGTACCCATTTGAATAACAGTAATAGTTTTCAGCTTGGCAACCTCATTTATTTGTTGATCCAATTCTTTCTCTAAACCAGATGCAGTCATCTTAAGATCTGCAATTTCCTTAGCCTGATTTTTGGCTAGGTTTTTGCTTTTCTTAAGTGCCTGCAATAAGTCCCCATATTCATCTATCAACTGATGAATATCTCCTTCAGATTCTGATCCATCCTCATCACTTGATGAAGATGAATCTGACTCTGAACCAGTACTGTAATCAGAATTTCTAGAATTACTTTATACCTTACTGGGACCAGGCTGATCCTGACACTTGTTGTCTTCTGATTCAGCCATTAGTCCCATGCACTGATGGTCTTCTTATTCATTGATAGAGTCCAGCAATTGCATAAACTCCTCTTCTTCACTAGCTGCATACAATCCAATGTATGCTTCAGCTTCAGATTCTGACTCTGAGGAGGATTGATCTGTAAGACTCTTCTCCTTCTTAGCAACAAAGGATTTCTCCTTCTTGTCCTTTTGTTGAGTCTTCTTTCTTTCTGCTGACTCCTTCATCTTTTCTGGACACTCAGCCACCACATGTCCTTGCCTATTGCAGCAATAGCAAACAATTTTCGATGTTGTAGCTTTGCTGGGCTTAGACCTGTTCCTTTCCTTTCTTGATGATTTTCTCTTTTGATAATAGTCATCAACTGGCTGTGATGTGGAGGGCCTTGACTTCCACTGCTTCTTCTTCAAGAACCTCTGAAACTGCCTTGTAAAGGCAGTAAAATCTGCATCTGAATCACTGCTATCTGAGTTCTGATTGTCTGAATTTTCTAAGATAAATTCAACAACTTCCTTAGGAGGTGATGGAGACATCCTCCTGCTCTTTCTAGTGGCTTCAACCTTGAAGGCCACTGACTTTTCTCTATGCTCTCCTTCTGTATTTCTTTCTTTCTCCTTCCTATCCATTAGTTACATTTCATATGATAGCAACTTTCCAAATATGGTTGGAGGAGAAATTTCAGCTAGTTTGGCCACTTCTCTAATGTCACAAATCTTGGTATCCCAATCCTTTGTTAAGGATCTTAGGAATTTGTCATTCAGCTCATAAGTACTGAAGACCCTTCCTTAGGACATCAGTTCATTCACTATCCTGTAGAATTTCTTGTAGCATTCAGATATGCTATCAGACTTCCCTTGTCTGAAACTCTCATATTCTTGATTGAGCATAGACTTTCTGTCTTGTCTAACTTCTTCAGAACCCTCCATGTAGACAATCAAAGTGTCCAACATTTCCTTGGAGGTTTTACAGTGAATCAAATTTTGGAAAGTAGAATCATCTATGGCACTCACTATGATATTCTGAGCTCTCTTATCCATAGTTGCCAATATAATCTCATCCTTGGTCATTTCAGAAAAATCTTTAGGAGTTCTTTGATTTGCATCTAGAGCAGACACATTCATTGGGATATATGGACCTTCTTTTACTGTGATATATATCCTTGGGTCAGAGGCCTCCATAAACAACCTAACCCTTTCTTTCCAGATTCCAAAAATTTCTTTTCTTCAGATGGGTAATTTCATTGACCCTAGTTCCTTGTGATTCTCTCCAGAACCCATTTTCTTAATTCTTGATTCTGCATTAGGGATCTAACTCAGACTGTTAAGTACTTCTTTGAGCAACCTCCCTCTGATACCACTTGATAGTTTTACTTTCAAGACCACCTAAACACCTAGAGGCGGGTGGGGTGAATAGGTTCTAATACTTGTTTTAACTCAAGGCAGAATATAACTACACTTCTTTGAATAAATCAGATATTTCTAAGCTAACACAGCACAACAATCACAAACATACACACATTACAGATTGCATACAGATTTATAGTGGTTCCCCAAGATCTGGGTACATCTACTTTCCTCCTTCACCTATCTAGTAGTATGCTAGAGTCGGCCTAACTTCTTCCTTTAGCTAAGAATCCAGAAGGATTCCTACAACTCAGAACCCTATAAGGTTCCTACAACTCAGGCTAACAAGCCCTACCTCAGCTTTGCCACAAGGCCTACAGCTCAGAGAAAACCTTCTCCTACAACTCAGGCATAAACAGCCCTACCTCAGCCTTGCCACAAGGCCTACAGCTCAGAGAATACCTTCTCCTACAACTCAGGCATAAACAACCCTACCTCAGCCTTGACACAAGGCCTAAAACTCAGAGAATACTTTATCCTACAACTCAGGCATAAAAAGCCCTACCACTCAGAAAATAAATCTCCTACACTCAGCCTTTATAAAATAGGCTTACAACTCAGATCTATGAATAGATCCTACAGAATTAGATAAGGAATTTTGTAATCTCTTACCCCTGTTGAGAGAGAAGGGATAAGAACTTTCTTGATCAGCTTCTTGAAGAGGCTGATGGCTGAAATCAACTTGATCTTAGCTTTCTTCAAAGCTTCTTGAATCTGAACTTAGTTGGGTTGATTTCCTTTGAATAAAACTGACTGGCAGCTTCCTTCTTAGACTTCAGAAATAGATCTGAATCTTCTTGACAGATTAGTTCAGTATCTGCTTCTTGAGAGATCTGTGAATGTCTCCTCCTTGTCTTCAAATAGCTGGATCTCTCTCTATCCAAACCTTCTTAAGATACTTCTTAATTCTTGATTGAATTCCACTTAGACAGAATCTGAATAGTAAACTACTTCAGAATATCTTCTTAGATCTTCTCACGAAGATCTTCTTCTTTGTTACTTGTACTTTCTTGATCAGAGATCAATCTCTAATTATGTTAGTTGTGACAATACTTGTCCCTTCTTATATTTTTTTTATTTTTCTTCTTCTGAATCCATCTATTTATAGACTTCATCCATGATAACCGGCTGATCCAGTTTATAACTAACTTCTGACAAGTCTGACAGCTTCAGTAAACCTGTTGTAACTCATAGCTGTCAAGTCTTCAAACAGTTCTTGAGCCTTTGACTCTGTCAGCAAAGCATCGAGTCTGTCTGTCATAAAGTGTCGAGACCTTCTGTCAATATGTGTCGATAAGAGTGACTTAAGTGTCGACACAGCCTTTGGTGATGTCGACAAAGCTGCCTTGACGTCGACACAGCTTCTTGATACTGTATCTTGAGAATGTGTCGACACTGATTATTTTTGTCGACACAAACACTTCACCATTCATCAACAATCAACTTGGTCTAGACTCAGCTGTGTGTCAACACAAGTCCTGTATGTCGACATAGTTGATGTAGACTCAGAACATAGTGTGTGTCGACACTGCCTCCATGTGTCGACACAGTTATTGTGGACTCTGCCTCTGTGTGTCGACACTGCCTTCCAGTGTCGACACAGCCGATATCGACTATAATCTTCTATGTGTCTACACTGCCTCCCAGTGTCGACACAAATTCTCTGAAGTGTCGACACAGCTATTTCCAAGTGTCGACACAATCTTACTAAAGTGTCGACATAGCTTTCTCAGGTGTCGACATATGGACTTAGAATATTTTTCCTGTATTCTAGCACATACTTAACCTGCACATATAAACTCAAAATAACATCAAATACATCTTGATGTATATCATTGAGCTAAGTGAGGCTTCTCCAAATCAGGTACACATTTTCCAATGTACCCAACATCTCCTCCAAGACCTACAGCTCAGGCACATGGCCCTACAACTCAGTGATCCAAAGATCACCTACCTTAGGCCCAAAGGCCCGACAACTCAGGTTGGGAAGATAGCCCTATAACTTAGGTTGGGAAGATAGCCCTACCTTAGATCCACAAAGGATCCTACCTCAAAGAGAATAACTCTCCTATAGCTCATACACAAAGGCCCTACCTCAAATCCAAAGGATCCTATAACTCAGGCACAAGTGCCTTACAACTCAGAGAGAATGACTCTCCTACCTCAGATCTAAAGGTCCTACCTTAGATCCAAACTTGATCCTACTCTCAGTGATGAACTGATCACCTACCTTAGATTCTCTACAGAATTCTACTCTCATATCTGCACCCAGATCCTACACTCAGGCTAAACAGCCCTACAAATTAGATCCAAACTTGGATCCTACCTCAGAGCAAATTTTCTCCTACCACTCAGATCCAAAAAGGATCCTACAAGGTGGAAGTGGGTGCAGTTGATTTGGCTCCAAAGAAATTTCTCTGAGCCTACCTACTTCTGTCCTAAGTTATCTCAGTCCAGACTTCTTCTACACAGTCTAGAAAGTGTATTTCTGAAAGCTTGGCTTGAACTGTATAGTAACTACAGCTAGGGTTGGCCCTTTGGTGCTTCTTCTTCCTCATAGGTTTCCTCTGAACTTGCTGGTGTAGGATTGGATGGCACCAACTATCTTTCTTCAGCTTTCAGCTGCTGTAGCAATAGAACTTGTTGCTTCCTTGCAGATCTGTTGTCCTGCTTATTCCTGAACTGACCCACAAGTTCAGTCCTATTTTCTTCTCAGCACCAGAAATTTATCTTCAGGATTAGGCTTGCTGGAATGGTGAAGTAACCTGCAGCAAGGGTTTCTTCCTTTGTTACAACCTGAGCTGAGATAAACTCAGCCCTAACAACTTGACTACAAAAATCAGTTGTCTCTGCTTCTTTTTCTTCCTCAGAAAGTAAGCTTTCTGACCTTGCTAGTACATGTGAAAATGGCACCAACTATCTCTTTTTACTCTTAGATTTAAAGCTTAAACTTCTTCTCAAGGGCTCAGCAATAATGGCAAAGGAAGAAGATGAAGTCCAGACCTTTTTCCCAAAAGTTACTTTCTTCAATCTCATCTCTTCCTTTTCTATTCCGCCAATTAACAACTATTTTGACCCGTGGGCCACCCTACAATTGAAAGCTGCAAATTTGCTTTTACATTAATTGCAGTACTGAAGGCAAGCGGTTACATTTGTCGCATACTGTAGCTTTCCCTCAACAAATTTGAATTGTGTTGACTTGTTGACTTTTCTGACATCACCATGTGTGGACTTAGCAAAAATCAAACATCATAAGTATAGGCATTGAGTGAGTAAGCTTCACTCAACGCCAAAACACTTAGACAGATTTTCTGTCACTAGGCATTGAGTGAGCAACCTTCACTCAATGCCAAAACACTTAGAAAAGTTCTCTGCCATTAGGCATTGAGTGAGCAACCTTCACTCAACACCAAAACACTTAGAAAAGTTTTCTGTCATCAGGAGTTGAGTGAGCAACCTTCACTTAATGCTAAAACACTTAGAAAAGTTTTCTGTCATTAGGTGTTGAGTGAGAAACCTTCGCTCAATGCTAAAATACTTAGAAAAGTTTTCTGTCATTAGGCGTTGAGTGAGTAAGCTTCAATCAATGCCAAAACACTTAGGCAATCTTTCTGTCTCTAGGCATTGAGTGATTGAGCTTCACTCAATTCCAAACTACTTAACTGGAGTTCTGTCACTTGGCGTTGAGTGAGTAAGCTTCATTCAACGCCATAATACTTAGATTTGATTTTATTCACTTGGCGTTGAGTGAGTAAGCTTCACTCAATGCCAAAACACTTAACAGATTTTCTTCTGTTACTAGGCGTTGAGTGAACAGCCTTCACTCAACGCATTTGGACTTAGCCAAATTTCTGTGAAATTACAGTCTCTGACTGACTAAGGTTCAGTCAATGCTTTTTATTACATGGCGTTGAGTGAGCTTGCCTCACTCAATGCATGTGGACTTAGTCAAAATAACTACACAGTTTTTTTGTGGCTTTGACTGACTGTGCAATACTCGACGATTATGGAGTATGGCATTGAGTGAGTAGCTTCACTCAACGCCTGTGGACTTAGGCGATTTCTATCTTTCCACCTTATGACCAGCTATCACAATCTCTTAGACCTCCTGTCTAAACATGTTCTAAGGGACATCCTGTACACATTAAACTTGAATTATATCAAATATAATTATGTACTTAGTATTGCTTGGGATGCCTTCTTCAAATCAAGGGAACATTGAGTGCAATATTCCCAATAAGGGTGGACAATCAAAGCCCAGCAGTTTGAAAGATAGAAATACGGCTAAGTCCACAGGCGTTGAGTGAAGGCAGTTCACTCAATGCCATATAATAAGATACGTCGAGTATAGTTGTATTTGTCCAAGATCCAATAGTGTCAAGCAAGAAAATTGACTAAGTCTAGAATCACTGAGTGAGGACAGCTTACTCAATGCCAAAGAAGAAGGCGTCGATAGAGCAATGATCAGTCAAAGCCTAAAAAGATAGACAGAAAAATCTGTCTAAGTGTAGATGCGTTGAGTGAGGACACCTCACTCAACGCAAGCTCATCAAGAAGATTGGCTAAGTATAGAAGCGTTGAGTGAAGGAAGTTCACTCAATGCCACATCAACAAGGAGCCAGGCAAAGGCAGAAGCATTGAGTGATTAAGGCTCACTCAACGCATTCATAAAGAAATTTGAGGCTAAATACAGAAGCATTGAGTGAAGCCAGTTCACTCAACACCTCAGCATAAAGGAAGACAGTTAGTGAAGCGGCTAAGTCCAGATGCGTTGAGTGATGAAGGTTCACTCAATGCCTGACATTACACTAGAAATTGGCTAAGTCCAGATTCATTGAGTGAAGCCAGTTCACTCAATGTACTCAATGCCTAAATAATAGAAAGATTGTCTAAGGATAAAAGCATTGAGTGAAGGCTATTCACTCAACTCACTCAATGCCTGGCAGTGTAGAAGAAATTGGCTAAGTCCAGATTTGTTGAGTGAAGTCAGTTCAATCAACACACTCAATGTCTGGCAGTGCAGAAGAAATTAGCTAAGTCCAGATTCATTGAGTGAAGCCAGTTCACTCAACGCACTCAACGCCTGGGGTGAAACTAGAAAGTGTCTTAGTCCACAGATGCTGACGTCAGCATGAGTTTACAAAGTTTTAAATTGTTGTGGGAAACCTGCAGTACACGACAAATGGCGCCACATGCCTACTGTATGAATTTTCCTGTAAAAGCAAAGTTGCAGCCAACAACTTCAATGGGGCCAACGGGTCAAATAATCGTTGGATGGCGGAAGATAAAAAGGATAACTTTGGCTGATGCAAAGAAAACTTTTAGGGATTTCTCATTTCACAAAGAGGCGAAACTTCATCGTCTTCTTCCTCTCTATTATTATAGAGCTTGAAGCCGAAGTTTCAAACCCGCTAAACTAAAAGTTCTTACAGTTAGCTATAGCAGTTTTCACCAACTACATCAAGTTAAGAAAAACTTTCTAACAAAGAAGACTGAGCAGAGCCCTCAAATTTCTACAGTCAAGGTTAGCTGTTTGAATCGTATATAGAGCTGTCAAATCTTTGTTTTCAATATCAAGATAAGGAACTTGATTTCTGAGTTTCTTCCAGCACAAGCAGCAACTTTTTGAAGATCTTTATTCTTATTGCTGATAAGAAGTTAGGGCTGGGATTTGCTCAGCTCAGGAAGAAGTAGACTCAGAGAACTTCTCTGGAGTCATATCAACAATAACAAAACACTTTATTTTCTATAGTATCTGAATAGATCTGAGTTGTAGGCCTATTGTTTAAAGGCTGAGGTAGGATCGTTTGTTGAACTGAGTGTAGGGCATGTGTGCCTGAGGTAGGACTATTTGCCTGAGGTAGGAGAGTCATTCTCTCTAAGTGTAGGGCCTTTGTTCCAGAGTTGTAGGATCCAGCTTTGGATCTGACGTAGGGCCTTATGCCTGAGCTATAAGTGAGTCATTCTCTCTAAGTTGTAGGTGATCTTCGGATCACTGAGTTATAGGAGCAATCTTGGTCTGAGGTAGGGCCTAGTGCCTAAGGTAGGTCTTGAAGAAGACTAAGAGATCCTAAGGGATCTATATTGTAAGTTCTTAGGAGCTGAGTTTTGGAGAAGTGGCTTGTCTAACACACTGTTAGAAAGGTGGGAGGGAATGTATACTGTTGGGTACACTAAAAAATATATACCATATTTGGAGAAGCCTTATCTTACTCATTGATATACATATATTTGTATTTGATGGATGTTTGAGTATCATTGTGCAGGTGTAAGGTTTGCAAGGAAATTCTCTAAGTACAAGTGTCGACACTTGTGAAGAATTGTGTCGACACCCAAGAAGTTGTGTCGACACCCAGAATTATGTCGACACCTAATGCAGGAATTGTGTCGACACCTAGAGCAGAAGTTGTGTCGACACCCAGGAGTTATTTTGATACCAGAAGAAAGGCATGTGTCGACACTTAGGAATTGTGTCGACACCTGAAGAAGGTTTGTGTCGACACACAGGACTTGTGTCGACACACACTCAATGCCATCTTACAACAACAGCTATTCTGAGTCTGAAGGCTTGTGTCGATACACAGGACTTGTGTTGACACACACTCAATGACAGTTGGACATACACTTAACGCCATGTGTCTGCATCAGTTATGTCAACATATGAAGAGTTATGTCGACACACAGGACTTGTGTCAACATATACAAACAGAAGTGATGCAGTGGGCCCAGAGCCGCCCCGCTCTGACAACAGTCACAACCTAGCTAGAGGAGCACGTCCAGCGACACACAGCCGGGCTGCAGCCCAAGCACCCCACCCATGACCACACCTATTCTCAGCGTGGCGGGATTTTGAGGCGAGGTCTCGAACCCAGCCCCCTTGATAAAGAGCTTTCCTAACAGCTCTCATCACCAACTGAGCTAGTCGTAGTCACGCCATCCGTGTAGTATCCTTCGGGACAGGGTCTACATCAGTTTGGTATCAGAGGGAGGTTGTGTTTGTTTCCCAATCGACACCATCCTTTGCTCTTTCCGTAGTAGGATTTGCGGCTCTCACTTGGTTGCGCACAGCCTGTCAAAATCCATAACAAAATCTTACATTTTGCTGAATTTGGTCTGCAATTAGTAAAAAAAAAAAAAAGTTCAGAAAAAATAAAAATAAAAATTGTAAAACTTCTTCATATTTTTCTAATCATAAAAGTCAATAAAAATTTTTTTGTTTGCTCAACGGATTATTGTCAAAAAATTCTAATATTATAAAATTAATCTGGTCAAAGCCCCTTAATTAACCGTTGTTCATGCGCACAAGGCGTGGTACTGAATATTCCCCCTCCACTTCACATATGGCTAACCACCAGGATGATGACCACACTCCGGCCACCATCGCGGAGCTTTGGGAAGAGTTCAACACTAGGTTTGATGCACTGACGCAAATAATACAAGGGTTGGATATCAATCAAGCGGTGCCCTGTAATCCCGCTGCATGAATACACAGGCCGGGTCTTCAATCCCAGGCCCCTCACCAACGCGATGATAGGCACAACCAATATCACGAACAGGATGATGAGCACACGCCTAGAACCCCTTATGAGTTCGACTTAGCTAGAGCCATTAAGATTGACCCACCCTCATACGATGGTATGGGTGAACCCCAAGCATTTCTAGATTGGGTCATGGAGATCGAGTGTTACTTTGAGTGGCGTAACTTGACGGACGGCGAGAAGGTGCGTGTTGCACGAATGAAGCTTATGGGTAGGGCCAAAACGTTCTGGTTAAATGAAGAGAGACGATTAGGTACCGCGAATGGATTACCCCCAATTGGGTGGAATGCCATGAAAGCACTTCTAAATCACCAATATGTCCCCGCGTATCACCGAACTCAAATGTTCGATGAGTTAGCCACCCTTCGCCACGGGAGCAACTCGGTAGCGGAGTACATGGGACTCCTTAAGGATATGATGGTACGTTGCGAGGTTAGAGAAATGCCTGAAGTTACGCTTTCCCGTTTCTGTAAGGGACTTAATCCGGACATTCAAGGCAAGCTACTGCGTTATGGTCACACAGACCTTAACACGACTTTCAATGCTGCTTTGGATATCGAAAAACATAACGCCTACAAGACCAAGGGACGGACTTTTCAGAAAGGAAAATCTATCTTAGGTGCCCCACCCACGTCCTCCATACGGGACAAAGGAAAATTCCGGTCGACTAATTCAAGCTCTATCGTAATTACTACTAGGAACAACAAAAATCCCAATGGTGAGAGAGTCCCGATAGGAAGAATTAATAAGACTAATGTCTCGTGTTATTCATGCGGAATCCAAGGGCATTACGCTAGTGAGTGTCCCACTAGGGGTAAACCACTGACACTATTAGACTCCACGTCTGAGCCTGCAGAACTCGTTTATGAAGCTGGCGATGAAACGGATGCTGAGCCAAGTGATATAGAAGATGATTCTTTCACGATGGTTATGAGGTGTATTTTGGCCACACCGCGTGTTTCAGATGAATATAATAGAACGAATATTTTCTCATTTAATTTTAAAAGCGGTGAAAAGTGGTGCAAATTAATAATAGATAGCGGAAGTTGCATGAATGTCATATCCGAAAATGCTGTCACTCGTATGCACTTAGTCCCCGATCCGCACCCACATCCGTACAAAATAGCATGGGTAAATAAAACGTCTATCACGGTCTCTAAGCGGTGTCTAGTTCCACTTACGGTGAAGAGTTATATCGATAAGGTGTGGTGCGACGTCATCCCCATGGATGTTTGTCATGTACTACTAGGGCGACCGTTGCTCTATGATTATGACGTGACCAATTTCGGTCGAGCCAACACCTATGAGTTCAAATTCAACGGTAAGACCATCATTCTTAAACCATCCCTGCCTAAGGACCCGTCGAGTGCCTCCAAAGACACAATTATGCCTGTGGAAAAGAAAACTATTAGCCTAATAAGCAAGAAAGAGTTAGAGCGCGATACCTTTCTGGATGGCATCATCTATGCGCTAGTTTGCCTACAAGCTAAAGAAGACTCACCATCTTTAGAGAGTTTGTCGATATCTCTGCGGACGTTATTGGAAGAATATAAGGACGTCTATCCGCTCGATTTACCATCTGAGTTGCCACCCATGAGGGATATTCAACACGAAATTGATTTCGTCCCCGGCTCCTCTTTGCCTAATCTTCCCCATTACCGGCTCAATCCCTCCGCTCATGACGAACTACAAACCTTGATCTAAGATTTGCTGGCAAAGGGATTTATTCGCCACAGTAAGAGCTCGTGTGCCGTTCCTTCCCTTTTGGTCCCAAAGAAAGATAAATCTTGGAGATTATGTGTAGACTATCGGACTATAAACAAAATCACTGTCAAGTATAGGTTTCTCATTCCCCATTTGGACGACTTGTTAGATATGCTATCAGGAGCCACCATATTCTCTAAATTGGATATTAAGAGTGGCTACCATCAAATTAGGATACGAGAAGGGGACGAATGGAAAACGGCATTTAAGTCTAAGGATGGACTCTATGAGTGGCTAGTGCTTGGAGAGGGGCTTACCAACGGACCAAGTACGTTTTCACGATTGATGACCCAAGTATTTAAACCATATATGGGCAAATTTGTAGTGGTCTATTTCGATGATATCTTGGTATATAGCCTCTCGCAGGGAGAACATGAAACTCATCTACGGACCATCCTGACAACACTGCACCAAGAAAAATTATTTATTAATCTTACGAAGTGCGCGTTTGGTGTGAATTCCGTAGAATTCCTAGGTTACATAGTAAGTTCTGAAGGTATTCATGTTGACCCAAAAAAGGTCCAAGTAATTAAAGAATGGCCAGCACCTAAAAATATTCGGTAAGTTAGAAGTTTCCACGGATTGGCCATGTTTTATCGAAGATTCATTCGAAACTTTAGCAGTATAATGGCACCGATTACCGAATCCATGAAAAAAGGTGATTTTATTTGGACGAATGCGGCCACTAATGCGTTTCAAACGATTAAGGAACGGATGTCCGAAGCCCCACTACTCCGCCTACCGGATTCTAATAAGGTGTTCGAATTATCATGTGACGCATCAGGGATAGGAATTAGAGGTGTTTTAAGCCAGGACGGACATCCGCTAGTGTATTTTAGCGAAAAACTAGCCGGTCCAAAATTAAATTATTCCAATTATGACCGCGAGTTCTATGCCGTAATACGTTGTCTCCAACATTGGCGACACTATTTAATTTCAAAAGAATTCGTAGTCTTATCCGACCATGAGGCCCTCAAATTCGTTAACACACAAAGTAAAATTAGTCCTCGACACGCCAAATGGGTTTCCTACCTTCAGGAGTACACTTTTGTTATCAAGCACCTTAATGGTACGTTAAATCGCGTGGCGGACGCTCTTAGTCGGGTCTCCCTCTTACTATCTACCATGGAAGTAACAACCATAGGATTTGAGAGAATTAAAGATGAGTATGCGCAATGCCCGAATTTCAAGGATATTTATTTCGCCGCTCAGGACCGCTCTCCGACCACTATATCAGCATTTTACCTCCGTGGCGGGTATTTATTTAAGCATATGCAGTTATGTATTCCCCGTTCATCATTATGACATTTTATTATTTGGGAGTTACATAGTGGCGGATTAGGCGGACATTTCGATCGAGATAAAACGATCGCACTGGTAGAGGATAAGTTCTTTTGGCCGGGCCTCAAACCTATGGTCAATAAAATAGTAGGAAGTTGCCGCGTCTGTCAACTAGCAAAAGGTAACAAGACCAACACGGGTCTGTACACACCCCTTCCGATCCCGTCGGTACCATGGATGGACGTTAGCATTGATTTCATATTGGGCCTACTAGTGACCTTTAGGCGACACGATTCTATTTTGGTCGTTGTGGACCGTTTCTCCAAGATGTCCTATTTTATTGCGTGTCATAACACTTACGATGCTTCGCATGTCGCTAAATTATATTTCAAAGAGTTCGTGGCACACCGGGGCGTCCCCAAAGCGATAGTGAGTGATAGGGATGTTAAATTTACTAGTTATTTTTGGAAAATACTTTGGAAGCTTTTAGGTACAAAACTTATGTTTTTGTCGGCCTATCATCCTCAGACGGATGGGCAAACGGAAGTAGTTAACCATAGCTTGGGAGGGTTACTGCGTTGTTTAGTGGGTGATCATAAGGGTACGTGGGACCTTATTCTTCCGCATGCTCAACTAGCGTACAACAATTCTAAGAATCGGTCCACCGGTTAATCTCCGAATGAGATAGTGCATGGATACAAAGCGCCTGTGCCTCTTGACTTGGTTCCGTTACCTCCATCTTTTAAATCCAGTCAATTCGAACAGGACTTCGCCTCGCACATTCACTCTCTCCATGAGTGCATTGGCAAGACGTTAGCTAAGCAATATGATATTTATCAATCGAATGATAATGTACATAGGCGAGCAGTCCCCTTCAAAATTGGTGATTTGGTAATGGTTCGACTTATCCCTGAGCGGATGCCTTCGGGCACCATAAAGAAATTAGCGAATAAGAGAGCGGGTCCTTTTCGAGTTTTACAAAAGCTAGGCAAAAATGCATATTTATTAAATTTGCCCGCTGATTGGGGAATTTCTCCTGTCTTTAACATTTCAGATTTAATGCTTTATGTCGCTCCACCACCTGAACTTTCTGTCTCTCCGTTTAATATTTCCACTATATCATCTAATGGGGTGGGGGGTGAGAATGTTTCTGGATCTCTCTCTCCTTTGGATTCTCCGGGAGGTATGTTGCCTACTGATGATGCAATTTGTTTTTCTTCTTTGCCTAACGCATTTCCAAGGTTCCCCCGAACAGATTTCTTGCCTGACAAGATTTTACAAGATGTGGTGTTTCCCACTCCCGACGGTGACATTCATAGGTTTTTGATTCGATGGCGTGGTCATCCTGCTTCGGACGACTCTTGGCTCTCTGCTGCATAGGTGGATATTTTAGATGCGGATCTCTTGCGTCGTTATCTTCTCGCCCACTCATCGGTGATGAGCCCTTTCGAGTGGGAGAGGATTGATGGCGATGGCCATCATGATGACCTAGTTGGTGTTAAAGATGACGGCGAGGGCGCACTTGATGTTCATGATGATCGCGGGATGTTGGCGGAAGACGGAGATGATGACCCACCGACCAAGGACTTGCGACGCCGCAGCGGCCATGGCTACAATCTTCGCCAACGCAAAAGGAATTAAAATTAGTATTAATTTTCATTTGATAAGTTGATGGACTAATTTATTTATTTTGTCTTGTTATTTCATGTTGGTGTGCATTTATCATTTATTGAGCTACTAATAGCCTTGTGTCTTGTAAGCCTTATAAAAGGCCATGGACCATGTATTTTTCATTTAGATTTTGATTGAAATAATTTTAGATTGCCCTAACCTAATTCCTCCTTTCCTCTCCCTCTAAAACCCACCGCCACCCTCTTGTCTCCCTCCTCTCCAAGTTCGGCCCCTCTTCTCCACTCCTCCTCTTCCTCTTGGCCGCCCCCTTATTCCCTCCCCCATCCTTTTTCTTTTCTCCAATTCGACATCTCCCGCCGCGTCCAAGGAAAGCGATCGTTTTCGTGTGGATCCCAAACAACTCGGATCTACCGTTTCCGAGCGGGGTAACGAAACCATCTACTCAAAAGTTTTTTCCTTTCCCTAGATAGTTCTATTGGTGGACGACTTTTGCGTGATTTTTGAATCATTAATTTCTTCGCGGTGTCTCTTAAATAGTTTGTAATTTTTTCGTTGGGTTTTTCGAAGACTCTGAGAGGATTGGCGATCCTCGCTATTTTCTTTAGTTGGGATAGATCCTACCCTTTTCTCGAATCGTGATTTTGTTTTGGGTGGATCTTTTTTGGTACAACTCCAAGCTCGCTCGGGATCACTATTATCCCTTTAGCCGGAAAGGATTTTTCCCTATAGCCATTCTCCATTCCAAGCACGGATCGGCTACCCGTATGTTAGTGCGAGCGATAAATAAAATCATTATTATTGCTGCGTTCCGTTAGTGTGCGATTAGAAGAGCATTGAGCGTTGCGAGAGTCGTAGTCACGCCATCCATGTAGTATCCTTCAGGACGGGGTCTACATCAAGAAGCTGTGTCGAGTAGTAGAAGAATGACTATGTCAACACATGGAGTGTTGTGTCGACATCATCAAGACTTGCGTCGACACTTATTCTATTTGTTTCGACACATGAAACAATTTACTGAGTGGTTCATGCTGAGTTGTAAAGTCTTTGAGAAATCAACTGTCATGACTGGTGACTCGACAGCTGTCATAACCAATAGATCTGACACCTTTATCAGAACTGTCAAAAGGTTGTTACAAACCGGATCAGCTAATAATCATGAGAAAACTCTATATAAAGGACTGATCCTTGACAACTAATAACAACGGATATAGAGATAAAAAGTGAATCATCCAAAGAGAGAATTCAACAACAAGAAAAGGGAAGACCCTTAAGAAGGCAGATTCTGAACAGTCTACAAGAGAAGATTCAGATCTTATTCTAAATTCAAGGAAGGAGCTGACATGAGATCAACTTCTACATCAAGTAAAGTTCAACCTTATTTTGTTCTATCAAGAAACTTTGAAACAACTAAGTCAGGTTGGATCTGAAGATTCAGTTTATTCAAGAACTGTTCAAGAAGCTCACACCAATAGAGAGTTCTATTGGTAAGTAAGTGCATGTTACGTAAGTGCATGTTACCTGATCAGGTCTTGTTAAGAATTGTTACGTAAGAGAGTTCTATTGGAAGCAATACTTGACATGATCAGGTCTTGTTAAGTAAGTGCATGTTACCTGAAAACATTCAAGTAATATGAGAAAAGCATTGTTAATCCAATACACTTTATGTTTCCACCCTCAAGTAGTTTGAGGAAAGTCCTCTACTTAAGTGTTAGGTATTGAGGAGTGTTGTAAGCTGCTTCAAATTTTCAAGTTGTATTAGAGGGAGGTTGCTTAAGAAGGACTTAACAGTCTGAGTGATCTCCAAGGGTAGCTATAAGTACAATACTTATGGGTTCATGAGAGAACCAAAAGGAGCTGGGTTCCATGAAGCTTCCTATCTGAAGGAAGGAGAGTTTTGGAATCTGGAAGGAGAGGGTCAGATTATTCATGGAAGCATCTGACCCAAGGATCTTTATTACTATCAAGGAGGGACCTTTCATCCCTATAAAGGTCTCAGTTCTTGATGAAATAGTCCAGACACAAAAGAAATATTAAGAGCTGACTAAGGATGAAGTAATCTTGGCAACAATGGACAAGAGGAACAGAACATCATTGTCAGTGCTATAGATGACTCAACCTTTTATAATCTTATTCACTGCCAGACCTCCAAGGAGATGTGGGAAACTTTGGTGCTCTACATGGAGGGAACTGAAGAGGTTAGAGATAACAGGAAGTCCATGCTCAACCAGATGTATGAGACTTTCGGGCATTCCAAGGGAGAGAGCATAGTTGTTTGCTATGAAAGATTCTTCAGGATAGTAAATGAGCTGAGGACATATAGGAGGATCTTCAGTAATTATGAGCTTAATGACAAGTTCCTGAGGTCACTCAGTAATGACTGGGACACCAAGATATGTGCCATCAGATAGGCGACAAAGCTAGCTGATACTCCTCCCCATACACTGTTTGGAACGTTGCTCTCTTATGAGATGCAGCTGGCTACCAGGAAAGTGGAGGAGACCATCGACAAATCCCAGGCCAAGGAAAAGTCTTTGGCCTTTAGAGAAGACCGCACCAAGAATAGAAAGGAGAGGATTCTCTCTCCTTTGAGAAGGCCTGTTGACTCAGATAGCATAGGGCCAAGTTCATCAGACTGCAGCAGCTCTGATTAAGAATTTGTTATCTTATCTATGAAGTTTTAAAAACTGATGAAGAGGAAGTAGTGGAGGAGCAGACCTTCCTCCTCCTCTCATCATAGGAAGAGCCACTCAAAAGGAGACAGGTATGACTCAAAACCTTGTAAACATATTACCTTTAAAGTTAGATGTTATTGTTACAGCAAGCCAGGGCATGTTATTTTTGATTGCCCAGTGAAGAGAAAAGTGGCTGGTGAGAAAAAGGTCCACCAGGACAAGGGCAAGAAGGAAAAGCCCTTCATTACTAAGAAGGAGAAGAGCTGGAGTCAGTCTGGCTTAGCATCTTAAGAGTCTGAAGAAGAGGAAGCCTAGATTGGGCTCTTTACTGCTGAAGAAGAAGCTAGAGAAGCTGTTGAAGAAGAAGCTGAAGAATATCATGCTGCCAGGATAGGGATCAAGGCCCCTCTATCACACTCAGATATTGACTCGGAGGAGGATGAAGATGGATAAGATGCCAATAGCTGCTATGGGCTGATGGCCAGGTCTGATGAAGAATCCAGCCAGGAATAGCCTGGTCAAGAAAAGGAACATTCTCTATTTAGCTCATCTTCTGAATCAGATTATGAGACTAGTCTAAATTATGAGGCAACATCATCCAGTGGTGATGAAGAGTCAGAATCTGAGGAATATTTCAATCAACTGATTGACAAGTATGGTGCACTTCTGGATGCTTTAGAGAGGAGCAGGAAGTTAGCCAAAAAGCAAGCTGAGGAGAAAATATCCCTTTAGCTAAATACTTCCCAGCAGGACGATACATCATCCTTGCTAGATCAGAAGGATAGGGAAGTCAGCCAACTGAAAACTATCTCTCTCATTCAGATTGGCACCATCAATTACAAGAATAGTCTCATTAGAGATTTTGAAGAGAAGCTCCAGAGGGAGAAGAGAATTATTGCTAGTTACTCTAAGCCCAATATTATGTTGCCCTTGATAGACTCCTTCTCCTCTCAGAAGGGTAAGAATGGGTTGGGGTTTAAGGAAAACACTAGAGTTGCCCCTTCTGAAGGGAAAGGGAAAGCTCCAGTCCATCCTCTGGATTCTAAGCCTCCCATCCCTTTTAAGAAGGTGATGTTTCCTTCAAACAGGTATGACCAAAAAAGCATCTATGGTCACTGGATGAATGGTAGATCCACTATTATGAACAAAGATGTTCACAGTTATGGTGGAAGGTATAGTAGGGGATTGAGTGCCTCTAAGGCTCCCCATGAGGAAATATAAGTGACCCATCATGGACCATTTGTGTTTGGTGCACTAGCCCCTACTCTCAAGAAAAAGGTAGCGGCCTTTTCTCAAGATCTTCTAGCTAATCCTCAGGCCAAAGGCAAGTCATTTAACTAACCTGAGTTCGGTATCACTTAGGCCAACAACATCATATCTTCTACAAAGAAGACCACTATTGGTAGATCTCAAGATATACCAAGCACTTCTGCTGGCAAGCTTACCTTCAGTCAGATAGTTGCTAAAAGAAATCAGAAGATGGTTGTTGTTCTTTCTTTTATACAGTCAGCAGTTAACCAAACTACAGGACCTGCTCAGAAGAGAAGGTATAATATTCACAAGTGTTGGTGTTGTGCTATGGTGGGGCATTTTTCCAT
Organism: Platanthera zijinensis; assembly: GCA_039513925.1. Taxonomy (NCBI): domain Eukaryota; kingdom Viridiplantae; phylum Streptophyta; class Magnoliopsida; order Asparagales; family Orchidaceae; genus Platanthera; species Platanthera zijinensis. The sequence goes on from CM077090.1 coordinate 169,219,427, forward strand.
ATATTGCTGGCACAATCCAAGGGTGTTCAGATAAAATGTTAGTCCTATCAAAAAATCTGCAGGAAGACATATTTATTTTCAGGCTAATCAGAACCTAGGACCAAATGATTATTCAGGTCCTAAGGTAAGATAAATTATGTGTTGCAGGTTAGTCCAAGTGCCCATACCCTTATATGGTACTTGGACAGTGGTTGTTCCAGGAACATGACTGGAACAAGGAGCAATTTAAAGGAGTACACTCTAGTGAAGGATGGACCCAAAGTAATCTTTGGTAGTCAGATAGAGGAGTGACAAGAGGCTATGGTAAGATTACCAATGACATAGTCACAATCTCAAAAGTGGCTTATGTTGAAGGGTTGCAACACTTTCTCATAAGCATAAGCCAACTATGTGATCTTTGCTATGTCATTTCCTTCCACAAGGATGAGTGGCGGTTAAGAGGTCAAGTGACCAAGAGGGTTTGTGTCAACACACAAGACTTGTGTCGACACACACTCAATGCCATCTTACAGCAACAACTATTTTGAGTCTAAAGGCTTGTGTCGACACACACTAAACGACAGCTTGACATACACTCAATGCCATGTGTCTGCATCAGTTATGTCAACACATGAAGAGTTGTGTCGACACACAGGACTTGTGTCGACACATACAAACAGAAGCTGTGTCAAGTAGCAGAAGAATGACTATGTCAACACATGGAGTGTTGTGTCGACATCATCAAGACTTGTGTCGACACTTAGTCTATTTGTGTCGATACATATGAAGAATTTTGCTGAGTGGTTCATGCTGAGTTGTAAAGTCTTTGAGTAATCAACTGTCATGACTGGTGACTCGATAGCTGTCATAACCAACAGGTCTGACACCTTTGTCAGAACTGTAAGAAGGTTGTTACAAACCGGATCAGTCGGTAATCATGAGAAAACTCTATATAAAGGACTAATCTTTGACAACTAATAACAACGGATACAGAGATAAAAAGGTGAATCATCCAAAGAGAGAATTCAACAACAAAAAAGGGGAGACCCTTAAGAAGGCAGATTCTGAACAGTCTGCAAGAGAAGATTCAGATCTTATTCTGAATTCAAGGAAGGAGCTGACAGGAGATCAACTTCTACATCAAGTAAAGTTCAACCTTATTTTGTTCTATCAAGAAGCTTTAAAATAGCTAAGTCAGGTTGGATCTGAAGATTCACTTTATTCAAGAACTGTTCAAGAAGCTCACACCAATAGAGAATTATATCTGGTGATATCTTAGTATCTCTTAAACAATTAATCTCTTGTAGGATCTTTTGTAAGATCTGAGTTGTAAGCCTATAATTATAAAGGCTGAGGAAGGGCTGAGTGTCTGAGGTGTAAAACTTGTGATAGTCTGAGTTGTAAGCCTAGTGATAAAGGTTGAGGTAGGGCTGAGGCCTGAGGTAGGATTCTTGGGAAGAATCTGAGGTAAGACTTGTATAAGTTTGAGCTGTAGGAACCAATCTGGTTCTGAGTTGTAAGATCTGTGGATCTTAGTAAGTGGAAGGAAGTTGGGCTGAATCCAGTTCTCTACTGGATAGGAGAAGGGTGAAAGTTGATGTACCCATACCTTGGGGAACCACTATAAATCTGGTGTTTGCTGTGCTGTTATTATTGTCCTGTGTATTGAATTGTATTATCTGTGCTAAGTTAGAACAAGCTAATTGCCTAAAATTCTTAAAGATAATTAGAACCTATTCACCCCCCTTCTAGGTGTCTAGGCTCTTGAAATCAAGTCTTTCAAGTGATATCAGAGGTAGGTTACTCAAAGATTGACCTAACAGTCTGAGTGAATCTCCAAGGCAATTAACAGATTTTAAGAATGGGTTCAAATGAGAATCAGAAGGAATTTGGATATATGAAACTGCCTATCTATAGGAAAGAATGCTTTGGCATATGGATGGAAAGGGTCAGGTTTTTCATGGAAGCATCTGATCCAAGAATCTATATCACAGTACAAGAAGGCCCCTTTATTCTAATGAAGGTATCAGTTCTGGATGCAAATATTAGAACCCCAAAGAGTAATTCTGAAATGACAAAGGATGAGATCATCCTGACAACACTAGACAAAAGAGTAGAGAACATTATTGTAAGTGCTATAAATGATGCCACATTTCAAAATCTGGTGCATTGTAAAACCTCCAAGGAAATGTGGGACACCCTGATTGTCTATATGGAGGGAACAGAAGAAGTTAGAGACGATAGAAAATCTATATTGAATCAAGAATATGAGAGCTTTAGACAAGCTAAGACTGACATCATAGCTGAATATTATAAAAAGTTCTTCAGGATAGTTAATGAACTGATGACATATGGAAGAGTCTTCAGTACATATTAACTGAATGAAAAGTTTCTCAGGTCTCTGACAAAGGAATGGGACACAAAGATTTGTGCCATCAGAGAGGTGGCCAAGCTTGCTGATACACTTCCTCCCACACTATTTGGAAAGCTATTATCATATGAAATGTAGCTCAATGCCAGAAAAAAGGAGGAGAAAAGCAGTAGGTCTGAGTACAAAAAGAAGTCAGTTTTCTTCAAGGCTGAAGGCACAAGAAATGGTAGGAGAAAGTCTCCTTATCCACCCAGAAGAAGTGCTGAGGCAGAAGAAGAAAATCCTAACAATAGCACATCAGATAGCCACACCTCTGATGAGGACTTTGCTCCCTTTACAAGGTAGTTTCAAAGGTTCATGAAAAAGAAGAAATGGAGAACAAGGCCATCTACATCCTTCTCTAAGGATGAGTATTACAAGAAAAAGAAGACTCCCAAGGAGGACAGGTATGCCTCAAAACCCAGTAAACAAACTAATTCTAAGATTATTTGTTATTATTGCAACAGGCCTGGACATATCATAGCTGACTGTCCAGACAAGAGGACTGAATCTAAGGACAAGAAGAAGCATCAAGTGAAAGGCAAGAAGGAGAAATCCTTTGTTGCTCAAAAGCAGAAGAGTTGGACAGACTCTTCATCTTCAAGATCAGGAGAAGAAGATGATACAGAAGCATATGTTGGGCTGTTCTCAACAGAAGAGGATTCTAGGGAACTAGAATTCCTACAAATGCTGAACTCCATAAATGGAGTGGAAGATTATTGTTGTAGAGGGCTAATGGCTCTGTCAGAAAATGATTAGTGCCAGAATCATCCTGGTCGAAGCAAGGTATACAGTTCTCCCTTAGATTCTGATTATTTTACTGGACCAGAATCAGTAACATCAACTTCAAGAGAAGGGGATGGTTCTGATTCTGAGGGGGATATATATCAACTTATTAATGAGTATGGTGGATTGTTGCAAGATCTGAAGAGGAGCATATTTCTTGTCAAAGAGCAGGCCAAGGAAATTGAAACTCTTAAGCAGGCTAAATCAGAATCAGCCAAGCTGATAGATTTTAAACTAAAGGAGGTTGCCAAACTAAAAAACATAACTGTTATTCAGATGAGCACAATCTCTTTCAAGGAAAATCATATCAAGAATCTGGAGGCATGACTCCAGAAAGAAAGAGAGTTAGTGGTTAAATTCTCTAAGCCAAAATCTGTCTTGCCCTTAATAGACAATTTCATTTCTCAGAAAGGAAAGACTGGTCTAGGTTTTAAGGGAAGAACTAGGGCCACTAATTCTCATAGAAAAGGTAAGGCCCCAGTTCAGCAACTAGCAAAAAAGCCCCCTATTTTCTTTAGGAAAGTGATGCATCCTACAAACAGGTATAATCATGATATTACTCATGGTTGCTGTGAATATGGAGATCTTATGGGCAAGGGTGAAAATGCCAATAGGTCACTTTATAGGCAAGCCCATAAGGTTCAAAAGGAATTCTTGGGGTCTGGATCTCCAGCACCTACACTTAACAGGACTGTTGTCAACAAAGTTGTGAAGACTGTACCTAAAAGAAGGTACAATAGATTTGAGTGTTGGTGTTGTGGCAAGGTGGGACACTTTGTCATGGATTGCTTGTTTAACACAAGTGTTAAAACCAAGAATAGTTTACCTGTCAGAACAGCTGCAGGATTTCAAACTAACAAGGACCTAGGACCCAATAATAATTTGGGTTCTAAGGATAAGTGATTCTTTATTTGATTCAGGTGAGTCCAAGTGGGCATGCCGCTATATGGTACTTGGATAGTGGATGTTCCAGGCATATGACTGGAATAAGAAGAATGTTGAGGGACTATGCACCCATAGAGAATAGATCCAAAGTAATATTTGATGGATCAAAAAAAGGAATCATCAAAGGATTTGGTAACATTTCTAGTGATTCAATTACTATCACTAAAGTGGCTTATGTGAAAGGTCTAAAACATAACCTGATTAACATAAGTCAACTTAGTGATCTAGGTTATGACATCTCTTTCCTCAAAGGGGAGTGCCAAATTAGGAGGTTAAGTGATCAAGAGATCATTTTGACTAGCACTAGGAAAGGGAATGTATATTGTCTTAACCTAGATTGTGAGTTTACCATCTCACCCATTTGTCTAGTTGTAGGAGAGAAAGCTTCATTATGTGTCAAATGAAACAAGAGGCTAGCTCATCTGAACTATAAGTCAATAGGATAGCTGTTCAGCATGGGGTTTGTGAGGAATGATCCTCAAGTCAAGTGCATCAAAGAGGGTGTGTGTTCAGCTTGCTAAAAGGGCAAACAAACTAAGTCCTCTTTCCATGCACTTAATACCAAAGATTCAATGAGATGTTTATATCTCTTGCATATGGATTTGTTTGGTCCTATGCCAGTTCATAGTCTTCGTAGGAAAGTATATACATTAGTTATTGTGGATGACTATTCTAGATTCACATGGCTTTTATTCTTGAGGCAGAAATCTGAAACTCCTATTATTTTCTAGACCTTTGTTAGACAAATTCAGAATGAATTTAACAATTTAGTGGTCAAAATCAGAATTGACCATAGAACTGAATTTCAGTTTGAATGTATGACAAAGTTCTGTGATGAACTTGGGATTCATCAAGAGTTCTCCTCACCTAGAACACCTCAGAAAAATGGTGTTGCTGAAAGAAAAAATAGGACTCTAATTGAGGCAATTAGAACACTACTTAGTGACACTACTTTCCCTGAGTACTTCTTGGCTGAGACAGTAAATACTGCATGTCATGTACTCAATAGATCCTCCATCAATAAGAAACATAAGATGACTCCCTATCAGATTTTTAAAGGTGGAAAACCAAACATTTCCTACATTAGAATCTTCAGTAGTAAGTGTTATGTCCAAGTTAATGGTAAGCACTACCAAACTAAGTTTGCTGCCAAATCCCTAGAAGGGATATTTGTTGGGTACAATAATAATAGTAGGGCATATAGGATCTACAACTTGACTACACAAGTTGTAGAAGAATCTGTCCATGTAGTATGTGATGAAACTAAGTTGATTAATAGTGAATTATCTAGCTCTTCAGGTAGTTCTACAGGTTTAAAGGATAGGCTGGATAAGCTGACTATCAATGAAGAAGTATGTTGGTACCCTAGTTTGGATTTGAGTTAAGTCTTTCCTTTAGTCTCTTGACCCAAAGATTTATCTATGGTCAAAGGGTTGTTGATAGGTTAGATTCCCTCTAGTTGTAGAATAGTCTCTTATCCAGTGAAATTCTGGCTAAGAAGTTTCTAGTTCGATTATAATCGAACGCCGATCAACTATCGTCGATCGGTCGATCGACGATCGTCTCCCTGTTGGTCGACTATCGTCTGTCTCCAGATCGTCTAGCTTTGTCTCTTGACAGCTCGACGTTCTGCTGTATCTGCCTCGATGATCGTCGAGCTCATATCAGCGCTCTGCCTTTATTGCTTTAGCTTTGAGCTAAGCTCGACGTTTTCTGTCAAGCTAAGCTCGACGCTTTCTGTCAAGCTAAGCTCGACGTTTTCTGTCTTGCTCTGAGTCGGTCGACTATCTGCCTAGATAGTTCGACTATCTGAGTCGGTCGACTATCTGACTGATAGGTCGACTTTCTCTGTGAGTCGTTCGACTATCTCCGAATGTCGTTCGACGTTTTCTGTCTACCTTAGTTAATTTTGTATTCGTTTTATTTCTGCTATTTAATTATTATTATTATCTGGCATATTTTATAAAATATATTAGTCTGATTTTATGCTATCATTTCAAAGCAAATCCTTGCTTCTACCTTTATGCATAAGTCAATCCTTTCTGACATGTCTTTTGTCTTATTATCTGACTTTATATATGCAGCTGTCCTTTATAGCCGTTGGCTTTAAAGAGTTATTTGATGTGTCCCTTTATAGCATTCTTTATCAGATTTAATACTGCAGCTTCTTATGAAGCTTTATTCTTTACAGAATATATATCTGCAAGATTTATTTTGTCTTTATGATAATTGCAGCCCAGGTTCAAGCCTTCGGATAAAGACAAAGTCAAAACTAAATTAGAGTCGTTGCTGCTGCTCCTATTTAAAGAGTTCTTTTGAAGAAAGAATAGAGCAAGCTACCAGCAATATACAGCAACTCAGAGAAAAGAGTGAAGGAGTTCAACCTGTACAACGTACAGAGAAAAGATACAGCATACAGCTACTCTCAGCAATTTACATCTGATTGAGAAGATTATCTCTTCCGTTCTTCTTCAACCTGAGTGCTCCTGTTCCAGGAAGATATACACTCAGAGATTATATTGAAGAAGAAGAAGAAGAAGGAAGCTGAAGAAGAACAACTATTCCAGATCTCTAGTCTTCTTCGAGCTTTACCCTTCAGAACTTCAAGACAGCTTGCTGTCAGAAGTTCTGAAGAGTCTTGTGCCTCTCTAATTTTTGTGAAAATAGAGAAGACTCTTTTTATCCTCTTTCCCCTCCTGTAAAAGGATTGTTTACTCCCTTCAAAAGTAAAGCTTGGTGGCAGGACACCTGATCAAAAACCTGTGTTGGTTTTTAGACACCTGATCAAAAGTCTAAAGGGTCTCTAGATCTACCTACAGCAGATCTTGTTGGTGGCAGGGCACCTGATCAAAAACCTGAGTGGATTCCTACCATGGAGGTAGAAGAGTGGACGTGCCCAAGTTGTTGGGGAACCACTATAATCTCTTGTGTCGTCTGGTTGTTTATTTATTACTTGTACTGTGGCTATGAGTAGAATTAACTAGGATTGCTAGTTGCTGTGATAGGACTTCAAGCTTAACTGTAATTACAGTTAGCTCTCTCGTGTGCACTATACTTTGTGTTAGGCTCTAGGGTTATCAATATCTATAAACTAATTCCGCAAATTAACTCTAAGGGAGTTGAGTTGGGTGTTCTAATTTTTGAATACTCTATTCACCCCCCCTCTAGAGTTGTATCTATCATCACTTTCAATTGGTATCAGAGGGAGGTTGACTGACTGTATAGGCTAACACCTAAGTCACAAGATCCTGATATATACCTAAGCTTATAGATATTCACCTTCATGGCCCAGTACGATGATTACTTTAGCACCAGACCTCCAGCTTGCAACTTAACTGATTTTAGCATCTGGAAGGCAAGAGTTAAATTATATATGAACTCTTTTGATGAAGATATTTTTTTGTCTATTTTGACAGGTCTCCCAACTTCAGCAACAACAACAAAAAGTGCCAGGCTAGTTGATGCCAGAGCAATGAACATCCTAGCTCAGTCATTATCTGATGACTTATTTCAGGAGGTTGTTGAATGCTCAACAGCTAAGGAGATTTGGGATTCCCTTCACCAAATGGCTTCTGAACTCATGGATGACACATAAGAAAGAAGCCACAATAGAATATTTGAAGGAGAAGAATCAACATCCCTAGATGTTATCTGGGATATCTCAGATGATGAATCATCATTTGAAGATGAAGAGGAGGAAGCAAGGGCCAAAGAATTTTGCTTAATGGCCGTCAACACTTCCTGCAGCAATCTAAAAGCCGAACAAACAGAAGGAAATTCCAAACCTGAAGAGAATCAGGTATTATTATCTAACTCTGTTAATTTAGAAATTCAATATTACTGCCAAGATTTAATAAAACCTGAGAAGGAAACAAAACTTCTCAGAGGATTACTTTTAAAATATATTCAAAGGAAGAACAAATATCTTGAGCTCAGACCGTCGAACTCCGATCGACTATCTTATATAAAAATATCGAGCTCAATTATTTGCTTTTTCATAAATCTGTTTTATAAACAAAAGGACAAATTATTTAGAATATTTTCAAATTCTTCTACCATTTGGAACAGATTTATTAGGAAGCATTTTCTTTTCTTAAGGCTGTTTATATCTGATTGATATTTTGTTCAATATCTTGTTCGGATTTCTGAATAAAGAATTCTCTGTCAGATAACTCTATTTCTTATAGATCCTTTTCTAATTTCATCTAGATTGAGTCCTCTACTCTAGTTGTATTGGTCAGCTGAGTGTGAATCTAGTCTGATGAAAAGAAATTCTATAGGAAGGAAGATATCTGATTTTGTTTTTCAGATCCAGAATCCTAATTATATTTGCTGAACAAATATCATTTTTTATGCTAACATATCCCTTTTTCAATGAGAGAGCAATCTCTACCATAGCTTTCTGTAGATACCATTTATAAGAATGAGCTGGATGACTCAATCAAAATTCAAAGTCATCCCAGTCTCCTTCAATCACAGGTACCGCATCAACATAGGGGGAGATTGCCAATGCCTGCAAGCAGCCAGCTTTTATCAAAAACCAAAGTCTGCTATGCAAAGCTTTTCTTTTTTATATATCTTATGCTTTGCAAATATATATTTATTATAATATTATTTTGCTAATAGGATCCTTACCCAAATAGGGGTAGATTGTTGGAACCTTTGGTTCTGATTTGGATTAGGATCTCTATTATGTCGTTTAGTTTGTTTTTAATTTATTTTATTTATTTCCGGTAGTTTAGTTTTTGAAAGACTTAACCCAAATAGGGTGAGAATGTTGGTACCCTAGTTTGGATTTGAGTTAAGTCTTTCCTTTAGTCTCTTGACCCAAAGATTTATCTATGGTCAAAGGGTTGTTGATAGGTTAGATTCCCTCTAGTTGTAGAATAGTCTCTTATCCAGTGAAATTCTGGCTAAGAAGTTTCTGGTTCGATTATAGTCGAACGCCGATCGACTATCGTCGATCGGTCGATCGACGATCGTCTCCCTGTTGGTCGACTATCGTCTGTCTCCAAATCGTCTAGCTTTGTCTCTTGACAGCTCGACGTTCTGCTGTATCTGCCTCGACGATCGTCGAACTCAGATCAGCGCTCTGCCTTTATCGCTTTAGCTTTGAGCTAAGCTCGACATTTTCTGTCAAGCTAAGCTCGACGCTTTCTGTCAAGCTAAGTTCGACGTTTTCTGTCTTGCTCTGAGTCGGTCGACTATCTGCCTGGATAGTTCGACTATCTGAGTCGGTCGACTATCTGACTGATAGGTCGACTTTCTCCGTGAGTCGTTCGACTATCTCCGAATGTCGTTCGACGTTTTCTGTCTACCTTAGTTAATTTTGTATTCGTTTTATTTCTGCTATTTAATTATTATTATTATCTGGCATATTTTATAAAATATATTAGTCTGATTTTATGCTATCATTTCAAAGCAAATCCTTGCTTCTACCTTTATGCATAAGTCAATCCTTTTCTAACATGTCTTTTGTCTTATTATCTGACTTTATATATGCAGCTGTCCTTTATAGCCGTTGGCTTTAAAGAGTTATTTGATGTGTCCCTTTATAGCATTCTTTATCAGATTTAATACTGCAGCTTCTTATGAAGCTTTATTCTTTACAGAATATATATCTGAAAGATTTGTTTTGTCTTTATGATAATTGCAGCCCAGGTTCAAGCCTTCAGATAAAGACAAAGTCAAAACTAAATTAGAGTCGTTGCTGCTGCTCCTATTTAAAGAGTTCTTTTGAAGAAAGAATAGAGCAAGCTACCAGCAATATACAGCAGCTCAGAGAAAAGAGTGAAGGAGTTCAACCTGTACAACGTACAGAGAAAAGATACAGCATACAGCTGCTCTCAGCAATTTACATCTGATTGAGACGATTATCTATTCCGTTCTTCTTCAACTTGAGTGCTCCTGTTCCAGGAAGATATACACTCAGAGATTATATTGAAGAAGAAGAAGAAGGAAGCTGAAGAAGAACAACTATTCTAGATCTCTAGTCTTCTTCGAGCTTTACCCTTCAGAACTTCAAGACAGCTTGCTGTCAGAAGTTCTGAAGAGTCTTGTGCTTCTCTAATCTTTGTGAAAATAGAGAAGACTCTTTTTATCCTCTTTCCCCTCCTGTAAAAGGGTTGTTTACTCCCTTCAAAAGTAAAGCTTGGTGGCAGGACACCTGATCAAAAACCTGTGTTGGTTTTTAGACACCTGATCAAAAGTCTAAAGGGTCTCTAGATCTACCTGCAGCAGATCTTGTTGGTGGCAGGGCACCTGATCAAAAACCTGAGTGGATTCCTACCGTGGAGGTAGAAGAGTGGACGTACCCAAGTTGTTGGGGAACCACTATAATCTCTTGTTTTGTCTGGTTGTTTATTTATTACTTGTACTGTGGCTATGAGTAGAATTAACTAGGATTGCTAGTTGCTGTGATAGGACTTCAAGCTTAACTATAATTACAGTTAGCTCTCTCTTGTGCACTACACTTTGTGTTAGGCTCTAGGGTTATCAATATCTATAAACTAATTCCGCAAATTAACTCTAAGGGAGTTGAGTTGGGTGTTCTAATTTTTGAATACTCTATTCACCCCCCTCTAGAGTTGTATCTATCATCACTTTCAAAGTACCTGCTAGACAGGATGAAGAAAAAGATGCATGTTGTCCAAGGGGAGAACAAGACCCACTGGATGAAGAAGACAATGAGGAGCATCAAGTTGAGGAAAATGAAGAAGGCCAAGAGGTTGGCAGATTTCCTCCAGCAAGAAGACACCTAAAGAATCATCCAGCTCATCAAATCATTGGTGATGCAAGTCAAGGTGTACTAACCAGGAGTAAGAACATGAATACAGTTTTATGTTCAAGTTTCTTGTCACAGATAGAACCCAGGAAGTTTGAAGAAGCCATGCTAGACACAAACTGGATTTATGCTATGCAAGAAGAGCTGAATCAATTCAGGAGATTTAAAGTCTGGGAACTTGTTCCTAAACCAAAGGATCACAACATTATAAGAACAAAGTGGATATACAGAAACAAATTTGATGAGAATGGCACTATAATGAAGAACAAGGACAGACTGGTAGCAAAAGGCTACAAGCAAGAGGAAGGGATTGACTTTGATCAAACCTTTGCCCAAGTGGCAAGGCTGGAGGCTATAAGGTTGTTCTTGGCCTATGCTGCCTATTAAGGGTTCAAGGTATATCAGATGGATGTAAAGTCAGCATTTCTGAATGGTGACTTAAAAGAGGAAGTCTTTGTTGAACAACCCTCAGGTTTTGTAGATTATCATTATCCTGATTATGTATATAGGCTTAGGAAAGCTCTATATAGTTTGAAACAAGCCCCTAGGACTTGGTATGAAACCTTGTCTGCTTTTCTTATTGAGAATAAATTCTCTAGAGGAAAGATAGACACAATTCTATTCTTTAGGGAATCTAAAGGCAAGATAATCCTAGTTCAGATATATGTTGATGACATTATCTTTGGATCTATTGAAAACAACCTTTGTAGAATGTTTGCCAAACTTATGCAATGTAAGTTTGAGATGAGCAGTATGGGTGAGCTGAAGTTCTTTTTGGGGCTTCAAGTAAGAAAAACTGATTATGGATTGTCCATATCCCAGTCTAAGTTCACCAAGGAGTTAATTAAGAAATATGGAATGGACTCAACGTCCACCATGAAAACTCCAATGGGAACAAGTATGCCTATAGGTAAAGATGAGACAGGGAAACCTGTTGATAAGTCTTTGTATAGAGGGATAATTGGCTCCCTACTCTATTTGACTGCTAGTAGACCTGACATCATGTATACTACATGTGTCTGTGCTAGGTACCAAGCTTGCCCAAAGGAATCTCATTATACTGCAGTTAAGAGAATTTTTAGATATCTTAAGGGCACACCTAATCTAGGTCTTTGGTACCCTAATAATAGAGATTTCTTATTAACAGGTTTCTCAGATGCAGACATTGCAGGATGCAAAGAAGACAGGAAGAGTACTACAGGAACCTGTCAATTCCTAGGTGGAAGGCTGGTGTCTTGGTGCAGTAAGAATCAGACCAGTGTAGCTATATCAACAGCTGAGTCTAAATATGTAGCTGCAGGCAGTTACTGTGCACAATTATTGTGGATAAAGTACCAACTTGAAGATTATGACATCAAGGTTAGTAGAATTCCACTGTTTTGTGATTCAACTAGTGCTATTTCTATTGCTAATAATCCTGTATCACACAGTAGAACGAAGCATATAGAAATTAAGTTCCATTTCATAAGAGAACATGTGGAGAAGGAATATATTAGTCTAGAATTTGTAAACATAAATAATCAAATTGCTGATATTTTTACAAAACCTCTGGATAAAACTTAATTCAATTATTTTAAAATTGAATTAGGTATGTTGAACCTAGAATAGATCAGCTCAAGCATTCCTAAATAGAATGTATAAGCACAATATTTCTCAGGAAATTTGTCTAAGTACCAAGGTTGTGTCGACACAAGCAGACTTTGTATCGACACACTCAGTATGTTGTGTCGACAAAGAAAAAGGATGTGTCGACACAGAAATAGTATCTGTGTCGACAGAAGAATAGGTGTCGACACAACTCTGTTTAGACTTTAAGTAAGCTAATTTTTGTATCGACACACAAAAATCAAAGTCGACACTCTGTGTCGAGACATGACCAGTCCATGTTGACACTGACATAAGAATGTCGACACATAGACGTATCGACTAAACCTAAGTATTGTCGAGACCTGGTATTATTACTAAGGCGCGTTTTTTTAACTCCCCTTTTCACCTGACTATAAATAGGTGAAGCCAAAATCTGGTCGACTTCACCTTCAGTTTTCTTGACTCTAGACCTTGTGTCGACATAGATATTCACTTCTCTTCTCTTCTCTCTCTCCCTCTTGTCAATGGCGCCCCACAAGGATGACAAGGTGAATGAAGGTTATGAGCCTTTTTGTGGGGGATTCAAGATAGCTTCACAAGAAATCCAGGGTGTAATTACCCTAATTTCGGAAAATGGGTTGGAGTTCTTGGTGTCAGAACCAACTAAGATTTAGAAAAAGGAAGTAATGGAATTTTATTCATCAGCAACTGTGGACACTGATAGGAAAATGATCAAAGAGACAGTTCAAGATTCCCGAGTGAAACTTACAATCAAGACGATTAGGAAATCACTCCAACTTCCTAAGGTTAAGGATGAAGATGACATCATTCCATCAATGACAAAAGATGCTTTAAGCTGGTGCGGGCTAAACCCTAATACCAAGGTTGGATCTTCCATCACCAGGAAAGGGATGAATTCACAAGGGAAGTTCCTCTCTAAAATAGTAGGCAAGGTGATTTTATGTAAAGCAGGTGGACATGACAGAATTTCAGCCTCTATGTTCCATCTAATGACAAGAATAATTTTCAGGCTAAAAATAGACTGGGCATCAATAGTCTTTGACAAAATATAAGAAGGTATAAAGAAACCAAATCTGGGAAGGATTCTGAGTTTATGTTTATCTTCAGCAATACCAGATGTAATGAGCCAACTTCTAGGAACAAAAATCAACCATATGAGGAGAATGGATACCAGAATTCTGTCTAGGTGGGATAGAGTATTAACCAAGGAGGTTTCTACTCCACAAAAACAGACCAAGAAAGAAAAGAAGAAGAAGGAAGTTGTTAAGCAAACAGAATCCTCTAGTTATTCTAAAGAGGAAGTGCTCTTAAGTTTAGAAGAAGACAGGCAAAAAAAGATGCTCAAGATCAAGTAAAGAGCAGTGTGCTCCCAGAGCAACAGATAGTCACTACTCAAGGGGGAGAAAATCCTACACCAACAACACAAAATACTATACTTTCTAAGCCGCCTACTCAAGTGGGAGCAATTGATATAGTTACTCTAGAAAATGAGTTTGCAGCTGATACAGTAATGGATATTGTATTAGATATTAATAAAGAAGCACTGCTAAATGTGGAGGAAGAGGCACAAGATGTGCAGTTGAAAGATACTGCTCAGGATGAGCAAGTAAGTATCTCCTTTCTAGAGAGGTCCCTGGACAAAGATATGGATGTCCAGGGAGAACCTTTTATTTTCTAAACTAATCTTATTCCTCCTGTATAGATGCAGAAAGAGGTCACTATGGAAGAGCTATTTTCTGATTTACCAGCTGCAAGGACTGAGGGGGAGCAATCACAGATAGAAAAGGAACTGCCAGGGACTGAGGGGGAGGTGCTACTAAATGCCACATCTAATAAAGAAACTGTTGATATTGAAAGCTCATCACAACCCTCTGATGATGAGGAAGCCTCTATGGCTAAGAAGAGGAAGATAGTTGCAATTAAGAAAAGGAGCTCAGGCTATAAGAAAGCCTTGCAATCAGTCACTCAACCACCTGCTCCAAGCATGGACTTCAGTTCATTATTGGTAAAACTGCAAGTTAAATTGGATGAACAAAGGCAGTCTGTAGAGAAATATGTGGATGAGTCAAATAAAGACCTGCAGTTCCAGCTAGCAACAAATACAGTCTTTAGAGAAATATGTGGATGAGTCAAATAAAGACCTGCAGTTCCAGCTAGCACAAGAAATTAAATCAATCAGATTTGAAGTCAATCTGCATAAGAAAGAGATGATAGATTGCTTCTATAAGGGAGGCAATGCTGTAGTATATTTGGCTGAGCAACAATAACTAATAATGACTGAGGTTGAGTACATTGCCACCAAGCAAGGAAATGTTTTAAAAAATCAATTCAGGTCCAATGAAAATCTCAAAGACTCCCATGAAGAAATTCTCAAAAAACTGGGAAGTATTTCCACTGATTTGAAAACTGAAATATCAAAGCAAGTACAAGAAGATCTAACTGCTGTCCAAACAACCATTGGAGCCTCTCAAAAGACAATTTCTTATACCCTGACTAAGTTCAAAGCTTATTACAAAGAAGGTACAAAATGTCTAGCTGATCGGATAAGATTTCAAAAGAATGATCTGAGGGATCATATAGCTAGAGAAGTCATAAAGGGGGAAAGATTATTAGTCAAAGCTGGATCTGATCATGCCAAATGGGTCTCTAATATCATTAGATCTACACTTGGCTTTCCTCCTTTGTGTGATGATGACAATATTGCTGAGTCTGGAGTGCAACCTGCTTATATTGAAGGAGATCAGCCTGAAGTTGCATAGGTTATTCACCCTCCTACTAACTTTGACATGGTTCAATAAGAAGTGCAGAGAATGTATAGCCCTACACAGGAGGCACACAATATTATCATTGTAAAAGTAGACATGTCAGAGGCTGCCAAAGAAGCTCAGAAGGAAGCACAGCTATCCAAGAAAAGGTTCAGAGAATAGGCTAAGTTGAAGCCAGATTTTGAGCAATGGAGCCCTACTTTCAGGAATATTATTTTTGACTGCCTGGAAGGCTGTAAAGGATAAGACCCATGATAGGGGTAAATGGTATTCTGAGCAAGAATGGAATAAGTATCAAGCCAGGCAAGAAGCCATTCTTCAGTTCAGAAGGAGTGAAAAAGCTGGGAAGTTAACCGCTAATGCTCTAGAGCCTAGCAGGTACTTCCCTACGCCCTTTCACTATTTTGAAAGGAAAAAGATAAAGGCTGAAGAACAGAAGAAGGATCTTAAAGGGAAGAAACCTGTTGTTGATACAGAACCTATTATGCAGGCAAAGATTTAATCTGGAAAAGGCATTGTAATTAAAGAGCCTAGTCAATCATAGGATAGTTAGGCTTATGTATAGAACAATGTAACTTTTTGCTTTTGTTCTAAGGAAAAACATGTAAACACAGAATTTTCTGATTAATAAATAAAATCAGCTTCACTATTGATTTTAGTTGTTTACATTGTTTGTATGTTATCTTGCACTGAAATGTATGTACATCTATTTTTATGTACTTTATTATGAGTGATGTATATCTTTGACTAAGGGTTATGACTTCTCCAAATAAGGGGAGATTGTTGGGTACACTGAAAAATATGTACCAGATTTGGAGAAGCCTCCTCTTACTCATTGATATACATCAATTTGTATTTGATGGATGTTTGAGTTTCATTGTGCAGGTGTAAGGTTTGCAAGAAAATTCTCTAAGTACAAGTGTTGACACTTGTGAAGAATTATGTCGACACCCAGAATTGTGTCGACACCCAGAATTATGTCGACACCTAAGACAGGAATTGTGTTAGCACCTAGAGCAGAAGCTGTGTCGACACCTAGGAGTTATGTCGACACCAGAAGAAAGGCATGTGTCGACACTCAGGAATTGTGTCGACACTTGAAGAAGGTTTGTGTCGACACAAAGGACTTATGTCGACACACACTCAATGCTATCATACAGCAACAACTATTCATAGTCTGAAGGCTTGTGTCGACACACAGTATTTGTGTCGACACACACTCAACGACAGCTGAACATATACTCAACGCCATCTGTCTATATCATTTATGTCAACACATGAAGAGTTATGTCGACACACAGGACTTGTGTCGACATATACAAATAAAAGCTGTGTCGAGTAGTAGAAGAATGACTATGTGTTGGAACATCCTATTACTGATTTGGGTAAGGATCACTATGTCCCTAGGAATGTGTCTTGACCTCATTGTATAGATTTAAAGGTCAAACTGGAATAGGTCTAAGGCTTAGAACTTAGGTTTGAAAGCTGCCCCCAAGACCTCCTAGATCAGATTACAAGTGCAGAAAGACTCAGTTCAACTATCTCTGAGCTCAGTTCAACGAGTCGTCGAACTCGGTTCGACGATCTTCGAGCTCATATCGACGTTTCTATCTCTAGCCAAAATCCAGATCTCTGAGCTCAGATCGATGATAGTCAAACTCAGATCGACGATTTTTGTTTCAAGTCAAGTTCCAGTCTCTGAGCTCAGGTCGACAGTAGTCGAGCTCAGATCGATGATTTTCTTGAGAGATCGACGATTTCAGGATTTCAAATTCAGTCAGTTATGGAATTAAAATTTATTCATATCCAGCAGTTAATGCAAAGGATTTTGTAGCCGTTTCAATCAATCTAGAGCAAGTTTCAAGGAGACTAAAAGGAGAATATTTCTTAGGACTTTCCTCCAGAGACAGATATCAATTAAGGAAGTCATTTATGACTGGCTAATGGCTATCTAGAAGATTGGATTTCAATATATCATATTCAGACAATAGAGACAGAGAACAACAACAAGAGAAAAACTAAGAACAATATCTGAGATCTGTGAGACACACACAAGAACTTCAAGATTACAGTATCTCATCTCTAATTCAAGTGTTCCAGGCTTCATCAATCAAGACTCCAGACACATCACATTTTAGTCATTGCTGAGATTATCTTTTGCTAGAGATCTCATCTTCTGAAGGCCTATCACCCTTTGCAAAGCTTATTCTCCTGAACAACTGCAAATCTCAGGGGGAGCTTTGACATCAATAATTCACTAGTCTTCTCTTTGACTGTTGACAGAGAAGAACAACTACACTTTCTTTTTCTTTTATTCTGCTGTAAAAGGGTTACTCAAAACTCCCTTCAAAAGTTTCTTTTTTGCTTTCTGAGACCTTGTCAAAACTCAGTAGTGGCAAGACACCTGATAAAAAAATCTGTTTTTGTTTTTGAGCACCTTATCAAAAGCTCATTGGTGCCCAGGACACCTGATCAACTATTCCTACAGTGGATTCCTACCTAGGGTAGTAGAAGAGTGGATGTACCAAGGTTGATTGGGGAACCACTATAGATCCTTGTGTCTTCTGGTTGCCTGTGTTTTATTTGCTGTGTGCTGTGAATTAGCTTTCTTGCTTTACTTTATTTTGTTTACTACAAGCACAATACACTATAATTACATTAAGTCTTCCACTTCCAATTAATTTTTAATTTGCAAAATTATTTTAATTTACTCTATTCACCCCCCCTGTAGTGTAAAGGTAGATCTTACCCTCACTTTCAATTGGTATCAGAGGGAGGTTGGTTATTCAACAACTAGATCTTCACTAGGTTGGTTGTTTTTACAGGCTAACACCTTAACCAAAAGATCTCTGATAAGATCAATCTTTAATAGAGGGTCGTTATTTCTATTATATTTATTTTAATATAAATCCATGGCACAGAACAAAGACTATGCAAGCACCAGAACTCCAGTGTGCAATCTTTCTAAGTTTGCACTTTGGAAGGCAAGGATTAGATTATACATGAATTCTATTGATGAGGATATCTTCAATTCTGTTTTGACAGTGTGTCCAAGACCTCCAGAAACTACAAGTACAAGTGTTGTTCCACCCCCTGCAGGAACAGATATAGACATCAAGAAGTGGAAAGTTGCTGATACAAAGGCAATGAATATATTGGCTCAGACAATGTCTGATGATATATTTCAGAAAGTAGCTGAACGCAACTCAGCAAAGGAAATCTGGGACAAGCTATCTGAGCTTGTGTCAGGATCTGCTGATGAGAGAAAGGGCAGAAGATCTCATCTCATAACTCAGTATGAGAACTTCAAGAAGGGAGAAACTGAGTCAGTAGCTGACATGTATAACAGACTCAGTCTGATTGTCAGTGAATTGAAAACTTTGGACAAGGAGATCTCATTGACTGAACTTAATGATAAGATCCTAATATGCTTCCCCAGCACTTGGGACTCAAGGATCTGGCCAATCAAGGATGCCAGAAGCTTGAATAAGATCACCACTGAAGCTCTATTGGGGAAGCTCAAGTCTTATAAGTTGCTCATAAAAAATAGAGAGGAAGAGCAAAAGACAGCTTCTCCAGCAACAAGGAAGGAGAAGACAATTGCTTTTAAAGCTACCGAAGAACAACATGAAGACAAGGTCATAGGCAATGAAGAGCTAATGAGCCTACTAGCCAAAAGATTCTACAAGATGGCTAGAAAATACTTCAGGAAAAGGTCATCCAGAGGCCATGAAAAGCCAAGGTATGACAAATCTAGTAATAAAGAGATTATTTGTTTTGGATGTAGGAAACAAGGCCACATTGTGCCTGACTTTCCAGAAAATCAAAATAGGACAAAAAAGATAAGAAAGATAGGAGAAGAGACAAAGACTTCAGGAGAAACAACAATGATAAATCCTCCTCCAGCAAGAACAAACACACCAGGAAGGGATTTGTAGCTGAAACCTAGAGTGAAACTAAATAAGAATCAGAGGCTTCATCAAGCTCAAGTTATGATGAAGATGATTCTCAAGATAAGTAGTTCTGCATGATGGCTATCAATGCCACTCAACATAATTCTGATGCAAAACAAGAGTCAGAATCTGAATCTGAACATGATGTTGAAGAAGATCAGGTAATAGATTCTTTTGATTTTAATTCAGAGGACTTTAGATTTGAATTTAAGGCACTTTTTTTAGACCTGCTAAAGTCTGAGAAAGAGATTATCTCTCTCAGAAATCAATTGTCTGAACATAGCACTTTAAAATCAGATAACCTCAAACTCTCTGAGGAGTTGGAATGCTGCAGGGAGCAGATAGCTTTACTGAAAAGTGAACTATCTAAGGCAAAGAAGTTTGAAGAATCCCTCAATGGGAGAAGCATCAAACTGATGGACATCACAAGCACAGTGAACTCAAGACTTAACAGTACACTGGGCTTTGGTGCTTCATCCAGCCAACCTATAGTGTTAACAACCCCAATTAAGTTTATTTCAGATAAAGGAAAGGGAGTTGTAGAGGTGGCTAGGAAAAATCCTGATTTACCTAAGAAAAACAAAGTTCAACAGAAAACGTCGAACGGAGCTCGACGATCTCCGAACGGAGATCAGCGATCTAAGGCTACATCGTCGAACTCAGGTCAACGATCTCTCAACTCTGAACTCTGGCAAAGTCGATCTTCGAATGGAGCTCGACGATCTGACCCAAGATCGTCAAACTCAGCTCAGAGATCGTCGAACAGAGCTTAGAGCTTTGAAAAAAATTTTAAGGGTAAGTCAAACTTCAATCCTAGAGGTCCTACATCCTGAAGCTTTAACCCTTGTGCTGAATGGATAATACCTCCTAGGAGATATCATCCTGAAGGCTATAAGAGTCAACTAGGGATGTCTTTTATTTCAGATTTTAAAGGTTATCAACCTAGGCCCAAGGTAAACTTGGTCAAAAACAAATAAATTGTTATATGTGCAGGTGAAGACCTATCCAACAATAAACTAGCAATGGAATCTGGATAGTGGGTGCTCAAAGCACATGAAAATAAGCAAGGATTATCTTACATCTTTCAAAGCCAAGCTTGGACTCAAGGTCATATTTGGAGACTCAAACTTTGGACAGACCAAGGGATATGGTGCAGTCCAGATAGGGTTAGTCACATTCAAGAAGGTTGCTTATGTGGAAGGACTGAAGCACAACTTAATCAGCATTAGTCAATTATGTGATGAAGGCTACCAAGTGACTTTCAACAAATCTTCATGCAAAATCAAATCAGAGGACAACACAACAGTGTTGACAGGTAAAAGGAAAGGTAACATCTATCTTGTAGATTTTCAATCAACTAAGGTAGATATCTGTCTGTTCAATTCTATTAGTAAACCAAATGAGCTATGGCATAAGAGACTAGGACACGTAAACCTTAGAACCATTGCTAGGCTATCCAAGGACAACCTTGTTAGAGGACTACCTTCTAGCCCCTACAAGAAGGAAGGACTTTGCAGGGCTTGTCAATTAGGCAAGCAAACTAAAAATAGTTTTAAGTCACTTAATAAGAGTGATTCATCTAGAATTTTGTATCTGTTACACATGGATCTGTTTGGACCCATTACAGTACAAAGTCTAGGAGGGAAGTCTTACACTTTAGTAGTTGTAGATGACTTCTCTAGATTCACATGGGTGTTCTTTCTGAGGAAGAAGTCTGATAACTTTAAGTGTTTGACAGAGTTTCTCAAATGCATACAGATTGAGTTCAATACTCACATTGCCCTGATCAGAAGTGATCATGGGACAGAGTTTGATTCTCTTCTTATGTAAGAGTTCTGTCAAATTGAAGGGATCAGACACACTTTCTCAGCTCCTAGAACTCCTCAACAAAATGGGGTAGCTGAAAGGAAAAAATAGAATCCTTATTGAATCTCCTACTACATTATTGACAAATGCTCACCTTCCTCTATCCTTTTGTGCAGAGGCAGTGAACACCTCAAACTATGTGTTGAATAGGAGTTTGATACATAAGCTGAAGGGTAAAACTCCCTATGAATTACTCAAAGAGAAGAAACCTAAAGTAGACTATTTCAGAATTTTTGGTTGTATTTGTTACATACATAATAATGACAAAAAATATATAGCAAAATTTCAAGCCAAAGCTGATGAAGGAGTGTTTTTGGGATACTCCATGATCAGTAAGGCCTATAGGGTGTATAACAAATCATCTCTTAAAATTGAAGAATCTGTACATGTGTCTTTTAATGAAACTAACATGTCTTATAAGGAGAAGAATACTTCTACCATAGAACCTTTGCAGGTACATTCTCTTTCAGAGAATTTGAACAGGTTAAACATCATTGAAGAGGATACAACACCTTCACCTATCCAACAAAAAGGTGAAAGCAGTGAAGATGAAGAGGACACTCAACATCTTGGTGAGAACCACATTGAAGAGCCAGTTACTATTCCACAAGAGGAAACAACAACACAGGTTGGTGAACAATCAACATCCCCTGTTGATTTAGTAACATCAAGAGATCATCCAATCTCCCAAGTTATTGGAGACATCTTAGCTGGTGTGCAAACCAAAAATCATGTCAACCAAAATCTGATGCACACCTGCTTTCTTTCTCAAATTGAGCCTCAATCCATACAAGATGCAGAACAAGATCCACACTGGATCATTGCAATACAAGAGGAGTTACATCAATTTGAAAGGAACAAAGTTTGGGAGCTAGTTCCAATGCCAAAGGATCACTCCATTGTTGGAACAAAATGGGTGTTCAGGAACAAATTGGATGATCAATGAATTATTGTAAGGAACAAGGCAAGGCTAGTTACACAAGGATACTCACAAGAAGAAGGAATAGATTATGACCAGACCTTTGCACCAGTTGCAAGGCTAAAGACCATAAGAATATTCCTAGCTTATGTAGTACACAAGGGATTCAAGGTCTATCAAATGGATGTAAAGAGTGCATTTCTCAATGGAGATATCAAGGAAGAAGTCTATGTTAGACAACTCCCATGTTTTATCTCTCCAACTCATCCTGATTATGTTTTTAAATTGCATAAAGCATTATATGGTCTCAAGCAAGCTCTTAGAGCATGGTATGAGACCTTAGCATGCTTTCTTTTGAAAAATGATTTTATAAGGGGTAGAGTAGACAAAACTCTTTTTATTAGAACCCATAAGTCCAATACCATACTAGTACAAATTTATGTAGATGACATTATCTTTGGATCTACTGATTCAAATTTATGCAAGATGTTTTCCAACCTAATGCATTCTAAATTTGAAATGAGTAGCATGGGTGAGATTTCCTTCTTTCTAGGATTGCAAGTCAAACAACATGCTGATGGCATATTCATTTCTCAAACCAAGTATGCAAAAGAATTGGTTAAGAAATTTGGTATGTCTGAAGCATCATGTATGAAAACACCTATTCCTACTAATGCTGTATTAGATAATGATGAACATGGGAAACCTGTTGATCAGAAAACATATAGAGCAATGATTGGCTCTTTGTTGTACCTTACAGCTAGTAGAACTGACATAATGTTTGCTACATGCATATGTGCTAGATTCCAAGTAATCCCTAGAGAGTCAAACCTAACATTAGTAAAAAGGATTCTTAGGTATGTGAAAAGTTGTCCAAATCTAGGTCTCTGGTATCCAAAAGATTCAGGATTTGAATTAACTAGATTTTCAGATGCTGATTATGCTGGATGTAGAGTAGACAAGAAAAGTACCAGTGGAACTTGTCAGTTTCTTGGTGACAGACTTGTCTCCTGGTTTTGTAAGAAACAAACATCTGTGTCCACATCAACTGCTGAAGCTAAATATATGGCAGCAGGTAGTTGTTGCTCACAGATATTGTGGATTCAAAATCAGCTCTTAGACTATGGTTACAACTTAGATAAGTAAAAAATATTTTGTGATAACACCAATGCTATTTCTATAGCCAAAAATCTAGTCCTCCATAGTAGGACAAAACATATAGAGATTAGGCATCACTTCTTAAGAGATAATGTTGAAAAAAATAAAATTGAACTTCAATATATCCCAACTAATTTGCAAAGGGGAGATATTTTCACCAAACCATTGGATGAAAAGAAACACACATTCTTCCTAAATCAGTTAGGAATGTTAGATGGAGGAAGCTTAAATTAAGATCCAAATTTTTTTAAAAAAAAACCTTAAAATTGACCAAGACTAGGCTAAAAACTTGATTTTTCTAGTGTCTATAGGTTATTTCTGATCTCTGAACTGCGCTCGACGTTTTTCCCAAAGATCGTCGAATGGAGATCAACGTTCTCAGAAATCGTCTACCGAAGTTCAGCATTTTCCAGATAGTGCTAGGCTATCTCTTTCCGGTCAAAGATCGTCGAACGGAGCTCGACGCTCTCCAATATAGTCGAACGGAGATCGACGATGTTGATCGTCGAACGGAGATTGACGATGTTGAAGACCTTTCAGATTCCTTTAGAAGCCCTGATCGTTGAACGGAGTTCAACGATCTTTCCTTTTCGGCGTCGAACCCTGATATAAAATTCATTTTTCGACCGTCGTTCTCCTTTTGCGCATTCATACTTTATGCAGATCTTTCTTTCCCTCCAAATCTCTCTACACTTGGTATTGTTTGTTCATTTTTGCAGGAAAACATGGTCGTCTCTGCTGCCGTCTTAGCCGCAATGAAGTTTGACACCGGCTTTGATATAGACATGGATTCGTTTGAAAGAAGTGATCAGATATTCAAGGATATTCTAGAGCTGTCAAGGAGCAACAGTTGGTGACAATCATGACTACAACGATGAAGTTGGCTGCAGATGAGATTAAAGAATGGGTGTATACAGCCCACAATCTGGATCAAAATACTATGGTCGAGAGTATATCAGGAACCCAGGTATCCCTTACTCCTGCACTTCTAACAGAAGTTTTCCAATTAAGTATTGGACATGATACAGTGGAATTGTCTGGAGAAGCGTTTTCTACTATGTTGGATAGAATGGGACATTCAGCAGCAAACCCTAACAAATTGCTTAAGAAAAACCTCTCAGTAGAGTATAGGTTCTTGGCTGATGTAGTGGGAAAAGTACTGTTAGCAAAACATTCTGCTCATGATACAATATCTAGGTATCAGTTTTGTTAAATGGCTGCTATAGTTGATAAGAAACATCTGAACTGGGGAGAAATCTTCTTTGACTTTATTAAGAAGAAAATTAACAAGAACTTTGTTAACTTTGGGAGGATAGTAGGCTTGTTTTTAAACAACAGATGCCCCCAACTGCTTGTGTCAAATGGTATGCACATAAATGCTTCCAAGAGACTCTCATGTGCTCTCTTTGGAAAGTGGGATAGGCAAATTGCGAAACCCAGCAGGGTTCCTACAGCTACCACCACTTCAGGCACAAGGACTGTTCCAGTAACTTCCCCTCAAGAAACTGCGCCCCTAGAAGAATTGACTGCTTCCTCCTCATCTCCACCATCTCCACCTCCTGTTTCTTCAACCATCCCTACATCCACCATTTCAATTTCATCCCCCATCGCAATTTCATCCCCCATCACAATTTCCTCTCCCATCTCAATTCCATCTCCAACTATCTCTTCACCACCACCAGACACTCATCAAGAATAATTCCATCCTCTATATTATTATCCCCCTCTTGACATTGATTCATCCCTCCACCTTCCATCATTCAATCTGTTAGATGATTCCTTTATGGATGATTCTCATTCATCACCTCTAGAGCCCCCATAATCTTCTACTTCTTACCAACAACTGCTACAAGATATTCTAGCTCAACCATCTTTCACCCCATCCATCTCCATTCCAGTGACATCTATCACCACCATTCCCATTTCACAACCATCCATACCACTTCCATCAACATAAACTCTCCACATTTCTGCAGCTCCACCAACACCATCAACTTCTGCAACTTTCTCCTCTACCTCTACTCAAGCATCCCTTGAGCAAGTAGACATTCCTGCCCTTGAAGATAAACTATATGAGATGTTAGCTCCCAGGCTAACACTCTTGCTGGATACCTCCATGGCTCCACTTCTTAAATCAATCAATGAGTTATCTGCTAGGCTTTCTTCTTTCCATCCTCCTCAGGCAATCCCTTCTTTGGGGTTTCTTGATCCAGTTTATACTGAATCCAGGCAGGGGGAGATGCCAAATGAAGAAGTGATGCTGCCTGCTCCAGAAGAAGAAGTGCCAGATCTTCCAGTGACTCCAGCCCCAGCTCCAGTTCCAACATTCAATGTAGTTTATGTCAGGTCTCTACTGTCAGTTTTTGATGTACTGCATTACAGATATCTTCCGGCTCTAGAAGCTGAAGATCTTACTAAGGCCATTGTGCCTGTCTCTAGCTGTGATCCCAGCTTGATATTATCTTATATCAATTCTATCAAGATTGTGGAAATTATTACTACTGCTGATGATGTGTGTGTTGATACTGCTGCTGAGAAAGTTTGTTTTGATACTGCTGATGATATGATGATGACAGAGGCTAGTGTTTCAGAGCCTGCTGATATTATTGAGCCTATTGTTATGGATATTGCTATTTCTGTTGCTGCTGCTGTTTCTGTTATTGCTCCTGCTAGTGTTGCTACTTCTTTCTTGCTCCAGCTTCTGTTACTGCTCCTGTTCTTGCTGCTGCTGCTGCTTCATATAAACAAACTAAACAATAGCAGGAATACATAAAGAGGATTGATGTTATGTATGATAATCCCCAAAGTTCAGACAGTGATGAATTCAGGACTGATTCTGATGATTTCTCTGCAACCATTGCAAGGAAGAGGAAAGAAAGAAGTAAAGCAATGAAGAGGGTTCCTCCAGAGAAAGCCACCAATGATAATGATATTCCTTACTATATACTGCATGATTGTCCTATTACTGAACACTGGATGCAATTTTCTAAGAACCAGTTGAAGGCTATGAAGAAGAGGAGGAAGTATGACAAAGGCACATCTCATCATAATCCTCATCCTCCCTCTCCAGATACAGGATCTGGTGGAAGTTCAGCACAACAAACCTCTCATGCTACAACTCAAAGTTCCTCTCAGGTTCAAGATAGATCACAATCCAGAGGACATCAACAAAGAGGCTACCAGTCCAGTAGAGGCCAATATAAAAGAAATCAAAGAGGATATAGAGTATATTCAAGAGGACAATCCAGACAGCATCCTTATCAAAGGGAAGGACAAGGCCCAATTGATTCAATATCTTGTCCATTCCCATATAATCTCAAATAAATTGTTCCCTCAAGAGCTCCTCCTGCTGATACTATTAACAGATATGAACCTCCTGTATCTTTTGAAGATCCAGAGAACAACCCAGTCTCTTGGACAACAAGAATGAAGGAGTTAGATGCATTAGATCAGATAAGGAAAGCCAGAGAATAAGGAAAAGATACTTCCAACATTTTTAAATTGTCTGAACAGAGAAAGAAAGAGCTTGAAAGATATTCTTCCAGAAAATTCTTTGACCCAAAAAGATACATGAAGTTGCACCCAGAGGCAGTTGTCCCCAGACCCAAATCTCAAACCTCCCTAGGTGCTGCTGATGACAGAAGATCTAAGAAAGAAGCTCAAGATCCCAACAGAGAAATTTTATTCAAAAAGGGCAAGGAAAAGGACTAATTATGTAAGCTGAACAGTATATCTCTCTCTCTGACAATCTGCTGTAATCATTCATTTGCTTCTGCAATGCTGCATTTCATTATTCTATAATGTTGTATTTGCTTTTATTTCTGCTTGTATGCTTTTTAATTCCTCCCAAATAGGAGGAGATTGTTGGAACATCCTATTACTGATTTGGGTAAGGATCACTATGTCCTTAGGAATGTGTCTTGACATCATTGTATAGATTTAAAGGTAAATCTTGAATAGGTCTAAGGCTTAGAACTTAGGTTTGAAAGCTACCCCCAAGACCTCCTAGATCAGATTACAAGTGCAGAAAGACTCAGTTCAACTATCTCTGAGCTCAGTTCAACGAGTCGTCGAACTCAGTTCGACGATCTTCGAGCTCAGATCGACATTTCTATCTCTAGCCAAAATCCATATCTCTGAGCTCAGATCGACGATAGTCGAGCTCAGATCGATGATTTCTGTTAGGTAAAGTTCTAGTCTCTGAGCTCAGGTCGATGGTAGTCGACCTCAGATCGACGATTTTCTTGAGAGATCAATGATTTCAGGATTTCAAATTCAGTCAGTTATGGAATTCAAATTTATTCATATCTAGCAGTTAATGCAAAGGATTTTATAGTCGTTTCAATCAATCTGGAGCATGTTTCAAGGAGACTAAAAGGAGAATGTTTCTTAGGACTTTCATCCAGAGACAGATATCAATTAAGGAAGTCATTTATGACTGGCTAACGACTATCTAGAAGATTGGATTTCAATATATCATATTCAGAAAATAAGGACAGAGAACAACAACAAGAGAAAAACTAAGAACAATATCTGAGATCTTTGAGACACACACAAGAACTACAGGATTACAGTATATTCTCTCTGATTCAAGTGTTCAAGGTTTCATCAATCAAGACTCAAGACACATCACATTTCAATCATTGCTGAAATTATATTTTGCTTGAGATCTCATCTTCTGAAGGCCTATCACCCCGTGCAAAGCTTCTTCTCCTGAACAACTACAAATCTCAGGGGGAGCTTTGACATCAATAATCCACTAGTCTTCTCTTTGACTGTTGATAGAGAAGAACAACTACACTTTCTTTTTCTTTTATTCTGCTGTAAAAGGGTTACTCAAAACTCCCTTCAAAAGTTTTGTGTTTGGTTTCTGAGACCTTGTCAAAACTCAGTGGTGGCAAGACACCTGATCAAAAAATCTTTTTTAGTTTTTGAGCACCTTATCAAAAGCTCATTGGTGCCCAGGACACCTGATCAACTATTCCTGCAGTGGATTCCTACCTAGGGTGGGAGAAGAGTGGATGTATCCAGGTTTATTGGGGAACTACTATAGATCCTTGTGTCTTCTAGTTGCCTGTGTTTTATTTGTTGTGTGCTGTGAATTAGCTTTCTTGCTTTACTTTATTTTGTTTACTGCAAGCATAATACACTATAATTACATTAAGTCTTCCACTGCCAATTAATTTTTAATTTGCAAAATTATTTTAATTTACTCTATTCACGCCCTCCTCTAGTGTAAAGGTAGATCTTACCCTCACTTTCACTATGTTAACACATGGAGTGTTGTGTCGACATCATCAAGACTTGTGTTGACACTTAGTCTATTTGTTTCGACACATATGAAGCAATTTACTGAGTGGTTCATGCTGAGTTGTAAAGTCTTTGAGGAATCAACTGTCATGACTGGTGACTCGACAGCTATCATAACCAACAGGTCTGACACCTTTGTCAGAACTGTCAGAAGGTTGTTACAAATCGGATCAGCTGATAATCATGAGAAAACTCTATATAAAGGACTGATCCTTGACAAATAATAAAAATGGATATCGAGATAAAAAAGTGAATCATCCAAAGAGAGAATTCAACAACAAGAAAAGGGGAGACCCTTAAGAAGGCAGATTCTGAACAGTCTGCAAAAGAAGATTTAGATCTTATTCTGAATTCAAGGAAGGAGCTGACAGGAGATCAACTTCTACATCAAGTAAAGTTCAACCTTATTGTGTTCTATCAAGAAACTTTGAAATAGCTAAGTCAGGTTGGATCTGAAGATTCAGTTTATTCAAGCTCACACCAATAGAGAGTTCTATCTGGTGATATCTTAGTATCTCTTAAATAATTAATCTCTTGTTGGATCTTTTGTAAGATCGGAGTTGTAAGCCTGTAATTATAAAGGCTGAGGAAGGGCTGAGTGCCTGAGGTGTAGGACCTGTGATAGTCTGAGTTGTAAGCCTAGTGATAAAGGCTGAGGTTGGGCTGAGGCCTGAGGTAGGATTCTTGGGAAGAATCTGAGGTAAGGCTTGTATAAGTCTAAGCTGTAGGAACCAATCTAGTTCTGAGTTATAAGATCTTTAGATCTGAGTAAGTGGAAGGAAGTTGGGCTGAATCCAATTCTCTACTGGATAGGCGAAGGGGGAAAGTGGATATACCCATACCTTGGGAAACCACAATAAATCTGGTGTATGTTGTGCTGTGATTATTGTATTGTGTATTGAATTATATTATCTGTGCTAAGTTAGAACAAACTAATTGACTAAAATTCTTAAAGATAATTAGAACCTATTCACCCCCCCTTTAGGTGTCTAGGCTCTTGAAATCAAGTCTTTATGTACATACCCAAAATCTGGGGAACCACTATAAATTTTGTGTGTGCTTTGTGTGGCGTGTTTTGAAAGCTTATAACTATTAACTCACAACACCATTAAAGAAGGAAGATCAAGGATCAAGCTTGCTCTCTAGGTGTTTAGCTGCCCTTGAAACTAAATACATCCAAGTGGTATTAGAGGGAGGTTGAACAACATTCCTGAATGGTGACTTAAAGATGGAAGTCTATATTGAACAGCCTCTAGGTTTTGTTGATTCTAACTCACCTGAATTTGTTTATAGACTTATGAAAGCTCTATATAGGTTAAAGCAATCCCCTATAACATGGTATGAGACATTTTATTGCTTCCTCATTGAGAATAAATTCTCAAGGGGGAAGATAGACAAGACCATATTCCTAAGGAAATCTAAGGTCAAGATCATCCTAGTCCAATTTTATGTAGATGACATAATTTTTGGGTCAACTGATGACAATCTTTGCAGAAAGTTTGCCAAACTTATGCAAGTGAAGTTTGAGATGAGCAGTATGGGTGAGCTTAAGTACTTCTTGGGCCTCCAAGTATGGCACACTGAAGATGGATTGTCCATATCATAGTCTAAGTTCACTAGGGAGTTGATTAAAAAGTTTGATATGGAGAATGCCTTCACCATGAAAACTCTCATAGGGTCAAGTATGCCTATAGACAAAGATGAGGCAGGGAAACATGTTGATGAAACTTTGAATAGAGGAATAATTGGCTCCCTTATATATCTTATTGCAACTAGGCCATACATCATGTATGATATATGTGTTTGTGTTAAGTATCAGGCAAGCCCAAAAGAATCTCACTACTCTACTACAAAGAGAATTTTTAGGTATCTTAAGGGTACAATGAAAGTGAGGGTAAGATCTATCTTCACTCTAGAGGGGGGTGAATACAGTATTTTAAAATAATTTACAATAAAAAACTGTAAAGCAGTAGAAGACTTAATTTATGTATATGTGTAAGGTGCTTGCAGTGAAATAAAAACTAAAGCAAGAAATAAGAAATCACACAACACACAGCAAAGTCAAACACACAGCAACCAGATAACACAAAGAGCTATAGTGGTTCCCCAACAACCTGGGTACATCCACTCTTCTACCACCCTAGGTAGGAATCCACTGCAGGAATAGTTAATCAGGTGTCCTGGGCACCAATGAGCTTTTGATAAGGTGCTCAAAAACCAGATCTAGATTTTTTGATAAGGTGTCTTGCCACCACTGAGTTTTAACAAGGTCTCAGAAATCAGTTTCAGAACTTTTGAAGGGAGTTTTGAAAAACCCTTTTACAGGAGAGAAAGGAAAAATAAAGTAGTTTGAAGATGTTCTTCTCTGTCAACAATCTGAGAGAAGACAAGTGGAAGATGTTGCTAAAGCTCCCCCTGAGATCTGTAAGGGTTCAGGAAGGTGAGCTTTGCTAGGGTGATAGGTCTTCAGTTGCTTCAGATCTCCAGCAAAAGATGATTTCAGCAGATGCTGAAATGTGTGATGTCTGGAGTCCTTGATGTTGAAGCTTTTGAACACTTGAGGATTTGGAGGAGTAGAATAGCAGATGATCTCCTCCACAGAAAAGTTCCTTGTGTTCTTGAAGATTTTGACTCAGTGAATATGTATATTCCAAAAGATGAGTTCTTGATCAGTGTATATTTTGATCTCTCTTCTATAACTCTTTTTCTCAATCTGATAATCCTGTATATCTCTTGCCTATCTTATTGTATTGATCTTTTATCTCTTTTTTAAAAACATATTCTGTAGAAGTATATCAGATTCCTACTTAGATGGTCGTTACTCAATCATAAATGACTTCCATAATTGATAACTGTCTCTGGGGAAAGTCCTAAGTAACATTCCTTTTAGCCTTCCTTGAAACTTGCTCCAGATTTCTTGAAATGGCTACAAAATCCTTTGCAATAAATGCAGGAAATAAATCTGAATGAATTCCATAACTATTCTTGAATTTGAATTCTGAAAGCGTCGACCTCTCATAAAAATCGTCGACCTGAGCTCAGAGATTGGATTTATACTAGAGACAGAAAACATTGACCTGAGCTCTACGATCGTCTACTTGAGCTTAGCGACTTGGAAAAAAACTAGAGACAAAGCGTCGATCTGAGCTCGAAGATCGTCGACCAGAGTTCGACGACTTGCAGAATTGAGCTCAGAGAACGTCGAACTGAGTTCGACGTTTCGTCGACCTGAGCTCGACGAGAATTATCTTTGTCTCAGCACTGAATCCTGATCTTTGAATGGTCTTGGGGGCAGCTTCAAACCTAAGTTCTAACCCTTAGACTCATTCTAAATTGACCTTTTCAACTATACAACTAGGTCAAACCAAATTCCTAAAAACATAGTGATCCTTGCCCAAATAAGTAATAGGGTGTTCCAACAATCTCCCCCTATTTGGGTTAGGATTACTATTTACAAGACAAAATAGGAAATAAATAAGCATACAGACAAAGCAAAAGCTAAACCAACAATGACATAGCAGCATGTAGATCACAGATAGAATATCAGCAAGAGATAGATGTTTGTTCAGCTTATAGAAATCACTTCTTCTCATTTCCCTTTTTAAATAGAATTTCCCTGTTAGGATTGAGGGCTTCTCTCTTTGTTCTTCTGTCATCATCTGCACCTAAGGAGGTTTGGGATCTAGGCCTTGGAACTACAGCCTCAGGATGCAGCTTCATATAATCTTCTGGATCAAAGAATTTTCTTAAAGAATATCTCTCTAATTCTATCTTTCTTTGATCTGATAGGGTGGTAATGTTGGAAATGTCTTTGCCTTGCTCTTTGGCCTTTTTCATTTGATCTAGTGCAGCAAGCTCTTTCATTATACCAGTCCATGACAATGGGTTGTTTTCAGGATCTTCAAATGGGACTGGAGGTTAATATCTATTGATTGATTCTGAATCAGTAGGAGTCCTGGTGACAACTGTATCTTTAAGCTTGTAAGGGAAAGGACCTTGAGTAGAATCAATAGGACCTTGTCCTTCCCTTTGTTGTCTGGAGTAAGTTCTGTACTCTCTCTGATTTCCTCTATACTAACCTCTTCTAGAATGATAGCCTCTTTGATATTGTCCTTTAGGTTGATGTCTTTGTGAAGATTGAGAGGAACTGTGCTTTGAAGCAGATGATTGAAAAGCTGAGCCTCCACCAGATCCTGAGTCTGGAGGAGGAGGAGGAGGAAACTGAGAAGATCCTTTCTCATATTTGTCAAGCTTTCTTCTTTTCTTCATAGCCTTTAGCTAATTCTTAGAGTATTACATCCAATGCTCTGTTATCTGCCAGTCATGCAAAATGTAATATGATATATCATTTACATCTTTGGCTTTAGCAGGAGGGAATCTCATCATTGCTTTGCTTCTTGCTTTCCTTTTCTTGGCAATGGTGCCAGAAGAATCATCAGAGTCAGTGTTGAATTTGTCACTATCTGTACTCTAGGGTCTGTCATAGAGATCATCAATCCTTTTTATATACTCCTCTAGTTGTTTGGACTTGTAAGAAGCATCAGCAGCAACATCAGTAGATAACATATCAATATTAGTAGATTCAATAACTTCAGCAGCAGCAGCAGCACAAGCAGAAACTTCCTCAGCCTTAAGAGAACTGATATAAGAGATAATCAGGCTGGGATCACAGACAACAATAGGCATAATTGCCTTAGTAAGGTCTTCAACTCCCTGAGTTGGTAAGCAGCTTCTGTGAAGAAAATCAAATTCAGACAACAGTGACCTGAGGTCCACTGTGAGTACTAGTACTGGAGCTGGAGTAGAAATCTCTATCAGCAGCAATTCCTCAGGAGCAGCAGGCACTACCTCAGCTTCATAGGGCATCTCCCCCTGCCTTGATTCAGTGATAACTGGATCAAGGTACCCCATAGAATGGATTGCCTGAGGAGAAGAGAGAGAGGATAGCCTGTCAGATAACTCCTTTATTGATTTTAGGAGTGGAGCCATGGAGGTCTCCAGCAGGTTTACTAGCTTGGGGGCCAGTATCCTATATAGCTTATCTGCCAAAGCTGATAGATCCACTTGCTCAAGTGTGACTTGAGTAGAGGCGGAGGATGGAATGATTTGGGCTGGTGATGGATGGACTGTGGGAGATGGTATTGTGGATGGTAGGATGGTTGGTTGAGAGATTGGGATGGTGGAGATAGATGGTATGGGTGTTAAGATGGATGGTGTGAAGGATGGTTGAGTAAGAATATCATGCAGGAGTTGTTGATATGAAGAGGTAGAGGGAAGCTCAGCAGGTGAGGAAGGGGAAGCATCAATGAAGGAATCTTCCAAAATGTTGAAGGATGGAATGTCAAGAGGTGGATAGTAGTGGAGTGGATGGAATTGTTCTGAGGTGGCTGGAGTTGAAATTGGTGATGAAATGGTAATGGGGAGGAGATGGATGTGGAGATGGTTGATGTGGAGGTGGAGGTAGAAATAGCAGGAGGTGGAGAAGGAGGAGAAGAGGTGGAGGCAGGCAATTCCTCAATGAGGGCAGGGGCCTGAGGGGAAGAGACTGCAATAGACCTTGTGCCTGAAGCAGTGGTAGTCCTGGTTGGCTTGATAATCTGCCTGTCCCATTTACCAAACAGGGAACAGGTTAGCCTTTTTGATGCATTGATGTGCATCCCATTTGATACTAGCAGTTCAGGGCACCTGGAGTGCAGGAATACCCCTAAGATCCTCCCAAAGTTCACAAAACTTTTGTTTATTTTCTTATTTATCAAATCAAAGAAAATGGCTCCCCAGTTCAAGTGTTTCTTATCCACTAGGGCTCCCATCAAACAGAACTAATGCCTGGATATGGTATCATGTGCTGAGTGCTTTGCTAGTAGCACTTTCCCCACAACATCAGCAAGAAATCTAAATTCAATAGATAAGTTCTTTTTCAATAATTTGTTAGGGTTTTCTGCAGAGTGACCCATTCTGTCTAACATTGAAGCAAATTCCTCTCCCGAAAGTTCAACAGAATCATCTCCAGTACTCAAATGAAATACTTCAGTCAGGAGAGTAGGTGATAATGATACCCGAGTCCCGCTGATAGTACCAACAGGGGTATTCTGATCTAGATTATGTGCTGTAAATACCCATTCCTTAATCTCATCTGCGGCGATCTTCATCCTGGTGGACATTATATGCACTAACTGTTGTTCTCGGAAAAGTTCTAGAATGTCTTTGAAAACCTTATCGCTGCCGTCAAACGAATCCATATCTATATCAAATCCTGTATCAAATTTCATCTTGGCGAGAGCGGCAACATTCACGGCCATTATATACCTGCAAAAAGTAACAAACACAACCAAGTGCAGTAGAGTTTGGAGGGAAAGAAAAAGTTTGGAGAGAGTATGAAAGCGCAAAAGAAGAACGACGGCGAAAGAATGATTTTATGTTAGGGTTCGACACCGGAAAGGAAAGACCGTTGAACTTCATTCGACGATCTGGGCTTCTAATGGAATCTGAAGAGTCTTCAATAACGTCGATCTCCGTTCGACGATACTGGAGAACGTCGATCTCCGATCGACCAAAAGAAGATTGCCTAGCACTATCTGGAAAACGCTGAACTCTGGTCGACGCTATTGGAAAGCGTCGATCTCTATTCGACGCTTTTTGGGAAAAAACGTCGAGCGCAGTTCAAAGACAAAAAAAAAGCTACAGACACTAGAAAGTACAAGTTTTTAGCCTAGTCTTGGTCTGTTTTTAGAGTTTTAAACTCTTGGGATTTATTTTAAACTTCCTCCATCTAACATTCCTAACTGATTTAGGAAGAAGGTATGTTTCTTTTAATCCAAAGGTTTGGTGAAAATATCTCCCCTTTGCAAATCAGTTGGGATATATTGAATTTCAATTTTATTTTTCTCAACATTATCTCTTAAGAAGTGATGCCTAATCTCTATGTGTTTTGTCCTACTATGGAGGACTGGATTTTGTGCTATAGAAATAGCACTGGTGTTATCATAAAATATTTTTGACCCTTCTAAGTTGTAGCCATAGTCTAGGAGCTGGTTTTGAATACACAGAATCTGTGAGCAACAACTGCCTGCTGCCATGTATTCAGCTTCAGCAGTTGAAGTGGACACAGATGTCTGTTTCTTACAGAACCAGGAGACAAGTCTGTCACCAAGGAACTAACAAGTTCCACTAGTGCTTTTCCTGTCTACTCTACATCCAGCATAATCAGCATCTAAAAATCAAGTTAATTCAAATCCTGAGTCTTTTGGATACCAGAGGCCTAGATTTGGACAACTTTTTACATACCTAAGAATCCTCTTAACTAATGTTAGGTGTAACTCTCTAGGGATTACTTGGAATCTAGCACATATACATGTAGCAAACATTATATCAGGTCTACTAGCTGTAAGGTACAATAGAGAGCCAATCATTGCTCTATATGTTGTCTGATCAACATGTTTTCCATGTTCATCAACATCTAATATAGCATTGGTAGGCATAGGGGTTTTCATACAAGATGCTTCAGACATACCAAATTTCTTAACCAGTTCATTTGCATACTTGGTTTGAGAAATGAATATGTGTTCAGCATGTTGTTTGACTTGCAATCCTAGAAAGAAGGAAAGCTCACCCATGCTACTCATTTCAAATTTAGAGTGAATCAGGTTGGAAAACTCTTTGCACAAATTTTAATCAGTAGAACCAAAGATAATATCATCTACATATATTTGTACTAGTAGGGTATGGGACTTATGGGTTCTAATAAAAAGAGTTTGGTCTACTCTACCCCTTATAAAATCATTTTTCAGAAGAAAACATGCTAAGGTATCATACCATGCTCTAGGAGCTTGCTTGAGGCCATATAATGCTTTATGTAATTTGAAAACATGGTCAGGATAAGTTGAAGAGATAAAACCTAGAGGTTGTCTAACATAGACTTCCTCTTTTATGTCTCCATTGAGAAATGCACTCTTCACATCCATTTGGTATACCTTGAAACCTTTGTGAGCTGTATAAGCTAGGAATATTCTTATGGCCTCTAACCTTGCAACTGGTGCAAAGGTTTGGTCATAGTCTATTCTTTCTTCTTGAGAATAACCATGAGCAACTAGCCTTGCCTTGTTCCTTACAATAACTCCTTGATCATCAAACTTGTTTCTGAACACCCACTTTGTTCCAACAATTGAGTGATCCTTAGGCCTTGGCACTAGTTCCCAAACTTGATTCCTCTCAAATTGATGTAGTTCCTCTTGCATAGCAATGATCCAGTGTGGATCTTGTTCTGCATCTTGAATTGATTGAGGTTCAACTTGAGATAGAAAGCAAGTATGCATCAGGTTCTGGTTAACCTGATTTCTGGTTTGCAAACCAGTTGAGATGTCTCCAATCACTTGGGAGATTGGGTGATCTCTTGTTGTTACTAAATCAACAGGGCGTGTTGATTGTTCACCAACCTATATTGTTGTTTCCTCTTGTGGAACAACAACTGGCTCTTCAAGATGGTTTTCTCCAAGATGTTGAACACCAAAATGTTGAGTATCCTCTTTATCTTCACTGATTTCTTCTCCCTGCTGGATAGGTGGATGTGTTGAATCCTTTTTCACAATATGTAACCTGTCCAAATTTTCTGAAAGAGAGTGTACCTGCAATGGTTCTATGGTAGAAGTAGACTTCTCCTTATAAAACATATTAGTCTTATCAAAAGATACATGAACAGATTCTTCAATTTTCAGAGTAGATTTGTTACACACCCTATAAGCTTTACTGATCATGGAGTATCCCAGAAACACTCCTTCATCAGCTTTAGCTTGGAATTTTGCTAAATATTTCTTGTCATTATTGTGAATATAACAAATGCAACCAAAAATTTTGAAATAGTCTACTTTAGGTTTCTTCCCTTTGAGCAATTCATAGGGAGTCTTGCCCTTCAGTTTATGTATTAGACTCCTGTTCAACACATAGTTGGAGGTGTTCACTGCCTCAGCCCAAAATGATAGAGGTAGGTGAGCATCTGTCAATAATGTAGTAGCAGATTCAATTAGGGTTATATTCTTCCTTTCAGCTACCCTATTTTGTTGAGGAGTTCTAGGAGTTGAGAAAGTATACATGATCCCTTCACTTTGACAGAACTCTTGCATAAGAAGAGAATCAAACTCTGTTCCATGATCACTTCTGATTAGGGCAATGTGAGTATTGAACTCAATCTGTATACATTTGAGAAACTCTGTAAAATACTTAAAGTTATCAGACTTCTTCCTCAGAAAGAATACCCAAGTGAATCTAGAGAAGTCATCTGCAATCACTAAGGTGTAAGATTTCCCTCCTAAGCTTTGTACTGTAATGGGTCCAAAAAGATCCATGAGTAACAGATACACAATCCTAGGTGAATCACTCTTATTAAGTGACTTAAAACTGTTTTTAGTTTGCTTGTCTAATTGACAAGCCCTGTAGAGTCCTTCCTTCTTGTAGGGTCCAAAAGGTAGTCCTCTAACAAGGTTGTCCTTGGAAAGCCTAGCAATGGTTCTAAGGTTTAAGTGTCCTAGTCTCTTATGCCATAAATCATTTGGTTTGCAGACTGAATTAAATAAGCAGATATCTATGTTGGTTGAAAGGAAATCTACAAGATAAATGTTACCTTTCCTTTTACCTGTTAACACTGTTGTGTTATCCTCTGACATGATCTTGCATAAGGATTTGTTGAAAGTCACTTGATATCCTTCATCATAGAGTTGACTGATGCTGATTAGGTTGTGCTTAAGTCCTTCTACATAAGCCACCTTCTTGAATGTGACTGAGCCAATCTGAACAGCATTATATCCTTTTGTTTGACCAAAGTTTGAATCACCAAAAATCACTTTGGGTCAAAGTTTGGTTCTGAAGGATGTTAGGTTCTCCTTGTTCCCTGTCATGTGCTTTGAGCACCAACTATCCAGATACCATTGTTGGTTCATTACTGGATAGGTCTTCACCTGCACATAAACAGCTTATATGTTTTTGACCCAGTTTACCTTGGGTCTAGGTTGATAACCTTTAAACTCAGAAATAAAAGAAATCCTAAGCTGACTCTTATAGCCTTCAGGATGGTATCTCCAAGGAGGCACTATCCATTCAGTATAAGGGTTGAAGCTTTGGGATGGGGGACTTCTAGGGTTGATTTTAAATTTACCTCTGAAAGAATGTTCAAAGCTCTGAGCTCCGTTAGACGATCGTTGAGCTGAGTTCGACGATCTTGTTTTTGATCGTCGAGCTTCGTTCGAAGATCGACTATACTAGAGTTCAAAGTTCAGAAGTCGTCGATCTGAGTTCGACGATCCAGCCTGAGATCGACGAGCTCTGTTCGACGATCGTCGACCTCTATTCGACGTTTTCTGTTGAACTTTGTTTTCCTTAGGTAAATCAGGATTCTTCCTAGCTACCTCTACAACACCCTTTCCTTTATCAGAAATAAATTTAATTGGGGTTGTTAATATTATAGGTTCGCTGGATGAAGCACCCAAGTCCAGTGTACTATTGAATCTTGAGTTCACTGTGCTTGTGATCTCCATCAGTCTGATGCTTCTCCCATTAAGGGATTCTTCAAACTTCTTTGCCTGGGATAGCTCACTTTTTAGTGAAGCTATCTCCTCCCTACAGTATTCTAACTCCTCAGAGAGTTTGAGGTTTTCTGATTTTAAGGTGCTATGTTCAGACAATTGATTTCTGAGAGATATAATCTCTTTCTCAGACTTTAACAGGTCTAAACAAAGTGCCTAAATTCAGATCTAAAGTCCTCTGAATCAAAGTCAAAGGAGTCTATTACCTGGTCTTCTTCAGTTTGAGTTTCAGATTCTGAATCTGATCCTTGTTCTGCATCAGAATTTTGCTGAGAGGCATTGATAGCCATCATGCAGAATTCCTTTTCTTCAGCATCATCTTCATCATCACTTGAGCTTGATGAAGCCTCTGATTCTTCTTCAGTTTCACTCCAGCTTTCTGCTACAAATCCCTTCCTTGTATGTTTATTTTTTCTGGAGGAGGATTTGTTGTAGTTGTTTCCCATGAAGTCCTTGTCTTTTCTCCTATCTTTCCTGTCCTTCTTGTCCTTATTCTGATTTTCTGGACAGTCAGGCACAATATGGCCTGGTTTCCTGCATCCAAAACAGATTATTTCTTTATTATTTGACTTGTCATATCTTGGCTTCTCATGCCCTATGGATGACCTCTTTCTGAAATCTTTCCTGGCCATCTTGTTGAATCTTTTGGCCAGCAAGCTCATCAATTCTTCATTGCCTATGACCTTGTCTTCAGGCAGATCTTCTGTAGCTTTGAATGCTATTGTCTTCTCCTTCCTGACAGCTGGAGAAGCAACCTTTTGTTCTTCCTCTCTATTCTTGATGAGCAGCTCATAAGATTTGAGCTTGCCCAAAAGAGCCTCTGTGGTGATCTCACTTAGGCTTCTGGCATCCTTGATTGGCCAGATCCTTGAGTCCCAAGTGCTAGGGAAGCACATAAGGATCTTGTCATTTAATTCAGTTAGAGAGATCTCCTTGTCCAGTGTTTTTAATTCACTAACTATTAGGCTGAGTCTGTTGTACATGTCAGCCACTGATTCAGTTTCTCCCTTCTTGAAATTCTCATATTGGGATATGTGATGGGATCTCTTATCCTTCCTTTCATTAGCAGATCCAGATACAATTTCAGAGAGCTTATCCCATATGTCTTTAGCTGAGTAGCATTAAGATACCTTTTAGAATATCTCATCAGACATAGTCTGAGCAAGAATATTCATAGCCTTTGCATCTGCAACTTTACACTTCTTTATTTCTGCATCTGTTCCTGAGGGAGGTGGAACATCACTTGTGCTTGTGGTCTCTGGAGGTCTTGGACAAACTGTCAAAACAGAATTAAAAATGTCTTCATCAATAGAATTCATGTAAAGTCTAATCCTTGCCTTCCAAAGTGCAAACTTGGAAAGGTTGCACACTGGAGGTCTGGTGCTAGCATAGTCTTTGTTCTGTGCCATGGTTTTGTATGAAAATAAATATAATATAAAAAGTAATAACCCTCTATAGAAGATTTATCTTATCAAGGATCTTTTGGTTCAGGTGTTAGCTTGTTCAACCAATCTGTTGAAGATTCAGTTATTGAGTAACCAACCTCCCTCTGATACAAATTGAAAGTGAGGGTAAGATCTATCTTCACTCTAGAGGGGGGTGAATACAGTATTTTAAAATAATTTACAATTAAAAACTGTAAAGCAGTAGAAGACTTAATTTATGTATATGTGTAAGGTGCTTGTAGTGAAATAAAAAACTAAAGCAAGAAATAAGAAATCACACAGCACACAGCAAAGTCAAACACACAGCAACCAGATGACACAAGGAGCTATATTGGTTCCACAACAACTTGGGTACATCCACTCTTCTACCACCCTAGGTAGGAATCCACTACAGGAATAGTTGATCAGGTGTCCTGGGCACCAATGAGCTTTTGATAAGGTGCTCAAAAACCAGATCTAGATTTTTTGATAAGGTGTCTTGCCACCACTGAGTTTTGACAAGGTCTCAGAAACCAGTTTCAGAACTTTTGAAGGGAGTTTTGAAAAACCCTTTTACAGGAGAGAAAAGAAAAAGAAAGTAGTTTGAAGATGTTCTTCTCTGTCAATAATCTGAGAGAAGACAAGTGGAAGATGTTGCTAAAGCTCCCCCTAAGATCTGTAAGGGTTCAAGAAGGTGAGCTTTGCTAGGATGATAGGTCTTCAGTTTCTTCAGATCTCCAGTAAAAGATGATTTCAGCAGATGCTGAAATGTGTGATGTCTGGAGTCCTTGATGTTGAAGCTTTTGAACACTTGAGGATTTGGAGGAGTAGAATAGCAGATAATCTCCTCCACAGAAAAGTTCCTTGTGTTCTTGAAGATTTTGACTCAGTGAATCTGTATATTCCAAAAGATGAGTTCTTGATCAGTGTATATTTTGATCTCTTTTCTGTAACTCTTTTTCTCAATCTAATAATCCTGTATATCTCTTGTCTATCTTATTGTATTGATCTGTTATCTCTTTTTCAAAAACATATTATGTAGGAGTATATCAGATTCTGACTTAGATGGTCGTTACTCAGTCATAAATGACTTCCATAATTGACAACTGTCTCTGGGGAAAGTCCTAAGTAACATTCCTTTTAGCCTTCCTTGAAACTTGCTCTAGATTGCTTGAAACGGCTACAAAATCCTTTGCAATAAATGCAGGAAATAAATCTGAATGAATTCAATAACTGTTCTTGAATTTGAATTCTGAAAGCGTCGACCTCTCAGAAAAATCATCAACCTTAGCTCAATTATCGTCGACCTAAGCTCAGAGATTGGATTTATACTAGAGACAGAAAACGTCGACCTGA
This sequence comes from Platanthera zijinensis, assembly GCA_039513925.1. Classification (NCBI taxonomy): domain Eukaryota; kingdom Viridiplantae; phylum Streptophyta; class Magnoliopsida; order Asparagales; family Orchidaceae; genus Platanthera; species Platanthera zijinensis. The sequence continues at coordinate 169,261,261 of CM077090.1, forward strand.
GCTCTACGATCGTCGACCTAAGCTAAGCGACTTGGAAAACAACTAGAGACAAAGCATCGATCTGAGCTCGAAGATCGTCGACCGGAGTTCGGCGACTTGCAGAATTGTAGCTCAGAGAACGTCGAACTGAGTTCGATGTTTCGTCGACCTGAGCTCGACGAGAATTGTCTTTGTCTCAACACTGAATCCTGATCTTTGAATGGTCTTGGGGGAAGCTTCAAACCTAAGTTCTAACCCTTACACTCATTCTAATTTGACCTTTTCAACTATACAACTAGGTCAAACCAAATTCCAAAAAATATAGTGATCCTTGCCCAAATTAGTAATAGGGTGTTCCAGCACACACCCAATCTTGGCCTTTGGTACCTTAGAAATAGGTATTATGAACTAACAGGCTATTCATATGCAGATTTTATAGGTTGCAAAAAGGATAAGAAGATCACATCAGGCACTTATCAGTTCTTGGGAGGAAGACTACTGTCTTGGAGCAGCAAGAAGCAGACCAGTATTGCAATCTCAACATCTGAGTTTGAGTATATCTCAGCAGGTAGCTATTGTGCACAGTTGCTGTGGATCCAACATCAGCTCTAGGAATATAACCTTTAGATAAGTAGAACCCCTATATTCTATGATTCTACTAGTGCAATCTCAATTGCTATGAATCCTATCTCTCATAGCAGGACTAAGCATGTTGAGATTAGGTATAATTTTATTAGGGGCTTGTGGAAAAGGAAGATATCTATCTTAAGTTTATCCTCACAGGTAAGCAAGTGGCTGATATCTTTACTAAGCCACTAGATGAAGTCAAGTTCAACTCCTTCAAGTTTGAATTGGGTATATTAAACTTGGTATAGCTTCAGTTGCTCCATATAATATATCTGTTGTAGAACTCACCTTTCTTGTAGGTAGATAAGACTTTCAAGTGATATCAAGTTGTATCAAGACTAAGATGGAGTCAAGTGTCTAGTAAAGAGAAGAGAGCAGATGTTCCAGTTGAGGGGGAGCAAATCCAGCAAGTTATAGGAACAAGTTCAGCTTCTTTTTAAGTGGCAGCAAGCAGCTGCAATAGTGAATCAAAGATCATCACAGCTGATCAGCAGGTCCTCAAGACTATGCACAGTCTAAGGAGGAGACTAACCCTAGTGGATGGATGCTACTATGAAGTCATTGCTACTGCTAAAAAGACATGATGTTGTAGGAGAAGAGGAAAATCCAGCACCTCCCTGACTACAACTACATTCTGCAGAAGTTTTCAGTGGTATGAGGAATGGAATTAGCTCAAGCGGATAACTAATAGTTGCCAACTCATGTGGATCAATGGACCACTCTAGAGTCAAGTGGTTTCAGTAATGTGTTGTATCGGTTCTATCAACACAAAAGGTATGACATCTAGTCAAGTAGTTTGATCACTAGGATAATATCTTAAGTGGCATCAACACAAGATATTGGCTTGGATCAAGAGTAAATTTCTCCCTTGATCCTATTACCTCCCTCATTAGGAAATTTAAAAAAAAAGTATCCAGAAAGTGGGAGAGGTAGACAATACCATAAACCCTAAAGATGGAGGAGTAGAGCAATACTTGCCAGATAAGGGGAGATTGTGGGCAAAATATGCCCAGGGGGCGATGTGGAAGCAATACTTGACATGATCAGGTCTTTTTAAGTAAGTGCATGTTACCTGAAAACATTCAGGTAATATGAGAAAAGCATTGTTAATCCATTTCACTTTATGTTTCCACCCTCAAGTAGTTTTAGGAAAGTCCTCTACATAAGTGTTAAGTATTGAGGAGTCTTGTAAGCTGCTTTAAATTTTCAAGTTGTATCAGAGGGAGGTTGCTTAAGAAGGACTTAACAGTCTGAGTGATCTCCAAGGGTAGCTACAAGTACAATACTTATGGGTTCAGGAGAGAACCATAAGGAGCTGGGTTCCATGAAGCTTCCTATCTGAAGGAATGAGAGTTTTGGAATCTGGAAGGAGAGGGTAAGATTATTCATGGAAGCATCTGACCCAAGGATCTTTATTACTATCAAGGAGGGACCTTTTATCCCTATAAAGGTCTCAGTTCTGGATGCAATATTCCAGACACCAAAGAAATATTCAGAGCTGACTAGGGATGAAGACATCTTGGCAACCATGGACAAGAGGGCACAGAACATCATTGTCAGTGCTATAGATGACTCAACCTTTCATAATCTTATTTACTGCCAGACCTCCAAGGAGATGTGGGAAACTTTGGTGCTCTATATGGAGGGAACTGAAGAGGTTAGATATGATAGGAAGTCCATGCTCAACCAGATGTATGAGACTTTCGGGCATTCCAAGTGAGAGAGCATAGTTGTTTGCTATGAAAGATTCTTCAGGATAGTAAATGAGCTGAGGACCTATGGGAGGATCTTCAGTCATTATGAGCTTAATGATAAGTTCCTGAGGTCACTCAGTAATGATTGGGACACCAAGATATGTGCCATCAGATAGGCGACAAAGCTAGCTGATACTCCTCCCCATACACTATTTGGAACGTTGCTCTCTTATGAGATGCAGCTGGCTACCAGGAAAGAGGAGGAGACCATCGACAAATCCCAGGCCAAGGAAAAGTCTTTGGCCTTCAGAGCAGACAGCACCAAGAAGAGCAAGGAGAGGATTCCCTCTCCTCTAAGAAGTACTGTTGACTCAGATAGCACGGGGCCAAGTTCATCAGACTACAGCAGCTCTGATGAAGAATTTGTTGTCTTCTCCAGGTAGTTTTAAAAACTGATGAAGAGTGTTACGGATTGTATCCACAATTACCTGGATTTGAAGAAGCCTCCTGTCAAGCTAAGATGAATTCACAATGTATTTGATGATATGTCTTCAAGTTATGCTTCCAGTTATTCCACGCTAAGTACACACCAATGTTAGGGTACAGTGGGTCAATATACACGGGTCTGCGCAATGTAATCCCTCCTTGAACAGATCAGTGTGTTGGCTTACGTGTACTCTCTCTATTGGAGTGTACTTATTTTCAAGTACAGGGCTGAGATTGATCGAGAGCTGAAGAGGAGCAATGATGGGTCAAAGACCAACTCATGGGAAGAAAGACGAAGATTCGTCTAAGTTAAATTCGATGGGAATCACTAAGTGATTCTCGCTAATTCGATGGGAATCACTAGTGATTCTCGCCGAATCGTCGAGAATCACTCGCTGATTCCCGCCGACTGCATCCGGCTGACTAAACGCCTTCAAGAATTCTGCTAAGTCAGAATCAATAAGTGATTCTCGCCGAATCATCGAGAATAACTCTACATTCTCACCGATTCGTCGAGAATGGTTTTGATTCTCGTCGATGCACTCCGGATGGAAAGCTTTTCAGCTAAAAATTCTACGAAGGATAATTCGACGGGAATCATAAGTGATTCTTGCCGATTCATCGAGAATCACCAATGATTCCCGCCGAATTTACCTTAGGCGAATTTTCTCTGCTCGCTGGACTGAACCATGATGCTGGGCGCTGATTAGACCAGGCTTGGGGTTTCTCCTTATAGGGCCCACAATGGTCTTTTAGGGTTGATCTACAGTATAAATACCCACGAATTTGAACTAACAAGGTAGCTAAAAAAACGAAAACGGAACACGGACGCCGAGCGTGACCTAGCCGATCGCGGACTTCCTTCCATCGCCATCGCCGCTCGCAAGCTGTCGCCGCTCGAAGATAGTCCTCGCCGCTGATCTAAGAAGTCCTCTTTGATCGTCCGGCGACAGAACCGAGGCTAAGCTTAGCGTCTCACGTTTCTATCTTGAGATCCTTTGTCTCTTGATTTGTTGAACGGGAATATTTCTTCCCTCCGAATCGATTGAGATGATTGATCCGAGTAAGATCATTGGTAGACCTTGCTTGCCTCGTCAAGAAGTTTGGATCTACAAAGCATCGTCGCCGCATTCACTTGCCATCGCCGATCTCGGGAAGATCCTCTCCAAGAGAGTGCTCCGATCGTGGACTCTTCGTCTTCATCAAGAAAGCTTCATTGAACGAAGAGGGACATCGGGTTCTCCAAACGTAGTTTGTATTTCTTGTACATTATATTTTAACTTTGTTGTAAAGGAACTTTGATTCCTCGTTGTAGGGTTGGGGGCAACTCGTGGTAGAGGAGTAATGACTCCTTCGGGTGGAAGGGTTTCTTCCATAGTGTGAGGATTTAATTTCAATCCATTTGGTGAAGTGACCGAGTCATCCTTTGTTGGGAGATAGGTCGAAGGGGGAGAGTGGACGTACCCAAATCGGGGAACCACTATAACTGCTTGTGTGTTTCTATGTTGTGGTTGTTTTTTTTCTTGTGCAGGTTAATTTTTAATTCCGCAAAAGACTGCAAATCACCTATTCCCCCCCATTGGTGAAGATAGTTTACACTAGATAACTTTCAAGTGGTATCAGAGGGAGGTTACTCGTCAATAAGGTTAACACCTTGAGTAAGATCCCGACTCTAGTGTCAACAAGAAGATAAGACTCAAGCATGGAGCTATATTCTGATGTCTCTCCTCTGAGACTCCCTGCTTGCATAACGGAGTATTACCCCATCTGTAAGATGAGAGTTATGTTTCATCTTGAGGCCATTGACCCTCGCACATCATTTATTATGGAAGAGGGTCCCTTCATTCCCATGAAGGCTTCCGAATCTGGAAAAGATCTCCAAATCCCCAAGAGTCCCGAAGAGATATCTGAGACTGAGCTCTCACTTTTCAAACTAGACAAGCTGATTCGTCAGATCATCACTGACGTTTGGTCTGGATCATATCGTTCAAGATTGGACAAGTGTAAGACTGCAAAGTCTATGTGGCAAACTATCTCTGACCTCATGGGGGGAACAGAGACAGCTGGGACTGGATGCCAACAAGAGGATGAAGCCTATGTGGGGGTCCACATCTCTGAAGATGAAAGTCAAGACAAATCTCTCAATATCAGGGCTCCCGTGTCTCTATCTTAGACTGAAGAAGAGATTGATGAATGCAGTTCTGATGAAGATGATACATCAGTCTCTGTAGAGCTTAACGCTAACCCTGATCATCATAATCAGGATCAGGTATCTTTCTCATCTTGCTCCTTGCCTCTTGAACCTCCTGAAGACAGGAGAAGTTTAGAGGGTTGCCCATCATGTGATGCAAGGGAGATGGATAGCGTCAATCAAAGGATTGAAAATCTTGATTCCCTTGAGAGTGCCCTTCAAAAGAGCAACTTACTTGTTGAGGAACAAGCTAAGGAGATTGCTCAGTTGAGGACCATGATGGATCTCCAATTGGAATCCATCAAGGTGAAAGACTCAAAAATCTCAGATCTAGAGTTTTCTCTAGAAACCGAGAAGAAAATAGTATCTAACTTTTCCAAGGTAGATGCTATCAAGAGAAAGGGAGAAAATGGGTGGATCTCACGAATTATAAAATCGTGGAGAAATGGGGAAACTATTTTCAGACCCCCCACACCGAGTAGGAAGGGCACACATTATGCTTTCAGGTATGACCATAAGAACAACTATGGTCACTGTAAGAGTAATCATCCCTCATGTGGAGATACCCACAATACAAGAGCTGTTATAGCTACCCATGAGATAATACCCAAGGCTCATCATGAACTCTTTGTATTCTCGGCCTCAGCCCCAACTCGTCATGAAATTGCAAGAACCAGCTCTCACTGCATCTCTTACCACCCTAGGACACAGGAAAAAGAGGTTGGGAAACATGTAGTAAGTAACCATGGGGCCCCCGGATGTGTGCTGAATGAAAAGAAGGCACCACCTCCCAGGCCTCGTGACACTCACCATATGTTTTCTATCCACCCTCCCTCGTGTCTTGGTGGAAAGGTAAAATCTATTAGCAGAACCTGCTCTATCCCAGTCAGACCAAATATCGTGACTACCTCAGTCAGTAGATAAGGTCAGAAACGGAGATACAACATTCATGATTGTTGGTGCTGTGGCAAAGTGGGTCACTTTGCCATAGATTGTTGGCACAATCCCTCTGTGCCAAGGGAAAGGGTATGTCCACTTCCTTTGGGAAGAGCTAGCCTTCCTAACAGGAATCCTGTAGGAAGGCATTCGACATTTTATGATGACAAGAACCTAGGACCCAATACATATTGGGTTCCTAAGGTACGGTAATTCTTTTTCGCAGGATAGTCTAGGTTCCCGTAAATATGATGGGAACTAGACATGAGATGTTCCAAGAATGATATGGAACAAGTATATGGGATAAGAGATAGTGCTAACTACAATGGCCTACTCTAATTGGACACCTGGTGTACCTCAAATAGAAGATCTGAATGATTAATTTAATGATCCCAGGTACACGCATTCAGTTTCGATTCTTGAGTCATATTATATAGATGCTTATATATATATATATATCCACACGAATATGTCGATTCTTCTTCTAAAAGTAAATGGTTATATATATATACACATATATGTTCACACACCTGATGAAAGGACGCAATAGTTAAATGATCCTTAGTTAAAATCTGAAGAATTCCTTTTAGTTACATATATAATTAATAATGTATTTCAATGGGTATCAATAAGTCCATTTGAAATTCAAGGAGTGTGTGCCAGTGGCTATAACGAAAATTCTACACTTTTGAATCACCTAGAATTACTCAGTAATTATTTCTAGGGTTAATATCCCTTCAACTCGATCTAGGTAGTATGACCAAGAAATAAAAAGAGGCAAAGGTTTGACATTGAAATAGACAACTCGGAGTTCGAAAGGTTCGAAATTAACATGCCCTTTATAGAATTTGCTGAAATCCCGTCGACTTCCCACGATTCGGAAGAAATAAATAGTGTAACCACTGTACGACTCTTCACATTCCAAAATTGCTGAAATCCCGTCGACTTCCCCGATACCTCGCCGATTCCCGCCGATCGTGCAGAAGCTCCTCCCGTGCTTTAATCGCCCATGTTCTCCGTCACCCCTACGTGCTCCCGTCGACGACATCCTCTGGACGCAAGGATCGTGCAGTGCTTCCATCATCTCCCTATCAGTTTTCCCTCTCCTGACGACACTCATTCCAGTCGCCAATGTCCAGCCGCAAGCCACTCTCTCTGCTCTGCGCTAGGGTAACGTCCATTCATCCCTGAAGTATCTTGTCTAGTATAGCTCCTAAAACTAGAATTTCTGATAGGGTTTAGTCCCTTGGACGTTACCTGTTTAGGTGTGCAATGTCTCCTAGAACAACAATTGGGCTCCTCACTGGGAGTGAACTGGTTAGGACGGGCTTCTCACATGCCTCTGATGAGTTCAGAAACATTATCCTGATGCTTGAAGAAGCCAGACTTTCCTTCATCCTGGAGCATCCGTGCAAGATCCATGATAAAGAAGTGCTTGAATTCTTTGCAACGGTAAAGCTACGGCATGAGGATACGGTGATCAAGAGTAAGATTACTGGCCTACGGATCAAGATGTCTGCTGGAAAATTGTCACGATAGTTGAAGCTTACCAGTTTTGAACAAGAAGACTACCTGGAGGAAGATGATCGTGCCAGGACTCTCCTGTTCTATGGACTTGCTCGAGGGACTAAGTGTATCAAGCGGAAGGAAATGAATGAGGAAGGGAAGCTCCTATCTGATATCATTGGGAAAGTCCTGATCTGCAAACCAGGCTTCCATGATCATATCTCTGGTGATATGTTCAAAATCTTGGTGGCCATAGTATGTAGAAAAAGATACAACTGGGGGGTCATGCTGTTTGAGAAAATTAAAGATACTCTACGAACCCCCAATTTTGGAAGGATCATCAGCCTGTACCTCAATCAGCTGGATGGAGACAAGTTTGACATGAGTAAGGGAGTTCCTCTCCATTACTTGAAGAAAATGGATTCCAGTGTATTTGACAGATGGGAAAGGAGGATTGGTCAAGAAGGTGTAGCTGAAGCCCATGATGAACCCTTGGCTGATGCCCATGAGGATGAAGATAATAGAGCTCCAGAATACCGAGATCCCTTGGATGAACCCAGTGACATTCTTGATCTACATGCAGGAACTGAGGGGGAGTCGTCACCCGTTCCTACTGATATACTCAGGACAGATATCTCAGTTCTGGATCATGCTGAGGTAGTTTCTGACATCTCTCAGATTGCAAAAGATGCCGTTGATACCCTTGCCACTGATCAAGTTGATGAGGAGGAAGACGAGGAGGACATCGACAATGCTGCAATTGATAATGATGATATAGAAGATGAGGCTGCTGAAGAAGTGGATGATGTAGTTGAAAATGAAACGACCTTTAGGGAGATGGTGGAGATGGTGGAGCTACGGGGTAATGTTCAATTCCCCTCTGAGGAACAGGCTCCTTTGGAAGTTCCTGAGACATCTGGTGTAGCAATGGAGGGGGAGTCCTCTCAGCAGAGGATGATAAGCATTCATGAGAAAACTACAGAGGCTGCCCCTATCCCCCCATTGGAGACTGTGAACTTATCAAGCTCTCCCAGTGACTCTACAGAAGAGCACGACCAAGGCATGCCTCAGGGTTATCCACTAAGACCCAACCTGGCAAATCACACGGTGAATATCATTCAAGGTATAGTGGATGAACTGAAAACTTCTTTTGAACAATCACACAACAAAGTGCTAAAACGAATTAAACAATCCTAGGAGCTAATGCTTAAGAATGTTGTGGAAATAAATCATAAACTGTATTTGATGGAACAGAAGTTTGATGCCAAGTATGCAAAGGCAGGCACTGCAGTAAATCTTCTAATGCAAGGACTCCAGAAGAACACGGCTGATCTAGCGGTGGTGAACCAAAATGCATATGTTGTGGCTAACAACATCAAGCTATTCGATGCCAACATGGTGACTCTCAATGTAAATCAGACTTCCCTTCTAACTGAGTTCACTAAGACTGCACAGCATATAGATGAGTCACTGCATTCTTATGCAAACTCCATTGCCCTCGAAGCCAAAAAGGGGGAGAATGAATATACAGCTAAGATGGCAGGGCTAGAACAGATTATGGTTGACAACTTCAAACAATCAAATAAGTATGTTTTTGATAGCTGTCACTGGCTAGTTCAGCAAGCTTCCGGTATATAAATTCCAATTCCGATTCCTTCTCCTGATGAGGTTACTACTGTTGTTGATAATGTTCCAAGTGTTGAGGAGGCTCCCCTGAGTGAAGCTGAGGTCAGGAAGGCTGCCAGGGCCGCTGGCAAGGCTACTCTCAGGGCCATGTTTGACCAGGAACCCATAGCGAAAGGAAAAAGAAAACTCCAAGAAGGGACGTCCAAAGAGACTCCAACTGAGAAGAAAGTAAGATTGAAGGAGAGTGAAGTGTGAAATGAACAATGGAGCCCTACATCGAGGAGCATTATTTTGGACACCTTTATGCTACAACAGCGGGGGGAAATTAATAGAAATGAAGTATACAGTCAGTATGAGTGGGAGATGCACAAGGTGTATGAGGCGAAAAGAAGCATATTCTTCAGGTCTAACACTGTGCTACATAAAGCTCCTCCACCCAGATACTATCCGAAGCCCAAGGAATATTTTGAGAGACAAAGCAAGAAGTACTTGGCGAAACAACTGAAGGATGATCTAGCTAAGGAGAAATAGGCTTAGGATTTTGGATTGTCATTTCCTTCATGCATGTTTATCTCTTCATACTTTTATATGAACAATTCTTTTGGATATATATATATATATAAATGATCTCATGTTGACTCAAGTATTGTTCTGTATGCTTTTAACATTCTGTGTCTTTTCTCTCTTAATTTGTTATGTATATTACTCTGGTTGGTGAAATTCATCTTAGCTAGTAGGATTTTGGCTTCTTAAAATAGGGGGAGATTGTTGGGTATTGTATCCACAATTACCTGGATTTGAAGAAGCCTCATGTCAAGCTAAGATGAATTCACAATGTATTTGTGATATGTCTTCAAGTTGTGCTTTCAGTTATTCCACGCAAAGTACACACCAATGTTAGGGTGCAGTGGGTCAATATACACGGGTCTGCGCAATGTAATCCCTCGTTGAGCAGATCAGTGTGTTGGCTTACGTGTACTCTCTCTATTGGAGTGTACTTATTTTCAAGTACAGGGCTGAGATTGATTGAGAGCTGAAGAGGAGTAAGGATGGGTCAAAGACCAACTCATGGGAAGAAAGACGAAGATTCGTCTAAGTTAAATTCGACGGGAATCACTAAGTGATTCTCGCCAATTCGACGGGAATCACTAGTGATTCTCACCGAATCGTCGAGAATCACTCGCTGATTCCCGCCGACTGCATCCGGCTGACTCAACACCTTCAAGAATTCTGCTAAGTCAGAATCGTCGAGAATCAATAAGTGATTCTCGCCGAATCGTCGAGAATGACTCTGCATTCTCGCCGATTCGTCGAGAATAGTTTTGATTCTTGCCGATTCACTCCGGATGGCAAGCTTTTCAGCTAAAAATTCTACCAAGGATAATTCGAAGGGAATAATAAGTGATTCTAGCCGATTCGTCGAGAATCACCAATGATTCCCGCCGAATTTTCCTTAGGCGAATTTTCTCTGCTCGCTGTACTGAACCATGATGCTGGGCGCTGATTAGACTGGGCTTGGGGTTTCTCCTTGTAGGGCCCACAACGGTCTTTTAGGGTTGATCTACAGTATAAATACCCACGAATTTGAACTAACAAGGTAGCGAAAAAAACGAAAAACGGAACACGGCCGCCGAGCGTGACCTAGCCGATCGCAGACTTCCTTCCGTCGCCGTCGCCGCTCGCAAGCCGTCGCCGCTCGAAGATAGTCGCTGCCGCTGATCTTTGAAGTCCTCTTTGATCGTCCGGCAACAAAACCGAGGCTAAGCTTAGCGTCTCACGTTTCTATCTTGAGATCCTTTGTCTTTTGATTTGTTGAACGGGAATATTTCTTCCCTCCGAATCGATTGAGACGATTGATCCAAGTAAGATCGTTGGTAGACCTTGCTTGCCTCGTCAAGAAGTTTGGATCTATAAAGCATCGCCGCCGCATTCACTTGCCGCTGCCGATCTCGGGAAGATCCTCTCCAAGAGAGTGCTCCGACCGTGGACTCTTCGTCTTCATCAAGAAAGCTTCATTAAACGAAGAGGGACATCGGGTTCTCCAAACGTAGTTTTTATTTCTTATACATTATATTTTAACTTTGTTGTAAAGAAACTTTGATTCCTCGTTGTAGGGTTGGGTGCAACCCGTGGTAGAGGAGTAGTGACTCCTTCGGGTGGAAGGGTTTCTTCCATAGTGTGAGGATTGGATTTCAATCCGTTTGGTGAAGTGACCGAGTCATCCCTTGTTGGGAGATAGGTTGAAGGGGGAGAGTGGACGTACCCAAATCGGGGAACCACTATAACTGCTTGTGTGTTTCTGTGTTGTGGTTGTTTTTGTTTTCTTGTGTAGGTTAATTTTTAATTTAGCAAAAGACTGCAAATCACCTATTCCCCCCCCCCCCCCCCCCCCCGTAGGTGAAGATAGTTGACACTAGATAACTTTCAAAGAGGAAGCAGGGAGGAGCAGACCTTCCTCCTCCTCTCATCACAGGAAGAGCCACTCCAAAGGAGACAGGTATGACTCAAAACCTTGTTATCATATTACCTTTAAAGTTGGATGTTATTATTGCAGTAAGCCAGGGCATGTTATTTTTGATTGCCCAGTGAAGAGAAAAGTGGCTGGTGAGAAAAAGGTCCACTAGGACAAGGGCAAGAAGGAAAAGCCCTTCATTACTAAGTAGGAGAAGAGCTGGAGTCAGACTGACTTAGCATCTTCAGAGTATGAAGAAGAGGAAGCCTAGATTGGGCTCTTTGCTGCTGAGGAAGAAGCTGGAGAAGCTGTTGAAGAAGAAGCTGAAGAATATCATGCTGCCAGAATAGGGATCAAGGCCCCTCTATCACACTCAGATAATGACTCGGAGGAGGACGAAGATGAATAAGATGCCAATAGCTTCTATGGGCTGATGGCCAGGTCTGATGAAGAATCCAGCCAGGAATAGCCTGGTCCAGAAAAGGTACATTCTCTATTTAGCTCATCTTCTAAATCAGATTATAAGACTAGTCTAAATTATGAGGCAACATCATCCAGTGGTGATGAAGGGTCAGAATCTGAGGAATATTTCAATCAATTGATTGACAAGTATGGTGCACTTCTGGATGCTTTCAAGAGGAGCAGGAAGTTAGCCAAAAAGCAAGCTGAGGAGATAATATCCCTTTAGCTAAATACTTCCCAGCAGGCTGAGACATCATCCTTACTAGATCAGAAGGATAGGGAAGTAAGCCAACTGAAAACTATCTCTCTCATTCAGATTGGCACCATAAAGTACAAGAATAGTCTCATTAGAGATTTTGAAGAGAAGCTCCAGAGGGAGAAGAGAATTGTGGCTAGTTACTCTAAGCCCAATATTATGTTTCCCTTGATAGACTCCTTCTCCTCTCAGAAGGGTAAGAAGGGGTTGGGGTTTAAGGGAAACACTAGAGTTGCCCATTCCGAAGGGAAAGGGAAAGCTCCAGTCCATCCTCTGGATTCTAAGCCTCCCATCCCTTTTAAGAAGGTGATGTTTCCTTCAAACAGGTATGACCAAAAAAGCATCTCTGGTCACTTGATGAATGGTAGATCCACTAGTGTGAACAAAGATGTTCACAGTTATGGTGGAAGGTATAGTAGGGGAATGAGTTCCTTTAAGGCTCCCGATGAGGAAATACAAGTGACCCATCATGCACCATTTGTGTTTGGTTCACTGGCCCCTACTCTCAAGAAAAAGGTATTAGCCTTTTCTCAAGATCTTCCAGCTCATCCTCAGGCCAAAGGCAAGCCTGTTAACTAACCTGACTTTGGTATCACTGAGGCCAACAACAGCATATCTTCTACAAAGAAGACAACTATTGGTAGATCTCAAGATATACCAAGCACTTCTGCTGGCAAGCTTACCTTCAGTCATATAGTGGCTAAAATAAATCAGAAGAAGGTTGTTGTTCTTCCTTTTATACAGTCAACAGTTAACCAAACTGCAGGACCTGCTCAGAAGAGAAGGTATAATATTCATGAGTGTTGGTGTTGTGGTATGGTAGGGTATTTTTCCATATATTGCTGGCACAATCCAAGTGTGTTCAAAGCAAATGTTAGTCCTGTCAAAAAATTTGCAGGAAGACATATTTATTTTCAGGCTAATCAGAACCTAGGACCCAATGATTATTAGGGTCCTAAGGTAAGATAAATTATGTATTGTAGGTTAGTCCAAGTGCCCATACCCTTATATGGTACTTAGATAGTTATTGTTCCAAGCACATGACTGGAACAAGGAGAAATTTAAAGGAGTACACTCTAGTGAAGGATGGACCCAAAGTAATCTTTGGTAGTGAGATAGAGGAGTGACAAGAGGCTATGGCAAGATTACCAATGACATAGTCACAATCTAAAAAGTGGCTTATGTTGAAGGTTTGCAACACAACCTCATAAGCATAAGCCAACTATGTGATCTTAGCTATGTCATTTCCTTTCATAAGGATGAGTGGCGGTTAAGAGGTCAAGTGACCAAGAGGAAATCTTGACATGCACAAGGTGTGGAAATGTTTATTGCCTAAATTTCCTTTGTCTTAATAAAGACTCTCCTATTTGTCTAGTTGCAAATGAGAAAGTCTCATATTGTGTATAATGACATAAGAGACTAGCTCATTTGAATTATAAGACTATTGGCAAGCTCTTTAGTGAAGAGCTTATTAGGAATGGTCCCAAGATGAAATTCGCTAAGGAAGGCATTTACTCAGTATGCAAAAAGGGCAAGCACACCAAAGCTTCCTTCAAGGGAATTGGGACCAAAGATTATGTGAGGTGTTTATACCTCTTGCATATGGACTTGTTTGGTCCTATGCTGGTTCAAAGTCTAGGTAGGAAAGTCTACACCCTTGTGGTGGTTGATGACTATTTTAGGTTTGCTTGGGTTTTCTTTCTTAAGAAAAAGTCAGAAACCCCTGATGTCTTCAAGACCTTTGTCAAGCTGATTCAAAATGAGTTAAAAAGTACTGTGATTAAAATCAGAAGTGACCATATGATTGACTTCTAGTCTGAAAGCATGACAAGGTTCTGTGAAGAGCAAGGGATTAACTAAGAATTTTCTTCTCCAAGAAAACCCTAGCAAAATGGGATTGTTGAGAGGAAAAATAAAACACTCATAGAGGTTGGTAGGACCTTACTAAGTTCACATCTTTCCAAGAATATTTCTGAGTTGAGGTAGTAAATACTACATGTCATATCCTTAATAGAGCCTCAATCACCAAAAGCCATAAGAAGACTCCCTATGAGATTATGAAGGGCAAGAAACCAAACCTTGCATATCTCAGGATATTTGGTTGCATGTGCTATGTGCTGAATAATTGGAAGTCCTATGTGACTAAGTTTGTTGCCAAGTACTATGATGGGATTTTTATTGGGTACAATAATTATAGCAAGGCCTATAGGATCTACAACTTGGAAAGTCAGGTTATATAAGAGTCTGTTAATGTAGTTTTTGATGAATTAACTATGATTAATAGTGAGCTGCCAAGCTCCTCTTCTAGTACTACAGGTATAGAGCAATTGATGGACAATCTAACCATCAAAGATGCTGCTCCATTAGTCCAAGATGAAGTGGACATTCCAGAAGAAGGGCAAGGAACACTTGAAGTGGATGAAGATCATCAAGATGCTGCTAGTAAAGCTGATGCTGAAAGAAGATTTCCACATGCTGTCATGAATCTAAGAGATCATCCAAGACACCAGATCATTGGTGATGCCAACCAAGGAGTGGTGACAAGATACAAGAGCCTTAATACATCAATGTATGCAAGTTTCCTATCATAGGTTGAGCCTAAGAGATTTGAAGAGGCAAACATAGATCAGTTCTGGATTGTAGCTATGCAAGAAGAACTGAACCAGTTTAAGAGATGTAAGGTCTGAAAGCTTGTTCCCAGACCAGAAGGACATAATGGCATTATAGTTAAGTGGATTTACAGGAATAAAATTGATGAAAATGACATTATAATCAAGAACAAGTCTAGACTAGTAGCTAAGGGTTATAGACAAAAAGAAGGTATTGACTTTGATCAAACCTTTGCCCCTGTAGCAAGATTGGAAGCCATCAGACTCTTCCTTGCATATGTTACATTCAAAGGATAAGTTCGGTGGATGCAAAGACAACTTTTAGGGTTTTCTCATTTCGCAAAGAGGCAGAACTTCATCGTCTTCTTCCTCTCTATTGTTGCAGAGCTTGAAGCTGAAGTTTCAAACCCGCAGAACTAAAAGTTGTTACAGTTAGCTGTAGTAGTTTTCACCAGCTACAGTAAGTTCAGAAGAGAAAGAAGACTGAGCAGAGCCCTCAAATTTCGGCAGTCAAGGTTAGCTGTTTGAAGAGCATATAGGATTGTCAAATCATTATCTTCTATAACAAGATCAGGAACTTGGTTTCTGAGATTCTTCCAGCACAAGCAACAGCTTTCTAAAGATCTTTATTTTTATTGCTGAGAAGAAGTTAGGGGTGGAATTTGCTCAGCTCAAGAAGCAGTAGACTCAGAGAACTTCTCTGGAGTCATATCAATAACAACAAAACACTTTCTTTTCTATAGGATCTTAATAGATCTGAGTTATAGGCCTATTTTATAAAGGATGAGGTAGGATCATTTGTTTATCTGAGTGTATGGCCTATGTGTGTTTGATCCCTAGTTGGATTTGGGGTAGGTTCACTAATTTAGGCTGATTCTGACCCACCTTGTTTAGCCAGGGTGAAGTCTAGTAGACCTAGAGTGTAGGATAAGTCATTAAGTTCAACCTTCTTGGACCAGCTAGCAGAGGAACTCAGAAGACTCAGACTTAGAAGTTTTCAGAGAACAGTTTGATTAATTCAAAGTTCTTCGAACTTAGCTCGACGATCGTCGATCTCAGATTGACGAACTCAGAGTTATTTCTCTGAGCTGAGCTCGACGATATTCGAGCTGAGGTCGATGATCAGTTTTCTTCAGAAAGACTTTCAACTCGATGAACTCAGAGTGTAGTTTTGGCAAGTCATTCTCAATACGCAGTTCGCAGAGCTCAGTTTGACGAACTGAAATTCTTAGGTCGACGATCTTGGATCTCAGGTCGACGAATTCTGTTCAGTGATCGACGATATCTGTCCAGTTCCAGAATGAGAAGGTTTCTTCCTTCTGTTCCTTTATTTCTATATTAATAGCAGTATTATTCCTGAGTAATTAATGCTTATATTCCTCTGAATTTAACCGTTATTAGCAGCATTAATTATGGTATTCATCGGGATATTTAGTTGCTTATTTATTAAGGGATAGTTGGGGAAAATCATTTATGATATATTCCAGCCATTTGTATTCTCTAGATAAGCTAGCAATTAAGGCGGTAATTCAAATTTCAAAGGAGAAATTATTAACTGAGAATTTAAAAAGAGATTTTTGTCTTTTAGAAAAGATATAGAAGGAACCACCAGAACTGACAAGAAAAATTTACAGCACTGAGATAGACTAATCTTTCAGAACTCTCTCTCTCTCTTACAGTGAAGAAAATTCTCTATGTTTCACCTTGTCAAGTCTGAAGTCAGAAGAAGAACAATCATCACAATCAAGAGTCTTCTTCAAGCTTCACTTCCAGGAAAATTCAGGACAACAAAGATCTATTCAGTCAGAAAAGTTCCAGGACTGCTTTCAGACAAGGCTGAAGACCTATACCTTGAAGCAAAGCTCCAGTCTTCCTGAATCATCAACATCTCAGGGAGAGTTTTGTCAACATCAAAGATCTACTAGTCTTCTCTATTGATTAGGGAAAAAGAAGACACCATCACCTCCTCTCACCTCCTATAAAAGGGTTTTAACTCCCTTCAAAAGTTAGCCTTTGGTTGTCAAGTCTTCTGATCAAAAGACTTAGTTTGGTTTTTGGGCACCTGATCAAAAGCCTAAAGGGTCGCAATATCTCCCTGCAAATAGATATTATGGTGGCAGTCACCTGATATGAACCTGCTAGTGGATTCCTACCAGGGTGGTAGAAGAGTGGATGTACCCAAGTTTAGGGGAACCACTATAAAATCTTCTTGTGTTGTCTGGTTGCTCATTTTTTATTTTTGTTCTTGTTGTGGCTGTGATAGTTAGGATAACTTAGCTTGCTTATCCTTCTATTTTTATGTTTGGTATCACTTATTTTCACTCTGATATATAAAAGTTTAAAAACTACCAAGAATTTTTAAGTACTCTATTCACCCCCCCCCCCTCTAGAGTAAGTCTGATCTTACCCATCCTTTTAGTGTGCCTGAGGTAGGACTATTTGCCTGAGGTAGTAGAGTCATTCTCTCTAAGTGTAGGTCCCTTGTGCCTGAGTTGTAGGATCCAGTTTTAAATCTAAGGTAGGGCCTTGTTCCTGAGCTTTAGGAGAGTCATTCCCTCTGAGTGGTAGGTGATCTTTGGATCAACGAGTTGTAGGAGCAAGCTTTCTCTGAGGTAGAGCCTAGTGCCTGAGGTAGGTCTCGAAGAAGACTGAGAGATCCTGAGGGATCTTTGTTGTAAGCTCTTAAGAGCTGAGTTTTGGAGAAGTGCCTTGTCTAACACACTATTGGCAAGGTGGGAGGGAAAGTGGACGTACCCATAATTTGGAGAACCACTATAAATTCTGTGTGTGCTTTGTGTGGTGTGTCTTGAAAGCTTATAACTACTAACTCACAACACACTTAAAGAAGGAAAATAAAAAAGAGACCAAAAACCTATTCACCCTCCTTTAGGTGTTTAGCTGGCCTTGAAACTAAAGACTTTCAGCAAGATCCAACCATTAAAGTCAATGATGCTGAAGAGAGATTGCCCCCAGTTGTTAGACATCTAAAGGATCATCCCAGACATTAGATAATTGGAGATGCCAGCCAAGGGAATATAACAAGGATCAAAAGCATGGACATAGTTATGTACTCCAGCTTTTTGTCTCAGGTTGAGCCCAAGAGATTTGAAGATGCCAACATAGACCAATATTGGATTGTGGCAATGCAAGAGGAACTGAAGCAGTTCAAGAGATGTAAGGTCTGGAAGTTAGTTTCTAGGCCAAAAGGATATAACATCATTGGAACCAAGTGGATCTACTGGAACAAGTTGGATGTAAATGGTTTTATAATTAAGAATAAAGCTAGACTGGTGGCAAAGGGTTTAAAAAGACAAGAACAAGGTATTGATTTTTATCAAACCTTTGCCCTAGTAGCTAGACTAGAAGCCATCAGACTATTCCTTGCATATACTGCCCACAAGGAATTATAAGTCTACCAGATGGATGTAAAGTCAGCCTTCCTAAATGGTGACATAAGAGAAGAATTGATGACGATGTTGCTGATATAGTCATTGATCCCCTACATCGAGAGTTCATTGATTGGGACAAACTATAATACCTTGAAACTCAAAAGAGGGACGGTCAGTGTTTGAAGCCAAGTTTAGGGCCTAATAAGGGTCACACGACCATGGACACGGGCGTGTCCATGGCCGTTTCCTGCTATGAGGGTGACGATTTTCCGCGTGGTCGACAAAATGCAGTCGACGATCATTGGAGGTCGAGAACACAGCCTGAGACACGGACGTATCCAGGGCCGTATCCTGCTCGGGCTATTTACCGGGCTGTGTCGAGTAAGTTACACGACCTGGGACACGGGCGTGTCCTAGGGAGTTTATGGCATACGGACTGTAACACGGGCATGTCACATGGCTGTGTCCTATTCGAGATGCGACGGTTTCAGCGTCCATTGGGGCACACGACTCATGATATGGGCGTGTCTATGGTTGACATGGGTGTGTCCCAAGACGTGTCAGAGGCCGTGTCCTGTTTTGTATTTCCTAGTTTACGGTGAGTGTGGAACACAACATTGGATACGGGCGTGTCACAAGCCGTGTTTGGCCCAGGAATTTGATTTTTTTAAGTGTGAATCTTGGCCGTTTGTTTCCTTCTATTGGGATCTAAGGGCCCAGGCTGGTCCTTGCTGAGTTAAGGTCGGGAATAGGGTTTGAAAACCTCATTCCACTTTGAGTTTTCTCTTTTAAAAAGCTTTAGAGAGAGGGGAGAGCAAGGAAGAAGGAGAAGGAGAGATCCGGTCGTCGGTGAAGCTTCGAGCCCCTAATCGCAAGCTGAGTCCGGATCTATGGAGGCGAGGCCATTGCGGTGCTTTTCATCCTTCTAGATCTTCACGGAGCCAAAGAGAACCGCAAGGGTAAAAATTCTCTTCTTGGACATGTGAAGTCCTCTTTCCTTTTTGCATAGGAAGCCCGCTCTAGCGAGTAGGCGGTGAGTGTGAGGTATTCCTTCGGGTAGTCATGAATAGTCCCCATTATTTTACATGTAGAGTCTGGAATCGAAGTACGGACATAGGCATGGTGAATGAAGCCTGCCCGAACAAGTTGGTCTAGATCGGTGATGTTTCATTATGCATGAATAGCTGGAGAAGACTCCGTGTTGATGGTTGTTTTCAGGTTTTCTACGCGATAGATTGCAGTAGGGAGTCTTGGGGACTAACTCCATGGTGCACCCGGAAAATTGGGCAGAAGCCTGTTTCTGCAATCTTGGTGGCCTGGGGGCCAACTTGCACATAACTGGGTTATGTAAAATATGTGTGATCGATTTGGGACTCGGGGAAGCTTGACCCGCGCCTATAGCTTAAATTGACGTGGCGGTGTGACCAACGGGTTAGGTGGAACCGTACCCGCTCTATGTGGTTCGGTTAAAGCGACCTAAGGTACGTGGTACTTACCGTTGGCATAGATGGAGGGTCTTAGGCTTAGGCCAGAAAGACTTTTATGCTCACGAGGTTTTCTGTCCTGGCGGTGGTGGTGAGACCACGGATTTTTACGGAGTTCACCGAGTAAGTGCCCTAAGAGCACGGGGTGTGTGGCCGTGCGGGCCTGCACTTGTGGTGTATTGTTCAAATGTTGTACTTTCACTTTAATCGATAGATTACACTAATACATTGCAGGGAAGGAGCACCGTCGCCCCGAACAAGGGGCGGAGTCATTATAATTTGGTCAGCTTTAGCTTACCGTTGCTTTTGTTTGCCACCGTTGTGATGGATTGTTGCTTGCAAGTGCTGCGGAGCCTAGTGGCAAATAGTGGGTTGAAGCTCTTGTTGCTGAGCCGGCCCTCGAAGGCCTTTGCGAATGTTTACTTTTATTCTCATGTTTTACCAATCTGCGTGCTGATGTTTGGAAGACACTGTTTATTTAAGTAAACTCTTGTAAGGCCATAAGGCCAAGTACTTTGTGTATTTGTACGCTCATTCCTATTTTGGGTATTTAGTGGACATTAATGTTGTGGCTTGGGTTCTTTTATTTACAACATTTAAAATGCTTCCGCTAGAATGTGCTCTGTGTAGGACGTGTGTTATTGGAAGAATGGTTTCATTTAGTAACCCTTCGGTGTGTCTGTGGTATATGGCGTCGGGCCCCGGCCGGACCTACTGCTATATGCTATGTGACGGATAGGGGTGTTACAATTTGGTATCAGACTACCGATTTTGGTTATGCTTATTGGAATTCGTGGATGAATTCTTTTAAGGAATGGTGAGCACATGTATGTGCATCATCGTTATAACATAAGAAGAACCCATGAATGTCCACTTAGGAATGAAAAATGCATATGTTTGAGGAACCTGCGTGTTCTTATAATTGCTTTTTGCAATATTGTTTGGTCACTTAACGGTGTTTTGTACGTCTATAGGAGTCCAGGAGCGGTGTAGGGCCTTAAGAAACCCGCATTCTGAGGCAAGTAGCGCACCAAATGATGTGCCTACAACCCCTCCTTCGGTAGAAACCAAAAGATTGGTGGCTGAAGCGGTGTTATCTATGATAAATGCCCAGCCTGCAAGGCAAATACAGAAGCCTGCCCTGCAATGGATTAGGTACCGCTTCAAGTGACAAAACCGAGAAGGGTTGAACAAGCAGTGGTGGAGCCATTGATACCTAGAAGAGCGACTGAAAAGCAGCTCAAGCTTGTTATGGGCTTCAATCCTCCGGTATTCTCGGGGACTAGAGCCCCATCTCAAGTTGAGGATTGGCTCTCCCGAGTAGATAGAGTATTAACGGCTATGAAAATGGAGGAGTGGCAAAAGACCACCATAGCCACTTTCTTGTTGGATGGTGATGCAAGGTTTTGGTGGGAAGGTTTAGAGCTACACCACTTGGGGGGAAGGCAACTCACAGACGTCTCGATGAAGGAATTTTCGAGACTATTCTTTACAAGGTACCTTCCCTCGGCTAAGAGGATTGCGATGGAGAATGAGTTCCAAAAGTTGATGCAAGGAGATAGTAGCGTAGACAAGTACCTCCATGAATTTACACGGTTAGGTCGATACGCTAGCTCTACATTCGCTGATGAGGAGCGTAGGACATACCGGTTTTATAAGGGTCTGTGGGATGACCTAAGGCTACTACTCTCGGGGCCTATGACGCAGGGTTTTCTAACCTTGGTCAACACGTCCTGGTCATTGGAAAAATATCTGAGGAATGTACAAGCGAAGAAAGACTCTAGTGCAAAGAGGACAGAGTTCAAGGTGCCGATTATCTCAAAGTCTAGGTTTCGTAAGTTTAATAAGAAGGCTAGGACTTTGGGTCCAGCCCCTTCTTCTGGTGCATCTGGGGTGACTACAGGCCGAAACTCGGGAGCATGCTACAATTGTGGGAAGCCGGGGCATTTTGCTTGAGATTGCTGGAGCGGACGCCCAAAGTCCGAGAGGAAGCCGGGAGCAATGTATGAGGAGAAGGGCAAAGTGGTGGAGTCAACCGCATCACACTATTCTCTAACCCAGCCTAGGGATAACAACCTTGGCCCACAGGAGGCCATAAAGCAAGCTTATGTGGTGATATGTACGGTTTAAATTTATAGCAGTTTAGCCTTAAATACTTGTTACCTTGCGCATGTTAGCTTACTACTGCTTGTACTAGGCTTTGTTTTGATTTTCAATAATCCGGTGAGAGCACTCTTCGATACAGGAGCTTCACACTCCTTTTTGTTCGAAGGATTTATATCGCGCATTTGGAGTACCTTCTTCAATGGAAAAGTACAAATTGGATGTGTTGTTGCCAAATGGGTGTTCAATGTGCGCGGATAGAGTCTATTGTGTAAAGATACGGATTGGGAGTCAGGAGTTCGACTTGCAAGAGTCGTTACTGCCGTTAGTGGATTTTGACGTGATATTTGGTATGGACTGGCTCTGGGAGCAGCAGACATACATTGATTGCAACCGCAAGGAGGTCAAATTGGGAACTGGTCGTGAGACGATATTTGCGAGCTTGAAAGGGTCGAGCAAGACTTTGATGTCTGCTCTTCAGGTGGTTAAGGATGTTCATGCTGGTGCAGAGCTGTTCTTCACACTAGTGGAGGCTACAAAGCCTAAGCCTACTTTGGACAGTATCCTAGTGGTATCCGAGTACCCTGACGTATTCTCTTGCGATCTCCCTAGAGCCCCACCTCAGTGAGAGATTGACTTCACAATTGAGCTAGTACTAGGTGCCAAACCTGTGTCACGCTCTCCATATCGGTTAGCGCCTAGGGATATGGAAGAACTGAAGGTTCAACTTGAAGAGTTGTTGGAATAGGATTATGTGCGTCCAAGTTCGTCTCCTTGGAGCACACTGGTCCTCTTTGTTAAGAAGAAGGACGGAAGCTTGCGACTTTGTATTGATTATTGAGAGCTGAATAAGTTAATGGAAAAGAATAAGTATCTGATCCCAAGGATTGATGATCTGTTCAAACAGTTAGTTGGGTCGTCGGTGTACTCAAAATTGGATCTTAAATCCGGATATTATCATTTAAGGATAAGAGAAAGTGATATCCCCAAGACAGCTTTCAACACGAGGTATGGGCATTATGAGTTTACCGTCATGCCATTTAGGCTGACTAATGCGCCATCTGTGTTTATGGATCTGATGAACAGAACATTCAGAGAGTACCTGGACCACTTCACGATAGTATTTATCGACGACATATTAGTGTACTCGCAGTGCAAAGAGGATCACTTCAAGCATCTGCACTTGGTGTTGGAGACGCTGAGGAGGAACCAACTGTATGACAAGTTCTCCAAATGCGAGTTTTGGTTGTCCTCGGTTGCGTCCCTTGGTCACATAGTTAGTGGAGAGGGAATTACGGTGTATCCGCGAAGATAGTTGTGATACGGGAGTGGCATGTGCTGTCTACGGTAGCGAAAGTCCGGAGTTTTCTGGGGCTTGCTGGCTATTACAGGCGCTTCGTAGAGAACTTCTCGCGGATAGCGTTACCCCTCATGACTTTGATGAGGAAAGATCAGAAGTTTGTTTGGATGCCTGAGTGCACACAAGCTTTCGAATAACTTAAGATACGGTTGACCACGGTGCATGTTCTATGTTCTCCGAGTGGGACCGAAGGTTATGAGATCTACAGTGATGCTTCGGGCAGTGGTTTGGGTTAGATTCTACTATAGCATGGGAGTGTAATAGCTTATGGCTTGCATCAGCTGAAAGTACACAAGAGGAATTATCTGGTCCATGACATGGAGTTAGCGGCGGTGATATTTGCCCTGAAACTGTGGAGGCATTACCTATACAGAGTGAAGGTCGATATCTACACCGATCACAAGATCCTGAAGTACTTGTTGGATCAAAAGGATCTAAACATGCGGTAGCGGAGATGGATGGAGTTCCTGGGGGACTGCAAATTTAAGATACATTATGTGTCTGGTAAATTCAATGCGGTGGCGGATGCGTTGATTCATAGGGCTCCCGCACAGGCCAACTGGTTGTCGGTTCATGACGAGCTTTTGATTCAGGATTTGGAGGCATTGGAGATCTCTTGTGTTGACAAGAAGACTAGTGTCGAAGCACAGCTGAACTGCACAGAGGTGCATTATGACCTTACTGATAGGATTCGACAGGCTCTAGTTTTGGATAGTAACATGAAGCAGATCATGGATGAGGCTTTGGATGGGTCAAATTCCCAATTTGGTGTTGTTGATGGACTGTTATGGAAGGACAGTCGTCTGTGTGTCCCAAACATCGGTAAACTGCGAGAGGGATTGATGTATGAGGCTCATCATACCAAGTACTCGATTCACCCAGAGAGCATGAAGATGTATTATGATATGAAGAAGTTGTTCTGGTGGCCAGGACTTAAGAAGGGCGTGGCACTTTACGTGGCAAAGTGTCAAATGTGCACCTTGGTGAAGGCGGAGTGCCAGAAGCCGGGAGGTTTCTTGAAGCCCTTGCCTATCCTGGAGTGGAAGTTCGACAATATTTCTATGGCTTTTGTGCATGGTTTGTCAAGATCGCAGAAGGGGAACGAAGCCATCGGGGTGATCGTGGATCATTTGACGAAGGTATCACACTTCATTCCGAATAGGAAGGATGATTCGGTGGCTAAACTGGCAAAACTTTATGTTGATAACATTGTTAGACTACACGGTGTGCCCCGCAGCATCGTGAGTGACCGAGATAGGCGGTTCACATCCAATGAATGGAGGTTGGTGCAACAAATGTTGGGGACCAAGCTGAGTTTCAGCACGACCTTTCATCCGCAGACGGATGGTCAGACTGAGAGAGTCAACAGGATGATGGAGGACATGCTCCGCATGTGCATCTTGGATTTCAAAAAGTAGTGGGAAGATCACCTATACTTGGTGGAGTTTTCTTATAGCAATAAATACCAAGCGAGTATTCAAATGGCGCCCTTTGAGGCCCTGTATGGTAGAAAATGTCACACGTCGTTGTCATGGTTGGAAACGGGTGAGTCAAAGCTGTACAAATGGCAAGAAGTGGAAGGCGCCACTTCGTTGGTACAAACAATTCGAGAACAATTACTGATCGCTCAGGACAGGCAGGCTAAATACTATAATGCCAAGCATCGGAATGTTGAGTTTGCTGTTGGTAACTGGGTATATTTGAAGATTAAGCCGCTCAAGGGTGTTTTGCGGGTACGACGCTTGAAGAAGCTGAGACTGAGGTACCTTGGACCGTTTGAGATTCTAGAGTGAATTGGTAAAGCAGCTTATCGACTGAAGCTATCGGTGGAACTGAGTGGTCTACACGACATATTCCACATATCGGTGACGCTGAAGGCGGTGTAAGAGCCTTTGTAAGTGATTGCGGTCGATCAAGTACCGGTTGATAATGGGTTGACAATGAAGGTGAAACCCATTCGCATTGAGGACTCTAAAGTCAGGCGACTTTGTAACAAGGACATCAGGATTGTCCAAGTTTGTTGGGACAACTACGGTCGGGAGGATGTCTCGTGGGAGTGAGATCATACCATGCTTGAAGAGTATCCCGAGTTATTCCACTCAGGTACTGTTTTGTTTTGTGTATCTTTTCCTTTCTGTAATTTCGGGACGAAATTCTTTTAAGAGGAGAAAGAATTGTAACGCCCCGAAACTCAAAAGAGGGATAGAAAGCGTTTGAAGCCAAGTTTGGGGCCTAATAAGGGTCACACGGCCTTGGACACAGGCGTGTCCATGGCTATGTCCTGCTATGAGTTGGATGATTTTTCGCATGGTAGACGAAATGCAGTCGACGATCATTGTAGGTCGAGAACATAGCCTGAGATACGAGCGTATCCAAGGTCATGTCCTGCTCGGGCTATTTGTTGGGCTGTATCGAGTTAGTTACACGACCTGGGATATGAGCGTGTCCTAGGGCACACGGTCTGTGACATGGGTGTGACACATGGTCGTTTCCTGTTCGGGATGCGACGGTTTATGCGTTTATTGGGGCACACGGCTCATTACACGGGCATGTCCATGGTTGACACGGGCGTGTCCCAAGCCGTGTCAGAGGCCGTGTCCTGTTCTATATTTCTTTGTTTACGGCAAGTGTGGAACACAGTCTTGGATACGGGAATGTCACAAGCCATGTTCGGCCCAGGAAATTGATTTTAAGTATGAATCTTGGTCGTTCGTTTCCTTCTATTGGGATCTAAGGGCCCAAGCTTGTCCTTGCTGAGTTAAGGTCGGGAATAGGGTTTGAAACCCTCATTCCACTTTGAGTTTTCTCTTTCTAAAAGCTTTAGAGAGAGGGTAGAGCAAGGAAGAAGGAGAGATCCGGTTGCCGGTGAAGCTCTGGAGCCCCAAATCGCAAGGCGAGTCCAGATCTACGAAGGCGAGGCCATTGCGGTGCTTTTCATCCGTCTAGATCTTCATGGCGCTAAAGAGAACCACAAGGGTAACGATTCTCTTCTTGTACAAGTGAAGTCTTCTTTCCTTTTTGCATAGAAAGCCTACTCTCGCGAGTATGCGGTGAGTGCGAGGTATTCCTTCAGGTAGGCATGAATAGTCCCCGTTGTTTTGCATATAGAGTCCGGAATCGAAGTACGGATATAGGCATGGTGTGTGAAGCCTTCCCGGACAAGTTGGTCTTGATCGGTGATGTTTCATTATGCATGAATAGCCGGAGAAGACTCCGTGCCGATGGTTATTTTCAGGTTTTCTACATTGTAGATTGCAACAGGGAGCCTTGAGGACTAACTCAAAGGTGCACTCGAAAAACTGGGTAGAAGCGTGTTTCTGCCATCTTTGTGGCTTGGGGGCCAATTTGCATATAATTGGGTTATGTAAAATTTGTGTGATCGATTTGGGACTCGGGGAAGCTTGACCCGCACCTATGGCTTAAATTGACGTGGTAGTGTGAGCAACGGGTTAGGCGAAACCGTAACTGCTCTATATGGTTCGGTTAAAGAGACCTAAGGTACGTGGTACTTACCGTTGGCATAGATGGAGGGTCTTAGGCTTAGGCCGGAAAGACTTTAATGCTCACGAGATTTGCTATCCTAGCGGCGGTGGTGAGACCACGGATTTT
The DNA here is from genome assembly GCA_039513925.1 of Platanthera zijinensis. Taxonomy (NCBI): domain Eukaryota; kingdom Viridiplantae; phylum Streptophyta; class Magnoliopsida; order Asparagales; family Orchidaceae; genus Platanthera; species Platanthera zijinensis. The sequence continues at coordinate 169,288,030 of CM077090.1, forward strand.
TACTAGGTTCACCGAGTAAGTGCCCTGAGATCACGAGGTGTGTGGCCGTGCGGGCCTGCACCTGTGGTGTATTGTGCAAATGTTGTACTTTCACTTTAATCATTGGATTATACTAATGCATTGCAGGGAAGGAGCACCGCCGCCCCGAACAAGGGGCGGGGTCGTTATAATTTGGTCAGCTTTAGCTGACCATTGCTTTTTTTTTGCCACCGTTGTGGTGGATTGTTGCTTGCAGGTGCTGCGGAGCCAAGTGGCAAATAGTGGGCTGAAGCCCTTATTGCTGAGCCGGACCTCGAAGTCCTTTGCGAATGTTTACTTTTATTCTCATGTGTGATCGGCCTGCGTGCCGATGTTTGGAAGACACTGTTTATTTAAGTAAACTCTTGTAAGGTCATAAGGCCAAGTACTTTGTGTATTTGTACGCTCATTCCTATTTTGGGTATTTAGTGGACAATCATGCATGGATTGGGTTCTTTTCTTTGCAACATTTAAAATGCTTCTGCTAAAATGTGCTCTATGTAGGACGTGTGTTATTGGAAGGATGGTTTCATTTAGTAACCATTCGGTCTGTCTGTGGTATATGGCGTCGGGCCCCGGCCGGACCTACTGCTATATGCTATGTGACGGATAGGGGTGTTACACGAACGTTGCCGCAAGCTCGAGGATGAAATTCTACCGCGACGTTCTTCACCAACGCCAACGCCGCTACATGTTTTGCACGACGTTCGCCGTCGCCATTAAATAAAATATATAATTATAAATTAAACAATTATAATTATATATTTTAGCAATTTTTATTTTAAGCAATTTTATTTTAAGAGTTTTATTTCATGCCTTAAAATATTGTATTTTACTTTCATGTATGATAGGTGCATATAACCATCATAGGTTTATTTTATTTTTCATGAAGGGTGGAGATGGAGTAGTGTAGGCTATATATAGTCATATTATGAAGAGAATAATAGAAGAAGAATGAAAAGAAAATTGAAAACCTAAATTTGGTTTCCCCTTATTCTCTCTCTCCCTCTTTTGGCAATTTTGGCCAACTCTCTCTCCCTTCCTCTACCTAGCCATCGGCCTCCTCCCTCTCTCCCTCTCTATTTCGGCCGCTACCTCCTCCTTCCCTCCTCAAGATCTCCCTGTCTCTTCATCCCTAAAGAAAACCGATCACTTCCCTTGTCTCTTCAAACAAACCACTGGACACCACCTTCTTTCTATTGTTCAGCCCTTCCCCCAAGCCGCCACCTCCTCACCCACCTTTTTAAACTCTCGGCCACCAACCTCCACCACCACCCAACCGACCATCCCCCCCCTTCTTTACATCAAAACCAACAGCCCCCCTTGCCACCTTTGGAAATTATTCCGCCACCTTTCCTCTCTCCTCTTTCCATATATATTGTCCTTCAAGGTTTCTCCCTCCTAGGGTTATTGCAAAGGAAAACGACGAACGTTTTCATCTTCCGGTGCGGATCCAAGGATTTACGTGAAAATAGATTCAACCACCATCGTGTGTGCTTTCCTCCACTCATCTTGTGGACAGATTTTTCTTGGGATTTGGGTAACGATTTTCTAAACCATCTCGTGTGTGTTTCTTCTAAATTATTTGTGAGATTTGGTGGGAATAGAAGGCTAGTATTTTGACCTTATTTATTTTGAAATCGTGCTTAATTAAAATCTAAATTTCAAGCATAAATTATCCGAGCATTTTCGTATCGATTGGATCGGGTAGATCTCGTGAATGCTAGAAGAAATCGGGTTCACTACCCTTGATTTCTCCTCGAGTTCAAGTGATTTGATCGACCTCATTTTAATTATTTTGAGATTGACTTGGACTTGGTTTTAAATCGCTATTTTAGCATGGATCCTTTCGTGTTTGTTTTGTGAATGTGTGCGGATGAATTTAATTTGACGTGCTAATTGTCCGGATCGGGTAGGTCCTTTTCTCTTGAGCGAAAATTGGTATATAGCCCTTGTTCAATCTCTAAAAGGGGTAGCAGCTCTTTGTGTTGTGTGTTGATATATTTGTTAATTTCATCAGTAGTGTAAACTTTTAGAGAAATATTGCTCGTTGTGTATTTATTTTAATTATCGAACCTAAGAATGCGTAGTATTTAATCCGTCGAAAACCATGGACCTACATCAATTTTGTATCAGAGGGAGGTTCGCGTCAATTTTCTAATTGACACCCTCCCCCTTTTATTAGTACGCCGACACGCACTTGAACGTTTCATTGCCAAAACAATAATAATAAAAAAATTTGTCTACAAATAGCGGCCTAAAATTTTTAATTTTCTGCAAAAAAATCAATTTTTTTTAATAATCTCCTATTTATTTTCAGCAAGAAAATATAAAAAAATATATTTATTGCCTTAGTTGTTTAGCGGGAATTATTCCATCTATTATAATTTTATAGGGTTAGAGACATTATTTCATTGCATGTGCACACGATTTCGAGTAGATTTTTTTGTCCCGTCACCACTAGAAAATGACATATGACGTTAATGTTTTCCGATTACAATATTTTGGTTCCATGACGAAGTTAGGAAACCAGTTCATTCCCATATAATGGATGAGATTAAGGTTTTGTTTGCGCAACTAAAGGCTAACCAAGTTGCACCACCACCGCCTAGGCAACCCCACTATCATTTTGACTGCCGTCCTGAGTGATAAATTGACATTTCTAGGTCGTCTAGGAATGTTACACCTACTTATGACGGTTTAGGGTGTCCCTAAGTTTTTAGAGACTGGCTTAAGGGGATAGAAATTTATTTTGATTGCCACAAATGGGACGACCACGAAAAGGCTAACATCGCCCGAGAGCGATTAGTAGGTCAAGCCAGCGTGTTTTGGTTAAACGAAGAGCGACGTGTTGGTAGCTATCAATATGCTTGGCCGCACATGTGAAGCTTACTCTCGGATCAATTTGATCCCGACTACCTTCGTACTAATAGCACTAGACCCGTAGCTTCTTATAGGAGTGACATATTCCCTCAGGATAGACCCTTTCCCCAAGTTAGTAGAGCTACCCATAGTATACCTGTAGCCACCTATGGAGGAAAGGAAAAGGTGAGGTCCCCTATCCCAAGTTCTGTACAAGTGACTGCTATGACTGTCATGAGCCCGCGGGGTGAGATTAGTCCTATCTATAGGGGCAGACAGACGATTACGACATGTGAGTCTAGTGGCGTATTTGATATTGGTTCTATTATGTGTCCTATTCTGAATACGCCCGTTGTAACACCCCCTATCCGTCACATAGCATATAGCAGTAGGTCCGGCCGGGGCCCGACGCAATATACTACGGACAGACCGGTTGGTTACTCAGTGAAACCAATCACAACGTCCTACACAAAACATCTAGCGGAAGTAAATTATTAAGTTGCACAAGTAAAAGAACCCAGCCAAGCATGAATGCCCACTACTCAAACCCATAGGAATGTATAATACACAAATATTGGCCTTATGGCCTTACAAAAGTTTGCTTAATAAAAGTGTCTTCCAAACCTCGGCACGTAGGCCGGTCACACATGAGTAAATAAGGAAATACTCAAAAATTCAGGCCTTCGAGAGCCGGTACCGCAACTTGGGATTTAGCCCGCTATTTACCGCTCGGCTCCGCAGCACCTGCAAGCAACAATCCACCGCACAGTGCTAAACAAGAGCAACGGTCAGCTAAAGCTGACCAAATTATAACGATTCCGCCCCAAAACCGGGGTGGCAAAGCTCCTTCCCTGCACTTGTTAGCAAAACAAGATACATAGCAAATAAACATCACATCACAGGTGCACGCACACACGACCGTCCACCCCGTGCTCTCAGGGCACTTACTCGGTGAAGCCAGTTCGAACCCCGTCCGATCCTTGACTCACCACCACCCCCAGGGGTGGCAAACCTCGCGAGAATTTAGTCCTTTTAGTCGTACCCTAGACTCGATCTCCAAACCTCGGCAAGTCCCACGTAAAACTTTAGGTCACTTTAACCGAGCAGATGGAGTGGGTAGGGGTCTACCTGCCCGTTGCTCACCCCGCCAAGACCATTTTGCCTTTGACGCGGGCCAAGCTTTCCCCAGTCCCAACAATCATTCAAACACGGTACATAGCCCCTCTATGTACCCGGTTGGCTCTAAGGCCACCGATATGGCAGAAGTTCGCTTCCACCCAGATTTTCGGGTGCACCCTAGGGTTAATCCCCAAGACTCCCTGTTGCAATCTACCACGTAGAAGCCCGAAAATAAAACAAAGGCACGGAGTCTTCTCCGACCAACCATGCATAGCAAAACATCACCGATCCAGACTAACATGTCCGGGTAGGCTTCACACATCATACCTATGTCCGTACCACGATTCCGGATTCTAACAAGGGGGACTTTACATATCTACCCCAAGGAATACTACACACTCTCCGCACACTCGCGGGAGAATGGTTTTCCCATGCAAAGGAAGAAGAGCTTCACATGCTCAAGATGAGAATCGTTACCCTAGCATTCTTCCGTGGTGCCATGGAAATCTATATGGATGGAAAGCACCGCAATCTCCTTGCCTCCGCGGATCCGAAGTCGGCTCGCGATTTGGAGCTCGGAAGCTCCGCCGGTGACCGGATCTAGCTCCTCTTCCTCCTCCTTGCTCTCCCTTCTCTCTAGAACTTAGAGAGAGAACTCAAATGGGAAATAAGGGTTTCTAACCCTATTCTCGGGTTAAACCCCATCAGGAACAACCCCAGCCCTTGGATCCCAAGCCAAGGAAACGGACGGCTACGATTTAGCCTCAAAATAGAAAATCTGGGCCGAACACTGGTTGCAACACGGCCGTGTGCATGGCTGTGTTACTCATTCTCCGTCACTCCGAAATCCTGACCAGAACACGGCTTGTGACAAGGCCTCCGACACGCCCATGTCACATGTGACACGCCCGTATCAGGGCCCGTGTCACGCCCCGTGTGCACCATCCAGGAATTTCCTGAGCTGGACACGGCCTGTGACACGGCATCCGACACTCCCGTGTCACATATGACACGCCCGTGTCTTTACCTGTGTCACGGCCCGTGTGCATAACTCAGAAATCTCCGTATCGGGACAGGCCCTGGGACATGCCCGTGTCCCAGGCCGTGTACCTACACCCGACGATCGCTGATCGCCAAAATGTCGACCACGCGACCCGTGGCCGAGCACGCCCTTGACACGCCCGTGTCACGCCCGTAATACGCCCGTGTCATCTACTCCAAGTCCCAGACTTGGCTTAAAATGTCACCCGTCCCTCTTTTGAGTTTCGGGGTGTTACAACTCTCTCCCTCTTAAAAGAATTTCGCCCACGAAATTACTAAAGTAAAGAAAACGGAAAACTTTAAGCGGTACCTGAGCGGAATAGCTCCGGGTACTCCTCCAGCATAGTTTGCTCCCATTCCCAAGAGAGCTCCCCCCGACCGCAATTGTCCCACCGAACCTTGACCATCCAGATCTCCTTATTACATAGTCTCTTAACCTCAAAGTCTTCGATACGAATGAGCTTGACCTTAGTTGTCAACCCTTCGTCCACCGGCACTTGGTCAACTGCGATCACCTGCAAAGGCTCTTGCACCGCCTTCCGTAATACAAAAATGTGGAATACATCGTGTAGTCCACTCAACTCAACTGATAGCATTTGGCGATAATCCGCTTCACCGATCCGCTCTAGAATCTCAAATGGTCAAAGGTATCTCGGGCTCAGCTTCTTCAAGCATCGCTCCCGTGAGACATTCTTGAACGGCTATAGTTCCCAATACGCCAACTACGAACTCCACACTCCGATGCATGGCGTTAAAGTATTTAGCTTGCCTATCTTGAGCGATCAGCAACCGCTCTCGAATGGTTCATACCAAAGAAGTGGCACTCTCCACCTCCTGCTTATGGTACAACCTTGCCACACCCGTCTCTAGTCATGCCAACGGCGTACGACACTTTCTACCATATAGGGCCTCGAAGGGCGTTATTTGAATACTCTCTGGATAGCTATTGTTGTACGCAAACTCCACCAAATATAGGTGGTCTTCCCAATGCTTCCCGAAGTCTAGAACACTCATGCGAAGCATCTCCTCAAACGTCCTGTTGACCCTCTCGGTCTGCCCATCCGTCTGCAGATGTAAGACTGTACTAAACTACACTTAGTCCCCAGCATTTGCTGCACCCGCTTCCAAACATTGGATGTAAAGTGCCCATCTCGATCGCTCACAATGTTGCGGGACACACCGTGCAGTCTAACTATGTTATCCATTAACATCTTTGTCAGTTACTCCACTAGATCATCCTTCCTATGCGGAATGAAGAGCGACAATTTGTCAACCAAACCACGATCACCCACATGGCGTCGCTTGCCCACTATGACCTTGGCAAGCCATGAACAAAGTCTAGTCGAACTTCAACTCCGGAATAGGCAAGGATTTCAAGAAACTCCCGGCTTAAGGCACTCTGCCTTCACTAAGGCACAAGTCTGGAATTTTGCCGCATATAGTGCCACAGCCTTCTTGAGTCCTGGCTACAAGAACAACTTCTTTAGATCTCAGTACAACTTCGTGCTCCCTGGGTGAATTGAGTACTTGGTATGATGAGCCTCGTACGTCAACTTCGCCCGTAGATTTCCCATGTTTGGGACGCACAAATGATTGCCCTTCATACTGCTGTCCAACTCCATAACCTGCCGAATACGATCAGCCAGGTCATACTGAGCTTCCGTCCAGTTCAAACATGCTTCGGCACTAGCCTGCTTGTCAGACAACGGATCTCTAATGCCCTAGAATCCCGAATAAACCTATCACCATGAACCGACAACCTATTGGCTTGGGCGGGAGCCCTGCATCTCAACGCATCCACAACTGCATTGCCTTACCCCGGTCACAAAATAAATTTCGAATGTATAGTCCCCCAGGAACTCCATCCATTTCCGCTGCCTCAAGTTCAGATCCTTTTGATCCAACTGATATATCAGGCTCCTATGATCGGTATAGACATCGGCTTTTACGCGGTACAAGTAATGCCTCCATAATTTTTTCGCAAAACACACGACCACTAACTCCAGATGGCGGACTGGGCAATTCCTCTTATGCTCTTTCATTAGCACGAGCCATAAGCCATAACATTACCATGTTGCAGCCGTACGCAGTCCAATCCACTGCCCGAGGCAGTGCTATAGATCTCAAAGCCTTTGGTCCCACTCGGAGAACTTAGTACCGGCGCCGTGGTTAACTGACTCTTTAACCCTTCGAAAGCTTGTACGCACTTGCGCATCTTAAACAAACTTTTAAGTTTTTCCTTGACCACATTGTGAGGGGTAATTCTATCCACGAGAAGTCCTCTACGAAGCGCCTGTAATAGTCGGCCACCTCAGAAAACTCTGGATTTCCGCTACCGAGACAACACAGGCCACCCTTGTATCGTGACTAACAATGCTGGATCCACACACTCCCACTCTACCAACTATAGGACCAAGGAGCGCTACCGAGGATAACCCAAGACTCGCATTTGGAGAAATTGGCGTATAAATGGTTCCTCCTTAGCGTCCCCAAAACCAGAAGTAGGTATTCAGAAGTGATATTCTTCGCACTTCAAGTACACCAATGCATCATTGATGAAGACGATCACAACAAATGGACTAGGTACTCCACGAACGTTCCGTTCATCTGGTTTATGAGCACCGATGGCACATTTGACTGCCAAGATGGCACGATCGTAGACTCAGATTGCTCATTCCTCGTGATTAACACCGTCTTTGCGATATCACTTACCCTTATTCTTAGTTGAGGGTAACCAGACTTACAATCAACTATTGAGTCCACCGAAGACCCGACTAACTGATCAAAAGATAATCGATCATTGGGATCGAGTACTTGTCCTTTTTCTGCAAACTTATACAGCTCTCTGTAACAGATACAAAGTTTCAAGCTCCCGTCCTTCTGCTTGGTAATAAGGACTGGTGCACTCCAAGGCAATGAGCTTGGACGCACATACCCTTGCTCCATCAACTCTTCTAGTTGAACCATTAACTCCGCCATCATCTTAGGAATCAACCTATAAGGAGAATATGACACAGGTTTGGCACCTAGCACAACACAATCGTGAAATCGATCTCTTGCTACGGTGTGGCTCCAGGGAGATTGTTTGGGAACAGATCAGGATACTCACAAACCACTGGGATACTACCCAGAGTGGACTTAGGCTTTACATCCTCCACTAACGTGAAGAACAGCTCTACGATAACACGAACTGCCTTGACCACCGGGAGGGCAGACGTTAGTGTCCTACTCGATCCCTTCAGTTCCGCAAACGTTGTCTCCTGCCCAACACCCAACTAGGTCACTTTACGATTGCAAATGATAAAAGCCTTCTGCTCCGAAAGCAAGTCCATACCAAAGATGACGTCGAACTCTACTAGCGGCAACAGCGACGCTAGCAAGTTGAATCCTTCAGACTTTCAATAAGACTCTTACCGCACAGACTATATCTCCGCGCACATTGGACGACTACTGGGAAATAACCCATCCGAATTGTTCCTTTACCATCGAAGGGAAAACTCTGATGTGTGATACAAATTCTTTGGATAACAGGAGTGCGAAGTTCCCGTATCGAAACTATGCTCTCTCCGGATTACCAAGATTCCGAAACAAAGCCTAGAACTTCCAGTTCTAAGTTTACATGCATAAGGTATCCGGTATAATAAACTAGTTTGCTAACAAGAAAAACCATACCTGACCTCCCAACGGTCGGCCACATGGCCTCCTACTGGCCAAGGATGTTCACTCCTGGTTGGGCCGAAGAAAAAAGTGATGCGGTGGACACCACCGTGTTGCCCTTCTCCTAGGATATTGCCCTCGGCTTCTTTTCGGACATTGGGCGTCCACTTCGACAATCCCGGGCATAGTGTCCCGGCTTTCCACAAACAAAGCATGCACCCGGGGTTTGGGCTGTAGCCGCTCCAGATGTGCTAGAGGAAGGGACTAGACCAGACCTCCTAGCCTTCTTGTGCCACCTACGATACCTAGATTTTGAGGTTTGCATTTTGAACATCGTCTCCTTTGCACTAGAGTCTTCAACTGCTCCTACCATAGGTTTCATTATCTTCTTGAGCACCCTCCAAACAATCTCTGGAAAAGTGCCCTTTCTTGCCACAAGAATAACAATTATAAGTGACTTGGCTAGTAGATGATCTAGCGTCTTTCCTAAACATTTTTTGGTAGATAGCCCTTATTGGATTTGTAGGGTTTGGTACCCTATTCACTGGTACTTGGTGAGTTTTCCCCAACTCCACCTCCAAAGCTCTGGCCGACTCCACCAAAGCTCGGAATCCCAATTACTTTGGTCCTAGCAGTAGGATATGCAACTGGCTGCGCAGACCATTATAAAATCTATCAACTATAGATTGCTTACTTTCCCATTCATAGCCTGGGTAGCACCTTACCATAAGGAACGTCTGCAAGTATTCGTCAACTGAATGCACTCCCTACACCATAATCATGCTCATCTGCTGCCCTACTGGACCTCCAATGCACTTTGCTCCAACATACCGCCCGGTGTTGGGGCAATCTCTGGGACAGAGGGTTGCACATTTCTCCCATGTTGTGTGTTGGTCGCAGCGAACACCACTTCAACCACTCTTCTTATGGTTTCCAAAGAAGTAAGGGTCTCAGGCACGTCGCTTGGTGCAGCACTTTGCTCAGAAAACGTGCGTTCAAGCTGCGACGCGCCACTCCCGGACACCTATAGTCGTACAAAACACCGATAAGTGCCCGAACAAACTTGCAAAAAGCAATTATAGGAACACGCAGGTTCCCCAAACAAGTGTATTTTCATTCCTAAGTGGACATTCATGGGTTCTTTTCATGTTATAACGATGACGCACACACATGTGCTCACCACCCCTTAAAGTGAATTCTTCCACGAATTCATTTAAGCTTGACCAAAACCGGTATTCTGATACCAAATTGTAACACCCCTATCCATCACATAGCATATAGCAGTAGGTCCGGTTGGGGCCCGACGCCATATACTATGGACAGACCGATTAGTTACTTAGTGAAACCAATCAACCAATCACAACGTCCTACACAGAGCATCTAGCAAAAGTAAATTATTAAGTTGCACAAGTAAAAGAACTCAGCCAAGCATGAATGTCCACTACTCATACCCATAGGAATGTATAATACACAAATATATGCCTTATGGCCTTACAAAAGTTTGCTTAATAAAAGTGTCTTCCAAACCTCGGCACGCAGGCCGGTCACACATGAGTAAATAAGGAAACACTCAAAAATTCAGGCCTTCGAGGGCCGGCACCGCAACTTGGGCTTTAGCCAGCCATTTACCACTCAGCTCCGCAGCACTTGCAAGCAACAATCCACCGCACGGTGGTAAACAAGAGCAACGGTCAGTTAAAGCTGACCAAATTATAACGATTTCGCCCCCAAACTGGGGCGGCAAAGCTCCTTCCCTGCACTTGTTAGCAAAATAAGTAACATAGCTAATAAACATCACATCACAGGTGCACGCACACACATCCGTCCACCCCGTACTCTCAGGTCACTTACTCGGTGAAGTCAGTCTGAACCCCATCCGATCCTTGACTCACCACCACCCCCAGGGGAGGCAAACCATGTGAGCATTTAGTCCTTTCAGCCGTAGCCTAGACTCGATCTCCAAACCTCGGCAAGTCCCATGTAAAACTTTAGGTCACTTTAACCGAGTAGATGGAGCGGGTAGGGGTCTACCATCCTGTTGCTCACCCCGCCAAGATCATTTGGCCTTTGACGCAGGCCAAGCTTTCCCCAGTCCCAATAATCGTTCAAACACGGTACATAGCCCTGCTATGTACCCGGTTGGCTCTCAAGCCACCTATATGGTAGAAGTTTGCTTCCGCCCAGATTTCCGGGTGCACCCTGGGGTTAATCCCTAAGACTCCCTGTTGCAATCTACCACGTAGAAGCCCGAAAATAACACAAAGGCACGGAGTCTTCTCTGGCCAACCATGCATAGCAAAACATCACCGATCCAGACTAACATGTCCGGGTAGGCTTCACATATCATGCCTATGTTTGTACTATGATCCCGGACTCCAATAAGGGTGACTTTACATATCTACCCCAAGGAATACCGCAAACTCGCCGCACAATCGCGGGAGAAGGGTTTTCCCATGCAAAGGAAGAAGAGCTTCACATGCTCAAGATGAGAATCGTTACCTAGCGTTCTTCCGTGGCACCATGGAAATCTATGCAGATGGAAAGCACCGCAATCTCCTTGCCTCCGCGGATCCGAAGTCGGCTCGCGATTTGGAGCTCGGAAGCTCCGCTGGTGACCAGATCTAGCTCCTCTTCCTCCTCCTTGCTCTCCCTTCTCTCTAGAACTTAGAGAGAGAACTCAAATGGGAAATAAGGGTTTTCTAACCCTATTCCTGGGTTAAACCCCATCAGGAACAACCCTAGCCATTGGATCCCAAGTAAAGGAAATGGACGGCTACGATTTAGCCTCAAAATAGAAAATCTGGGCCGAACACGGATTGCAACACGGCCGTGTGCATGGCCGTGTTACTCATTCGTCGTCACTCGAAAATCCCGACCAGAATACGGCTTGTGGCACGGCCTCTGACACGCCCATATCACATGTGACACACCCGTGTCAGGGCCCATGTCACGCCCCGTGTGCACCATCCAGGAATTTCCCAAGCTAGACATGACCTATGACATGGCATTCGACATGCCCGTATCACATGTGACACGCCCGTATCTATACCCGTGTCACGACACGTGTGCTTAACTCAGAAACCTCCCGAGCAGGACACGCCTTGGGACACGCCCGTGTCCCAGGCCATGTGCCTACACCCGACGATCGCTGATCGCCAAAAAGACAACCACGCGATCCGTGGCCGAACACGCCCTTGACACGCCCGTGTCATGCCCGTGACACGCCCGTGTCATGCCCGTGTCACCTACTCCAAGTCCCAGACTTAGCTTAAAACATCACCTGTCCCTCTTTTGAGTTTCGGGGTGTTACACCTGTAGTCCCTTTTGAGTCTCCCCCTGAGCTGCCTGATCTAGTCGTTGACTCATCTGATGAGTTTGAGGTCATGTCTAAGACTGAGCCCGCCACTGAGGGCGAGGCTGATTTTACTGATGACTTTAGTGACGATGAGGAGCCTGGATATCCTAGTGATTTGGAAGATGATGTATGGGATGATGATATTCCGATCTGTGAGAGTATCCCGTTACCTATTACATGTCATGCTAGTGTTGTGCCAGATCACCCTAGTATTGAGTGCCCTCTCTAGGCTACGATACCCATCGTGATAGAGCCTATAATTACACCCACTGAGATTGTATCTGAGTCATCTGAGCATCCTGAGAGTGAGGATTTCCCTAGTGTTATTATGGATGATTTACCTTATGAGGGAAGGATATCTTTGGATGAATTTAGCGCTTAGAAGCTAAAAGATAATTCTTTGATGTTATCACCATTGTCGGAAGCTCAATATGAATTAAAAATTTTGTCGGGTTCAATTTTGCCCATTTCTGAGACTTTTACTAATTCTAATTTGGATGATGTCTCTAGTGTGTTAGAAGAATTTCCAAGCGAAGAAGTTGTATTTATGGATGATATTATTGACCCACATGAGAGTTCCTTGTTATCGTAACAGTTAGATGAAATTTATACTGATTCGGATTTTATCTCGGGAATGAAATTTCTGATCCTTCCTCCTGTTTATTTTCCTACATTAGATGACTTCTTAGGACGTGGTACTGATTCTGATTCCTTGGCTATTGTGCCTCTAAACGTGGTGTCTCCTAGATAAACTTATATACCACACCCGGTTGCATGCATTTACCCACTGCCTTTTGATGACCCTCATGTCCATACATTAGTGATTATAGTTGGTCCCCTTGAGTTGTATCGCTCGAACATCCTTTCACATCCAGGAGCGTCCAACTCTATTGTTAATGATGAGCAGTTCTCTTTGCCATATCTTCATGCCAAGCGTGAATATATTAAAATTAAAATTAAAACTGCAGATTTGGAGCCCATTGAAATCATTTTTGATTATAAGGCTCTCGTTCCACCTGACTTAACCCCATTATCCTCCGCATTTGGGTCAAGTCATGTAGCACATGGGTTCACTCCTCATGTATCTGGTACATTAGCGTTTCATCTTAATTTATGTCGCACGCACTTCCGCTTCCGTCCGATAGTGTCCTACACTAGAATTAGTGATTTGGGTTTAGTCTGGTCAGTCCCGAGCGAATGCCTTCTGGCTCCGTTAATAATTTAATACATAGGAAAGTCGACCCATCCATGGATATGAAGAACTTCGGATTTCAAGCTTTTATTTCAGATTTTTATAAAGCACATGGTGTTTCACTTTATTTCAAGTTTCCGGACTTTTTACGGTACGTCTCTTTTCCATCTGAATTGCTTTCTCCGTCATTCTTCTCTCCAACTACATGTTCTCTTGGGTTGGGGAGTGATAGTTCTGTTGTGTCTATTTTCCACGAAGACTCCTTGGTTCTTGAACCGGATGGTAAGATTCAAGTTTTATTTTTTTTTCTTGACACCCTTTCAAGTTTCCTCAAAAGTTTTGTTGTTTCTTTGCCTGACAGGTTCTTAGTGCTGATGAATGTTCATGTTACTACGACATGGATAGCGGGGCCAGATTTGCCCCGTGTTGCTGCTACTTTTGACTGTTCTCCCCTCACGTGCTACTCATCGGTGATGAGTAATTTTGAGTGGGGGAGGATTGATGGCAATGTTTCCGATGCGGTCGTTGATGCCCGACATCGAGGGTTCATTGATTGGAACGAACGTTGTCGCAAGCTCGAGGATGAAATTCTATCACGAAGTTCTTCGCCAATGCCGCCGCTGCTACATGTTTTGCACGACGTCCACCGCCACCATTAAATAAAATATATAATTATAAATTAAATAATTATAATTATATATTTTAGTAATTTTTAGTTTAAGCAATTTTATTTTAAGAGTTTTATTTCATGCATTAAAATATTGTATTTTAATTTCATGTATGATGGGTGCATATAACCATCATGTTGTATTATTTTTATTTCATGCAATGATGGGTGCATATAACCATCATAGGTTTATTTTATTTTTCATGAAGGGTTGAGATGGAGTGGTGTAGGCTATATATAGCCATGTTATGAAGAGAATAATAGAAGAAGAATGAAAAGAAAATTGAAAACCTAAATTTGGTTTCCCCCTATTCTCTCTCTCCCTCTCTTGGCAATTTCAACCAACTCTCTCTCCCTCCCTCTATATAGCCATCGGCCTCCTCCCTCTCTCCTTCTCTATTTCGTCCACCTCCTCCTCCTTCCCTCCTCAAGATCTCCCTCTCCTCTTCATCCCTAAATAAAACTGCCCACTTCCCTTGTCTCTTCAAACAAACTGTCGGCCACCACATTATTTCTAAGGTTCGCCCCTTCCCCCAAGACGCCACCTCCTTACCCTCCTTTTTCAAACTCTTGGGCACCAAAATCCACCAACACCCAACCGACCAGCCCCCCTCCTTTACATCAAAACTGACAGCCCCCCTTGCCATCTTTAGAAATTATTCTGCCACCTTTCCTCTCTCCTCTTTCCATATATATTGTCCTTCAAGGTTTCTCCCTCCTAGGGTTATTTCAGAGGAAAATGACGAGCGTCTTCACCTTCCAGTGTGGATCCAAGGATTTGCGTGTAAATAGATTCAACCACAATCATGTGTGCTTTCCTCCACTCATCTTGTTGACTGATTTTTCTTGGGATTTAGGTAACGATTTTCTAAACAATCTCGTGTGTGTTTCTTCTAAATTATTTGTGAGATTTGGTAGAAAAAGAAGGCTAGTATTTTGTCCTGATTTATATTGAAATCATACTTAATTTTAATCTAAATTTCAAGCGTAAATTATCCGAGCATTTTCTTATTGATCGGATCAGGTAGATCTCGTGAACGCTAGAAAAAATCGGGTTCACTGCCCTGGATTTCTCCTCGAGTTCAAGTGATTTGGTCAACCTCATTTTAATTAATTTGGGATTGACTTGGACTTTGTTTTAAATCGCTATTTTAGTCCGGATCCTTTCGTGTTGGTTTTGTGAATGTGTGCGGATAAATTAAATTTGGCATACTAATTGTCCGGATTGGGTAAGTCCTTTTCGCTTGAGCGAACATTTGTATATAGCCCTTGTTCAATCTCTAAAAGGGGTAGTGACCCTTTGCGTTTTGCGTTGATATATTTGTTAATTTCATCGGTAGTGTAATCTTTTAGAGAAATATTGCTTGATGTGTATTTATTTTAATTACCGAACCTAAGAACGCATAGTATTTCATCCGTCAAAAACCATGGGCCAGCATCAAGAAGTCTATGTTGAGCAGCAAACAGGTTTTGTTATTCCTAACTCTCCTGATCATGATTATAGACTTAGGAAAGCTTTGTATGGGTTGAAACAAGCCCCTAAGGCATGGTATGAGACCTTTTCTAACTTTTTCATTGAGAACACATTCTCAAGGGGAAAGATAGACAAGACTCTATTCCTAAGGGAATCAAAGGGTGAGATCATCCCAGTCAAGATTTATGTAGATGACATAATCTTTAGATCTACTAATGATAACCTTTTCAATAATTTTGCCAAAATTATGCAAGGGAAATTTGAGATGAGTAGTATAGGTGAGCTCAAGTACTTCTTGGGCCTCTAAGTAAGACAGCTTGATAATGGATTATCCATCTCTCAATCTAAGTTCACTAGGGAGTTAATTAAGAAATTTGGTATGGAGAGTGCCTCCATTATGAAAACTTCCATGGGGTCAAGTATGTCAATAGACAAGGATGAGATAGGGAAATATGTTGATGAAATCATATATAGAGACATAGTTGGCTCCCTCCTCTATCTTACTACAAGTAGGCCAGACATCATGTATATTACATGTGTTTGTGCTAAATACTAGGCTTGCCCTAAGGAGTCTTATTATTCTGCAGCTAAAAGAATTCTGAGATATCTTAAGGACAAACAAAATCTTGGCCTATGGTACCCGAGGAATAGTGATTTTGAGCAAACTGGGTATTCAGATGCAGATTTTGTAGGCTTTAGAGAAGACAGGAAAAGCACATCTAGCCTCTATCAGTTCTTGGGTAGAAGTCTTGTATCTTGGAGCAGCAATAAACAAACTAGTGTTATAATATCAACAAAAGAGTAAGAATATATATCAGTAGGAAGTTTCTATGCTATGTTACTGTGGATCCAACACCAGCTCTAGGATTACAACCTAAAGCTAAGTAACACTCCATTATATTATGATTCAACTAGTGCAATCTCTATTGCTAGGAATCCTGTCTCTCACAGTAAGACTAAGCATATAGAGATTAGGTATCACTTCATTAGAGAGCAGGTCGAAAGTGAAGACATCTGTCTTGAATTTATCCCTACAGATAAGCAAGTGGCTGACATCTTCACTAAGCCACTAGATGAAGAAAAATTCAACACCTTCAAATTTGAATTGGGTATGTTGAATTTGGCCTAGCTTTAGTAGCTCTCCATATCGTTATTGCTTGTTGTAGGTAGTTTTAATCCATGCAGGATAAATAAAAGAGAAATGAACTTAGTATCCAGGCATTGAATGCGCTGAGTCTAAATGCTCAGGCGTCGAGTGCATTGAATGAACTGCAAGCGTCGAGAGTGTTGAGAGCGTCGAGTTCACTCAACGCAAGATCCCAGTGAGTCTATATTGCGGCTAAAAATCACAGTCGTTGATCATTTCTTGATCATAAATAGGTACGCGCCTTTCCAGCTTCTAAAAATAAAAATCACTATAAATAGAACGCTGCGTGTGTAAAATAAAATACATTATTCTTCTCCCTTTTCTGCCCCTTGTGACGAATCGATGAAATCTTGGAATATCTTCAGCAATTCACGGAAGAAATGGCACTAAAAGGGTTTGATTTCTTTTCGCGGGTTCGGAGATGGTGCAAAATGGATTCCACGATGTGCCTGAGGAAGTAAAGTTTGTTCTCCACCTGCTTTAGGTCGCTGACCAAGAATTTGTTCTATCTGAGTCCAGCTTGTTGTGGAAGCGAGAAGTACTTGAGTTATACTCAAATGCTAAGGTAGACTCTTCTTCCATTAAACTCAGGACTCTTCTTTCAAGTGATCGGGGTAATCGGAGAGAGGGGGATTCGAACCCTCGGTACGAATAATTCGTACAACAGATTAGCAATCTGACGCTTTAGTCCACTCAGCCATCACTTCCCATTCCAAATTGGAAATTTATCATGTGATATGACACGCAAAGTCAAGATTGAAAAGAATTTTTATTTATTTTCTGATAATGATTCAAAACAGATTTATCCAACAGAAAGAATACCTTACTTTTTTTATTTTGTGCAAAAGGTTCATTTTCCCGGCCTGGTTAAGTACTGGCTGGGCCGGTACTTCTTTTGTTCCAACAAATCAAATAATAATAATTTTGAGATCAAATAAAAATTGTTATTGAAACAAGAAGAACAATTTTCATTGCTATTTCTAATTCTTAGAAATAATATGAGATTATATATATATATATATATATATATAGAGAGAGAGAGAGAGAGAGAGATTAATATCTAATATTCTATATAGAAAGATAGAGTAAGATTCTATTTCTATTCTTAGTCTATTATAGTAAATCAGAGTATTTAGTCTTTATAGTATTTAGAGTAATAGTGTTCTAATAAGAATATTCTAGTATCTAGTATATAGTAATATTTTAGTACTAGTATTTTTTTTTCAAGCCCGCGCCGCAGCAAAACAAAATACGTGTGAATGCCAGAATTTTAATTATTCTGATGCTATCTTGACTGCGTCTGATTATTTTGTTGGACAAATGGTCTATCCGTATTTAATAATGAATATGTAGCGGGTATAGTTTAGTGGTAAAAGTGTGATTCGTTCTATTAACAACTTCAATAGTTAAGGTGTCTTTCCATTTTTTTTAAGATTCCGATCAAAAACTTTTTTTCCTAAAAAGATTTAATCCTTTACCCCTCAATAGGATATATGAGGAAAGAATATACATTCGAACGATTTCTATCCATCAAAATTTTTATAAAAAAAATTGGATCATGGAGTTGAGAAGCATAATTTTTTTGATTGGTTCAATTCTTCCACTTGAATGAGTATGAATAAAGGATCTATGGATCATAGTACAAAATTTTCAATCGTAACTAAATCTTCAATATATTAGATTTTGTGTACTGTCGATGGAAAAGGTAGATTGAATTGAAGCCAAATAGCTAGAAAATGATGGTTTTTGTTTACTAGAACCTCGACTTATTAATTCAGCTCGATAGAAACCAAATGATTTTCCTTAGGATCCCGCGAGTAGAAATAGGGAACGAAGTAACTAAAGTAGAAAGATTTGATAGAAACTCCCTCTTCTAGAGGGATCATCTAGAAAGCGAGTAGCTTTAGATGCATTCGGAAAAAGCTGGCATAGATGTTATGGATCTCACTTTTTCTCTGGTGGAAATACATAGATCTTCCATAAAGGAGCCGAATGAGACCAAAATCTCATGTTCGGTTTTGAATTAGAGATGTTTAAAATGATCAACCAACATCGACTATGACTCCGTGCCATCCAAGCTAACGATGCGGGTTCAATTCCCGCTACCCACTATATATATATATATATATATATATATATATATTTCTTAACTTAATATAATATACAGATGCATTATTCATTTTAACATGCATCTTTCTTTTTATTGTATCCTTTTTTTAATGCGAAAATAGGAATGAAAAGCGTCCATTATCTAATGGATAGGTCAGAGGTCTTCTAAACCTTTGGTATAGGTTCAAATCCTATTGGACGCAATTTATTTCCATCTATCTAGAATAGATAGAGTAGAAAAAAGAACTTTATTTTTTAAAGAATAAAGGGCCCTTTTTTGAATGATTCAAATCAGAAATCTTTCTCGAGGATTTATGAATTAAGAATAGAATAACATTTAAATTTATGTTTGTTCCTGAAGTAGAAATAGTTCGGTCTATTCCATAATAGCTTCTCTCAAAAGGATTTCGGCTTCTTCAGTGAATATCTTGGTAGAAGATAGAATTTCTTGAAATTTAGGTTTATTCTTTGTTAAGTAGGTATGCAACCCAATGAGAAATCTCTTTACCTGTCCAATTTCTAACACATCAAGATATCCATTCATTCTGGTATAAATAATAGCTACCTGGTCTTCCACCGCGAGAGGGTCTGATTGAGATTGTTTAAGCATTTCACGTAATCGTTGACCTCTTGACAATTGATTTTGAGTAGCTTTATCTAGATTAAAAGCAAATTTTGCAAAAGCTTCTCACTCTGTAAATTGAGCTAGTTCTAATTTTGATTTGTCGGCTACTTTTTTCATGGCTTTAATTTGAGCCGCCGATCCTACTCTGGAAATAGAAATACCTACATTAATTGCAGGCCAGATTCCAACATTGAATAAATTGGAAGATAAGAATATCTGTCCATCTGTAATAGAAATGACACTAGTAGGAATATAAGCCGGAACGTCTCCAGATTGAGTCTCCACTATTGGTAAAGTAGTCATACTTCCTTCACCTAAATGAGAATTTGATTTAGCGGCTCTTTCCAAAAGGCATGAATGCAAATAAAAAACATCTCCTGGATAAGCTTCACGACCCGGGGGTCTTCTTAATAGAAGCGACATTTGAAGATAAGCTTGTGCCTGTTTGGAAAGATCATCATAAATTATTGAAGTATGTTGTTCACGATACAAAAAATATTCTGCCAGAGCCGCTCTCGTATAAGGAGCGAGATATTGTAATATAGCAGGCAAATCCACTGTTTCGGAGACCACAATAGTGTATTCCATTGCCCCCCTTCCTGAAAAGTAGCCACTACCTGAGCCACAGAAGATGCTTTTTGTCCAATAGCTACATAAACACATATAACATTTTGTCCTTTTTGATTGAGAATCGTATCTGTGGCTACTGCTATTTTACCAGTTTGTTTGTCTCCAATAATTAATTCTCGTTGCCCGTGTCCTATAGGGATCATTGAATCAATGGCAATAAGTCCCGTTTGAAGGGGCTCGTATACAGAACGTTTCGAAATAATACCTGGGGCAGGAGATTCAATTAACCGAGATTCAGAAGATGAAATTTCACCTTTACCATCAATGGGTTTAGCCAGAGCATTTATAACATGACCCAAAAATCCTCGCTCACAGGGATCTAAGCAATTCTTCCTGTTGCTTTTACAGAACTTCCCTCTTTTATCATCAAACCATCACCCATTAATACAACGCCAACATTATTTGATTCTAAATTCAAAGCAATACCTATTGTACCCTCTTCAAACTCTATTAATTCACCTGCCATTACTTCATCAAGACCATGAATACGAACAATGCCGTCGCCCACTTGAAGTACGGTATCGGTATTCACAATCTTTATTTCTCTATTATATTGTTCAATACGTTCACGGATAATAATACTAATTTCGTCAGCTCGAAGAGTTTCCATTAGTATCTATTTTTTATTTTTTGGAATGAAGGGGAAAAATAATACCTAAACTCTAAACTGTAAACTAGAGTAAATAGTCAAAAGGCTAATCAGTTATTTATTCCACAGACCCGAGGATACCAATATTATCACTGATAGTACGAAAATGTAATTCTCTATTCAAACAACTATTCAAAGTTCCTAGAGCTCTTTTTAAGGCTTGTTGAAAAACTTGTCGGACCTGATTAATTGCTCTTTGTTGTTCAAAGAAAATAGTTTCATTTTTAAAATTTTCTAATTGTTCCAAACTATCTAAAGTAGCATTAATCAAATTTACTTTTTCTCGTTCTATCTCAAAGTATCCATTCGTTCGATACTCACTTGCTTCCATTTCCACTTTCTGTAATCGAGCTCGGGCTCTTTCGAACTGCTCAATGGCTCCTCTACGTAATTCTTCTGAATTTTGAATAGTACTCAAGATCTTCTATTTTTGCTTATCTAATAAATCTAATAATGAAAGTAGATTATCTTTCCATTCATTTCACAACTAGAATATCTCTTCCCGAACCAAACATGAATCTTTCGATTCATTTGGCTCTCACGCTCAATTGTTTCTTTTCTTTGATGGGCATTCCCATATCTTTGAATAGAATGAGCTTATCCTCTCTTTTCTATTCGTATTCAAAGATATCGAAACTAATCTATTTTAGGAGGACTCTTCAGACCAGACAAAAAAAAATTGTCAGTAAAGTTATTTATTTGTTCTTTATTTACAACTTTTTCAAAAAAAATATATTTGAAATAAAAAAATAGATGAAAATTCTAATAGAATTAAATAGAATTATGAACTTCATTTTAAAATGAGATTTCAATTTTTTTATCCAAAAAATTCAACAAATTTCTCCATTTTCTATAATAAATAGGTCATCTATTCGGCAATGGATAAAAAAAGGGGGGAGCCATTATTTCCAGTAAATGGTTCAAATCATTTTATCCATATTAGTGTTCTACATCAGATAAATTCCAATTATTCCTTTTTTATCATTTTAAAACCATTTCGGTACTAATGTAGTAGTAGAAAGAATACCATACTATGTTGTGCCTGGACTTCAAATAATTTATCTTTAACCATATAAAAGACCTCAATATTATTGGTTGATAGAGAATAAAAGTTGATTTACCAATTAACCACGAAATGCTATGGTTCTTACATTTTATTTCAGATTTCTTCCTAATAAAGAACACCCAAGCAAATCATGAAAAGTCATCAATAACCACAAAGGTGTAGACTTTTCTACCTAGACTATGAACTGGCATAGGACCAAACAAGTTTATATGCAGGAGGTATAGGCACCTCACTGAGTCTTTGACCCTAATGCTGTTGAAGGAGATCTTGGTCTGTTTTCCCTTCTAGCATGCAGAGCAGATACCCCCCCCCCCCCCTTAGTGCATTTGAACTTGGGACCATTTCTAACTAGCTCATCACTAAAGAGCTTGCCTATGGTCTTGTAATTCAAATGAGCTAGCCTCTTGTGCCATTAGACACAATATGAGACTTTCTCATTTGAACTAGGAAAATAGGAGAGTCTTTGCTTTCATATAAAAAGTTAAGACAATAGACATTTCCTCTCCTTGTGCCGGTCAAGATGACCCCTTGGTCACTTGCCCTCTTAATTTGGCACTTATCCTTGAGGAATGATATGTCATAGCCAAGATGACATAGGTTACTTATGCTTATGAGGTTGTGTTGCCATTGGACAAAAGATCACTTCAGGCATTGAGTGCCTTGAGTGAACTGGTTTCACTCAACGATTTTGGACTTAGATTATTATTTAGCTCTTGCTGCATCCATGGCATTAAGAGCATTGATTGGTTGGCCTTCACTCAATGTCATTTAACTTAGCTCCTTCTAAACTCTACAAACTGCTGAGGAGTTGAGTGAACTGGCTTCACTCAACTCTTCTATACTTAGAAATTTTTCTGCTGAATAGATGTGTTGAGTGTGTTGACTTCACTCAACGCTTCCTACCGCAGTCTCATCTTTTGACTAGGTGTTGAGTGAAATGGCTTTACTAAACACTTCTATACTTAGTCAAATCCTGTCACTCCTTTTGGTTTTGACTGCTTGAGCTTGTCTCAATGCTTCTGTCATATGGCGTTGAGTGAACTGGTTTCACTCAATGCTTCTGAACTTAGACAATTTTTTTTGTTTATCTTCTTTGGCTTAAATATACTAAGCTTTACTTAACGAACATGCAGCATGGCATTGAGTGAACTGGCAAGGCATTGAGTGAACTAGCTTCACTCAACGCTTCTAGACTTAGCTGATTTTCCTTTGTCAGAAACTTCAGGGCTTTGACTAAGGAAGCTTTACTCAACGAATTTGCTGTCTGGCATTGAGTGAGCTGATATCACTCAATGCTTGTGGACTTGGCCACTTTTCTTTCTTCCATTATTGAGGCTTTGATAGATCCTACTTTATTTAGCTCCTTTTGTGCTATGGCATTGAGTGAACTGTCTTCACTCAATGCTTGTAGACTTAGTCACTTTTCTGTCTATCCAGCCCATAACTTTGTGTCCACCTGTCCAATCAAAGTGAGAAGGACTAACCTGCATGCCTGAACTTACACGAACATCAAATACAACTATGTGTATATCATTAACTTGTTTGACTTTTTCAAATCATGGCCATGGGATCAATGGATCCAACAGATGGGCAAGAGAATTTGCTACCATGGGGATGAGATGCCCTCCATCCGCCGCAGAATAGCGTGGGCAACGAGGGAAGTCATTCCTGTAAAGCTAAGGATTGATGGCTTCCTTGTCCTAGAAGTTGACCACCTAACGATCGCACACCTCATTTCAGACATGCTCGCCGAGGAGTCCAACTCGCTAGATTGCTTCCTCTCCTCCATTTCTAGATCCAGTGCCAGCGACTGCAGCAACAAAGAGAGTAGTGATTACATCGACGATGACGAGAATGATGAGGACGATGTCAAGGATGAGGAGGATATCGTCATCGGGGATGAGGAGTACAAGCTTAATACTGGCGATGATGGGTCTTAGTCGGTCGGCGAACTCCTGCATCCAAACTTGTAAAGAAAAAGTTATAAAACTTAGAAATTTTTGTAAAGTTTTGTAATACTCGCCACATAATATAAGATAGTTCTTATGTATTGCTTTCTTTCTCGTTTGTGCACTTGCATTATCGATTGTTGACGATGCTTGCTACGCTTATAGAGGCAAAGAGGTTGAGTGCTCGTTGCTCGCATACTTTTCTCGCAGTTGTATAGTTATATATCGCTGCTCGCACCTGCGTAGTCACATACCTCATAGGAGCTGAGCTCAATTGAGTTGAAGAATAAAGTCGACACCTATCAGGAGGAAGCTCAACTCTTGGTGGAGAATAGATCGACACTTAACAGTAGCCAAGCTCAACAGTAGGTGTAGAATATATTCGACACCTACTTAGGAGGAATCTCAACTGAAGGAGGAGAGTCGACAGCTCACAGGAGTTGAGCTCAACTTGAGGTGGAGTCAATAGCTTACAGGAGTTGAGCTCAACTTGAGGTGAATTCGATAGCTCACAGGAGTCGAGCTCAACTAGAGGTAAAGGCTATAACTCACGGGAGTCGAGGTCAACTGGAGGTGGAGTCGACAACTTATAGGATCCGAGCTTAATTGGATGGGTAGTCGACAACTCATAAGAGCCGAGCTCAACTGGAGGTGGAGTCGATAGCTCATAGGAGCCAAGCTTAACTGGAGGTGGAGTTTACAACTCATAGGAGCCGATCTCAATTGGAGGTTGAGTCGACAACTCAAAGGAGCTGAGCACAACTAGAGGTAGAGTCGACAGCTCATAAGAGCCAAGCTCAACTAGAGGTGGAGTCGACATCTCACAGGAGCAGTCACAACGCGCATTTTCTCAGCATTAAATAATATATCAGAGTAAGAGAAAAATACATATTGTGATGTCATGCCGTGCATGGGACAAGTGCAGATGCTCAGGTAAGAACCTACTCCTGAGACTTTCCATGAAATTCTCAAGTTTGTTATGATGAAAATATAGTTTGAGTTTAAGTTTTGATGGTCGTGTCTCTCGGCTCAGTGGATCAACAAGTCCACAGGTAAAAATATACACATATACGTAGCGGTACTTTATTTAGTTCATTTATTATCCTATATGAGCATGAAAATCCATTAGAACAAATCATGATAAGCACACCTCTAGATTTAATATAAGTACTACAAGAGCTATTTACGTTCGTTAAAATAGAGTGACATTTGATTTAAAAGGATGCTATGAGCATGAGATAATAATATTGATCATTTTATACTTTGAAAGTAACTAACACGCAACCTAGCATAAATCATTCCCAGAGAGCAAGTAGGTATGACAAACATCAAGAAAGACAACATAGCATCTAGCAAAGCTAGCAAATAGTCTGTCATCTACAAAAGTTCACTATGGGCATCAATAACCTGTCAAGAACCCACAGAAAAACATGTATGTCTGAACTAAAGTAAGAACTACCAAACTACCTCACAAAGGTGAGGGAAGGAAAACTACTGCTATAAGCCCACGCCAAAAAACACAAACTCTAGCTGCCCAGGCCGCTATTACTCCAAGCCTGAGGTATTAAAAAGAAAAAATGCCTCAGCAAGAAATGTACAAGTGGTAGTAAAAATTCCAAAAGTAAGTAAACAGTGGAAGTTAACGGTTATCAACCCAAATCAGACTAGTCGAAAGAAAACCATAATATCTAAAGTCAAATAAATAATAAACGTAAGAGAAACCACAAGGTAGTTAGATATAACTAAAACTCACACCATGTGCGAGTAAATCCAGACTTCAACAACCATAAATGAGTATAGATATGCATGTTTATTTAAATGCAAAAGAGACTGCTCAGCTCAAACATGTGAATCATTACTATCAGTTAAAACAGTGTTGAGATGGAGGCTACATTGTCCAACTCAAACCATCAGACCAAACATCTCAGCAAGGAACTGCGGTGGTGGCCATATTGTCCAACCTAAACCATCAGACTAAACATCTCAACAAGGCACTGCGGTGGTGGCCATATTGTGCAACCCAAACCATCAAACCAAACATCTCAACAAGGCACTATGGTGGTGGCCACATTGTCTAACCCAAACCATTAGACCAAACATCTCAACAAGGCACTGCGATGGTGGTCCTTTATCCACTGCCAACCAAAGGCCAAAAAAAAAATAACAGCAATAATATAGAGATAACTCGAAAGTACCCAAGAATTAGTGAGGGAAGAATAATCCAAAAATTTCTAAATATAACACCCTTAAACACTCGACGAATTGGATGTAAGAACCCGGTGAAAAAGAATTCTAAGTACACACAGATTTGTCGTGAATACTCGATGAAATTGGGGTTCACCCGACCAAAAGTTCTAAGTCCACACAGATTCATCGAGAATACTCGACAAATTACACTTGACTTCAAATTGAAACTCGACGAATTACACTTGACTTCAAATCAAACTCGACGAATTACACTTGACTTCAAATCCAAACTCGAGAATTATACCTGACTTCAAATCGAAACTCGACGAATTACACTTAATGAATAAGGTCGGACTCGACGAATCTACTCAATGAATTTAACTAAATCCAATGATACTCAACAGATTTAACTCGACGAAAAAATTCTAAGTACACACTGATTCGTCAAGAATACTCGACGAATTGGAAGACGCTCGGAGAATACACTAAAATCACTCAACACACTCGAAGCCAACACTTCACTCGCGCCTTTCTGCTTCGCTCGACGAATCAAATAGATACTCTATAAATTTAACTTAGCTCTATAAATATACTCGACGAATGATGGTACACTCGACGAATTTGACTCGACGGATGCAAAGACACTTGACGAATTGACTTGATTCAATGGATATATTCGGCGGATTAACAGGTTACCCGACGAAATTGACTTGGCTCCAAGGATATATTTGAAGAATTTCACTAGGGGTGTTCAAATAAAACTTAATGACACTCGAGGAATTGGACTCGGCCTCACATCGATACTCGATTAATTTCAGGTTAGACTCGATGAATTTATCTTGGGTTAACCGAAACATTCAATGAATTTGACTTGGTTACTAGACTAACAGTTAATTACCAGAAAGTTCTAAACGACTATGACTCTAACAGAAGGCATTCAACAAACTCGTTGGATACACCTGACGAATTTCACTCGCAATCCCTATGAAAACTGTTCGACTCGATCGAAGGTTTTCAAAAGTAAAAATGGCAGTTTCAAGAGACCTACTTAAAAAAATAAATATAAGGAAGAACTAATGGAAAGAAGGGTGCAAGGGTGACAAACCACCACTAGCCTCAAATCCTCAGGAAACCAGCCTCTCAAGCGCTCCTCTTCAAGAATTAGCCTCAAGAACCCGTCGTCTATGGTCTCTGAAACTTTTCGGACAGAAATGAGGTGGTCCAAAAATTCATGAAATCAAAAATACTTACCACGCACGCATAGAGCTTGTAAGACTCCCTCCTTTTTTTACAACTAATAACCGAACCGGGGTCTTATACCCAGAACCGCCGCTTTGCGGTGACACCTTCGCGCCCGGGAAGATCGTCACTACAAAATGCCGATTCTGCCGGCCTTATTGATCACAAAAGTAGCAGTACAAGAATATAAACATGTAAATCTGATAAGTAAAGTTGTTTTTAAAGAAGATAGATTTGGTTTTATATAATCTTTTACGTATATAAGTCTATCTCTTTTTTACTTACTTATATCCTGTGGATTAAGGCAAGAGTACCTATCGCATAGGAGTATAGTATTTTGTAGAAAATATCAAGGTCGTATTTTTCCTGGGATCGGTGTTAATTATTCTACTTTTTTAGAACGGCCTATTATTTTATCGAACAAACGGAGTGGAGTTTGTAATTAAAAAAAAAACAAAAGATAGAAAAATATATATACGTGAGTTTATTAAGATAGAGACTTAGAAGGTAGTCCTCAATTTCAGAATTACTTGAGAAAATATTAATTCAGCTATTAAAGAATAACTTTATTTCTTTATTACCTAACTTAACGAGAGGGTCCCTTTGGTAGCATCACTGACTCGAAAGTACGACCGAGGAGGCTTGCGTTTAAAACGGGTTAACGTAAATGTAGTGTCTCGTCACCTTGTATATAATCAATTAACAGAAAACCCTAGTTAGGATAACTAGAAAGTAGAGTTGAAATAGTTGAAAATAATATCCAGCCCAGAGCTCATCTTGACCAAGTGCTAAGGGTTCTTAGCCTCTTCTCAGGATGGGGGCGGTATAAAGTACAGAAAATAATATCTACCTATCTATCTCAATCCAGGATTTAAGCTTTCGCTTCACCTTTGTTTTTGGGATAGGGTAGTAAAATTTTGCTGAGATTCCCCACTATCTTAATCCAGGTCATAGGCTTTCGCCTCGCCCTTCATTCAGGATAGTATGAAATAATAAGGGTTTCAAAATAATTTTTTAAAGCAGTTTCACACTATCTTAATCCAGGACATAAGCAGAGCTTCGCCTTTCATTCGGGATAGTATGAAAAAAAAGAAATTAAAAACTGAAAATAAAGCAGTAAAGTACTCAGAATTAAAATTGAAAGAGTCTATTTTATAAAGTCAGAAAAATTATTACAACTTTCTAAAAAGCTGAAAAGAAAGCTAAAATATTACAACTTACAGAACTTTAGAATACTTGAAAGCTACTACCAGTTCCTTGTCAGAGAGCTGGGGAGTCCTAACAGTTCTTAAGGAAGCTGCTGGTGTTCGAATAATTCCACTCAGCCCTACCCATCTATTTGTAGGAAAAAATTTCAAGTGACACACCCCCTGACACGGGCGTGTCGGGTAGGGCGTGACAGGGTCACGGGCGTGACTTCCAGCCTGTCGGGATAGGTGCCAAGCGGGGATGAACTTCGGATAGAATTTGAGCAGGTCACGGGCGTGACTTATGATGTCACGGGCGTGTCGGGCAACTGATTCATCAGGCGGCACGGGGCGTGGCGACAGCGTGGCAGCTTGCTAGATTTCCTGATATAACTTCACTAGGTCACGGGCGTGTCGCTTTTATCACGGGTGTGTCCAGCTATTTCCCGATTTTCCTGGGAACAAAAACAGAAACAGGAAAAAAGATTAAAAAGGGCTGTCACACCCTAGGTCACGGGCGTGACCTAGGGGCGTGACCTAAGAAAAATATACAAAAAATCAGAAAAGTTTAGAAAATAAATATAAAACATAATATAATAAAAATAATTAGTTTTATATATAAAAACTAAGATTTTATTTATAAATATGCAAACTTAATATGATACAAAATTGTATATTTTATACTCATCAAATACCCCCATACTTAGATTTTGCTATTCCAGAGCAAATATAGAGTTGAGTATATTTACAAGTTATGAAATTTTCTATTTACTATCAATTTGATTCTACAAGATAAAATAGGTATAAACATCCGGTGAATAAAGAGTTGAATGCTATCGTATATATATATATATATCATTGATACCAGAGTTAGAATTTATAGCCATAAAAAGTTTTTGAAAACAAATAGTAAGCATATATTAAAATCAGATATAACAAAGATAGATTGGCTTTATGACTACTATGTCTTGCATGAGATATGTTGAAAAATTACAACCTATTAAGTATGCTCTCTCAAAATTCTAAGCAAAATTAATTCAATTTTGTAGTGGTTTTAGGGGATATCAACTTGGTGGTTTTGCCCATACAGAGGCTTTGAATGTAGGAGGTGATGAATTTTATCCTCTCACCTTTTTTTTCATATTCATGCATTGTTACAACTATTTTAGAAAAATATTTTCCAAAATAGAAAAAAAACTTACAGAATTGAACTTTGAATTAATCCAATGCATATGTTTAGGAGCACATACTCCATTTCATATGGTCTTTTAACATTTATTAGATGCCTATGTTTACGGAATTTTTTTATTCCCATGGACATAAGATCTTTTCTTTTCTAGGAGCACATACTCATAGATGCTTGCATGCGTAAAGAAACATGCCAAGCGAAATAGTAGGTAGGGTTGTAAAAATAATTTTGATAAAAAATTTTGAGAGCAATGATAATAGCTTGATATTTTCTATATTTTAACAAGATGAAGTAATGATAATTACAGTCTAAAATTGTTTGGTGAACATAATATGTTTTGCTTCTATTATATATATATGTATTTTTGATATGTTTAAAGCAGGCTTGCTAAAAAACTAACTCCGATTGTAATGAAATTTTATAAGGTAGGGTTTACAAGTTTATTCCGGATATTTATATCTATCGAGTTATGAGAAGGAGGTATAAAATTGAAAATTAAATAAATTGCATTTTGATCAACTCATATTTTCTGAATATATATACATAGTATGGTTTTGAAAGTTTTGACTTGTTTGGGATGAGTACTAAAATAAACAATGTTTTTATCGAAAACATATAAGTGAGAAAAACAATTGCAGCTAAAAGCACCCCCATACTTATGTTAGGCATAGGTATAAAGTGAAAAATATGTATAGAATATACAAAAGCATAAAAGATGAAAATATACAAGTGAATTTATATTTCGAGGTTATGGAGTAGTGTTAGGGTTTCAGGTTCTTTTTGAAAAGGGTCCCCAGTAAAATATAATTTTAAACGGTGCCCGTTTACTTTGAAAGTTCCGAGTTCAGGGTTAGAAATAAGAATGGTCCCATATGGCCAGGTTTGTTTAACAGTATAGAGTTCGGTCCATCGGGATTTTAATTTTCCTTGAAATAATTTAAGGCGTGAGTTATATAGTAGGACAAGATCACATGGTGAAAAATATTTTGAAATTTAATTTTCCTATCATGATAAAACTTAGATCGCTCTTTATAAAATTTATTATTTTCATAGGCGTTTGCACACCATTCCTCAAGTTCATTGAGTTGAAATTTACATTGTTCGGCGGCTATGTTTGTATCTAAGTTAAGAAATTTTAGCGCCCAGTATGCGCGATGTTCTAATTCTACAGGTAGGTGACATGCCTTTCCATATACTAAACGATAAGGTGTACAACCGATCACAGTTTTGAATGCTGTACGGTAGGCCCAAAGTGCATCATCAAATTTGAGGGACCAATCTTTTTGATTGGTATCTACAGTCTTTTCTAATATGCGCTTTAGTTCTCTATTGACTACCTCCACTTGGCCGCTTGTTTGGGGGTGATAAGCGGTAGCAAGTTTATGAGTAACTCCATATTTGGCTAACACTTTAGCCATCTGGGTGTTATAAAAATGAGTACCTCGATCACTAACTATAGCCCTAGGCGTGCCAAAATGTGAAAATAAGGTTTTCAGAAATTTAACGATGACTCTCGAGTCAGTGGTGGGTAAAGCTTGCATTTCAGCCCATCGTGAAACGCAATCGACCGCTACTAAGATATAACGATTTTTAAAAGGAGGTAAAGGGCCTATAAAATCTATGCCCCACAGATCAAAAATTTCACATTCTAAGTAAAAGTTTTGGGGCATTTCGTCTCGACGGGAAATGTTACCTGACCGTTGGCAGCGGTTGCAAACGCTTACCAATTTTTGAGCGTCCTTGAATAAAGTAGGCCAAAAGAATCCTGCTTCAAGGGCTTTACGTGCAGTCCGGTTGGATTGAGAATGTCCGTCGGTTGGTCCTTCGTGGCAGTGCCATAGTACTTTTAGTCCTTCCTCGTTCGAAATACATCTTCTAATTACTTGGTCGGCACAGACTCGGAATAAATACGGGTCTTCCCAAAAGTAGTTTTTCAAGTCAAAAAAGAATTTCTTTTTTTTCTTGACTTGAAAAAGCTTTTTGAAGGACTCGTGCTACTAAATAATTAGCCAAGTCTTCGAACCAATGAGTAAAAGAGTTTGTTACCTTTTCGAGGGCGAGGAGACTTTCTTCAGGGAATTTATCTTCGATGTCGGCTTCCACGAGTGTATCTGTTGCAGCATTCTCTAGTCGAGAAAGATGATCGGCTGCTAAGTTTTCTGCGCCTTTCTTATCTCGGATCTATAAATCAAATTCTTGTAATAAGAGAATCCAACATAATAAACGGGGGGGTTTTACATCTGCCTTAGTTAGTAAATATTTTAAAGCAAAATGATCCGTAAAAACTATAACTTTTGATAGCGTTATATAAGATCTAAACTTATCAAATGCAAATACAATCGCCAGTAGTTCCTTTTCCATGGTCGTGTAATTAGTTTGTGTGGATGTGAGAGTTTTACTTGCATAATAGATAGGATGAAAATATTTGTCTACTCGTTGTCCTAAGACAGCTCCTACCGCATAATCACTCGCATCACACATGATCTCAAAAGGAAAGGACCAGTCTGGGGCTACTAAAATAGGAGATTTGATAAGTTTGTCCTTAATAATATTAAATGCTATTAAGCATTCACTATCAAATATAAATGAGGCTTCTTTTTCTAATAAATGAGTTAACGGTTTTGTTATTTTAGAGAAATTTTTAATGAACCGTCTATAGAAACTTGTATGGCCTAAGAAACTTCGAATAGATTTTACATTTGTTGGAGGAGGAAGTTTTTCAATTATTTCTATTTTGGCCTTATCGATCTCGATTCCCTGGTAAGAAATTCTATGACCGAGAACTAAACCTTCGCGGACCATAAAATGGCATTTCTCCTAGTTCAACACTAAATTCGTGTCTTCACAGCGTTGAAGAACACGAGCGAGGTTATCTAAACACGTACGGAATGAGTCTCCAAATACAGAGAAATCATCCATAAACACTTCCATAACGTCCTCTACTAACTTGTCGAAAATAGCTAGCATACATCTTTGAAATGTAGTTGGCGCATTACAAAGTCCAAACGGCATTCGCCTATAGGCGAAAGTACCAAAGGGGCAATTGAACGTAGTTTTATCTTGATCTTCAGGGGCTATAGGAATTTGCAAATACCCTGAATACCCTGAATAACCATCGAGAAAACATTAATATGAGTGACCCGAGAGTCGCTCTAATATTTGATCTATAAACGGTAGTGGAAAGTGATCTTTACAGGTGGCATCATTTAATTTTCGATAGTCGATGCACATCCTCCAACCCGTAACAGTACGTGTTAGAATTAGTTCATTATTAGCGTTTGGCACTACCGTTATACCTCCCTTCTTAGGGACGACTTGTACTGGACTAACCCATGTGCTATCTGAGATTGGATAGATAATTCCTGCGTCTAATAATTTCATTACTTCAGCTTTTACGACATCCTTCATATTAGGATTTAAACGTCGTTGGGGCTGGTTAGATTTACGAGGGTTATCTTCCAAAAATATTTTATGTGTACAAAAAGATGGGTTGAGTCCTTGGATATCAGAAATTTACCATGCTAATGCATGACGAAGTTGTTTTTACACTTCAATTAATTCAGACGTTTTCTTATCATTTAATTCGGCAGAAATGATAACAGGGAGTTTAGATTCAGCTTCAAGGAAAACGTATTTTAAATGTGCAGGAAGTGTTTTCAGCTCGAGGGTTGGTGGTTTTTCAT
Source organism: Platanthera zijinensis (assembly GCA_039513925.1). Classification (NCBI taxonomy): domain Eukaryota; kingdom Viridiplantae; phylum Streptophyta; class Magnoliopsida; order Asparagales; family Orchidaceae; genus Platanthera; species Platanthera zijinensis. The sequence goes on from CM077090.1 coordinate 169,321,075, forward strand.
ATGAAGTTGGAGTTTTTAGAGTTGTAGAAGTTAAGGATATAAAAGGTTCTAAAGGATCATCGGTAGGCATTTCTTGTGAAAGGGGTAAGTCTGCCAAGTCCGATTCTTTTACAGTTATTGAAAGTAAATCAGTATAGGAAAAACTATTTTCCTCAAAAGAGGCTTCTGCAAGATAGCAGGAATCGTCGTTTATTAAAGAATTTTTCATAGAGGGATCTATATCGATAGTAACCTCGTCATCTCCTACTCGTAAGAGAAGTCTACTGTTACTTACGTCTATTATCGCGCGAGAGGTTGCAAGAAAAGGACGACCGAGAATTATGGGAACATCGGTGTCTTCCTCTATGTCAAGTATAACAAAGTCTACCGGGAAGATAAACTTATCTATTTTGACCAGCACATCCTCTACTATCCCTACTGGATATTTAATAGAACGATCTGCTAATTGGATGCTCATTTTAGTTGGTCTGGGGTTACCTAATCTTAGTTTCTGAAAGAGCGAGTAGGGCATGAAATTTATGCTAGCACCTAAATCTGCTAACGCATCTTTTATTAATAGATTACCGAAGAGACACGGGATGGAAAATCGTCCCGGATCGTTTAATTTTGGGGGTAATTTATGTAATAAAATGGCTGAACACTCGGCATTAAGGAAAACTCTCGAAATATCTTTGAGTTTCTTTTTATTAGAAAATAACGCTTTTAAATATTTTGCGTATTTAGGCATCTGTGCAATTGCCTCGCAGAAAGGTATATTGATTTGAATTTTTTTTAGCATTTTTAGAAAATTTTTATATTGTTCATCTTCTCGCTCATCTTTTAATTTAGATGGATAAGGTAAAACAACATGTGGGGAAGAAATTCGTGGGGGTTGAGGAGGCAGAGACGTAACGGGAAGTGGTGTAGGAAGGCTAACCTTAACTTCTTTTTCTATCCTAACGGGTGGTGGTAGCTCCCTGCCACTTCGTAGTTTTACGGCTTGTCAACTTGATGGGTTACTGGAATGGCCAGTATACCGCGGATTTGGTTCCGTATTTCCTGGCAAATTACCAAGTTGGCGTTCCGATAGTATTTTTGAAATTTGTCCAATTTGTGTTTCTAAGTTTTTAATTGATCCGGTCAGGTTCCGGATATTGGAATCATTAATACTGACATATTTCGTAAATATGTCTTCTATCGGGGTTGGCCTAAATTGGTGTGGTTGTGGTGGTGGTGTTTGTGGTTGTGGGGGTTGCGGTGCAAATCCACTTGGATTTGCAATCGGAGGGCGTTGAGCATTATTGGGGTTGCTCCATGAAAAATTAGGATGGTTCCTATATCCTGGATTATAAGAATTATTATTTAAGTTCATATTAGGATTATAGGAAGGTCTATAAGAGTTCCCCATATAATCGATTTCTTCAATTATATTATTATTCCAATTCCAAGTGGTTGTGGCGGAGGAAGCAGATATTCCTTCCAATTGTTTAGTTAAATTTTCTACTTGGAGTGCTAAAGTAGAAAAAGTGTCGAGCTCATAAATCCTAGCTTGTTGAGGGCGTGACCTTGGCACGTTCCACTGGTATGCGTTCATGGCCATTTCCTCAAAGAGGGTTTGAGTGGCCTCGGGGGTTTTGTTATTGAGCGTGCCCCCAGCGGCAGCATCAATGGCTTGTCTGGTTTGAATATTCAAACCATTATAGAATATTTGTACCTGGAGCCAAGTTGGCAGTGTGTGATGTGGACACCGATGTAGATATTCCTTAAAACGTTCCCAAGTCTCATAAAGAGACTCGGACTCGCCTTGCAAATAGTAAGAAATATCTGCATGCAGACGTGCGGTTTTTGCAGGTGGAAAATACTTTGTAAGGAATTTTTCGGTCATGTCAGCCCAAGTGGTAATAGATCCTCTAGGGAGAGAACCTAGCCACTGTTTGGCTTTCGTTCATAGAGAAAAAGGAAATAAGCGAAGACGGATGACATCATTAGCGATGCCATTTATCTTAAATGTGTCGCATATTTCTAAGAAGTTGCATAAGTGCGTGTTTTGATCTTCGTCGGGCAATCCATCGAATTGAACGGAATTTTGAATCATTTGGATTATACTCGATTTAATCGCAAAGTTATTATTAGCAATTGGTGGATGAACGATACTAGACCCGGTGTCATCTAAATTGGGTCGTGCATAATAAGACATGGTCCTTTGGAGGACCACCTCTGGCATTTATTGTTGCTCTGTTGCCATTTCTTGTGCGTGTGCGGTGCCAACAGACTCTTCCAGATTTAATATGAGCTCTTGATTCAGAGATCGGAGGCGCCTGCGAAAGGTGCGATCGATTTCAGGATCAAATTCAAGATTTAAATTAGATGGAGTTCTGCGGGTCATACACTAAAAAACTTTTGTATAAAAACACAAAAAATAAGTAAAAAAAACTAAGTTAAACAAACACAAATACAAGCACACGAAAAAGACGTAAAACAGAAAATAACTAAAAACAGGTTTTTTATATAAAACAGGTTTTCTATAAAACAAGTTTTATAATAAAAAGCAGTTTTTATTATAAACTAGTTTTTATAATTAGAAACGTTTTATATAAAATACGTTAAAATAGTAGGTTAGGATTTTTTGTTAAAATTCGTTAGTGGGTAATAAACTTGTTAAAAAAATTAAGTTTTAAAAAAACAAAATTTTAAATTCAGAGAATTTTATGTTTGTTTTATTTTTATAAAAACTAAGGTTTTTTTTTATAACAAGAAAAAGAAAAGATAAAATTAATAGCGTTCTTTTATTTTCAAAAATTAACACATATAAACGAATCCCCGGCAATGGCGCCAAAAAGCTTGATAAGTAAAGTTGTTTTTAAAGATGATAGATTTGGTTTTATATAATCTTTTACGTATATAAGTCTATCTCTTTTTTACTTACTTATATCCTGTGGATTAAGGCAAGAGTACCTATCGTATAGGAGTATAGTATTTTGTAGAAAATATCAAGGTCGTATTTTTCCTGGAATCGGTGTTAATTATTCTACTTTTTTAGAATGGCCTATTATTTTATCGAACAAACGGAGTGGAGTTTATAATTAAAAAAACAAAAGATAGAAAAATATATATACGTGAGTTTATTAAGATAGAGACTTAGAAGGTAGTCCTCGATTTCAGAATTACTTGAGAGAATATTAATTCAGCTATTAAAGAACAACTTTATTTCTTTATTACCTAACTTAACGAGAGGGTCCCTTTGGTAGCATCACTGACTCGAAAGTACGACCGGGGAGGCTTGCGTTTAGAACGGGTTGACGTAAACGTAGTGTCTCTTCACCTGGTATATGATCAATTAACAGAAAACCCTAGTTAGGATAACTAGAAAGTAGAGTTGAAATAGTTGAAAATAATATCCAGCCCAGAGCTCATCTTGACCAAGTGCTAAGGGTTCTTAGCCTCTTCTCAGGAAGGGGGCGGTATAAAGTACAGAAAATAATATCTACCTATCTATCTCAATCCAGGATTTAAGCTTTCGCTTCACCTTTGTTTTTGGGATAGGGTAGTAAAATTTTGCAGAGCTTCCACACTATCTTAATCCACGTCATAGGCTTTCGCCTCGCCCTTCATTCAGGATAGTATGAAATAATAAGGGTTTGAAAATAATTTTTTAAAGCAGTTTCACACTATCTTAATCCAGGACATAAGCAGAGCTTCTCCTTTCATTCGTGATAGTATGAAAAAAAAGAAAGTAAAAACTGAAAATAAAGCAGTAAAGTACTCAGAATTAAAATTGAAAGAGTCTATTTTATAAAGTCCGAAAAATTATTACAACTTTCTAAAAAGCTGAAAAGAAAGCTAAAATATTACAACTTACAGAACTTTAGAATACTTGAAAGCTACTACCAGTTCCTTGTCAGAGAGCTGGGGAGTCCTAACAGTTCTTAAGGAAGGTGCTGGTGTTCGAATAATTCCACTCAGCCCTGCCCATCTATTTATAGGAAAAAATTTCAAGTGACACGCCCCCTGACACGGGCGTGTCGGGTAGGGCGTGACAGGGTCACAAGCGTGACTTCCAGCCTGTCGGGACAGGTGCCAAGCGAGGCTGAACTTCGGATAGAATTTGAGCAGGTCACGGGCATGACTGATGATGTCACGAGCATGTAGGGCAACTGATTCATCAGGCGGCACGGGGCGTGACGACAGCGCGGCAGCTTGCTGGATTTCTGGATAGAACTTCACTATATCACGGGCGTGTCGCTTTTGTCGCGGGCGTGTCCAGCTATTTCCCGATTTTCTTGGGAACAAAAATAGAAACAGGAAAAAAGATTAAAAAGGGTTGTCATGCCCTAGGTCACGGGCGTGACCTAGGGGCATGACCTAAGAAAAATATACAAAAAATCAGAAAAGTTTAGAAAATAAATATAAAACATAATATAACAAAAATAATTATATATAAAAACTAAGATTTTATTTATAAATATGCAAACTTAATACGATACAAAATTGTATATTTTTATACTCATCAAATACCCCCCATACTTAGATTTTGCTATTCCAGAGCAAATATAGAGTTGAGTATATTTACAAGTTATGAAATTTTCTATTTACTATCAATTTGATTCTTTAAGATAAAATAGGTATAAACATCCGGTGAATAAAGAGTTGAATGTTATCGTATATATATATCATTGATACCAGAGTTAGAATTTATAGCCATAAAAAGTTTTTGAAAACAAATAGTAAGCATATATTAAAATCAGATATAACAAAGATAGATTTGCTTTATGACTACTATGTCTTGCATGAGATATGTTGAAAAATTAAAACCTATTAAGTATGCTCTCTCAAAATTTTAAGCAAAATTAATTCAACTTTGTAGTGGTTTTAGGGGATATCAACTTGGTGGTTTTGCCCATACAGAGGCTTTGAATGTAGGAGGTGATGAATTTTATCCTCTCATCTTTTTTTCATATTCATGCATTGTTACAACTATTTTAGGAAAATATTTTCCAAAATAGAAAAAAACTTGCAGAATTGAACTTTGAATTAATCCAATGCATATGTTTAGGAGCACATACTCCATTTCATATGGTCTTTTAACATTTATTAGATGCCTATATTTACGGAATTTTTTTATTCCCATGGACATAAGATTTTTTCTTTTCTAGGAGCACATACTTTTATATGCTTGCGTGCGTAAATAAACATGCCAAGCGAAATAGTAGGTAGGGTTGTAAAAATAATTTTTATAAAAGATTTTGAGAGAAATTATAATAGCTTGATATTTTCTATATTTTAATAAGATGAAGTAATGATAATTACAGTCTAAAATTGTTTGGTGAACATAATATGTTTTGCTTCTATTGTATATATATGTATTTTTGATATGTTTAAAGCAGGCTTGCTAAAAAACTAACTCCGATTGTAATGAAATTTTACAAGGTAGGGTTTACAAGTTTATTCCGGATATTTATATCTATCTAGTTATAAGAAGGAGGAGTAAAATTTAAAATTAAATAAATTGCATTTTGATCAACTCAGATTTTTGGAATATATATACATAGTATGGTTTTGAAAGTTTTGACTTGTTTGGGATGAGTACTAAAATAAACAATGTTTTTATCGAAAACATATAAGTGAGAAAAACAATTGCAGCTAAAAGCACCCCCATACTTATGTTAGGCATATGTATAAAGTGAAAAATATGTACAGAATGTACAAAAGCATAAAAGATGAAAATATACAAGTGAATTTATATTTCGAGGTTATGGAGTAGTGTTAGGGTTTCAGGTTCTTTTTGAAAAGGGTCCCCAGTAAAATATAATTTTAAATGATGCCCATTTACTTTGAAAGTTCTGAGTTCAGGGTTAGAAATAAGAACGGTCCCATATGGCCAGGTTTGTTTAACAGTATAGGGTCCGGTCCATCGGGATTTTAATTTTCCTGGAAATAATTTAAGGCGTGAGTTATATAGTAGGACAAGATCACCTGGTGAAAAAGATTTTTGAAATTTAATTTTCCTATCATGATAAAACTTAGATCGCTCTTTATAAAATTTATTATTTTCATAGGCATTTGCACGCCATTCCTCAAGTTCATTGAGTTAAAATTTACGTTGTTCGGTGGCTAAGTTTGTATCTAAGTTAAGAAATTTTAGCGCCCAGTATGCGCGATGTTCTAATTCTACAGGTAGGTGACATACCTTTCCATATACTAAACGATAAGGTGTACGACCGATCGCAGTTTTGAATGCTGTACGGTAGGCCCAAAGTGCATCATCTAATTTGAGGGACCAATCTTTTTGATTGGTATCTACAGTCTTTTCTAATATGCGCTTTAGTTCTCTATTGACTACCTCCACTTGGCCGCTTGTTTGGGGGTGATAAGCGGTAGCGAGTTTATGAGTAACTCCATATTTGGCTAACACTTTAGCCATCTTAGTATTACAAAAATGAGTACCTCGATCGCTAACTATAGCCCTAGGCATGCCAAAACGTGAAAATAAGGTTTTCAGAAATTTAATGACGACTCTCAAGTCAGCGGTGGGTAAAGCTTGCGCTTCAGCCAATCGTGAAACGTAATCGACCGCTACTAAGATATAACGATTTTTAAAAGAAGGAGGTAAAGGGCCTACAAAATCTATGCCCCACAGATCAAAAATTTCACATTCTAAGTAAAAGTTTTGGGGCATTTCGTCCCGACGGGAAATGTTACCTGACTGTTGGCAGCATTTGCAAACACTTACCAATTTTTGAGCGTCCTTGAATAAAGTAGGCCAAAAGAATCCTGCTTCAAGGGCTTTACGTGCAGTCCGGTTGGATTGAGAATGTCCGCCGGTTGGTCCTTCGTGGCAGTGCCATAGTACTTTTAGTCCTTCCTCGTTCGAAATACACCTTCTAATTACTTGGTCGGCACAGACTCGGAATAAATACGGGTCTTCCCAAAAGTAGTTTTTCAAGTCAGAAAAGTATTTCCTCTTTTCTTGACTTGAAAAAGCTTTTGGAAGGACTCGTGCTACTAAATAATTAGCCAAGTCTGCGAACCAAGGAGTAGAAGAGTTTGTTACCTTTTCGAGGGAGAGGAGACTTTCTTCAGGGAATTTATCTTCGATGTCGGCTTCCACGAGTGTATCTGTTGCAGCAATCTCTAGTCGAGAAAGATGATCGGCTGCTAAGTTTTTTGCGCCTTTCTTATATCGGATCTCTAAATCAAATTCTTGTAATAAGAGAATCCAACATAATAAGAGAATCCAACGTAAGAAAGGAAAGGACGTGAAAGTGGAGAGTAAAACAAGCAGGTGATAGGGGGGACCTAGCTAGCAATTTATAACCAAGTTGTAATAAGTAAAGTAAGAAAAGAATTTAACCTTCACTTATGTGAGTACACATAAGCCAAGGGATTCCTACAAGGCTCCCATCGTATAAAATGTCTCATACCACTTTATACGTTGGGGTGTCGGTTATCACAAGCAGTACATATATATATATTAAAATAACCTTAATTTATAAACTTACCCACACAAGCTTATAGACTAAGGGGTCGTTTAGCAGGTCCTAATGTATAAGCGTCTCATACCACTTATACATTAGGTGTCATAGGTTATTATTAATGATTATGATATGCATCTATATGGTGGGTATGTTATGATCAAGCAGTGTAACTCACACACCCGACTTTGTGTACACAAACCTTTAGTTCCCCCTTTCGGAGCCGTTACCTCCCAGGATACCTTCGTAGTGGCAGACGGAAGCGGTGGGTTGGGCCTCGCCCACCTCAAAACCAGTATAGCATTACCGGTCTGACCTATCATACGCCTCAAATCTTGGTGAACAAAGTGGACTCCTGCGTACTCTTGCCGACTGGACCGCCGGACTTAACTTTGGCGAAGTGTAAAAACCACACTTGCCGAGTCATCGTACTGGCGTCGGTGCTACGACAACCCAGTACCGAAGACCCACCACCTTAGATATTCCTTTTTATGCACATGCAATATTCTTAAAAGAAACCAACAAGTCAAGATACCGGACTAACTGTCTGAATAAACCTCAAACTGAGACTAAGCTCCCCGGACTAACTGTCTGAATCAACCTCAAACTGAGACTAAGCTCCCCGGACTAACTGTCCGGCTCAATTTACAAACCTCATCCCTTTGAACACCGCGGGATGGCACCCCGTTGAACACCTCGGGATGACTTATCCATTTCCAACCTCCTATCCAACTAGTGTGTGCAGCGTGAAGCCCTATTTTCTACAATACTCTTTCAGTTTATCTTAAGGTTTACGTTAGCTCAGGACTGCCCAAGGTATGTCCATTGAAGGGATCTCGAAGGCACTAGGAACAAAGATGGGATGACAAGCCCAAAGTTCCCTTTCGAGGGGATAATTATTCGTATTAATGTCTACCAAGGATTATTGCCCAACTCTCTTTATTACTTTAGAGCTGCCCTAAAGACTTAAGGTGTTATTAGACGTGCGGCGGTCTTCCGGCGTACCCCATTATTATTGCTATCACATCTTGTACTCTACTCTCATCACTATGACCACTCTACCCTCCAGGGTTATACTTCCAATCGTAATCTCTAGTTCAATTGTCGATTTATCCCCCGGTGGGCTTTGTGGTATAACTTATCTTTACTAAGCGCAGCCCACGACCTAAAACCACCCCGAAATCGAACTTCTGATTCCTTGGGCCACCAACCCTTAATTATTTATCCTAGGGTGGTATGGACTAATGAAATGAGCATGTTGATTTTCATAACTTTCATAGGTCACTAAGGCTTCTAATTAAATCATTTAATTTAATTCCTTTGGTCACTTTACACATGAAGTAGTACAATTTATAATCCTCTGACCTAAGGAATTTTTCCTGGGTTGTATATTGATAAAATATTGCTGTCTACAGAGTTTCATAATTTCCCTTTGATTATTTATATTTATTCTTTAATTAATACAAAATCTACATAATTGCCATTTTCCAAATGAAGTATATGGAATACATAAGCCAAAATTCCAAAAACATTACAGAGCATATATATTAATAATTTAAGACTAATGGCAGAGTTTTATTAACCTATAAAGTGTAATGGCCTATCAAATTCCATTCTTAAGTATTTACCAATATGCCATTATGCTAGTTTAAAAATTATTAGTACATCCAAAAATTTTTAGATAATTACCCAAGGATAATCATACAAATATACAATGCTAGAAATAATTCCAAAATTTTCTGATATGTATTTCCCTCAATTTATGAATAGTTGCAATAAGGGTAAAATGGTAATTTCAATGCATTTTACTTCAAAGGTTCTCAAACAGAAGGAAAAAATTTTCATAAGTCAATTATAACCTCCATTTTATCTTGACAGAATTTGGGGATTTTTACTTGATCAAAACCTTTTTTTTCAATTTATTTTCCAAAAAGGCTATATTTTTAAAAATCCAAATAATGGGATTTTTTATCTCAAAAATCCCATAATTAATTTGAGGGGTGAAATTTACCCTAATGAATCTCTGGAATCATTTCCATGATTTTTGCATGCCTTAAATACGCTGAATGTACATCATTTCATTTATTACTATTTGCACCCCAAGGCCATATTTAGCCAACACATGCAAGTGGATTAACCCATCATGCAGTGATCCAAATGTGCTGAAAATTTAACCATGCCATAAAAATGTCCCCATGGACATGCCACCAAAAATTGGGGCCTTTTGGAGTTGAACTACTCCAAGAATAACCTAAACAAGCCTAGGGGTATTTTAGTAATTTCCCCCTAATTTTAATTCCAATTAATCCCATTTTTGGGCATGGCCTAAATATGTCCTAAACCAGTTACTGCCCAAAATTCCAGGTCCTTTGGGCCTCTGGATGGGCTTGGGCATCTCTTCCAATTTCTGCATTTTTGCTATTTGCAGCCCAAGGCAACTCACCTTTCCAGATCTTGCAAGTGAGATATCTAACCATGCAGTGGGATAAATTGACTAATTTTTCTACCATAGGTCTAATATACCCCTAAGGGAAGGCCACCAAAATTTGGGGCCAATTGGGGTTGGTATGCTCCAAAAATCAACATTATTTGATTTATCAAATTTTGACTAAAACTATAGGATTATGTTCCCCAAAAATTCAGTTTATTTTCTAACTAAGCCACATTCCCAAAATTTCAGCCCATTTGGACTTAGGGTTTGGGGAGGACACTCAGTTTATTTTCTGACCTACCCTAGGACCAGTCCTAGGAAAATGGCTCTATAGGGCAATCTACTTAACCAAAATAAATGTGTAACATATCAAATTAAAGGTAACTTCAAGACCTACAAATTTTATGTTGAGCATGTTTTATGAAAGGGGCATTAAGTGCCCTAAATTTGACATGCAAATTCTGTTTTATAAGGCAGAATTTGGCACAATTCATATGATTAAATAAATACAGGATTTATAATATTGCATGACACTAATCCTAAAGCAAATCAGACGGCCATTGCATTTCTGTTGGGTATTGTATCACAATGTATCTGATTTGAAGAAGCCCCTGAACAAGCTAAGTTGAATAAATAATGTATTTGATGATTTTCTTCAAGATGTGATTGCAGCTATTCCATGTTAAGTACACACCAATGTCAGGGTGCAGTGGGTCAATATACACGGGTCTGCACAACGTAATCCCTCATTGAGCAGATCAGTGTGTTGACTCATGTGTGCTATCTCTATTGGAGTGTACTTATTTTCAAGTACAGGGTCAAGATAGATCAAGAGCAGAAGAGGAGTAAAGATGGGTCAAAGACCAAGTTCAGAGGAAGGAAGAAGAAATCTTCTAAGTCAAAATCGACGGGAATCACTAAGTGATTCTCGCCGATTCGATGGGAATCACTAGTGATTCTCGCCGAATCGTCGAGAATCACTCTCCGATTCCCGCCGACTTCATCTGGCTGACTGTCCTCCTTCAAGACTTATGCTAAGGCAGAATCGACGACTAATTCTCGCCGATTCGTCGAGAATGATCTTGATTCCCGCCGATTCGTCGAGAATGATCTTGATTCCCGCCGATTTCCTCCGGATGACAAGTATTTCAACTAGAATTCTGCCAAGGCAAATTCGACGGGAATCATGAGTGATTCCCGATGACTTCGTCGAGAATCATCAATGATTCTCGCCGAATTTTCCTTGGGCAAATTCGCTCTTCGCTGGACCGAAATAACATGATGTGCGCTGTTTTGACCGGGCCTAGGGTTTCTTCTTGTGGGCCCCACAACGGTTTTTTTTGGGTTGGTCTACAGTATATATACTCGCTTATTTCGAACTTGAACAGTAATCATTCACGAGAAATCAAAGCCGCCGAGCGTGACCTAGCTGATCGAGGAAATCCTTCCGTCGACGTCGCCGCTCGCAAGTTGTCGCCGCCGCAGATCTTAGATCCTCTTTGATCGTCCGGCGATAGGACCGAGGCTAAGTATAGCGTATCACGCTTCTCTCTCGAGATCCCTTGTCTCTCGATTTGTTGAACGAAGTTAGCTCTTCATTCCGAATCAATTGAGACGACTGATCCGATTGAGATCGTTGGTAGACCTTGCTTGCTTCGTTAAGAAGTTTGGATCTACCAAGCATTGATGCCGCATTCACTTGCCGCCGCCGATCTTAGTAAGATCCTCTCCAAGAGAGTGATGTGGTCGCGGACTCTTTGTCTTCATCAAGAATGCTTCAACGAACGAAGAGGGACATCGGGTTATCCACACGTGTAGTTTGTATTTCTTATACATTCTAATTTTTGTTTTGTTGTAAAGGAATAGTGATTCCTAGTTGTAAGGGTTGGGTGCAACCCGTGGTGGAGGAGTAGTGACTCCTTCATTTGGAAGGGTGACTTCCGTAGTGTGAGGATTGGATTTCAATCCATTTGGTGAAGTGACCGAGTCGTCCCTTGGTGGGAGATAGGTCGAAGGGGGAGAGTGGACGTACCCAAATCGGGGAACCACTATAATTGCTTGTGTGTTTTTCTGTACTGTGTTTGTTATTTGTGCAGGTTATTTAAATTCCGCAAAAGACTGCACGAGACCTATTCCCCCCCCCCCTAGGTGGACTTAGTTGACACTAGATACTTTCAAGTGGTATCAGAGGGAGGTTACTCGTCAATAAGGTTAACACCTTGAGTAAGATCCCGTGTCTAGTGTCAAGAAGAAAGAAGATCTCTGAAATGGAAGGACTCAAGTATTCAGGGAAGATCCTAGTATGCACCAAGCTGAACTTTCCTATCTGGAAGGAAAGGATCAGGTACTACATGGAAGCAGTCGACCCCCGACTCTTCATGATAGTGGAGGAGGGACCTTATATCCCCACTAAGGCCTCCACCATTGATCCAACCAAGCAAGTGCCCAAGAAACTTTCCGAAATGGATAAGGATGAGATGGTGCTTGTCGGACTTGACAAGAAAGCTCAGAACATTCTGGTAAGCGTCGTCGATGATTCCATGATGCAGATTTTCTGCAACTGCAGGACTGCCAAGGACATATAGCACTGCCTAATCATCCTGATGGAAGGCACTGATGAAGTAAGGGATGATCGAAGATCCCTTCTGAATAAGAAGTACGAGGCATTCAGGCAAGGTCCCAAGGAACAAATCGGAGTAACTTTCGAGAACTTCCTGAAGATCGTTAATGCCCTGAAGGGCTATGGCAGAGTGTTCACCGATGGTGAACTTAATGACAAATTCCTTAGATCCCTTACAAAGGAATGGGACACAAAGATTTGCGCCATCAGAGGATTTTGCAGGTTGGTAGAAACTGATCCCCAGATTCTGTTTTGGAAACTTCTGTCCTATGAGCTTCAGCTGAACACCAGAAAAGCTGAAGAAGAAGTCGATAAAGCCGCTGCCAGAGAGAAGACTGTGGCCCTAAAAGCCAATCACTCAAGAAAAGGCAAGGGTGTAGCCTCGTTCTGCTCTCGGAAAAAGGATGAGGAAGAAGACTCTTAGCCATGCTCTTCCGTCTCAGAGCTATCTGAAGAAGACTTTTCCCTAATCACTCGGTAGTTCAAGAAGTTTCTCAAGTTGAGGAATCAAAGAAAGAGAGACGGCTCCTCCTTCAGACATCAGAAGAAGAATTATTCTTCTGACGGGTATGAATCCAAACCGAACAAACATCACTCAGATGACATTATTTGCTTTGGATGCAATAAGCCAGGTCACGTCGTTGCTGAATGCCACCAAAGAAAGAGAGATAAGGGGAAGGGAGAGGAGCACAGGTCCTCTAGAGATAAGAAGAAGGAGAGGAGCTACATCGCCAAAAAGTAAAAGACACTGAGTGAGTCTGATTCCTCAGACTCCAGTGATGATGAGGAAGCCTACTTCTGGCTAGTGGGTCGCTCTAACTCAGAAGGAGACTGCCCCCCATTTACTGGGAAGGTAAAAGATCATACCCCCCCTCTCTGACTCTAACTATGACTCTCCTGATGATGATCTCGAGGACAACCCATCTGCCCGTTAAGCTGAGCTCCTTGAAAAGTATGAGCTTCTGCTCAATACCTTTGAGGAATGCCGCAAGAGGTTGAGGGCTCAGAAAAAGTAAGTCAAATTCCTTAAGGCTGAGGGTGTGTCTCTAAGAGAAGAGATCACTAGCTTGATCTCTCTCCGACAGGAACACTTGGGCCTGACTTCTAAGCACTCAGAGTATCTAAGGCTCCTTGACCTAAAACAGGAAGAAATCAACAAGTTGGAAGAACAGCTTGCGGCAGAAAGGAAGATTATCAAAAGCTTCTCCATGCCCAAGACTGTTCTTCCTCTGGTTGATGAATTATCTGCTCAGACTAAGGGGGCTGGCTTAGGGCATGCGGGTGCGCCTGGTAAATCATCCAGGAGAAACAAAAAGCAGATAAAAAATAAGGCTGCTAAGAAGGCCTCTGCTACAGAAAAGGGAAAGGCCCCACTCAACCCTGTTGTATTCAGAAAGCCTAGCTTTCCCTACAATGAACAGGACTTTGAGTCAACCTATGGCCACTTCTTCCAGCCCTCGGTTGAAAAGCCCAAGAGCCAGTATGATGGTTGGGCCTTCCCCCGCAACTACGGTGAGAGTGTCTTCAAGGCATCTTATGAGGAAATCCAACTGGAGGATTATAGCCACTTCTCTAGCGGCCATAATAGGAAGCAGGCACCAAAAGCCAAGCCTATTATACTGAAGGAACAGGAGGTGAAGAAATCATGTGATTGATGTCATCATGATGCCTCCACCTCCAGATCCAAGGCCTCGGCTGGACCCACCGTTCCAAGGGTGAAGCAGGAGCCTAGGAAAAGGTACAACAGATTTGATTGTTGGTGTTGTGGAAAAATTGGTCACTTTGTCGTGGATTACTAGTTTAATCCAAGATACAACGAGACTCCTCATTTTAGCAATGCAAGGCTAACCACTCGTAGGGTTAACCATCCGAGGGGGAGTGTGCTAACAAGGAATCTAGGACCCAAGTTCGATTGGGTTCCTAAGGGAAACTGATTCTGTTTTGTAGGTATGTCCAAAGGCCACCAAAATTCCTATCTGGTACTTGGACAGTGGATGTTCCCGGCATATGACTGGGACAAGAAGCCTGCTGCGTGATTACTCTCCAGTCGAAAATGGACCCAAAGTCATATTTGGAGGATCAGATTGAGGAGTCACCAGAGGTTACGGTATGATTTCCAACGGTATAATCTCTATCACCGACATAGCCTATGTTGAAGGGTTAAATCATAACCTGATCAGTGTAAGTCAGTTGTGTGATAAAGGATATGACGTTAAGTTCTGCAAGGATAAGTGCTTGATAATATCGTGTGCCTCTTCGGAGACGGTATTAACTGGCATTAGGACCAGAAATATCTTTCTTTTAGATTTTCTTAGCTTAGATTCTTCTACCCCCGTGTGCCTAGTAGCAAAAGGCAGTGCCTCTATTTGTGAACAATGGCACAAAAGATTAACACATATTAATTTCAAGACAATTAATATGTTGTTTTCTAAGAACTTAGTAAGGGATGCCCCTACTATTAAGTGCATCAAAGATAGTCCTTGTCCTGTATGCCAGAAGGGCAAACAGACTCGGGCTACCTTTAAGGGCATTGCAAACAAAGACTCCTCCAGATGTCTCTTTCTTCTGCATATGGACTTGTTCGGTCCAGTGCAAGTTCATAGCTTAGGAGGCAAATCGTATACGCTAGTGATTGTTGATGATCACTCTCAGTTTACGTGGGTGTTCTTTTTGAAACGAAAGTCAGATATATTTGATATCTTCACGAGTTTTGTCAAGCAGATTCAGAACGAACTTAACTGCTCAGTGGTCAAAATCAGAAGTGACCATAGAACAGAATTCGAGTCTGGTGCTATGACAGAATTTTGTGAAGAACTTGGTATCTTTCATGAGTTTTCCTCCCCGCATACTCCGCAGCAAAACGGAGTTACAGAAAGGAGAAATAGAATACTCATTGAAGCATGTACGATAATGTTGAATGATGCCTCTCTTCCAGAGTACTTCTTGGCAGAGGCTGTCAACACGGCTTGTCATGTGCAGAACCGAGCGTTGATCAACAAGAATCATCGTAAGATGCCTTATGAGCTATTGAAAGGCAGGAAACCGACCATGTCCTATTTGAGGATTTTTGGCTGCAGATGCTATGTACTCAATAATGGGAAGTACCCACGTACTAAATTCGGATAAAAATGCTTTGAAGGCATCTTCATGGGCTATAGTAGCCATAGTCGGGCATATAGGGTCTTCAATAAGAAAACCCTAGTGGTAGAGGAGTCCATTAATGTTGTTTTTGATGAAGGAAGCTTGCTTCATAGCAATTCTTCTAGTGGCATTCTTGAAGATGCAAGTGCAAGTCTTGAATAGCTAAGTCTCGATGAGACCGCTAAAGATTCAACTCCCAAGTACGTCAAGGTCTCCACCTCAACATCAATCGGAGATGATGATGGTCAGGATGGAGAAATCCTCCCAAAAGAGGGAGGAGCCCAAGAAAATGTTAGAGCTCCTGATGCCAGACTCCTAGAGCTCCGGCATGTGAGGGATCATCCCAAAGATCAGATCATATGAGATCCTCGTGACGATGTCAGAACTCAGAGAGGTACAATTAACGAGATTTTGCACCTTAGTTTTCTGTCACAGGTTGAGCCAAAGAAGTTCGATGAAGCGAACAAAGATGCAGCATGGATATAGGCCATACAAGATGAACTGCATCAATTCGAACGATGCAATGTCTGGACGCTTGTTCCCAGACCAAAGAACCAAAATATGATCGGCACCAAGTGGATCTTCAGAAAAAAACTGGATGAACACGGTGTCATCATAAAGAACAAGGCCAGGCTGGTGGCTTAAGGCTACAGACAGGAGGAGGGATTGAATTCGACCAAATCTTTACACCAGTTGCAAGGCTCGAGGCGATCAGATTGTTCCTGGCGTATGCTTCTCACAAAGGATTCACTGTCTATCAGATGGACGTGAAATCTGCGTTCCTAAATGGAAATTTGAAAGAGGAAGTATATGTCGCGCAACCCCTAGGTTTTGTTAATCCTACTTTCCCTAATCATGTCTATTTTCTTAATAAAGCATTATATGGCTTAAAACAAGCTCCTCGAGCTTGGTATGAGACTCTGTCTAGTTTTCTTCTTGAGAATTAGTTCTCGAGAGGAAAAATAGATAAGACATTATTTATTAGGGAAGTCAAAGGCAAGATCTTGCTGGTGCAAATCTATGTCGATGACATAATATTCGGCTAAACGGACAACAATCTCTGCAAAAAGTTTTCTAAACTTATGCAAGGAAAGTTCTAAATGAGCAGCATGGGAGAGCTAAAGTATTTCTTGGGACTTCAAGTGAAATAGTCTGAGGATGGAATTTTCATCTCTCAGACGAAGTTCACAAATGAACTCCTCTAGAAATTCGGAATGGAGAATGCAACCTCTATGAGGACTCCAATGGAATCCACTGTGTCTCTGGACAAGGATGAGAAAGGGAAACCTTTTGATGAAACCAAATACAGGAGCATAATTGGATCCCTGCTCTACCTTACTGCTAGTAGACCGGATATTATGTTTTCCACATGCGTTTGTGCCAGATATCAGGTGAACACTAAGGAATCTCATTATGTCACTGCAAAGCGAATTCTTAGATACCTTAAAGGTACACCAAATCTTGGCTTGTGGTACCCACGAAACAATGATGTCGAGCTGATAGGCTTTTTAGATACTAACTTTGCAGGAAGTAGGGATGATAGGAAAAGCACTTCCGGGACGTGCCAATTCCTCGGAAGAAGGCTTATTTCATGGAATAATAAAAAGCAGAATTGTATCGCAACCTTTACGGCTGAATCTAAGTACATCTCAGCCGGCATCTGTTGCGCACAACTTTTATGGATCAGAAATCAGCTCAAAGATTCGGAATTGTATCGCAACCTTGCTTGCTTCGTTAAGAAGTTTGGATCTACCAAGCATTGATGCCGCATTCACTTGCCGTCGCCGATCTTGGTAAGATCCTCTCCAAGAGAGTGATGCGGTCGTGGACTCTTCGTCTTCATCATGAACGCTTCAACGAACAAAGAGGGACATCGGGTTCTCCACACATGTAGTTTGTATTTCTTGTACATTCTAATTTTTGTTTTGTTGTAAAGGAATAGTGATTCCTAGTTGTAAGGGTTGGGTGCAACCCGTGGTGGAGGAGTAGTGACTCCTTCATTTGGAAGGGTGACTTCCGTAGTGTGAGGATTGGATTTCAATCCGTTTGGTGAAGTGACCGAGTCGTCCCTTGGTTGGAGATAGGTCGAAGGGGGAGAGTGGACGTACCCAAATCGGGGAACCACTATAATTGCTTGTGTGTTTTTCTGTGCTGTGTTTGTTATTTGTGTAGGTTATTTAAATTTCGTAAAAGACTGCACGAGACCTATTCCCCCCCCCCATAGGTGGACTTAGTTGACACTAGATACTTTCAATTTCTTCTCCAGAGAGCAGGAAATCCAGCCTGATAACAACCTTTCATGGGAGGGGTTTTCCGGCGGCTACCGGCGGCGCCTCCACCGCCCATCTTCTCCTCTACCCTCACGGTGGTGGGGGCGAGTCTTTGCCGGCGGCTAGGGCGGCGGGAAGTGGCGGCGCCACCCAACCCTTGAGCTTCAAAACTCCATTAATTGAGAAAAAAGCAAGCTGGGTTTGGGCTTATTCGAGCCCGAACCCTATCCTAAACAATCCTAAGATCTACAGCATGAAGAGAGAGGTGAGGGAGGACCTTCCCGGCGGCCATGCTACGTGAGGAGCGGCGGGGAGCCATTTCCGATGGTTGCGACTGTGTATTCTTGGGTTTCACGGCCTCTAGCTCTGGTTCAGTCGTCTCTCTCTCTCTCTCTCTCTCTCTCTCTCTCTCTTGGGATGAGAATGAAATGGGGGCTGAGAGGTCGTGTGGGAGGGGATAATATGGGGGACGATGATATCAAGGGGGGAGGCGATATCATCAAGGGGAGGGGGCGGTTTTGCCTTGGTTGCATCACCATGCATGCATGGTGGGTCCCACTTCATCCACTTCCTCCTAACTGAGATAAATGGGTCGGCCAGCCCATGTGTTGGCTGATAGAATGAGTGGGGAGGAGGGTATGAAGCCACATGGCTAGGTAGGGTCGGTTTTGGGCTTGGGCTTGTCTCTAAGCATGCAATGTGGGCCCCACTTGCTCCCAGTCCTCCTAAATGGGTTAAAGGGGTCGGCCAGCCCATGTGTGGGCTGGTGGCATGAACACAAGTGGGCCTAAACTAAATATTACTCCAAAATATCCTTTCTCTCTCCTATTTTATTAAAATTCTCTCTCCTAGGTTAATTCAAAATATCCATGAATGAAACCCATTTTTCTCCTCCCTATGGGGTATGAGTTGACTTTGACCCATTGGGTGGCATTGGGTTAGTTTAGGTGGACCCAACCCAAGGAATAGGGCTTAGGGTCATTTTTGGCTAATAAGGTCAAAGTGTTGATTGGAGTCAACATGGGTCCTAAGGTTTACCCTATGACCTACCCTAGGGTCCACTTAGGTTGGACTTACTTGGCCCTCCAATTCTAGGGTTTTGGGGTTTTACTATTTGCAGACCAAGCGACACTCAACTGAAACCCTAGGTTCACTTGGTCCTTCTTGGTTCTCTAAGGGTTTGTCCTGACCTAGTCAGGACAAAGTCATTCCTAGGGGTCTAGTTGGGAAATGGGATGTTACAGAGCTCGGAGCGAGCATTTCGGATCTATGCTCCGTCAAGGATTTCCCCCAACGGAGCTCCAAATATGGTTTTCGAAAGCTTCACGGATAAGGGGACACTGACTCTTCTTTCCGCACTCAGGACCGAAGTCAGGGAAGATGAAGTATAGGGTTTCTCTCTTTTCTTTTAAGTATAGATTTATTTGTATATAATATTATTTTAATAATATTATAATTAGGAAAAACTCAAACGACGAGGGCATCCAAATCGCCTCAGTTTTCGATGAAAATTGCATCAAAGCTAAGTTCCGGTGCTACGAATCCAACGGCGAAGTTGAAATCAGGATCTGATAATCCAAAGTCAGGTTAAAATTTCCCGAAGTTAAAACAACAATAATCCTTACAAAAATCATCGAGACTCCAATTAAGCCCGGATCGCAACAAAACTTCACAAGCACGATTAAAATTAACCGCTTAAATTTTCCCCAAGTCAAAAACTTTAATTCTGATGAGTCAAAAAGCTGGCCGACTCGCCCCAACGAGCAAGTCATGCACTAACGTCAGCGCACCATTAACTATGCGTCAGTGTAACGCCCTACGTCATTATTAGGCAACTAAAGAGACTAAAATAAAAATGGAAAATTCAGGGGCGTTACAGGAGCCAAGCTCAATTGGAGGTGGAGTCGGCAGCTCACAGGAGCCAACATCAAGTGGAGCTAGAGTTGTCTCGGGGGGAAAGTAGTCAGCCTATAAGAGGGAAGCTCATACAGGAGTCCCAGACTACGACAACAACATATACGAGGAATATATCTCACGGAAGGGGGTTGGTAGCTGATATGCATAAGAGGAGCTCGTGTAGGTACTCGGACTACAATATCTCCATGACTCGAGGACTTCTATCAATGCTGAGGTGTAACACCTCTACCCGTCAAGAAGAATATAATAGAGGGTCCGGCCGGGGCCCCACACCATATTCCACAAACAGGCGGAGACGCTACGAAATAATATCATAACAACACATCCTAACACAGAGCATTCTAGCGGAAGCTTCACGGTTGAATAATTGAACTCAAGATAATAAACATTGTCCACTAAAACTTAGGAATATATATACACATCACAAGAGTCTGGCCTTAAGGCCTTACAACAGTTTCTCTTAACAAGAGTGTGGATTACAAACATCGGCATGCAGGCCGGCCACACATGAACAAAAGAAACAAAACAATGCCTTCGAGGGCAGCAGCGCAGCTTTGGGCTTCAGCCCGCTAAGTCCCGCTCGGACCAGCACCTCCAGTACCTGTAATAATCAATCCACCAAGCGGTGGCAAACAGGGCAACAGTCAGCATTCAGCTGACCAATTATAACGACCCTGCCCCTGGCACGGGGCAGCGGAATTCCATCCCTGCATAGCAATCTTCCAATATGATATATATAGCAATTTAAGCAAGACGTGCACGCCCGCACAGTCACATATCACAAACGCCAGCACGACGGCCCGACGCTCCGTGCACTCAGGGCACATTATCGGTGTTCCGTATTTCCACGGCCACACCACCGTTCAGAGGTCCCAAACATAATGGTTTCATATGAGCATTCTAGTCTGATCGGCTCACAGGCCGTCGACTCTCGCTATGTGATCCTAACAGGGTCTTAAGCACCCAGGGTTAGACAACCATAATGCGGGTACAGATCCACCTTTCCCGTTGCTCACATCGTCAGACTCATGCCTGGACTGACGCGGGTACAGCTTCACCTTGCCCGTTCCACCACCAAGGCTTTGCCCAGTTGCAACCCCACGGCTCAACGGCTCAACCTCACACAAAGTAGCAACTCGCGGCTACAGGAGAGTCCAACTCTCTTAATTTCCTGGAATTCCTCCAGTACTTTACTTTATCCATCATGCCTACAAGCAAGAAATCACGGAGTCTTCTCCGATATGCAAATAAGCATCACCAATCCAGATCATGTCCAGATGGGCTTCACACAGCATGCCTAGATCCGTACTCCAATTCCGGACTCTAACAAGGGGGACTTCACATATCTACCCCAAGGGATGCCACAACCCACCGCATACTCGCGGGGAAGGGTTTTCCCTATGCAATGCAGGAATTAAGGACTTCACATGTCCAAGCAGGAAATCGTTACCCTAGGAGTTCGCTTCGGAGCCATGGAGAGAAATTTGAGACGGATGAAAGCCTTCGCAGCAGCGTTGCCTTCGCAAATCCGAACTCGGCTCGCGATTTGGACCACCGTAGCTCCACCGGCAGCCGGACTCCACTTCTTCTTCCTCACCTTGCTCTCACCTCTCTCTTAAAAGTTAGAAAGAGAGTAGAACTTTAGAAATGAGCCCTTTTCTCCTCCTTTCCCGGCCTTATCAGCCCAGGAATGAGCCCCAGCCACAGGATCTCCTTTAAGGGAAATGAACGGCCAAGATCTGCCCAAAATATTAAACTTTTTGGCCGACACGGCCTGTGACACGCCCGTGTCACAGGCCGTGTACCCTTAAGCGGCACACGCGGCGCTCGCACCGACTAAAAATTACCAGAACACGGGCTTTGACACGCCCGTGTCGAACCTGACACGCCCTTGTTAGTCATGTGACACGCCCGTGTCACACCTGTTACACGGTACTCATCGAGCGTTAAATCCAGTCAGAGCAGTACACGGGTAGGCACACGCCCTTAGACACGCCCGTGTCAAAACTGACACGGCCGTGTTCAAGGCTTGGTTCCGGGCCGTGTACATTTCTGACTCGATACGGCATTTTATTGAGTGACACGCCCTGGGACACGCCCGTGTCGAAGGCCGTGTCCCAGGCTCGACTATCGTCGACCTCCGATCGTCGACTATACTGAACACGCCCTGGGACACGCCCGTGTCCCAGGCCGTGTACCCCGACACGCCCTGGGACACGCCCGTGTCCCAGGCCGTGTTAAGCAACCTGCACCTCAATTCCAATTTTGATTCTTTTTGGGGTGTTACATGAGGTCATTCGCCCTATTGCTTAAAAGATTGCCAAAGAATTAAATGGATCCACTTCTTTGATGATGAAAGAAATTTCTAAAAAGACGATGATATTCTCTCCATCAAGTTAGGAGGTTGGTGTCCAAAACTATTCCTGATAGTTCCTCCAATTGGAGGAGAGATGTAATCGAGGGTAGCTAGGCCGGCATACAAGGGGGGAGCTAATCTCGACCATCAATGTTGGGGCTCATTCTTACAAGGATGCTTAAATCCCGACGCATCGTCCCATCGTCCACCCTGGACTTTTTAGGAGAATCAGGTCAAAGGCTCGTTTCCCAACACAATCGTGGAGATCTCTTCTAGCTCTATCACCTGGCCACGAAGGCCAGCATACAAGCGAAGGGAAATTCCCCTCGGGGGTTCCTACATGACAGACGCTCGAGTCCACCATCCTTCCACGAACTCGCACCTTCTAAAGCTTAGTTACCCAGCTGCTTCCAAAAGCATGGCGGGTTATCCAACCTTGGCGACAATAGAGATGCGTCCTACCCTATAGGACAAACAATCGCTAAGAGTGGGCCTCTTAGTCTTCTTAAATACTGATGACGCCTTTATACAAGGTATCAATTTGTGAGTTCAATCTTTCATCGATTTTAGGATGTTAGCGTCCAGACCTATTCCTGATAGTTCCTCTAGTCAGAGAAGAGATGTAATCGGGGGTAGCTAGGCCGACATATAAGGTGGAGCTGATCTTGACTGTCATTGTAGGGGCTCGGTCTTACAAGGATGCTTAAATCCCAACGCATCGTCCCATCGTCTGTTTTGGGCTTTTTGGGAGAATCAGGTCGGATGTTGGTTTTACAAACCAATCAAGGAGGAACTTCACTTCTAAAAGTTCTTAAGTTTAAGACAGCTTGCAACCAAGAGGGGGGGTTGAATAGGTTTTCTTTTTCTTTTGATATATTTTAGTTTCTTTCTTTAGTGCTTAGTGAGATGGCTATAATTTGCTTTCAAGTACCTGCACAAAAAGAACACCATAGAAAACCACACAATGATTTATAGTGGTTCCCCGACTTTTTGGTGCATCCACTCTCCTCCCACCTTACTAACTTCCTATTAGTCAAGGAACTTCTCCAAAACAATGCTCCATAGAGCTTACACCTAAGATCCCTTAGGATCTCTCAATCTCCTCCAAGACCTACAGCTCAACCACAAAGGCCTACAACTCAGTGGTCAGCGTGTGAGCTTTCCAAAAGCCTCCTCACACTCCGTAATCCACTCAAACTTCTGGTTACCTCGGAGAGCTTTGAAAAAAAATTGGGAGCACTTCTCCCCTTCCTTGGACAGGAAGCGGATAAGGCCTGTCAGCCTTTGGACTTTTTTTGGATTCTTCGGGGATGCCATCTCTAAATTGTCCTTAACTTTATCGAGAGTAGGTTCCACCCACCTTAGAGTGAGGAGGTGACCTAGGAACTTCCCTCTTACAGCTCCAAAAATGCATTTTTCCAGGTTGAGCCGCATCTTATACTTTTGTACGATTGCGAAGGTCTCCACCAGATCCTTGGTGTACTCCACTAAGCTCCTTCTCTTGACCAGGAGGTCATCCATAACCACTTCTAAATTTCGCCCTTTTCTCTTTGAAGACTTTATCCATCATTCTTTAGTAGGTCGTACCTGCGTTTTTAAGCCCAAAGGGCATCTTCTTGTAGCGGTAGCATCCATCGCAAATGATGAAAGAGATGTTGTGATAGTCGGGGGGATGGATCCAGATCTGTTGATACCCTAAAAAAGCATCAAGGAAACTCATCATAAGAAACCCGATAGCTGAATAAACCATGGCGTCGATTTGAGGCAAAGAGTAGCAATCCTTTGGGTAAGCTTTATTTAAAATCGAAAAGTGAATACAAATTCTCCATCCCCCTCCAGCTTTCTTAATCATTAAAATATTGGAGACCCAGCCATGATACTGGATCTCCAAAACAAAACCTTCCTCCAGCAGCTTCTTTACCTCCTCACGAATCGGCTCGTCTGGCATGGCGGCGCTCTTCCTCTGCTTCTGACAAACGGGGGCAACATTGGGATCCAGGTTGAGGAGATGGCAAGCAACCTCTACATCAATCCCTAGAATCTCCACGGCACTCCAAGAAAAGATTTCCACGTTGTCTTATTGGCATGCAACCATATCTAAATTCCCCTCCAGCGCTAGGGATCCTCCAATCTTTAACAACCCTGGATCTCCTCTCCGGTAGATCACCTCCAGCTCTTTGGCAGCTATCAATCCTTCCTCCTTTTCCAAAACCTTCTCCAGCCTCTCTCCATCTAGTTGATGGTGCTGATAGCATTCAGATAACACTCCCTGAAGCCTTTAGATTGCCTCTGATCTGCTCCTGGACATTTTCCCGGCAGTACTTCAGGCACAGATGATATGACAATGGAACTGTTTTGAAGTAGTTGATGAGGGGTATCATAAAGATGGCATTTAAAAACCTTGGTGCATCGATGACAATTAACTAACATCAAATCGAAGTACCACCAAAGGTGACAAGAAGATCCACTCCTCCATCCACCTCTTTCTTCTCTCCAGAGAAGCCAAAGAGGGGTCCGCCCACAGCTTGGATTCTGGACACTTCCAGCTGTAGCCTGATGAAGGTTCTCATGAAAATGATATTCAATGAACTCACGTTGTCGACTAGGATCCGATCGAAGGTGAAGTCCTCGATGACAGCTTGGATGACAAGAGCGTCATGAAAGGGGGTTCTCATTCCCCAGTATGCCCTCCTCGGAAAAAGTGATCTCATCCAACGGTAATGGAACTTGAGAGGTCAAGGCGATGGCCTTGCGATAAATATGATGGAGACTCCCCTTGCGAAAAGCTCCAAGCCCTACTCCTCCATTGATCACTCCAACCTGCTCACCTCCTGGGTCGTGGACCACTTCCCCATGAACTCCCAGGTCGACCTTATCCTCGTTCTTCCACCTCTCTGAAGATTGGAATGCCACCAGTCCTGTCGGAGCCTCCTGTCTAGGCTACTCCCTCTCCACAGCTCCAGCTTCCAACCTCCTTCTTGCCTCCCAAAAATCTGGGCAGGTCATGGTCCCATGCCCCTCTACTCGATGCAGATCGTAGTAAAGGGGAATCTCCTCTGTTTGGTTCCTTATCGGCTGAACCTTCTTGCGATGCTTATTGCCCTAACGAACAATAGCCATTGCCTCTACCCGAGCTCTTCCTTGCCTTCCTCCCTGCAGATAGTCGTTCCTCCTCTTCTGACTCTGGAACTGAGGCCTAACAAGTGATCTCCACGGGGGCTGATTCACTGGATACTTGAATCACCTTTCTTCCACTCTCTTCTCCAGAGCCGCTACGAGCCTCCTCTCCTCTCACCTCTAAGGCCTATCCTGCCTCCTCTGCTCTTCCGCCCTCTTGGGCTCTTTCCTCCTCCACATCTCTTCCCTTCTCCTCTCTACATACCTCTCCGGCACCACTCCATCCTTAGCCTTCAAAATTCCTCCCCTACCTCTACTTCCCCGGTCTTCTCCATCAAGCCTCGCCAAGAAGTATGGATTCTTATCCTCTCCATGCACGAACACATTCCCCCATTCGATCATCTCTTCAAAATACCTCAGGGCATGGACCCGATCTCCAGACTAAAGAGGCCTTGCTTCAGGCCAAACATCAGAGCTAGCATTAGGGTGAAGCTATCCACTTCCTCAACTTCAAAAACCTTCTCCTGGAAATGGACGATGTAGTGACCGAGACTTTCGCATTGCCCTTGTGTGATTTTGAAGAGAGTAGTTGCCTCCTTCTTCATCTTTTTGGATGTCGCGAACCTTGCCATCAGGCCCCGATGTAGATCCTTGAAGTAATAGATGGAGTCGGTAGGCAACTGATGGAACCAATTTCTCGCATTCCCCTTGAAGGTAATGGAGAAGAAACTGCACTTGAAGGCATCGGTCATGTTGCGGATGTAACGTCCCATTTTGCGCTAGACCTCTCGCACGTGTTTTGAGCTAGGAGAGTTGACTCGAGCTCGGGGTGCGCCAGACTCGACAAGTAAAATTTGTCAGGTATCGTCACAGATATCCGATGAATTCGTCGAGTATGAATTGTGAGTTGAGACCAATACTATTCATCGAATATCATCACGAATATCCGACGAATTTGTCGAGTATATAAGATGAAGTGGACTTAGAATAATTCTGTTCTCGGGAAGCGTCAAGTGAGTCGACTAGATTTTACGAATTATGCTAAGGCGTTGAGTGGACTCAACACCTCTAAACGCATCTTACTTAGAATATTTTTTGGATGTTGAGGCGTTGAGTGAATTCAATGCGATGTTGAGTTGTCTCAACGCCACTCAACGCTTTTAACTTAGATCTATTCTGGCTGATGTTGGCATTGAGAGAAGTCAACGCGGCATTGAGTGGTCTCAACGCCACTCAATGCTTTTAGCATAGATTTATCCTAAATGTTGTGGGCATTGAGTGAAGTCAACGCGACGTTGAGTGGTCTCAATGGCACTCAACGCTTTTAACTTGGAATTATTCTGGGGGTTGTTGGCATTGAGTGGAGTCAATGTGGCGTTGAGTGGTCTCAGTGCCACTCAAAACTTTTTATTTAGTTATTCTAAGGCATGTAGGCGTCGAGTGAGTTGTCTACGCCACTCGACGATTCATCGAGTAAAGTTTTACATCTCAACAATTTTAATTTAGAAGTGTTGTACTTATATAGGCGTTGAGTGATCACGACGAATCTCGACGATTCGTTGAGTGTCTATGCTATACACGACGAATTTGGCTTGGCATATTTTCGACCCAGGCGGGATTCACTATCTTGCATTTATGGACTGAACCGGTTTTGGGATTGGCGCCTATTGACTTATTTGGACCGATCCTTTCGATAAGACTTAATTTTAATTATAATGGGCGGTCCAATGACAGGCTGACACGTGGCAAAGTAGTTAACCATAATTCCTCTTATAAAAGGAGATTTTCGGTAAAACCCTAGCCGTCACTTCGCCATTCTTGCCAAGCAGTTTTCCTTGCTGAACCCGATCGAGAAGGCGATCGTCGGAGTCATATTTTCTGGAGGAAAGTCTTCCCTTTCTATTCGCCGTAAAGAACAACACCAACAAGGAGAATGATTCCGCCAAGGAGACTGACGAGATCCATGGCCAAAATTGCCGGAAATTTTGTGAGCTTCCTACTCTCTCCCTTGGTGCTAGATCTGTAGTTATTTTTTCTAGGAGATATGTCGACTCAAAAGAGTTTGACTTGTGAGATGAAGATCTCCTAGTTAGAGACCATGCTAGGTCTTGTGTCCTAAAGATTTGATGTCTTCAACCTCTCCTCTCTTCTTTATGAAGATGGTGGACTTGGTTCCGTGAAGAGAAATGGTCTATTGAGGGTGAATAAGGGGGGATGTTCATCATATAGTTTTGATTAAATGTCTAAAGGAAGAAGATTAACTGATGTCATTCATCTTGATTTAAGATGCGTGCAAAAATTTGTTTTCTGTGCGCAACGAATTTCAAGGCAATTTTTGGGTATGTTACGGCCAGATATGGGCTTTTGACTAAACACAAAAGTTGTATCCCATGGAAAGACCTTTCCAACGGATGGTTACACATTTTCGTATGAGTCATGTAGACTCAGGAATGTCCAGTCGAAGTTACTATATAGTCAAGTATTATGTACATGTTGCTCTTGGGTTAGTGAAGAGCCGAGTTTTAATTTAGCAGAGAGGTCATAGTAAATAAATGTTGAGGTTTGCATGATGTTGGTTGGACTTAATTTATTAGTGTTTGTGATAAATAAATGATTGTTGGCATTTAGTTGGTAGATCGTTATGTAAAATAAATGGTTTGGTGAAACGCATTACTGCAAACGAGTTGGTGAAGTTTAATAATCAAATGGATGGAAAAGTTAGTGAACCATATTTGTGCATGTGAAGTATCATGGTAGTATGTGAAAATCTTGTGGAAGCATAGTTGTTTGTGGATGATTAATTTTAGAAAGAATTGGATAAGACTAATGCATGGTGATGTGAGTTTTGAGAGACTCATTTTGTAGCCTTTTTGGCATGTTGTACTCTGTTACTATAGAAGCCTTGGTTTCTAATTTTTATTAGTTGTACTTGTAATGGACTATATGCTTATGTGAATTTTGACTTCTATACTTTCTTATGTTGGGTTGACATGAATGATATTTATTTAGCAGGCAGGATAGGCAACTTGTGGTATAGGTTGACCCATGTGTTGGTGCTACCGCAAGGCAGCTGTTCTTTGTATAAGACTCCCTTCGGTCATGTCTTATGTTCCGATAGGGGGGGGGGTCTTATAGCGGATGGACACTACGTCCTCGAACCATTAGAGATGCCTGACCGGGTCATCTCTACTTGAGTAGTAGTTTAGGATGGGCTCTCTGAAGCCTTCAGAAACTAGGGCTGCTAGGATCTCATCATATAAGGGGCTCCTCCCACCCTGGCTGTGGCGAGTTTTATCCTCGCGAATATCCTTGTTATACTCGCTATCATAGCAAGCATCACAGTATCTCGTCGGTTGTTCCACATCTCGAAACTTGATCCCATGCTTGCTTGCTGGATGTTTCCGTGACTGAATTGACCACTCCTCTCTTTCCCTGGCTCACTCATTCCCTAGTCGCCTAGGTGGCGCTTCTTCCTCCAAAGGTGTCACGTAATGAGGTGAGGTTGCTGTGACATCGGGGCCAGGATGGAACCCTCCGAGGATGCTCCTCTTTATACCCCTTGTGTACTGTTCAAATGTCGACACTGTCATGAAGTCGCTTCCTCGTACAAAGTTACAAACTCCTGCCAAATTGCCGACTATCTCCTGATGTTCGCCTCCGTTCACCATCTCGCCTGCTCATGAAACTTTCCTACATGGCTGCAATCCATGCTCACCGCACCAAAGTGTTGAGGCCAGCAAATTCCCTTCTCAAAAATTCAGCTCAAGGCAGCCTAAGGTTACTGGTTAAGCGATCGGGCTTGACGGCTAATGGGCTAGGACGAAGAAAAAGACCAGCAACAAAGAGGACCCCAGGCGTTGCAACAAGTAGGTCCCACCACGTAATTGGATGCTTAGAAGAAGCATCCCCTCCACAACCAAGAATGGTCGGGCAGGGTATGAGGTAGACTAGATGACAATAAAGTCACGACGACTAAGATAGATAGTCGTAAACTCGCAACCTGTCTCTCTGAATAAGGGATCCAACAGCTCAGCTCAAGGTCTAGAAAAAGGCGGTCGAGATCTTTTGCGACATTCAGAAGTCTGTCTCCATGTACCTCTAGGGTCATATTTATAGGAAAATCCAAAGAGAGGGGGTTTATTTATAGCCCCACCCTTGGCGACTATGCGACTTCTTGGGGAGCTTGCCCGATTGGGCGAGTAACTGGCCTAGTTGCCTACATGGCGAGTATACAAGTGGAGCTCTACTCTGTGGGTTTGACCAGGGCTGGTGGCACGACTGATTTTTCTCCATAGAGCTCTCTGAGCAATCTGTATAGTGCAAGTCATTCAACTTCCTCTTTCAGGCGCATGCACTCCTCTGTATCATGCTCATGTCCTTTATGAAAGTGGAAAATTGGGGAAGTGTCGCCCCTGCCTCGCGGGAGAGCCTTAGGCCTCCGAAGTTGCGGGTGATTCCTCGGGGCATACAGAACCTCCGTGAGAGAGATACCAGGCTCGGTAAAGTGTTGTTTCCCTCTAGCTCGTGAGGTTTCTTCGGGAGGCCTATTGAGTTTTTCGGGGGTTGGGCTTTCTGCGGGTAGTGCTCCCTGAGTTTTCGTTTGGCGCATGGCGCTGTTGGCAAAAACCTTTATGATTTACCTTAATAAATTACTTTAAGTGATTTTATATCATAGATTCATTACCAATGATGTATAGAGATGTTTGTTGGATATTGTATCCACAATAACCTAGATTTGAAGAAGTATTCCTTGAGCTAAGATGAATTGAGATTGTGTTTTTAGTTATGTGCTTGCAGGATGTTATTGCCAAGTAAAACCCAATGTCAGGTTATAGTGGGTCATGAAATAGAGGACTATATAATATAATCACTCATTTTGTAGGCCAATGTGTTGACCCACGTGTAATCTCTCTATTAGAGTGTACTTCTTCTTCAAGTACATTAGAAGAGTCAAGGAAGGATGTGTTGCTATATTCAGGAAAGGCGGATTTTTCTCTAAGGAAAATTCATCGAGTATCGTAGTGTAGACTCATCGAATTCGTCGAGTTTATCTATTGATACTCATTGAATTTGTCGGGTATACCTACTAATACTCATCAATTTCGTAGGATTGACTCTGCGAATTTTCCTCTGCATCCTTGTAAATTGGCTAAGTAAAATTCATCGTATATCACTTTGCCTACTCATCAAATTCGTTGAAAATATCTTTCGATACTCGTCAAATTCATCGGTTATGCTAGTTGATACTCATTGAAGTCGTCGAGTCTCTCTAGGAATGAGCTGAGCTCTCAGACAAAAAATTTTTAGAATCGTCTAAGTCATTTTCATCGAGATTCGAAGTAGTTCGACGAGTATACCCTTATATACTCGATAAATAAGACTTAGGTTTTATTTTTCTGATTTCAAATGTTCTGTCTCAGCTCTTCTCATCCGCCATGTATAGTAACCCGCAGATTTCTCGGTATGGATGAAATTTCTAGCCGTTAGAGAAGAAGAGTTCCTAAAAATAACTAGAGTGACTTTCTCTCAACCCTAATCATGCCTTTTACAATTTCAAAATGAACAACTCGAAGAACTCACGTCAGCTCTCGCGAAATAGTTTTCACATCTTCCTCTCATCTGATGATTTGACGCACGATTCTTATTCAACAAGTGGGTCGACTAGATCCTAGATCTCTGAAAGTCCAAGTATTCCTCAGAACTAGTTGATTCATTTTTTTCAGATCAAGACTTCAAAGATTTCCTCAAGGTTTTTAAGTTCTTCCTCTAAGAGGAAAGGAAGATTGAAGATTTCAGATCGAAAGAAGATTATTTTTAATCTTTTGTTGTGTAAAACTTTTTATATTATTGTAGGAGGTCTTGCCTCCCAGTTGTAGATCCTTGTTTATAAGATTGACTTTGTAGGATAGGTTGTTCTCCGAGTGGTAGGAGAGTTGTCTCCAAGTTTATAGGAGTTGAGGATCCGAGTTGTATGATTGTTTTAAATCTGAGATAAAGGTGAAGTAGTCGAGTCTAGCCCTTCGTGGTAGATAGGCTAGGCGGGATAGTGGACGTACCCAACTTGGAGAACCACTATAAATTCTCTGTATTTCTGTGTGCTTGTTTGTACTAATTTTTATTGTGTCAAAAGACACAGAACTCACCTATTCACCCCCCTCTACGTGATTTAGGTTGACTGCTAGACACTTTCAATTGGTATCAGAGGGGTGTTGTTCGATATAAGGTTAACAACTTGAACAAGATCTCTGTCTAGTTGTCAAGAGACACCGCTTAGCTGAAATGGACAGAAGCAAGGATATGTCTTCGATGAAGTTGCTAGTGTGCACTAAGGAGAACTTACCCATGTGGAAGGAAAGAGTCAGATTCTACATCGAAGCTGCTGATCCCCGTATATTTCAGATTGTTGAAGAAGGCCCTCATGTTCCTACTCAACCATCTACTATTAATCCTAATATGATGGTTCCGAAAAAGATGATGGATCTTAATAAAGATGAGATTGTTGTAGTCTCCCTGGATAAAAAGGCAAAGAATATCATAGCCAGTGTAGTGGATGACTCGATGCTGCAAAATTTCTTTCACTGCAAATTTGCCAAGTAGATGTGGGACTGTCTTGTAGTCCTCATGAAAGGAACTAAAGAAGTTAGAGATGATTAGAGATCTCTACTAAATCAAGAATATGAGGCATTCAAGCAAGGCTCTAATGATATAATTGCAGATAGCTTTGAAAAATTCTTCAACATCGCCAACGCCCTCAGAATCTATGGTCATACATTCACTAATGGCGAGCTCAATGATAAATTCCTAAGATCCTTGACAAAATATTGGGACACTAAGGTAGTGGACATTAGAGAATTTGGAAAGCTACCTGAGATTGATCCTCAAAATCTTTTTGGAAAGCTCCTTTCCTATGAACTACAAATGAACATAAGGAAGAAAGAGGAGCAACTCAATGAGACTATGAGGAAAGAGAATCCTTTAGCACTGAAGGTCGAAGGGTCAAAGAAACTTAAAGTTGTGTCACCAGTAAGGACACAAGCTTATGAAGGTCAAGAGGACTCTGAGAAAAATACCTCAAGCTCAAAGATCTCTGATGGAGTGTTCTCTCTGCTCTCCAAGCATTTCAAGAGGATGCTCAACAAAAGGAGGCAAATGAAAAATCATTCCTCCTCCTCTGACTTCAGAAGGTCATATCGAGATGGTGATCGGTCAAAGAAAAGCTATAACGACAGGTATAAGTCGAAACCAAACAAACATATTTCTACTAACGTTGTGTGCTACTGTTGCAATAAGGCAGGGCACATGATTGTTGACTGCCCCTACAAGAAGAAAGAGGGAAGGAAGGAAGAAAAGAAATCCTTCTGAAGCAAGAATAAAGAGGAAAAGAGATTCATCATGAAGAAGCCAAAAACCCTCAGCGATTGTGACTCAAGTGATTCAAGTTCTGATGAAGAAGCCTATTTTGGGATAATGTCACACAGCGATGAGAATGAAGGAGAATTTGAATACAATGGGAAGGTAAACTCTCACACTCTTCTCTCTGATCCTGAACTTGCCTCTGATAGCCATGAAGGCTACTCCTCTGAAGAGGGTGATTCTGATTTGATGGCTCAGTATGAAGTCCTATTAAAGGCCTTTGACAAATGTCGAAAGCTAGTCAAAATACAATACAAAGAGATTGCTTCCCTCAAGGAAGTGGAATCAAATCTAAGATAGGAAATTGAAAAATTAACTCCTCTCAGAGACGAAGTCACAACCCTGAAGGAGGAATTGAAGGACTCGATTGAGGTACTATCTTAGAAGGAGAGTTTCCTCAATGAGCTGAAAGAGAAGTTAGCGGTCGAAAGGAAGCTGGAAGAAAGATTCTCGAAGCTAAAGACTGTGCTTCCCCTTATTTATTGATTCTCAGCCTCAAAGAATCATATCGGTGTGGGACATAAAGATGCTAAGGGTAAAGGTAAGGCTTTTCAAAGTCAAACCACCTTCAAAAAGGTGGTCTTCCCGACTAACATGTATGACTTTGAATCATCTTTTGCTCACTATGTCAAGCCAACATATGTGGAGCCCTTCTAAAAGATCAAAGGCTGGACCAGACATAGGGATTTTGAATAAAGTGTGTTCAATACACCTTATGAAGAAATCACCCTTAACAGTTATGGTCCATATGTTCATGGACCAAGTGGCAAGAGAGCCCCGAAAGCCAAAACAGTTGTTCCCAAGGCTAAGGACACAAAGAATCCTTGTGTAGGTTGTACTCCTGAGGCTTCTTCCTCCAAGTTGGTTGCCCCTATTAGACCTCCCATTCAAAAGGTAAAGCAGGAGAAGAAGAGACAGTATAACAGGTTTGACTGTTGGTGCTGTAGCAAAATTGGTCACTTTGTTGTGAACTGTTTGTTTTATCCGGTAAAATATGAAACTCCAAGAGTTAACATTGCGAGACCGACCACTCGGAATATTAATGCTCCTAGTGGTGTTATGCTAACAAGGAACCAAGGACCCAAATCAGTTTGGGTTTCTAAGGGAAAATGATTCATGAATGCAGGTATGTCCAAAGGCCAACAAAACTCCAATTTGGTATTTGGACAATGGATGCTCTCGGCACATGATCGGGACTAGAAACCTATTACAAGAATATATCCCAGTCGAAGATGATCCAAAAGTCATCTTTGGAGGGTCTGACCGGGGAATCACCCAAGGCTACGGTATGATTACCAACGGTATAGTCTACTTCACAAAAGTGGCTTATATTAAAGGATTACAACATACTCTCATAAGCATAAGTCAATTATGTGATAAAGGCTATATCATTGAGTTCTACAAGGACAAGTGTCTGATAAAATAGTTTGCCTATTTGGAGACATTGTTAACAGGCACTCGGAGTAGAAATATTTTTTGCTTAAATTTTATTTGCTTAGACAATTCTACACCAGTGTGCTTTTTAAAAAAAGACAGTGCATCTCTTTATGACCAATGGCACAAGAGATTAGAACATATTAATTTCAAAACTATAAGTATGCTATTTTCTCAAAACCTAGTACGTGATGCTCCCAACATTAAGTGCCTTAAAGAGAGTCCATGTCACACATGCCAAATGGGTAAGCATACAAAGGCTACCTTTAAGGGTATTGCTGAGAAAAATTCTTCTAGATGTCTATTTTTTACTTTATATGGACTTGTTTGGTCCTATGCCAGTTCATAGTTTAGGAGGTAAAGTCTATACATTGGTCATTGTTGATGACTACTCTAATTTTACTTGGGTGATCTTTCTGAAACACAAGTCAGACATCTTTGAGGCTTTCACTAATTTTGTTCGGCAAATTCAGAACAAATTAAACTTCTCAGTGGTCAAAATCAGAAGTGATCACGGAATAAAGTTTAGGTCTGGGTCCATGACAGAATTCTGTGGAAGTCAAGGTATCTTTCACGAGTTTTCATCTCTACGTACTCCACAACAAAATGGAGTTACCGGGAGAAGGAATAGAACCCTCATTGAAGTGTGTACAACTATGTTGAATGATGCTTCACTACCAGAGTACTTCAGGGCCGAAGCAGTCAACACAGCTTGTCACTTGCAAAACAGAGCATTAATCAACAAAAGCCATAATAAGACTCCCTATGAACTGTTGAAGGGAAGAAAACCAATTGTATCCTACTTTAAGATCTTTGGCAGTAAATGCTTCGTACTTAACAATGAGAAATATTATCATACGTAGTTTAGTGAAAAGTGTTTTGAAGGTATTTTCATAGGTTATAGTAGTTATAGTAAGGCATATAGGATTTTTAACAAGAAAACCCTGGTTATAGAAGATTCTATAAATGTTATAATTAATGAGACAAGTATGCTCCATAGCAGCTTGTCTAGTGTTATTGGTGTAGAAGCAGGTGTCAGGATAAAAGAACTAAGCTTGGAAGAAGCAGTATAGGAAGATGCTCCAAGCTCAGTCAAAGTCATCAATCCAAGTGTGGTGGAAGAAGAGCTACTAGATGAAGAACTCCTTCAACCTATAGGAGATGCAATAGATGTGGCAGAACCTGTTGGTGGGATAGGAAGAAATCTAGTGTTCAGACACCTAAGAGATCACCAGTAGATCTGATCATTGGAGATCCAGGTGATGGTGTAAGAACCAGAAGAGGTACTACTAACAAAGTTTTATATTTTAGCTTCCATTCTCAGGTTGAGCCAAAGAAATTTTAAGAATCAAACAAGGATGTCTTTTTGATAATGGCAATGCAAGAGTAGCTCAACCAGTTTGAAAGGTGCAAGGTTTGGGAGTTGGTGCCCAGGCCCAAATGACAGAATGTGATCGGTACAAAATGGATATTCAGAAACAAGCTAGAAGAGAATGGAGTAATTATAAAGAATAAAGCCAGACATTTAGCTCAAGGTTACATATAAGAGTAAGGGATCGACTTCGATCAAACCTTTACTTCTGTGGCCAGACTTGAAGCAATCAGGTTGTTCCTTGTGTATGATGCTCACAAAGGATTCAAAGTCTATCAAATGGATGTGAAGTCAGCATTCCTCAACGGCGATCTAAAAGAGGAAGTATATGTAACACAACCCCCCAGGTTTTATCGACTCAACTTTTTCTGATTAAGTGTATTTTCTTAATAAAGCTCTATATGGTTTAAAACAAGCTCCCCGAGCTTGGTATGAGACGTTGTCTAGCTTTCTTCTTGAGAACAAGTTTACAAGAGGAAAGATATATACGACATTATTTCTTAGAGAAGTTAAAGATAAGATTTTTCTAGTACAAATCTATGTCGACGACATTATTTATGGCTCTACGGATGATCACCTTTGCAAGAAGTTTTCTAAACTTATATAAGGTAAGTTTGAAATGAGCAATATGGGAGAGCTAAAGTATTTCTTAGGAATTTAGGTGAAACAATCTGAAGATGGAATTTTCATCTCTCAAACGAAGTTCACCAAAGAGTTACTTAAGAAATTCGGAATGGAGAACGCAGCCTTGATAAGGACTCCAATGGGTTCAACTATTTCTCTGGACAAGGATGAGAAAGGGAAACATTTTGATAAAACCAAGTACAGAAGTATAATTGGGTCCTTGCTCTATCTTACTACTAGTAGACCCAACATAATGTTTTCAACATGTGTGCATGCTATAAGAGTCATGTTTTCAAGGTTAGCTAAACACCTAGAGGGGGCGTGAATAGGTTTTTTTCTTTATTTTACCTTTTCTAATTTGTTATCATATTTATGTGCCTGTGATTAGGTTAGTTATCAGCTATCAAGAACATTCACAGATGACACAACAATTTTATAGTGGTTCCCCAATCTTAGGTACAGCCACTATCCCTCTGCTCCTATCTAACAATGTGTTAGATTCGGCTCTCCCTCCAAAACTCAACTACTTAATAGCTTATAGCACAGATCCAACAGGACCACGCAAGTCACACAGACCTAACAATTAGGCACTAAGCCAACCCTCAGGTCACAATGACCTTTCACCCGGCACAAAGCCAAACACAGGTCACAAAGACTTTAGCCTTTATAAAATAGGCTTACAACCTCACATTCACCAAGAATCTTTACATAAGAAAGAAATAGAGAAAGATTATATGATTAGACACTAGATCAAGAACTCTGTGCCATCTTCCTCCTAGACTGAGCAGATATCAGCCCAACCTTTTGTTGTTGAAGACAATGATATAGGCAGTAGATTCTTTCTTCAAACAGCTAACCTTCCTTCTACAGAACTTGTAGATCTGCTCCCTTAGAATGAATTCTAATCCTGCTGTCGCGAATGGTAATTGCTTCAGCTATCTCCTTCCCAGATAACTCCTTATTCAGGCTCGACGAAAATGGCGAGGAAGAAGATGATGTTCTCCCGCTCTTCTTCTCATTTTTAGAAAACCTAGACAAGGAATCGATTGTTCTCTTGGTTGTGTTGGTTGTCTTTTGCTCTGGACGATTGCTTCCTTTTATAATCTGAATTCTAATCGAAAAGTGGGCCCCACCACCAGGAATGATGGCTAAGATTAAGTCATCTAGAGCATCCCTTCCGTTTAAATTTGATTTAACGGATCCTTGTTGTGTGTGGGCCCCAGCACTTTATGATGGAAATATTCCTTGGAAAGTGTAGAAGATGATGACAACTGGCCGTCAATGTCTCTGGCAGCAATTCCACACCATTTGAATTTTGGTTAATAATTTGACTTTGCTGACGTCAGCATTACCCAGCAACTCTCTGGACTTAGACAAAATTCAATCATCATAATCAAAGGCGTTGAGTGAGTAGGTATCACTCAACGCCTCAATACTTAGATAAAATTCTGTCTAAGTATTGAGCTCGGTGAAAGCTGAGCTCCGTTCGGCGAACATCGAGTTCAGCTCGACGAATGCAAAAGTTCAGTTCGAATAGTGAACTTAGTTTGACGAAAGGCTGAACTTAGATCGACGAACTCCAGGCTAAACTGAGTAATTTGGCTCAGCTTGACGATCGCTGAGCTTAGTTTGATGAAGCTGAGCTTGAAGAAAGTCAAGCAGTCCATGCTTTTGGACTTAGCCAAATTTCTGCTCCAAGGCGTTGACAGCGTCGAGAGCGTTGAGTGAGCTTACCTCACTCAACGCTATTTGCCTTAGCAAATATTTCTGCGCCTTGGCTTTGAGGGAGTAAGCTCCACTCAATGCCAAACTACTTAATAGAATTTTCTGTTATCTAGCGTTGAGTGAGTAAGCTACACTCAACGCCTATGGACTTAGTGAAAATTTTGCCCAAATTTTTTGTGGAGTTGACTTGCACAGCAACACTCAACGCTAAAAATTATATGTCGTTGAATGAGTATACCACACTCAACGCTTGTGGCCTTGGCCACTTTTTCAGCCAATTTCTTTAGGCTTGACTGACTTAGCCTAACTCACAGCCTTTTTGTTGTATGGCGTTGAGTGAGTAGACTACACTTAATGCCTGTGGACTTAGCCACATTTTAGGCTATCTTCCAGTTAGGTTATATGGCGTTGAGTGAATAGACAACACTAAACGCTTTTGTACTTAGCAAAATTTCTACAAGATATTATTGAGTCTATACCTCTGGCGTTGAGTGAGCTTGTTCCACTCAATGCCTATAGACTTAGGTAATTTTTGGTATGTCCAGCAACCACTTATTGTGTCCACATGTCCAATTAATATGATATGGACTACCTGCACTCAAGACCTCAAAAACACATCAAATAAAGTTGATGTGTGTGTCATTGACCTGTTTGACTTCTCATAAATCAGGGATATTGGGAACAATGGATCCAGCAACCTCCCCCTATTTGAAGAAATCAAAACCCTTATCAAAAAGGTTTTCTTTCCTTATTCAATGATACACACAACCTATACAGCAAAATCAAAATCAAAATTCTGATTAGCTATAAGTAGATATACCTCACTTACTCCCCTTGTTTTGTTGCAAGGTTGTTGTCCTTACTTGAGTGCTGCATGTCTTTCTTTCCCCTTTGCCATCTCATGCTTTTATGGTTATGTCTCCCCCTTCCTCTACTATATTTCCCCCTTGCTAGGACCTACTCTCTTCTCTCCCCCTTTTAACTTCTGCAGAATAGGCATATGGAGGCTGGCCCTTCAATTGGCTGACCTTTTCTCTTCTCTCTAGAGGAACTTACTCCCCCTCAGTAGAAGCATTAGTGAACTGATACTACTTGGGAGTCTGTATATCCAGCAAGAGGAACAATACCTACTCCAAAAAAAATGCAAAAGGGAGTGCCTGAAGCTATACCAAGTTCAACATACCCAACTAAAATTTGAGGGTATTGAACATTGCTTCATCTAATTGCTTAGTGAAGATATCATCCACTTGCTTGTCTGTGGGAACAAACTCAAGACTGATGTCTTCCTTCTCCACATGCTACTTAATAAAATGATATCTTATTTCTATATGCTTAGTCCTGCTATGTGAGACAGGATTCTTAGCAATAGAAATAGCACTTATAGAATCACAGTAGAGAGGAATTCTACTTACTTGAAGGTTATAATCCTGGAGCTAATATTGGATCCACAGTAGCTGAGCACAACAGCTGTCTGCTGATATATATTCTGACTCAGCAGTGGATATAGCCACAATAGTTTGCTTCTTGCTGCTCCAAGAAACTAGCCTTCTACCTAAGAACTGACAGGTTCCAGTAGTGCTTTTCCTATCTTCTTTTCAACCTGCAAAATCTATATCTGAAAATCCAATTAGATCAAAATCCCTATTTCTAGGGTACCATAAGCCAAGATTTGGTGTGCCCTTAAGATAAATCAAGATTCTATTTACTGCAGAGTAATGAGATTCTTTAGAGCATGCCTAATACCTAGCACAGACACATGCGACATACATGATGTCAGGCCTACTAGCAATCAGGTATAGAAAGGAGTCAATTATCCCTCTATACAAAGACTCATCAACAAGTTTACCTATCTCATCTTTGCCTATTGGCATACTTGATCCCATGGGATTTCTCATGGTGGAGGCATTCTCCATACCATATTTTTTGATTAGCTCCCTAGTGAACTTTGACTGGGATATGGACAAGTCATCATCAGTCAGTCTTACTTGGAGTCCTAAGAAGAACTTGAGCTCACCCATGCTGCTCATTTTAAACTTACCTTACATAAGTTTATTAGCAAACTTCCTGCAAAGGTTGTCATTAGTAGATCCAAAGATAATGTCATCAACATATATCTGGACTAGGATAAGCTTGCCCTTTGATTCCCTTAGGAATATGGTCTTGTCTATCTTCCCCTTTGAGAATTTGTTCTCAATTAGGAAGCTGGACAAGGTTTCATACCAAGCCCTAGGAGCTTGCTTTAGCCCATATAGAGCTTTCCTAAGCTTATAAACAAAATTGGGAGAGTTATGATCTACAAAACTTGGTGGCTGATCCACATATACTTCCTCTTTTAGGTCTCCATTTAGGAATGCTAACTTGACATCCATCTGGTAGACACTGAATCCATGATGGGCTGTAACATACTTATGGCATCCAGTCTGGCTACTGGGGAAAAGGTCTGGTCAAAGTCTATGCCATCTTCTTGCTTATAGCCTTTAGCCACCAGTCTAGCCTTATTTTTGACAATAATACCATCTTGATCCAACTTGTTCCTGTAGATCTACTTAATCCCTATGATATTTTTCCTTGTGGTCTGGGGACCAACTTCCAAACCTTACATCTCTTAAATTTGTCTAGTTCTTCTTGCATTGCTCCAATCCAGAACTGGTCCTTGATTGCTTTTTCAAACTTCTTTAGCTCTACTTGAGACAGGAAGCTTGAGTAGAGAGTTGTATTCATGCTCCTGCTTCTGGTCTGGACTCCATGATTTGCATCACCAATAATTTGGTGTACTGGATGATCCCTTAGATTCCTGGTAGCTGGAGGCAATCTAGCTGTAGCTTGCTGATCTTTTGGGTTTTCAGCTAGCTGGTCTTCATTTTCTTCAGGTATATTGTCTCCTTCTCTTGGATTAGGCAGTCCATCATCATTTTTTTGGACTATGGGGGTAGCTTCCTTATGGTAAGCTTGTCCATCACCTACTCTGTACCTGCAATACTATTAGAGGAGGAGCTTGACAACTCACAGTTAATCATGTTGAATTCATCAAATATAATATGCATTGACTCTTCTACAACTTGTGTAGTTAAGTTGTAGACTCTATATGCCTTACTATGAGTGTTGTACCCAACAAAGATCCCTTAATGGGACTTTATAGCAAACTTAGTTAACTGGACTTTTCCATTGTTGAGCACATAGCACTTGCAACAAAAGATCCTGAAATAGCTCAGGTTTTGTTTTCTGCCCTTCAAGATCTCATAAGGAGTCTTCTTGTGGCTCTTGGTGATAGAAGCCCTATTAAGGACATATCATGCAATGTTAACTGCCTCTGCCCAAAAGTATTCTGGGAGGGTTGAGTCACTTAGTAAGGTTATACCATCCTCTATGAGAGTCCTATTTTTCCTCTCAGCAATTCCATTTTGCTGGGGTGTTCTGGGAGAGGAAAACTCTTGATGAATCTCTAGCTCTTCATAGAACCTTGTCATGAACTCAGAATGAAAATCAGTGTCATGGTCACTTCTGATTTTTACCACAGTGCTATTGAATTCATTCTAAATTTGCTTGACAAATGTCTGAAAGCCATCAGGGGTTTCAGATTTCTTCTTTAGAAAGAGCACCCAGGAAAATCTGGAAAATTCATCAACAACCACAAGGGTATAGACTTTCCTACCTAGACTTTGAATTGGCATAGGACCAAACAGATCCATATGCAAGAGGTATAAGCACCTCACTGAGTCTTTGGTGTCAATGCTCTTGAAGGAGGTCTTAGTCTTTTTGCCCTTTTAGCATGTAGAACAGATACCCTCCTTAGTGCATATAGACTTAGGACCATTCTTAACCAGCTCATTGCTGAAAATCTTGTCTATGGTCCTATAATTTAGATGGGCTAGCCTCTTATGCCCCTGGACACAGGAAGAGACTTTTTTTCATTTGCAACAAGCCATACAGGTGAGTCTTTGCTAGAACATAGGAAATCTAAACAGTACACATTTTCATTCCTAGTGCCTGTTAAGATGACCTCTTGGTCACTTAACCTCCTAATTTGTCACTCATCCTTGTGGAATACTATGTCATAACCAAGATCATAGAGTTGGCTAATGATTATCAGGTTGTGTTGCAACCCTTCCACATAGGATACTCTAGTGATAGTGACTATGCCATTAGAGATCTTACCATAACCTTTAGTCACTCCTTTTTCAGATCCACCAAAGATAACCTTTGGTCCATTCCTTACTGGAGCATAATCCTTCAGCATGTTCCTTGTTCCAGTCATGTGCCTTGAATATCCACAGTTCAAGTACAATATAGGGGTATGAGCACTTGGACTATCCTGCAAAACACACATCAGTTAACCTAAGGAACCCAATTTTTATTGGGTCCTTGGTGCCTGTTAAACTAAAAATAATTCTGCCTATCTGCAGCTTTTCTTACAGGTAAGCTGACATTTCCTCTTTGCACACTATGATTGTGCCAGCAATCAACTACAAAGTTGCCTACTTTGCCTAAGCACCAACACTCATGGATGTTGTACCTTTTTTTGGATCAGATTTAGTGGCTTTGTTAACAGCAGCTCTGGGTCTAGAAGGAGTAGCAGCAGTCCT
Organism: Platanthera zijinensis; assembly: GCA_039513925.1. Classification (NCBI taxonomy): domain Eukaryota; kingdom Viridiplantae; phylum Streptophyta; class Magnoliopsida; order Asparagales; family Orchidaceae; genus Platanthera; species Platanthera zijinensis. Next base: position 169,363,529 of record CM077090.1, read on the forward strand.
GTTCTATGATTTTCTAGCCCCGGTCTGACAAGTGGTGGGTCTGGCAGTAGAAGTTCTTGGGATATCTTGAGCCCTTTTAGCATCAGCTTTCTTTTCAGAAAGCATACCCTTGATGGTCTCATAGATGCTCAGGTCAGGTCTACTGATATCCTTCCCCTTTGTCTTAGAGTGGGCTGGAGGAATTTGAGAACAGTCAACAACTTTACCCTTGATTGAAGGGGTTGTTACACCAAACACAAATGGTCCAGGATGGGCCATTTGTATTTTCTCATAGGTACTTGCACTTTTGCTGTAACTGCCACAATATTGTGGAACATCTTTATTCACATAAGATGGTCTAGCATGATTCTAGTGACCATAAATACTCTCATGGTCATGGCTATTGGAAGGAAATTGCACTCTAACAAATTTTGTAGGAGGCTTAGAGGCTAGTGGCTCCACTTGAGCTTTTCCCTTTCCCTTGGGATTAGTAGCTCTTGTCCTTCCCTTGAATCCCAACCCTTTCTTTCCCTTTTGGGAGGAGAATTAGTCTATCAAGGTCAATACTGTACAAGGCTTGGAGTAGCTAGCCACTAGTTCCCTCTCCTTTTGGAGCTTTCCCTCAAGATTCCTGATTTTATTATTCTTGAAGGTTATGGTGCTCATCTGAATGATTGTCACATTCTTTAGTTTACTAACTTCCTGCATCTTCAGATCCAGTAATTTTGGTGATTCTAAAGCAGCAAGCTTTAAAGAGACAATTTCCTGAGCCTGTTGTTTGGCCAGGAGCTTGCTCTTCTTTAGAGCCTGCAGAAGTTCACCATATTTATCAATCAATTGATTGATGTCTCCCTCAGATTCTGAGCCATCATCATCACTTGATACAGAGGAACAAGAATTTGGAACTGATTCATAATCTAAACATACAGAGCTAGTAACAAATATTATCTTGCTTGGACCAGGCTGATCCTGGCTGATTTCTTCATCTAACTTAGCCATCAGCCCAAGATAGCAGCTGTCATCTTCATAATCCACCTCTGAATCACTATTAGATTATGATAGAGGGGCCCTGTCATCAATCCTAGCAGCAGGACGAACCTTCTCAGCTTCTTCTTCTAAAGTCGCCAGCCTTTTGATGCAGTCTGCTTCTACAGCTCCTTCTTCAGTAGAGTACAGCCCAATGTAGGCTTCTTCTTCTTTTGACTCTGATGTGGAGGAGTCAATCCAGCTTCTTTACTTTTTGGCAATAAGGGATTTCTACTTCTTGACTTTTTGTTGGTGGTCCTTTTTCTCACTGTGATCCTTCCTTTTGACTGGGCAGTCAGCTATCATATGCCCAGTTTTTCTGCAATGATAACAAGTTATGTTAGAAGAAACCTGTTTACCAATTTTGGAACCATACCTGTCCTCCTTAGAGGACTTTCTTCTGCCTTTATAGTAGTCATACTTGGTATGAGAGGAGGTGGAAGGCCTTCCTCTCTAGTGCTTATTCCTTTAGAACTTCTTGAATTGCCTAGTGAAGGCAGCAAAATCTTCATTAGACCATTGACAGTCTGATGCACTTCCCTCAGATCTTCCAGAATCAGATTCATCATCTCTCCTTGGTGGAGAAAAAGACTTTCTTCTGCTTTTGTTGGTGCCTTCAGCTTTGAAAGCTTCAGTTTTGTCTCTTGCTTGAGACTTGTTGTTGTTCTCCTCTTCTTTCCTTGCTGCCAGCTACATCTCATATGACAGTAGCTTCCCAAAGAGTATGTGAGGAGCAGTGTCACCCAGCTTTGCCACTTCTCTGATGGAAAAAATTTTGTGTCTCACACTCTAAAGAGAGATCTAAGTAACTTGTCATTCAGTTCATAGTGACTGAACACTCTTCCATAAGTCTTTAGCTCATTCACAATCCTAAAGAACTTTTCATAACAGGTGGTTATGTTGTCCCCCTTGGATTTTCTGAAAGCCTCATACTCTTGGTTGACCATGGACTTCCTATCATCTCTAACCTTGTTGGGTACATTGGAAAATGTGTACCTGATTTGAAGAAGCCCAACCTAGCTCAATGATATACATCATGTTGTATTTGATGTTGTTTTGAGTTGACATGTGCAGGTAAAGAATTGTTAAAGTTTACAGGAAAAAATTCTAAGTCCAAGTGTCGACACAAAGGAACATGTGTCGTCACACAGAAGAAGTAAGTCGACACAACACTGGGAAATTGTGTCGACACAGAAGAAAAACGTCGACCTTAACATTGGGAGAATGCGTCGACACTGAAGAGTATAGTCGATCTCAAGTTTGTCGACATCATCTGAATATGTCGACACAGAAGAAAATAGTCGACCACAAGTTTGTCGTCACCAGCAGAATGTGTCGACACATAGTGAGTAAGTCGACACATTATAGCAAAGCGAAAAAAAAAATGAATGTGTCGACACCTGAAGGCTAAGTCAACACTTACTAAAGTTATGATTCTACAACAACTGTGTCGACACACAGGACTTGTGTCGACACACTGCAGAGTCAAAGACCAAGTTATTTTCAGAAGAAGATGTGTCGACACAAAGGCAATTTAGTCGACATCACTGAAGGCAGTGTCGACACCAAAGTCAATTGTGTCGACACAAATAGACAGATGGTCTCGACACTTTCTGACAGACTGTTTCAACACTAAGGCACAGGACTTGTTTGAAGACTTGACAGCTGTGAGTTATCACCAGTTAACTGAAGTTGTCAGACTTGTCAGAAAACGGTTAGAAACCGGATCAGCCGGTTACCATGAAGAATGTCTATAAATAGACAGATTCAGAAGGAGAAAAAAAGATACAATGAACAACATATAGAACTGACCCTTTGAAATACATTGGATCAGAAAGTGGAGAAGGATTACATTCTACTCATTTCAAGAAAGTGCTAGGCACTTAAGAAGATCTTCTCCGGGAGATCTAAGAAGACTATCTAAGGGTAGATCTAAGAAGAGTTCTAATCAGAATTCAGAAGAATCATTCAAAGTTCTGGATAGAGAGAGATCAAGTCAGAATTTGAAGAAGAAGAAGGAATCCACCAGTGGATTCTCAAGAAGCTGTTTGGATTCAACTCAGCTAAGTACATTTTCAAGAAGCTTTGAAGAAGGCTAAGAAATAGTTGATTGCATCAGCTGATTAAGAATTGTCATTGCCTTTTCTCTCTCAACTTGGCAAGACAATTTAAACAATCTTTTCTATATTTCTGTAGGATCTGTTTATACAGATCTGAGTTGTAAGCCTATGTTATAAAGGCTGAGTGTAGGAGTGTTGAACTCTGAGTGGTAGGGCTGATTGCCTGAGTGTAGGAGAAGGATATTCTCTGAGTTGTAGGCCTTGGGGCAAGGCTGAGGTAGGGCAGTTGTGCCTGAGTTGTAGGAACCTGTTGGGTTCTGAGTTGTAAGATCTATTGATCTGAGATAAGTGGAAGTTTGGCCGAATCTAGCATACAGCTAGATAGGTGAAGGGGGAAAGTGGATGTACCCAGACCTTGGGGAACCACTATAAATCATAGTGCAATCTGTGATGTTTTGTTTTCTGTGATTGCTGTGTTTTCATATTAGTTAATAAATTGAATTCTGTCTAGAAGTTTTAGAAAGAGAAGCAGAACCTATTCACCCCCCCCTCTAGGTGTTTAGGCTGCCTTGAAAGTTAAACTATCAAGTGGTATCAGAGCGAGGTTCCTCAAAAAGGACTTAACAGTCTGAGGTAGATCTGATAGGCAGATTCAAGAATCAAGAAGATGGGTTCTGGAGAGAATCATAAGGAGCTAGGGTCAATGAAATTACCCATATGCAAGAAGGAAATCTTTGGGATCTGGAAAGAAAGAGTCAGATTGTTTATGGAAGCATCTGACCCAAGGATTTACATCACAGTACAGGAAGGCCCCTTCATACCAATGAAGATATCTGTTCTTGATGCAAATATCCAAACACCAAAGACTTATTCTGAAATGACCAAGGATGAAATCATCTTGGCAACCATGGACAAAAGGGCACAGAACATCATTGTCAGTGCCATAGATGATTCAACATTTCAGAATCTGATTCACTGCAAGACCTCCAAGGAGATGTGGGACACATTGATTGTCTACATGGAGGGATCAGAAGAAGTAAGGCTGGACAGAAAATCTATGCTAAATCAGGAGTATGAAAGTTTTAGACAAGGAAAATCTGATAGCATAACTGAGTGCTATAAGAAATTCTATAGAATTGTGAATGAGCTAATTTCCTATGGAAGAGTCTTCAGTACCTATGAACTGAATGACAAATTCTTAAGATCCTTATCAAAGGATTGGGATACAAAGATCTGTGCCATAAGAGAAGTGGCAAAATTGGCAGAGATATCTCCTCCAACTCTGTTTGGAAAGTTGTTATCCTATGAAATGCAACTTATGGTAAGGAAGGAGGAGGAAAGAAACTCAAGAGGAGAGCATAGAGAAAAGACTGTGGCATTTAATGCTGAAGCCACCAGAAAGAATAGGAGGAAATCACCATCTCCTCCTAAGGAAGCTGAAGAAGGTAGTTCTGAAAATTCAGATAGGGGTTCAGTCAGCAGTGATTCAGATGCAGACTTTGCTGCATTCACTAGGCAATTTCAAAGGTTCTTGAAAAAGAAGCAATGGAAGTCTAGGCCTTCCTCATCACAGCAAGTAGATGACTATTATCAGAAAAGAAGGTCATCTAGGAAAGAGAAAAGCAGGTCAAAGCCCAGCAAAGCCACTACTTCAAAGATTGTCTGCTATTGTTGCAATAGGCCTGGACATGTAGTGGCTGAGTGTCCTGACAAAAGGAAGGAATCTTCAGAAAAGAAGAAGACTTATCAGAAAGGCAAGAAGGAGAAATCCTTTGTAGCAAAGAAAGATAAAAGTCTGTCAGACCAGTCAACTTCAGAATCAGGATCTGAAGCTGAAGCATATATTGGATTATATGCTGCATCTGAGGAAGAGGAGTTTATGCAGTTGCTAGACTCCATCAATGAACATCAATGCATGGGTTTGATGACTAGATCAGAAGAGGACCTATGCCAGAATCAGTCTGGTCCTAATGAGGTAAACTGTCCTTCCAGTACATATGTTTGTAGTACAAGTGAAGAATCAGCTACATCTGCATCAAGTGATGAAGATGCATCTGGATCTGAAGGAGATGTCTATCAATTGATAGACAAGTATGGGGACTTATTGCAGGCCCTTAAGAAAAGCAAGAACCTGGTTAAATCACAGGCTCAGGAAATTGCTGATCTAAGGGTTGCAACAACTGAGTTAGAAAAAGTCCTTGATCAAAAGTTAGCTGAAATTGCCAAGCTGAAGAATATAACTATTATTCAGATGGGCACAATTAATTATACTAATGATCAAGTGAAGAGTCTGGAGGACAGACTGAGAATTGAAAGGGATTTAGTGGCTAGTTACTCTAAGCCAAAATCTGTCTTACCCTTGATAGATGAATTTGTCACTCAGAAGGGTAAGGCTGGATTAGGATTTAAGGGTAACTCCAGGGCTGGCAGATTCAAGAGGAAAGGCAAAGCCCCTATTCAGCCACTAAACCTTTCAGTCCCCATAAGGTTTGGTAAGGAGAAAGTGCCTTCTAACATATATGATCATGAAGACATTCAGGATCATATCAAGACAAATGTTCTGAAGAACAAGGGTGTTAAGGCAAGCAGGCCTACCTATGGTCATAAGCCCTATGGTTTTAAGAAACCAGTAGGAGAAGCTGCAACAGCACCAGCAATGAACAGAAATGCTTCTGACAAGGATGTATCTAGATCTAGATACAATAAGTTTGAATGTTGGTGCTGTGGCAAGAGGGGTCATTTTGCATTGGACTGCTGGTATAACACAAGTGTTATAAAGAATAAGAGTCTACCTGTTAGAAGAGGTTATGATAACTTTATTAAGGCTAACCTGAACCAAGGACCCAAGACTTACTTGGGTTCTAAGGGTAAGTAATTCTGTATTACAGGTGAATCCAAGTTACCATGCCCCTATATGGTACTTGGATAGTGGTTGTTCCAGGCACATGACTGGAACAAAGGGGCTGCTGAAGGAGTATTCATCTGTCAAAGATGGACATAAAGTGATCTTTGGTGGATCTGAAAAAGGAGTCATCAAAGGATTTGGTAACATCTCTTCAAACCTAATTACTATCACCCAAGTGGCCTATGTAAAAGGTTTGAAACATAATCTAATAAGCATAAGCCAGCTGAGTGATCTAGGATATGACATTTCATTTGGTAAGGATGGATGTCATATCAAAAGGTCAAGTGATCAAGAGATCATATTGACTGGGTATAGGAAGAGAAATGTGTATTGCCTTAATTTTGAATGTGAGAATAAGGCATCCCCCATTTGTCTTGTAGCTGATGACAATGCTTCTCATTGTGTTAAGTGGCACAAGAGATTGGCTCATCTAAACTACAAGACAATTGGCCAACTCTTTAGTAAAGAACTAGTGAGGAATGGGCCTCAAGTTAAGTGTATAAAGGAAGGGGTATGCTCAGCTTGTCAAAAGGGCAAGCAGACAAAAACCTCATTTCAAAGCCTTGAAAACAAGGATTTTGTGAGGTGCTTATACCTCTTGCATATGGATCTTTTTGGTCCTATGCCAGTTCACAGTCTAGGTAGGAAGGTCTACACACTAGTGGTTGTAGATGACTATTCTAGATTTACATGGGTGTTCTTTCTGAGACAAAAATCTGAAACCCCAAGTGTATTATTTAAGTTTGTAAAGCAAATTCAGAATGAACTGAACAGTACAGTGGTCAAAATCAGAAGTGACCATGGCACTGAGTTTCAATCTGAAAGCATAACAAACTTGTGTATAGACTTTGGGATTTTCCAAGAGTTCTCCTCACCTAGAACACCTCAGCAAAATGGAATTGCTGAAAGAAAGAATAGATCATTAATTGAAGCTGGTAGAACTCTATTGAGTGACACCTCTCTCCCAGAATATTTTTGGGCTGAGGCAGTTAACACTGCTTGTCATGTCATCAATAGGGCTTCTATCACCAAAAGCCACAGGAAGACTCCCTATGAGATTGTGAAAGGCAGAAAACCAAATCTATCCTATTTTAGGATCTTTGGCTGCAAGTGCTATATACTTAACAATGGTAAGTCTTATTTGACTAAGTTTGCTGCCAAATCCCAGGATGGGATATTTGTTGGGTACAGCACAAATAGTAAGGCCTATAGAGTCTTCAACTTAACTACTCAAGTTGTTGAAGAATCTGTGTATATTGTATTTGATGAAACAAGATTAATCAATTGTGAATTGTCTTGTAGATCAAATGACTCAACAGGTATAAGCAAGAAGATGGACAAGCTCTCCATTGCTGAAGCTTCAAAGGAAGAGGGAGCATTGGAAAATGAAGGCTGCTGTCCAGGGGGAGTACAAGAGATAATGGAAGCTGATGAAAACCAAGAGGAACAGCAGAATGAAGAAGCTGGAGATGCTCAACCTGAAGAGAATCTACCTCCAGCTATAAGATATCTAAGAGATCATCCTACTGATCAGATAATTGGTGATCCAAGACAAGGAGTGCAAACTAGAAGCAGAAATCAAAGCACAGTTTTGCATTCTAGTTTCTTGTCTCAAATGGAACCTAAGAAGTTTGAAGAAGCTATCCAAGACCAGCACTGGATTGATGCTATGCAAGAGGAGCTGAATCAGTTCAGAAGGTGCAAGGTCTGGGAGCTTGTTACTAAACCAAGAGGCCACAACATAATTGGGACTAAGTGGATCTATAGGAACAAGCTAGATGAAAGTGGAATAATAATAAAGAATAAAGCAAGATTGGTTGCAAAAGGATACAGGCAGGAAGAAGGGATTGACTTTGATCAAACCTTTGCTCCAGTAGCAAGGCTGGAGGCAATCAGAATGTTCCTTGCCTATGCAGCCTACCAAGACTTCAAAGTATACCAGATGGATGTAAAGTCAGCATTTCTGAATGGTGATCTTAAAGAAGAAGTATATGTAGAGCAGCCATCAGGTTTTGTAGATCCTCTTAAACCTGATTCTGTGTATAAGCTTAGGAAAGCTTTGTATGGGTTAAAACAAGCTCTAAGGGCTTGGTATGAAACCCTGTCTACCTTCCTCATTGAGAATAAATTCTCAAGAGGAAAGATAGACAAAACTCTATTCCTTAGGGAATCCAAAGGAAAGATCATCTTAGTCCAGATCTATGTTGATGACATAATCTTTGGATCTACTGAAAACAACCTTTGTAAAAAGTTTGCCAAACTTATGCAAGGGAAGTTTGAGATGAGCAGTATGGGAGAACTTAAGTTCTTCTTGGGACTCCAAGTAAGACAGACTGATGATGGATTGTCCATATCCCAGTCTAAGTTCACCAAGGAATTAATTAAAAAATATGGTATGGAGTCATCCTCCTCCATGAGAACTCCTATGGGCACAAGTATGCCAATATGCAAAGATGAGGCAGGTAAACCTGTTGATGAATCATTGTATAGAGGAATAGTTGGGTCACTACTATATCTCACTGCTAGTAGACCTGACATTATGTATGCAACATGTGTCTGTGCTAGGTACCAAGCCTGCCCTAAAGAATCTCATTATACTGCAGTAAAAAGGATTCTGAGATATCTAAAGGGCACTCCTACTCTAGGTCTTTGGTACCCTAGGAATAGAGATTTTCAACTAACAGGCTATTCAGATGCAGATTTTGCAGGATGTAGAGAGGATAGAAAGAGTACTACAGGTACTTGTCAATTCCTGGGAGGAAGACTAATATCTTGGAGTAGTAAAAAACAGACTAGTGTGGCAATTTCCACAGCTGAGTCAGAGTATATTGCTGCAGGAAGCTGCTGTGCACAGCTATTATGGATGCAGCATCAGCTTAAAGATTATGGTATTCAGGTAAGTAGAACACCCCTTTTATGTGATTCTAAGAGTGCTATTTCTATTGCTAATAATCCAGTTTCTCATAGTAGAACTAAGCATATAGAAATCAAATATCATTTTCTTAGAGAACATGTAGAAAAAGGTGACATCTCATTGGAATTTGTAAAAACAGATTATCAAATAGCAGATGTATTTACTAAGCCTTTAGATGAAACCAAATTCAATAAATTCAAAATTGAATTAGGTATGTTAACCATTGATTAATGTATTAAACAAAATCATTAACAATGCTATTGAAATGGTTTATAAGTAAGTAAAAGTAGTAACAACAATAATCAAGTGTTAAAAAAGGACACATTGAAGTTACAGAAATTGGCTAAGTAAGAATGTGTCGACACATTCAGTAATAATGTGTCGACTCAGAGAAATTATGTCGACAAGTCAGAAATATTGTGTCGACACAGAGAATATGTGTCGACACTTAAGAGTTTTATTGTCGACTTAACCAGAAATGTAATGTCGACTCAACCAGAATTATGGTGTCGACACTTACAAAATATGTGTCGACACTTGTCCTTAGTGTCGACACAGAATTTCTGTCTTTCTACTATGTATCCAAGGTGTCGACATAACCACAAATTGGTGTCGACACATAGTAGGCTGAAGAAATGTCGAGTTAATAGAAGCTTGTGTCGACACATTCCGTCTGTGTCGACACATTTAGACTGTTTTTTGGCGCCTTTTGAACTTCTTTCAACAGAAGCTATAAATAGGTCAAAAGCTCTTATTGTCGACACGCTTTCAAGGTTTTCGAGACTCAAACCCTGTGTCGACAATCTTTCTTTCTCTCCTCTCTCAAGCCTTCTCGACGACTCGATGGCGCCAAGGATTGAAGACAATGTTAATGAAGGGTATGAGTTGGTGCGCCAGGCGTTTGCAGATGCGCAGCCCGATGTTCAAGGGGTTATAACCCTCCTCTCCGACTCAGGGTTAGAATTTCTTGTCTCAGAACCATCCAAGATCTGGAAGAAGGAGGTGCACGAGTTCTTTATCTCAGCATCAGTCCATTCTACTGAACTCAAGATCAAGTCCATTGTTCACGGGACTAAGATTAAGATTACCCAAAGAGGTTTGAGAAAGTTTTTGCAATTACAAGTAGTTGAAAATGAAGAAGAGGTTCCTAGTTCTAAGACAAGGGAAGCCCTTCAATGGTGTGGTTTGGATTCAAACATGAAGATTGGAGCTGCATTCAATAGGAAGGGTATGAATCAGCAAGGAAAGTTCTTGTCTGAAATAGTTGGGAAAGTAATTCTCTGCAAGACAGGTGGACATGATAGGATTTCTGCCTATATGTTCAACCTTATGACCAGGATTGCCTTTACAATTCCTACTGATTGGTCAGTAATCCTATTTGACAAGATTAAAGAAGGGATCAAGAAGCCTAACATGGCTAGGATCATAAGTCTATATCTCAATGGAGCAATTCCTGAAGTGATGCAGCAACTGCCAGGATCTAAAATCAATCATATGAGAAGGATGGACATGAGACTATTCTCCAGGTGGGAAAGGGTGCTGTCTAAGGATGTGCCTGAAGAGAGCAGGCCAGACACCCCTGTGAAATCCCCTTCTCCAGCTCACGAGACTGAGCAACAACAAGAGGACCCACTTAGGATACAGAGTGAAGAACAACCTGCCTCCACTATAGTTCATCAAGTAGATACATCTGCACAGATGCAGGGGGAGCCAGTTCAATCTCCTGCTCAAAATGTATCTACCCCTGCTCAGGTACAAGTGGTACAGGTGTAGGGGGAGCAAATGTATTTTACTATAAAATACTTTCTAAAAGTTTTTTTTTTTCTCTGCACAGGTTCAGGGGGAGCATGTGTCTTCTCCTACTCCAGATATGCAGCTGCCTGAGAATGTGCACAAGGATGCACCTAATGACTTATCTTCAGGTGCTCCAGTTCAAAAAGAATACACTCTGGATGAGTTATTTCCTAATGCTGACATAGCTACTGATAGAATAGAAGAGGACCAAGATGTTGAGCAGCCTCTTGACATAGAGCTAGAACAAGAAGTAGAGGAGGAGCAAAGAATTGAGGGGGAGCCAGTACATGTTGAAACTGAGCAACATGGCACTGAAGCAGATAGAGTTCACATTGAGAGTACTTCTGAATCTGAAACTGAAGAAGCCAGGTTGGCTAAGAAAAGAAAACTGGTTGTATTTAAAAGAAGAAGCAAGACTTATAAGCAGGCTTTACAGACAACACCTCCACCACCACCTCCTGAAGTTGATTATAACAAGTTCTTGGTGGATTTACAGGTGAAATTGGATGACCACAGGGTGGCCATTGAGAAATATGTTGATGAAAGCAACAAAACTCTGCAGTTTGACTTAGCCCAAGATATCAAATCTATCCAATTTCAAGTCAACTTGAATAAAACTGAAATGACAGATTGCTTCCACAAGGGTGGCAATGCTGAAGTTTATCTGGCTAAACAACAGCATGCTATCTCTACAAAGGTGGATGATATTGCTTTGAATCAAGGTTATGTTCTGGAAAATCAAATAAGAATGAATGACAATTTAACTGAATCTCATAATGAGATCATTCAAGAGGTGAAGAAGATTGTTCCAGGGATGCCTGCAAATAGAGCCAAAGAAATGGAAGAATTTGATAAGAATTTTCAGGCTGTTATTGCATCTGTTAAGACTGCCATCACAACCTCTCAACAGGAAATATCTGAAAAGCTTCAAAAGTTAAGACCATTTTTCAAGGAGGGAGTGAATTATTTGGATGGCCAAATTCGATTCCAGAAAGAAGATCTTAGAGATCATGTATCAAGAGAAGCCATAAAGGGGGAGAGGATGCTAATTCATGCAGGCTCTGAGCATGCCAAATGGGTGACCAATAGTATAAGAGCCACATTGGGATATCCACCATTGTGTGATGATAACATGGTGGCTGAGTCAGGTCTACAAACAGGACTACTTGAAGGTGACCAACCTGAGGTTGCCCAAGTCATATACCCCCCTCCAGATTTTGATATATTGGATCAGCAAGTACAATATATGTATAGTCCTTCAAAGGAGGTTGTAAATGTTATCTTTGGAAAGGTTGATAAGCCTGAGGTAAATTTGCAAGAACAGCAAGATGCTCTACTGTCAAAGAAAAGATTTAGAGAGCAGGCTGAGCTGAAGCCAGATTTTGAGCAGTGGAGTCCTACTTCCAGAAATATAATACTCACTGCATGGAAAGCTGTCAAAGATCAAGTTCATGAAAGGGGCAAGTGGTACAATGAGCAGGAATGGCAGAAGTATGAGGCAAGACAAGAAGCCATTGTACAATTCAGAAGGAAAGCTAAGCTGGGAAGACTTCCACCTGATGCTATGGAGCCAAGCAAATACTTCCCAAAGCCTTTTCACTATTTTGAAAGGCAAAGGCTCAAGGAAGAAGCTAAGAAGAAAGCTGATCTTAAAGGAAAAAAGATGGCTGAAGAATCAGAAGCTCCTGTGACAGCTAAAATTAAATCTGGCCAAGGGATTGTTATTAGAGAGCCTGATCAATCCTGATAATGTTTTAGTTCTTTCATAATGTTTTGTAATGATGTAATGTGATCAGTCAAAGAAAAACCATGTAATCAAACATTACCCAGTAATAAACAAAATATTGTTAAATCTGTGATAGATTGTTTTATCCATGATGTTCTTATTATTTTGTTTATAATTAAGTATCCCTGTGTATTGTCATATATCATCATTTTATACTATTTATAAATGGTGTATATCATTGGCTATAAGGGTTATGACTTCTCCAAATAGGGGGAGATTGTTGGGTACATTGGAAAATGTGTACCTGATTTGAAGAAGCCCAACCTAGCTCAATGATATACATCATGTTGTATTTGATGTTGTTTTGAGTTGACATGTGCAGGTAAAGAATTGTTAAAGTTTACAGGAAAAAATTCTAAGTCCAAGTGTCGACACAAAGGAACATGTGTCGTCACACAGAAGAAGTAAGTCGACACAACACTGGGAAATTGTGTCGACACAGAAGAAAAACGTCGACCTCAACATTGGGAGAATGCGTCGACACTGAAGAGTATAGTCGATCTCAAGTTTGTCGACATCATCTGAATATGTCGACACAGAAGAAAATAGTCGACCACAAGTTTGTCGTCACCAGCAGAATGTGTCGACACATAGTGAGTAAGTCGACACATTATAGCAAAGCGAAAAAAAAAATGAATGTGTCGACACCTGAAGGCTAAGTCAACACTTACTAAAGTTATGATTCTACAACAACTGTGTCGACACACAGGACTTGTGTCGACACACTGCAGAGTCAAAGACCAAGTTATTTTCAGAAGAAGATGTGTCGACACAAAGGCAATTTAGTCGACATCACTGAAGGCAGTGTCGACACCAAAGTCAATTGTGTCGACACAAATAGACAGATGGTCTCGACACTTTCTGACAGACTGTTTCAACACTAAGGCACAGGACTTGTTTGAAGACTTGACAGCTGTGAGTTATCACCAGTTAACTGAAGTTGTCAGACTTGTCAGAAAACGGTTAGAAACCGGATCAGCCGGTTACCATGAAGAATGTCTATAAATAGACAGATTCAGAAGGAGAAAAAAAGATACAATGAACAACATATAGAACTGACCCTTTGAAATACATTGGATCAGAAAGTGGAGAAGGATTACATTCTACTCATTTCAAGAAAGTGCTAGGCACTTAAGAAGATCTTCTCCGGGAGATCTAAGAAGACTATCTAAGGGTAGATCTAAGAAGAGTTCTAATCAGAATTCAGAAGAATCATTCAAAGTTCTGGATAGAGAGAGATCAAGTCAGAATTTGAAGAAGAAGAAGGAATCCACCAGTGGATTCTCAAGAAGCTGTTTGGATTCAACTCAGCTAAGTACATTTTCAAGAAGCTTTGAAGAAGGCTAAGAAATAGTTGATTGCATCAGCTGATTAAGAATTGTCATTGCCTTTTCTCTCTCAACTTGGCAAGACAATTTAAACAATCTTTTCTATATTTCTGTAGGATCTGTTTATACAGATCTGAGTTGTAAGCCTATGTTATAAAGGCTGAGTGTAGGAGTGTTGAACTCTGAGTGGTAGGGCTGATTGCCTGAGTGTAGGAGAAGGATATTCTCTGAGTTGTAGGCCTTGGGGCAAGGCTGAGGTAGGGCAGTTGTGCCTGAGTTGTAGGAACCTGTTGGGTTCTGAGTTGTAAGATCTATTGATCTGAGATAAGTGGAAGTTTGGCCGAATCTAGCATACAGCTAGATAGGTGAAGGGGGAAAGTGGATGTACCCAGACCTTGGGGAACCACTATAAATCATAGTGCAATCTGTGATGTTTTGTTTTCTGTGATTGCTGTGTTTTCATATTAGTTAATAAATTGAATTCTGTCTAGAAGTTTTAGAAAGAGAAGCAGAACCTATTCACCCCCCCCCCCTCTAGGTGTTTAGGCTGCCTTGAAAGTTAAACTATCAAACCTCATCTGTCCCCTCCATGTAAATCACAAGTGTTTCCCGCATTTCCTTTGTTGTTGTATAATGGATCAGGTTCTAAAGTGTAAAATCATCAACAACACCCATGATGATATTCTTTGCCCTCTTATCTATTGAGGACAGGGCCAACTCATCCTTGGTCATCTCATCATATGTATTGGGGTTTTTGATATTAACATCCAATGCAAAGGCCTTCATTGGGATGAATGGTCCTACTTAAACTATAATGTACATTCTAGGGTCAGCAGCTTCTATGAACTACCTCACCCTTGCTTTCCAGATGCCAAAATCTTCCATCCTATAGATTGGAAGTCTCACAGCACTCGGCTCCCTATTGTTCATTCCTGAACCCATGGAGACAGATTTCTTGCTAACCTTGGAGGTCTACTCAGATTGGTAAGTCCTTTAAAGATAAACCTCCCTCTGATACCACTTCAAAGTCTTGTTTTCAAGGTTACCTAAACACCTAGAGGGGGGGTGAATAGGTTTTTGTATTTATTTTACCTTTTCTAATTTGTTATCAGATTTCTATGCCTGTGATTAGGTTAGTTATTAGCTTTCAAGAACATTCACAGAGGACACAACAATTTTATAGTGGTTCCCCATTCTTGGGTACATCCACTGTCCCTCTGTGCCTATTTAATAGTTTGTTAGATCAGCTCTCCCTACAAAACTCAGCTACTTGATAGCTTATAGCACAGATCCCACAGGACCACACAGGTCACACAGACCTAATAATTAGGTAATAAGCCAACTCTCAGGTCACAATGACCTTTCACCCAGCATAAAGCCAAACACAAGTCACAAAGACCTTAGCCTTTATAAAATAGGCTTATAACTCAAGATTCACCAAGAATCTTTACATAAGAAAGAAATAGAGAAAGATTATATGATTAGACACTAAATCAAGAACTTTGTGTCATCTTCTTCCTGAACTGAGCAGATATCAGCCCAACCTTTTGTTGTTGAAGACAATGATGTAGGCAGAAGATTCTTTCTTCAAACAGCTAACCTTCCTTCTACAGAAATTGTAGATCTGATCTCTCAGAATGAATTCCGATCTTGTTGCTGTGAATGGTAATTGCTCCAGCTATCTGCTTCCCAGCAAGGTTCTCTGTGTATAACTCCTTCTTCAGGCTCGACGAAAATGCCGAGGAAGAAGATGATGTTCTCCTGCCCTTCTTCTCATTTTTAGAAAACCTAGACAAGGAATCGATTGTTCTCTTGGTTGTGTTGGTTGTCTTTTGCTCTGGCCAATTGCTTCCTTTTATACTCTGAATGCCAATCTAATAGTGGGCCCCACCACCAAGATTGATGGTTGAGATTAAGCCATCCAGCACATCCCTTAAATTTAAATTTGATTTAACGAATCCTTGTTATGTGTGGGCCCCAACACATTATGATGGAAATATTCCTTGGAAAGTGCAGAAGATGATGATAGCTTGCTGCCAATGTCTCTGGCAGCAATTCCACACCATTTGAATTTTGGTTGACAATTTGACTTTGCTGACGTCAGCATGACCCAGCAACTCTCTGGACTTAGACAAAATTCATTCATTATAACCAAAGGCATTGAGTGAGTAGGTATCACTCAACGCCACAACACTTAGACAAAATTATGTTTAAGTATTTAGCTCGACGAAAGCTGAGCTCCATTCGACGAACGTCAAGCTCAGCTCGACGAATGCAAAAGTTCAGTTCGAACTGTGTACTTAGTTCGATGAAAGTCTTAACTGAGATCGACGAACTTCAGGCTAAACTGAGTAATTTGGCTCAGCTTGACGATCGTTAAGCTCAGTTCGACGAAGCTGAGCTTGACGAAAGTCAAGCAGTCCATGCTTTTGTACTTAGCCAAATTTTTGCTCAAAGGCGTTGAGAGCGTTGAGAGCATTGAGTGAGCTTACCTCACTCAATTATATTTGCCTTAGCAAATATTTCTACGCCTTAGCATTGAGAGAGTAAGCTCCACTCAATGCCAAACTACTTAATAGAATTTTCTATTATCTGGAATTGAGTGAGTAAGCTACACTCAATGCTTGTGGACTTAGTGAAAATTTTGCCCAACTTTTCTGTGGATTTGACTGGCACAGCAACACTCAATGCTAAAAGTTGTATGGCATTGAGTGAGTAGACCACACTCAACGCTTGTGGACTTGGGCACATTTTCAGCCAATTTCTCTAGGCTTAGACTGACTTAGCCTGACTCACAGCCTTTTTGTTGTATGGTGTTGAGTGAGTAGACTACACTCCACTCCTATGAACTTAGCCACATTTTATGCTATCTTCCAGTTAGGCTTAGACAGACTCAATGCTATATATTTGATGGTGTTGAGTGAGTAGACTACACTCAACGCTTTTGTACTTAGCCAAATTTCTACTAGATATTATTGAGTCCATACCTCTTGCATTGAGTGAGCTTGCTCCACTCAAGCTTGTGGACTTAGGTGATTTTTGGTATGTCCAGCAACCACTTAGTGTGTTCACATGTCCAAACAATATGATATGGACTACCTGCACTTAAGACCTCAAATGCACATTAAATACAGTTGATGTGTGTTTCATTGACCTATTTGACTTCTCATAAATCAGGGACATTGGGAATAATGGACCCAACACGCTAGATTTCAGGTGAACTCTAAGGAATCTCATTACACCACTACAAAGAGGATGTTGAGATATCTTAAGGATACTTCAAATCTTGGCTTATGGTACCCAAGAAGTAATGACGTCGTGCTAATTGGATTTTCAGACACTGATTTTTCAAGTAGCAGGGATGACAGTAAAAGCACATTCGGGACTTACCAATTCCTCGGAAGAAGGCTTATCTCTTGGAGCAGTAAGAAGAAAAATTGTGCGGCAATCGCAACTGCTGAGTCAAAGTACCTCTCTGCTTGCAGCTATTGCACATAACTTCTATGGATCAGGAATCAACTTGAAGACTACAACTTGTATTTTAAGGAGATTCCTATATTTTGTGACTCCTCCAGTGTGATTGCGATCGCAAATAATCCAGTCTCTCACAGACAGACAAAGCACATTGAAATCAGATAACATTTCATCCGGGATCATATGGAGAACGGTGACATTAATCTCAGATATGTCCCGATGGATAAGCAAGTCGCTGACAAATTCATGAAGCCACTGTAAAATGCCAAGTTCTCATTCTTCAAAGTGGAACTGGGCATGCTCAACAAAGAATAATTAAGATGTCTACGGAGTATGAAATCTCTCAGTGAAGTACATATCAAAGAAGTCAAAATTTTCCAAGGCAAATTTGTTGAGAAGCATTCGTGGAAACTAACTAATTTTTCAAAACAACCCATATTTCTTCGATGAGTCTCGGCAATATCCGACGAATTCGACTTGGCTTCCAAAGGATTTCAATGAATTTTACTACAAGATGATTTTTTTGTATTGGATCCGAAGAGTCACCTGATTTCAGGTACGCGCATAATTCTCACTCTTCGAAACATTAGGTATACATATGTATATAGTGCTTTTGGGGAAAACACATTTTCACTTCATCGAAGAGATCTTCCGAAACCCGTCGACTCTTCCCGTGCCGGTTTGGATTCTACAACTCCCAGTGACATCGTCTCCTACGGTCGTTCATTCTCTCGATTTCGGCTTGTCTTTAGCAATCCGTGAGGAACTGGTGTATTGCTTATAGGGGAGAGCTCGTTTGAACATGGTTCTCGTCGGCCACATATGATTTCCGAAACATTATTCTCATATTAGAATCTGTCGGACTCACCTTAAAGTGAATGCTTCCCTCCTCACGAGGTTTTTGCGGCTACCAGAGTATGAAGAAGCCGACCAATTATAAGATGATGATTTCATAAGGACTCTCTTGTTCTGTGGACTGCCAAGAGGAACAAAATCCGTGAAGCGGAAATGAATGCATTATGAAGGCAAACTTCTCTCAAACATAATTTGAAAAGTTCATTTGTGTAAAGTTGGTTTCCATGATTAGCTGTCCTCAGATATGTTCAAGATTCTGGTTTTTATCATTTGCCGGAAACGAATTGTCTAGAGAGCAGTGTTTTTTTGCATGAATAAAGACAGTCTCCGCGCACCAAACTTTGGAAGGATACTTAGCTTGTATCTAAATCAGTTGGACAGAGATACATTTGACAAGATGAAAGGAGTACCAATTCATCATTTGAATAAAATCGATTCTTCAATCTTCTCAAGATGGGAAAGGAGGATCCAATGGCAAGGAGTCAGAGATTTTCCCGAGGAAGAGGAGGAGGTAGTTCCTAAGGATAGGATTCCTATATATATCCCCCATGAAATTCCTGAGAGCTTGAGTGCAGTAATTGAGGGGGAGTCTGTTGAAAATCAGGTGGTTACTGATGTTCTAGTGCCCTTGATTGTTCCCTCGCTCCCAGAGATAGTAATTTAGATAGCTGATGTTGAAGTTCCTCCAGTTTCAGTCTTTATAGATTCAGTGGTACAAGATTAAGTTGAAGAGACAGTTGATCTAAACACAGTGATTGCTGATATTGGTCGTGTTGCTGCTGCTCAGGTTGTGCCTAATGAGGCTGATGATAAGATAGTTGCTGATGATTTTGATGGTGTTGTTGATGATGTTTTTTAGCCTGCTGATGATGTCGATGAGGAAGAAATTATGTTGAACTCTAATGAGATTATTTCTGCTGAGAACATGATCGTAAGTCTCCCAGGGATTCTACCAGTAATGGTTGAGGGGGAACAGATTCATCCTTTAATTAAAGTTCAAACAGAGTTAGACAGGTTTGTGCACGATCTTCATGATAGAATTACAAAGATTCCTATTGAACCTCCAGTGGAGGTAGAAGACAAATTTGTCGAAATTTCTGATGAGGAAGGAGAGGATGAGGTACTCCCTCCTGTCCTAGAGACTCAAGATCTAGCTTTGTTATGAAAAGCACATTTATCCCCCATGGTAGAGTCTTCTGTGACTCTAAGGGATGTGAAGATCTACTGTTGGGTCCATTGATCACAATGTCCTAGATTTGAAGAAGTCTCACAAGTCAATGATATACAAATAAATGTATTTTATGAATGCTCTGAGTTCTATGTATACAGGTTGTTCTTTATTGAACTGATTTGATAGGTTGTCTGAGTCACAAAGATAGATGGACTCATGATAGGATGCAGGCAAATAAAAAAATCTGGCTAAGTCCAGAAGCATTGAGTGAAAGCAGTTTACTCAACGCCAAGAGACTAAAATCGTCGAGTGAGGCTCAGGAGGTCAAAGACTCAGTATTGCCAAAGCAAAAATCTAGCCAAGCTCAAAAGCATTGAGTGAAGGCAGTTCACTCAATCCCTAGACGCAAAAGCATCGACAAAATGCCTAATAGTTAAAGACGCAGTGTTGCTGCCAAGAAATCTATCTAAGGAAAGAAGCGTTGAGTGAAGGCAATTCACTCAACGCCTACTCAACAAATAATTAGACTAAGTATAGAAGCGTTGGGTGAAGACAGGATGCTCAACACCTCATCAAGAAGCCATGTAAAGGCAGAAAGCGTTGAGTGAAGAATATGCACTCAATGCCTACATTCAAAGAAATCGAACTAGGTACAGAAGCGTCGAGTGATGAAGGCTCACTCGACGCCTAAGTCTTTAGACTATAAAAGTCTATATGCATTGAGTGATGAAGGCTCACTCAATGCACTCAATGCCTAAAGATACAGAATTCTGTTAAGTCTTTTGTGTTGAGTGACAAGGCTTCACTCAATGCCTGAGTAGTCTGTCTGGATTTTTCTAAGTCCAAAAGTGCTGACTCATGTTGACATTAAGAGAAATTCAAATATCATTTGATTTGTGTACAAGAAAACAAAAGGCATTGCATGCCTTTAGTATAACTATAAATGCAATAGTGATGGAGCAGTTGAAATTTCTAGCCATCCTATACTGTGCATAGAGCTGTTCGACGGAGGGATACATAAGTAGAGTTACGAGGAAGAAAGAAATTAACTTTTGAAAAGAAGAGCTTTGAGCTTCATCTTCTTGCTCTCGACTAAGTTGTAGAGCTTGAAGAAAATACACTTACTATTGGTCTCAGAAGCTCAGATAGTTAGTTATTGATAGCCACCTCTTCAACAGCAAGTTCAAAAGTTCACTCTCTGAGATAGAAGGAGGAGCAGAGAAAGCCTAAGCTTTTGTTCATCTTTAAGGGCACTTCATTCAACTCTTCTACTCACAAGGCTTTAAGAAATAGTGCTCTGTAGGTTACTTCTCAGCACAAGCAGAACCAACCTTAAAGATCTTTCTTATTGCTGTGAAGAAGATAGGACTGAGTCCTCTCAGTCTAGGAAGAGGCTGACATAAAGATAACTTATCTGGAGCTTTTCATACCAACAAACTTATTCTCTCTATAAGATCATTCCTGATCTGAGTTGTAAGCATGAACTATAAAGGCTGAGTGTATAATCTTTCTGTGGATCTGAGGTAGGGCATGTGTGCCTGAATTGTAGGAGAGTTATTCTCTGAGGTAGGATCCTGAGATGGATCTGAGTGTAGGGCTAACCTCCTAGCCTGAGTGTAGTACTTTGGATAAAGTTTGATGTAGGTGATTTGTGGATCACTAAGTTGTAGGAGTATCATTTGCTCTGAGTGGTAGGGCCTTGGTCCTAAGGTAGGACTTGGAGGAGTTTGAGAGATCCTGAGGTATTTGTGTTGTAAGCTCTTGGAGTCGAGATTGGAGAAGTTGCCCTTATCTAACACACTGTTAGAAAGGTTGGAGGGGTGGTGGATGTACTCATTCCTTGGGGGAGTACTATAAATACTTGTGTGTTGATTGTGTATTCTTGAAAGCTAACAAAACATGAAGTCACCACTCACCAAAGTAAGAAGATAGTCTAAAAGACACAAAAACTATTCACCCCCCCCCCCCTCTCGCTGTTTAGCTACTCTTGAAACTAAAGACTTTCAAGTGGTATCAGAGGGAGGTTGTTAAAAAAGGACTCAACAGTCTGAACAGATCTCCAAGAGTAGCTTAAGATTATCTTTATGGGTTTAGGAGAAAACCATAAGGAGTTGGGGTCCATGAAGCTTTTAATCTACAGAAAGGAGACTTTTAGAATTTGGAAGGAGAGAGTCAGGTTTGTAATGGAAGCTTCTGACCCTAAGATCTTCGTCACAGTTTAAGAAGGACCATTCATCCCCATGAAGATTTCTATCCTAGATGCCAGTGTCCAAACCCAAAAGAAGTACACTGAGATGACCAATGATGAGGTTATCCTGGCAACTATAGACAAGAGGGCACAAAACATCATTGTGAGTGCCATTGATGGCTCAACATTCTAGAATCTTGTCCAATGCAAGACATCAAAGGAAATGTGGGACACCCTAATTTTCTATATGAAGGATACTGAAGAAGTTAGGGATTACAAGAAATCCCTACTCAATCAGGAATATGAAGATTTCAAGCAAAATAGTAGAGATAGCTTTATCGATTGCTATGAAAAAAAATTTAGAGTGGTCAATGAGTTGAGGACCTATGGGAGGGTCTTCATCAATTATGAGCTGAATGATAAGTTCCTAAGATCTCTAACCAGATACTGGGACACAAAGATCTATGTAATCAGAGAAGTGGCCAAGCTTGCTAAAACTCCTCCTCACACTTTATTTGGAAAGCTACTTTCATATAAAATGCATATATCTGCCAGGAAAGAGAAGGAGACCACTAACAGGTTTCATGCCAAGTAGAGGGTAGTTGCCTTCAAGGCTGAGAGCTCTAAGAACAACAAGGAAAGGATTGCCTCACCCCCAAGGAGGCTAGCTATTCCAGAAAGCTCTGAGTCTAACTTATCTGACAGTAACATGTCAGATGGGAAGTTTGATGCCTTCTCTAGGCAATTCCAGAAGATGATGAAGAGGAGGAGTGGAAGAACAATCCTTTCTCCTCCTCATATTACAAGAAGGATCACAACAAATCTGGGAAGAAGTTCTCCAAAGGAGACAGGTATGATTCTAAACCCAGTAAAAAAATTTCTTCAAAAATTATTTGTTATTATTGTAGCAAGCCTGGGCATGTCATTGCTAATTTCCCAGTCAAAAGAAAAGAGACAGGTGAGAAGAAGCATCAACACCACAAGGATAATAAGGAAAAGATCTTCATTACTAAGAATGATAAAAGCTGGAGTCAAACTGACTCAGCATCTTCTGACTCTAAAGAAGAAGATGAAGCCTATATAGGGATGACTGCTGTTGTTGAAGAAGAAGAGGACTATCCAGTTGTAAGGATAGGTATCAAGGCCCCTCTATCATACTCAGATAGTGACAATGAGGTGGATGAAGCTGATAGTTACTGTTATGGACTTATGGCCATGGCAGATGGTGATTCTAGCCAAGATCAGATAGATCAACATAAGGTGCAAATTCATTCTCTCTCCTCTTCTAAATCTAATTATGAAACAAGTTCTAATTCTGATGCACTTTCATCCTGTGATGAAGATGGCTTAGAATCTGAGGAAGAAGTCAATCAATTTATTTATAAGTATGGGTTAATCTTGGAAGCTCTTAATAAGATCAAGTCTTTTGTCAAAAGACAAGCATAGGAGATTATCTCCCTACAACTAACTACTCCCCTACAGTCTAACTCAACACCCTTGTTTGATTAGATGAGGAGGGAAGTCAGCCAGCTGAAGACTATCTCAAACATCCAAATTGGGACTATCAGCCATAAGAACAAGATCATTATGGATCTTGAAGATAAGCTCCTCAAAGAGAGGAGGCAAGTGGCTTACTACTCAAAACCTAAATCTATATTGCCACTCATTAATACCTTCACCACCCAAATTGATAAGAAGCGGTCGGGGTACATTGAGAGGAATACTAGAAGAAGGAATAGGAGTAAGGGCAAGGCTCTAATTCAGCCTAATATCTCTTTTGAGAAAGTTTTGTTGCCATCCAACGAGTTTGACCAGGAAAGTGTATATGGTCATTGGTTGAATGGAAGATCTTGTAGTGTGATCAAAAATGCTCACAGTTATAGTGGAAGGAAGGGAAGGGGCTTGAGTGCCTTTGAAAGTGATGATAGATACAACTCTAGAGGGGGGGTGAATAGAGTATTCAAAAATTATGACACCCTACTCAACTCCCTTAGAGTTATTTTGCAGAATGAGTTTATAGATATTGATAACCCTAGAGCCTAACACAAAGTGAAGTGCACTAGAGAAGGGCCACTGTAATTACAGTTGAGCTTTGATCCTATCACAGCAACTAGCAATCCTAGTTATTTCTACTTACAGCCACAGTGCAATAAATTAAATAAGCAGCACAGACGACATAAGAAATTTTATAGTGGTTCCCTCTAAATAGGTACGTCCACTCTTTTACCACCCTGGTAGGAATCCACTACAGGTTTTTGTTCAGGTGCCCTGCCACCAACTGATCTGCTTCAGGTAGATCAAGTAGACCCTTTGAGCTTTTGATCAGGAGCTCAAAATCCAACACAGGTTTTTGATCAGGTGCCCTGCCACCAAGGTTCACTTTTGAAGGGAGTAATAGCCCTTTGTATAGGAGGTTGAGAGAGTTAAAGTTTCTTCTCTATTGTTAAAACAGATTAGAGAAGCTAGTGGATTGCACAGAGCTAGAAAGCTCTAAAGAATCAAGGCTCCCCCTAGCTTAGAGAATATCCAGGGAGGAGTCTTGCTTCAGGGTGCAGGAACTCTTTTGAACTGAGACAAAGAACTGTCTTGGAGTTCTGAAGGAGAAGCTTGAAGAAAACTCTTGATTTGGAAAGGTGTTCTTCTTCAATCAGCTTCCTTTCTTCTTCTTCTTCTTTTAAAAGCCTCTGAGTGAAAGTCTTCTTGTGAGCAGGATGAACTCAGGATGAAGAAGAATGCTGAAGAGATTTGATCTTCTCAGTTGAATGTGAATTTTTGAGAGCTGTAGATCTCTATGCTGCTGTGAGTAAAACTTCTTGTGTTTTTAGTATTGTATGTGTGTATCTGTGTATATTGTATCTTGTATATATGTTTCTTCTTTCAAAAGAAGCTCTTTATATATGAGCCTTTGCAACGGCTCTAATCTGAGTTTGAACTTTGTCTTCTTCTAGAATCTGCAATCTGGGCTGCAAAAAGCATAAAGCAAAAATATATCCTGCAGGCAGACATATTATAAGGGGATAAAGCTTTCTAAGAAGCTGCATATCCAATCTGATAAAAGAGAGCTAGAAAAAGTCACATCAGAAAGAGCTCTTTACGGCCATAAAAGACTTTCTGAGTCTAACGGCTATAACGGACAGCCTAGCAGATAAAGCAGAAAATATATTTTAACTAATAAGACAAACCACTTTGTCAGATAAAGATTGACTCATGCATAAAGAATGGAGCAAAGATTGCCTGGAAATAATAGCATAACATCAATAAAATATGCCAAGCAGATAAGAAATAAATAATATAACTTAACTAAAAGCAGACATAAAGACGTCGAACGACCCTCGGATATCGTCGACCGAAGCACGGAGATCGTCGACCTATCGGACAGATAGTCGAACGACACAGATAGTCGAACTATCAAAGAAGATAGTCGAACTACCACAGCAGATAGTCGACCTATCAGCAGATAGTCGAGCTATCAGATAGTCGACCTATCAAGATAGATAGTCGAGCTATCAATCAAAACAGATAGTCGACCTATCAATCAGATAGTCGAACTATCAAAGACAAACAGATAGTCGACCTATCAAATAGATAGTCGAGCTATCAGATAGTTGAACTATCCAAGCAGATAGTTGAACTATCAAGAAGAGCAGATAGTCGACCTATCAAACAGATAGTCGAGCTATCAAACACAACAGATAGTCAACCTATCAAACAGATAGTCGAGTTATCAGATAGTTGAACTATCTAAGCAGATAGTTGAACTATCCAAGCAGATAGTTGAACTATCAAGAAGAGCAGATAGTCGACCTATCAAATAGATAGTCGAGCTATCAAACACAACAGATAGTCGACCTATCAAACAGATAGTCGAGCTATCAGATAGTTGAACTATCCAAGCAGATAGTTGAACTATCAAGAGATCTGTCTGGTCAAAAGAAGTCGAGCGGGGTTCGACGATCGACGAGGCAGATTCCACAGAACGTCGAGCTAACAAGAGTTGAACTAACTCAGAGATAGACGATCTACTGACAGACGATTGTCGACCAACTGATAGACGATCGTCGAACAATCGATAGACGATGGTCGAGCGGCGTTCGACTATAGTCGAACCAAAAACGACTTAACCAAATCTTTCATCTGGATAAGCAATTCTACAACTAAGGGAATCTAACCTATTAGCTAACCTTTGACCATAGATAAATCTTGGGTCAAGAAACTAAAGGAGTAGAGTAAACTCAAATCCAAACTAGGGTACCAACAGCCTTTAAGGCTACCCATGAGGAAATTCAGATGACCCATCATGGACAATTTATGTTTGGTGCCCCAGCCCCCACACTCAAGGAGAAGGCAGTGGCTCCTCCAGCAACTACTCAGGCCCAAAGTAACTCAGACATTAAGCCTGACTTGGCTATCTTTGAAGTCATTAGTAGCTTGTCGAATATAAAGAAGACTACTGTTGGAGGTACTCAGAGTAAGCTAAGTATATCTACTGGCAGACTCACTTTCAGTCATATTGTTGTTGACAGAAACAAGAAAAAAGTTGCTGCTCTCCATTCTGAATAGTCAGTTGTTGACATCTTGTAATGTACAAGGGCTGTTTAGAAGAGGAGATACAATATCCATGAATGTTGGTGATGTGGTAAAGTGGGACACTGCCATAATTGTTGGCACAACCCTAGTGTGTCAAGGCCAAGGGCAAGTCTTCCTGTCAAAAGCGCTGCAGGTAAACAAGTTTATGTTCAGACTAACATGAACCAAGGACCAAGAATCTTTTGGGGTCCTAAGGTAAACTAAATTTTGGTTGCAGGTTAGTCCAAGTACCCATGCACCAATATGGTACTTGGGCAGTGGATGCTCTAGGAATATGACTGGAATAAGGTGCCATCTAAAGGAATATACTCTTGTAAAGAATGGACCTAAGGTGATCTTTGGAGGTTCAGACAGAGTAGTCACCAAGGGTTATGGTATGATCACCAATGGCATAGTCTCAATCACAAAAGTGGCTTATGTGGAAGGGTTGCAACACAACCTGATAAGCATAAACCAATTATGTGATCTAGGCTATGACATTATCTTCCACAAGGATGATTATTTATTTAAAAGTCAAGTGACATAGTGGTCATTTTGATAGGCATTAGGAGTGGGAATATTTTCTGTTTAAACTTTGTATGTTTAAGTTTTTACACTCCGGTGTGTTTAGTTGCTAATGAGAAAGTCTCTTACTATGTGAAATGACACAAGAGACTTGCCCACTTGAACTATAAGACCATTAGCAAGCTCTTCAGTGAAGAGATGGTCATAAATGGACCTAATATAAAATACACCAAGGAGGGCATTTGCTCTCCATGTCAAAAGGGCAAGCAGGCCAAAGCATCCTTTAAGAGCATTAGCGCCAAGGATTCTATGATGTGTTTGTACCTCCTGCATATGGATTTGTTTCATCCTATGCCAGTTCATAGCCTAGGTAGGAAAGTATAAATACTAGTGATAGTTGATGACTATTCCAGATATGCTTGGGTTTTCTTTCTAATGAAAAAGTCTGAAACCCTAGACATCTATATGGCCTTTGTTAGGCAAGTTCTGAAAAAGATAGTTCTATAGTCAAAATCAGAAGTGACCATGGTACTGAATTTCAGTCTAAAGGCATGATAAAGTTATGTGAAGAATAAGGGATTTGTCAAGAGTTTTCTTCTCCAAGAACACCCCAACAAAATGGGATAGTTGAGAGGAAAAATAGGGCTCTCATAGAGGCTGGCAGGACACTGCTCTGTGACACTTATCTCCCATAATACTTCTGGGTTGAGGCAGTAAACACTGCTTGTCATGTCTTGAATAGAACCTCTATCAACAAGTATCACCAGAAGACTCCCTCTGAGATTATGAAAGGCAAAAAACCAAATCTAATTATCTCAGGATTTTTGGTAGTAAGTTCTTTATGCTTAATAATGGGATGTTCTACTTGACTAAGTTTGCTGCCAAATCCTATGAAGGTATATTTGTTGGGTACAGTAATCATAGCAAAGCATATAGAGTCTACAACTTGAAAAATCAAGTTGTAGAAGAGTCTTTTAATGTAGTCTTTGATGAGTTATCAATGATTAACAATGAGCTGCCATGCTCCTCTAAATCTGCAAGTGTAGAGATGAAGATGAATAAACTAGCCATCAAGGACATTTCTATGACTACCATAAAAGGATGTGATGATGTGTACATTATAGAAGAAGGACAAAGTACACAGGATATGGCTAAAGACCAGCAGGATCCAGCTGTTGGAACCGATGTTTCACATTCCTTGTGTTTGAGAATATCAACTCCCTGACTTTATTTGATCACATCTTGTGTTTATAGAGTGTGCAGGTTGACAGGTGTAAGGGAAAAATAAGACTCCTATGTACACTACCACCGAGCGATATAAGTTATTATCGAGCGATAGAAGTTACCGTTGAGCGGTAGCATGAATTAATTAGACCTAGCTCTCGGGAAACCTACCGCTCCGTACTAGTCCTACTGCCTGCGCTAGCCTCTCGATGAATATTGAGAAGACCTTCTCGCGAAACCAAATTACCGCAGGTGATAGCAGTTACCGAGCCGCGCTAACCTCTCGACGAATGATGAGAAGGATTTCTCGACAAATCAACTATTGCAGACAGTAACTGTTATCGTGCTGCGCTAGCCTCTCAACGAGTATCGACGCGTCTGTTTAGAATCGTCGTGTCCTATATTACCATGTGGTGGTATCTGTAACCGTGCGATGCTAGCAATGATAAAACGGCAAATATTTGTTTTGAATATTATTCCAGATTTGGACGATAGCTGGCACAACAAGCATGCGAACCTACCATCGGGCGCTAACCTTACCGCCGGCGATAGCCTATTTTCATGAAGACATATAAAAGGCCGCCTTGGTTTTTGTGCCTTACATAGAACAAGAGAATCCAGACAAAAAATAGATGGAAGTTCCTGCACTTTAGGGTTCGGCCGCCTCTTTGCATCCGTTCTGATCGTCTTCATCTAAAAGGAAGAAAGCCATCTCCCTCCCGCTCGTATTTGAAAGACTCCGGCG
Organism: Platanthera zijinensis; assembly: GCA_039513925.1. Classification (NCBI taxonomy): domain Eukaryota; kingdom Viridiplantae; phylum Streptophyta; class Magnoliopsida; order Asparagales; family Orchidaceae; genus Platanthera; species Platanthera zijinensis. Next base: position 169,392,069 of record CM077090.1, read on the forward strand.
ATCCAAGATCTACATCGAATATGAAGAGCCAATCAGTTGTTAGCAAACAAAGATCTCAAGCACCGGCCGCGGCTCATTCAACAGAGAATTCATAAATAGGGAGAACTTCATTTTTGAATTATTTACATCTTCTATTCTTATAATCTTTCTTTTTCTTATATCTTGTGGTGTGGAAAATCGATCGGTAAGGATCGTCGGAATCCGGGTAGGATTCCACAGTAAATCGTCCTAGGGATAGGGACGTCTAGATCGGAGGATCTAGCGGGGCTCTAAAACACCTCCTTTTGTGAGGGTGAAGAGTCGGCTCAAAGACTTTTCCTGGAGGGAAAAGGAGAGATCCAACTGGTCTGTGGAGCGGATCAGTATAGAAACCAAAAGAGTTTTTCACTTTCACCGCCTTCGATCCCCGGCATTACGGGGGTCACAATTTTGTAATTGTAAACCATTTATTGTTAGTTCTTACAATGAAATATATGATCTGTATTATTGCTTCTACGATTCTGCTGTGAATGTAAGTCTAGTTTCATATGTGTGGTGTATAAGCAAATTTGCACAGGAAATGACGTCATAGACTTACCGCCATGTGTTAGCTACCTAACGCCCTGCGGTAGCTTCCAGAACTTGATTTTCTGGGTTGAAGCCTTTTAAATTTCAGGTAACGCATAAAACCTTATCCCCCCCCCCCTCTAAGGTTGGCCCCGAGATCCAATACCAGCAACTAAAGTCCATGATGCTGAAGTAAGAATTCCTCCAGCAGTCAGGCATTTGTGGGATCATCCCAAAAATCCGATCATAGGAGATGTTACCCAAGGAGTTACAACTAGGAGCCAAAGCCTCAACATTGCCATATACTCCAGCTTCCTATCTCAAGTTGAACCAAAAAGGTTTGAAGATGCCAACATAGATCCATTTTGTATTGTGTCTATGTAAGAGGAACTGAACTAGTTCAAGAGATGTAAGGTCTAGAAGTTGTTCCCCAGGCCACAAGGCCATAACATCATTGGAACCAAGTGGATCTATAGGAATAAGCTTGATATAAATGGTGTTATAATCAAGAACAAAGCCAGACTGGTTGTCAAGGGATAAAGACAAGAAGAAGGTATTGACTTTGATCAGACCTTTGCACTAGTGGCAAGATTTCAAGCTATTAGACTGTTCCTTGTATATGTTGCACATAAAGGATTCAAGGTCTACCAAATTAATGTCAAATCAGTTTTCCTAAAAGGTGACCTAAAATAAGAGGTCTATGTTGAGCAACCCTCAGGTTTTATTAATCCTAACTCTCCTGATTTTGTATTTAATCTTAGAAAAGCTTTGTATGGGTTGAAGTAAGCCCTTAGGGCTTGGTATGAAATCTTGTCTAGCTTTCTCATTGAGAACAAATTCTCAAGGAAAAAGATAAACAAGACATTATTCCTAAAGGAAGTCAAGGGTAAGATCATCTTAGTCCAAATTTATATAGATGACATAATTTTTGGGTCTACTGATGATGACCTCTGCAAAAAGTTTGCCAAACTTATGCAAGGGAAATTTGAGATGAGTAGTATGGGTGAACTCAAGTACTTCTTGGGCCTCCAATTAAGACAGTCTGAGAATAGATTATCCATGTCACAGTCTAAGTTCACAAGGGAGTTAATTAAAAAGTTTAGAATCGAGAGTCTGGGGTGCCTCCACAATGAAAACTCCTATGAGGTCAAGTGTGTCATTAGACAAGGATGAGACTAGGAAACCTATTGATGAATCCTTGTATAGAGGCATAATTAGCTCCCTCCTCTACCTCACTGCTAGTAGGTAATACATCGTGTATGTTACATGTGTTTGTACTAGATACCAGGCTTGCCCGAAAGAGTCTCATTATTCTGTAGCTAAAAGAATTTTGAGATATCTCAAGGGCACACCTAATCTTGGACCATGGTACCCTAGGAATAGTGACTTTGAACTAACTGGGTATTCAGATGCGGAATTTACAGGCTGTAGAGAAGATAAGAAAATCACCTCTTGCTCCTGTCAATTTATAAGAAGGAGGCTTGTATCTTGGAGCAGCAAGAAGCAAATAAGTGTTGCAATATCAACAGTAGATTCAACGTATATATCAGCTAGTAGTTATTGTGCTCAGCTATCATGGATCCAGCATTATCTCTAAGTGAAAGTGAAGGGATAGATCTAACTTTACTCAAGAGGGGGTGAATAGAGTATTTTAAAAACTTAAATTAATTTTACAATGGTTTTGAAAATTAGTGATATATATAGATTACAGCACAACACACAAAAAGGAAGTAAAAAACACAGAAGACACAAGGATTTTATAGTAGTTCCCCAATAAATCTGGGTGCATCTACTCTTCTACCACCCTGGTAGGAATCCACTAAGGGTTTTTGATCCAGTTCCCTGTCACTAGAAGATCTGTTTTCTAAGGGAGATCTAGCAACCCTTTGGGCTTTTGACCAGGTACCCAAAAACCAAACCTAAGTCTTTTGATCAGGTGACTTATGAACCAAGTGTTTACTTTTGAAGGGAGTTAGAACTCTGTACACAGTTTAAGAATAAACTAAAAAAAGTTAGATGTTTTCTTCTCTGTCAAGAGTCTCTGAGAAGACTTAGTGGATAATGTTGCAAAAAGCACCCCCTGATTTGAATAGAGATTGTGATCAAGAGAGGAGACTTTTCTTCAGGGTGTAGGCCTTCTTGTATGTTTATCCTCTCTAGTAGATATTTCAGACAAATATGAATTAGGATGTCTCTCGGATTGTAGATGTGCCACTGGAAGAGTCTGAAGCAGAATATATGTCTCAATATCTCTATCTCTATGTTTCATCTATTTTTGAGGCAGCAATCTTCTGTATATATAGTCTGTCAAGGAAGAGTTTAATATTTGAAATAATTGATTCTTGAAACGTCCAAAGAATCCCTTGAGAATTTGTAACTGCCTTGGAATTAATTAGATTTAAAACTCTATGATAAATCCATATTTAATGCTACCTTAAACGACTATATTCATTAGAATATTTATCATTAAATATCAGAGTTTCAGTTACCAAATATTTGAAATCATTCTGCCTTCTATTGATATAAAAACTGTCTAAACGTCGAACTCAGCAAGGCTTTCGTAAAACTGAGCATGGATTTCGTCGAACTGATCTTCTATAAACTGAGCTTTAACTTTCATCGAGCTGAGCTCTGTATTCATCAAACTTAGCTCAGAGTTCGTCGAATTAAGCTCAGAGTTTAAGATCTTGGTTAGTCGAACTAAGTTCTGAATTTGTCGAACTGAGTTCAAAGTTCGTCGAACTGAGCATCTCTGGAAAGCCTTCTGAAATAACTATGGAAATAAAATATGACCCTAGGCTATACAACTTAGGTCAAAATAAAAATCCTAATAGTAATCCTATCCCTAATCAGTAATAAGGAGTTCCAACACCAAGACTACAACCTCATGCTAAGCAGAACTCCCATGTTTTGTGATCCTACTAGTGCCATATCTATTGCTAGGAATCATGTATCTAATAATAGGACTAAGCATATAGAGATCAGATATCATTTTATTAGAGAGCATGTGGAATATGAGGACATCGCCCGTGAGTTTGTCCCCATAGACAAGAAGGTGGCTAATATCTTCACTAAGCCACTAGATGAAGCCAAGTTCAACTCCTTAAAATTTGAATTTGGTATGATGAACTTACTATAGCTTCAGTTGCTCCTCATGTATTTTAGTTGCAGGTAGTACTTACCTATGAAGGATAATCAAGGAATTATGGACTAAGTGTCCAAGCGTCGAGTGCTCTGAGTCAACATCAGACGTCGAGTGCATCGATTGTGTCGAGAGAACTTCAAGCGTTGAGACCGTCAAGTGCGTCGAGTCCACTCAACATATTCTCCCAGGATGTCATTTTGTGGCTATCTCACGGGATTAATCTCAGTCATTGATCACTTATTGATTATAACAAAAGGTATGCACTTCTCCGCATTCTCAAATTAGAGGTAAGTATAAATAGAGTGGTGTGTGTATAGAACAAAATACACTATTCCTCGTCGTTCTCTGCCCCTTGCGACAAAACGACGAAATCTCGAAAAATCTACTAAAATCCACATAAATAATGGCGCCAAAACGATTAGATTTCCTATTTAAGGGATCGAAGTTAGTGCAGAATGGGTTCTAGGATGCTCCAGAGGAAGTACAGCTTATTCTCCAACTTCTACAGGTCGCTGACCTAGAATATATTCTGTCAGAGCCGAGTCTACTATGGAAAAGGGAAGTTCTCGAGCTATACTCAAACGCCAAGTTAAACTCCCTCCACCAAAATCAGGTCATCCAACACCGGTAATAAGGTAAAGATTACCCCCAATCGATTGAGCAAGGAGCTGTAACTTCCCAAGTTCAGGCCATCAGATGAAGAAGAAGAACTGGACCAAACTGATGTCAGATTTGCCCTGAAATGGTGTGGACTATCAAATCACTCCACTGGATCAATCTTGAGAAAAGTGCTGAACATAAAAGGTAAATTTCTGGCATATGTTTTTGGTAAGGCACTGTTGTGTAAAACTGTATCTCATGATAAAATTTCAAAGAAGATGTTTGAGCTGATGACTAGAATAATTATTTCTAAGAAAACAGATTAGGGAAGGGTACTCTTTGACAGAATTTTATAATGTATCCCAGTGCCAAACCTGGGCAAGATTCTGTCTCTGTAACTGCACAACACGGTTCTAAGGATCCTAAATATGAGGCTAGGAACAAAAATCCTTCACATGAGGAGGATGGATTCAAAGATGCTCGATAGATGGGACAGAGTTCTGTTGCCACATGCAAAGATTGTTGACAAGAAAAAGGATAAAGTTGTTCTAATTACTGAGCAGAGCATAGAGAGTAGGTCCTATGAGAAGAGTGAAGAGGAACCACATAATCCCCAATTGACTTAGTCTACTGAAGAGACTAGAAGATACATGAGTGCTCAGGTATCAATCTCTTCTGAACCTGCTGTAATAAGACAATTGGCTGAAACACAACCTAAAGAAATCCAAGTTGAAGCCATAGACATACTGTCTGGCCAGCTAGTAGAAAACATTTGTGCAAATATTGAGGGGGAGATTATCAGGGAAGATGCTCCAGCTGAGGGGGATCAAGTTCAGTCTCATATTCAGGACAAGCTTGACTCCCTCCTAGACAATCTACATAGCAGAATAGACCAGATTCCAAATGAGCCAGTATGAAATATTCCCCATATTCCAGTTGAGGATGAACAAGCTCCTCTAACAGTGATAGAAGAGGTTCAAGACACTACTATAGAAGATCAGATTGTCTCTAAGGATAATGTTGAGGCTAAGGGGGAGATTCACTCTGAACTCCCTACTCAAGTTACAGTGCATAATATTGTCTCCTCTGAATCTAATAAGGACATTGCTGCTACTGATGTACAAGATGAGGTACATCCTTCAGAATTTATGATGGCTGATTCAGAAGATATGATTCCTGCCATGGATAGGGATGAGGAGGTATGTGACCAAGGCACATCTGCTAAAGCTGATCATATGTCATCCTCCTTCCTAGCACAACTAAAAGTTTTACTAGATGATTAGAGACGACAACTAGAACACTACACTGATGACTCTATCAAGGAAGTGAGACAAACCTGTCAACTGAAATAAAGTCCATCAGTTTTGAGGTCAACCCTCTAAAAGCAAACACTGTGTCTTTCTTTATGAGGTTTGCACCTGTTATAACATTCATTGAAGGTATACTTTAAAAGATCAGACAAACCCAAAATGATATTCTCCATAACCAGAATGTCACATCTAGCAATATGGAGATGGTCCACAATGCCTAGAAGACACTGATGGAAGCACACGGGATCATCATTGAAAAGATAATGGATGCATGCACTCAAATTCTGGATGACCATATACTCAAGGTAAAAGACCATGTCATTATGGGTATAAACTACCTAGATGTAAAGATAGCTAATGCCAACACCTCCATGACTAATACTACATCTAAATAAGTCAAAAATGTGGAAAAAAAATGATAAAGGCAAATATTGAAAATGCAGTGTGGATTACAAATATAATCAGAGGCTCAATGGGATTTGAGCAACTCTCATATGAAAACAATGACCCTACACCAATCCCTGAAGATCTATACGGTGATCAGAGTGGTGTTCAATATGATGATCAAAGTGCTGCTTAGTGGGCTGAACCTTCAAGTACTCCAGAAATTCCTACATTCAGCCCCAGTGCTGATCAGATTATTAGGGCTAAAGGCAAGTCAGTTGTTGAAGAAGAGGAAGAAGTAAGGCTCAGCAAGAAAAGATATAGAGAAAAGATGGAGACCAGGACTGACTTTGAGAAGTGGAGTCCTCAATCAAGGACCATCATCTTGTCTGCTTGGTATCAAATTAAAGACCATAAAACTAACAGGCGAAAACTTTATAGCTCACTAGAATAGGCCAAGCTTGAGAGGAATGAGGAGCTGAGAAGAAAAATCAGAAGGGACAAAAAGTCATATGCACTGCCACCAGATGTTGTGGAGCCCAGTAAGTACTTCCTCGAGCCCTACAGTTACTTTGAAAGGTAAAATGAGAAGAAATCTGAAGATCAAGCAAAAGATGCCAAGAAACAAGCAGGGGAATTGTGATCAAGGAACCTGAAACATAGAAATATTCTTAGATTTCCTTAAGGGCTGTAGGAGAGTGATAATTTTGTTTTATGCACATTGTCCATTCATGATTTACTTCATTAATGAAAATCATATTTTTGTGTGTGTACAAATTGTTGCTCTTTTCATCTGAGATATTTATCTGCTAAATTAAGAAGTGTATATCATTGACTATGGTTCTGACTTCTTCAAATAGGGAGAGATTGTTGGGTCCATTGATCATAATATCCTATATTTGAAGAAGACTCACAAGTCAATGGTATACACATGAATGTATTCGATGCATGCTCTGATTTCTATGTATGCAGGTTTTTCTCTGTTGAATTGATTTGACAGGTTGTCTGAGTTAAAAAGATAAATGGACTCATGATAGGATGCAGGTAAAGCAAAAATCTGGCTAAGTCTAGAAGCGTTGAGTAATGGTAGTTCACTCAACACTAAGAGACTAAAAGTGTTGAGTAAGGCTCAGGCAATCAAAGCCTCAGTATTTCCAAAGCAAAATTTTGGCCAAGTCTAAAAGCATTGAGTGAAGGCAGTTCACTCAACGCCTAGAAGTAAAAGCGTCGACAAAACACCCAACAGTCAAAGCCATAGTGTTGCTGTCAAGAATTCTGTCTAAGGATAGAAGCATTGAGTGAAGGAAATTCACTCAACGCCTACTCAATAGACAATTCGACTAAGTAAGAGCATTGAGTGAAGACAAGCCACTCAACGCCCAATTAAGAAGCTAAGAAAAGACAGAAAGCGTTGAGTGATGAAGATGCACTCAATACCTACATTCAGATAAATTGAACTAAGTCTAAAAGCATCGAGTGATGAAGGCTCACTTGACGCCTAAGCTGTTAGACTATCATAGTCTATATGCGTTAAGTGATGAAGGCTCACTCAACGCACTCAGCACCTGAAGATGCAGAATTCTATTAAGTCTTTTGCGTTGAGTAACAAGGATTCACTCAATGCCTAAGTAGTCTATCTGGATTTTACTAAGTCCAGAAGCACTGACTCATGCTGATGTTAGCAGAAATAGAAATATCGCGGGATTTGCGTGCAAGAAAACAAAAGATGTAGCATGCCTTAAGTACAGCTGTAAATTCAAAAGTGATGGAGCAGGCTCCATTTCTGTCCAGCCCATACTTTGCGTAGAGACATTGTACGGCGGGATACAAAAGTAGAGTTACGAGGAAGAAAGAAATTAACTTTTTAAAAAGAAGATATTTGAGATTCATCTTCTTCCTCTCGACAAAGTTGCCGAGCTTGAAGATAATACGCTTACTGTTGGTCTGAGAAGCTTAGACAATTAGCTGTTGATAGTCACCTCTTCAACCGCAAGTTCAAAAGTTCACTCTCTGAGATAGAAGGAGCAGAGCAAGCCTAAGCTGCTATTCGTCTTCAAGGCCACTGCATTCAACACTTCTACTCAGAAGGCTTGAAGAAATAGTGATCTACGTGTTACTTCTCAGTATAAGTAGAACCAACCTTGAAGATATTTTCTTGCTGCTGTGAAGAAGATAGTACTAAGTCCTCTCAATCCAGGAAGAGGCTGATATAGAGATAACTTCTCTGGAGCCTTTCACTACCAACAAACTTATTCTCTCTGTAAGATCATTCCTGATCTAAGTTGTAAGCTTGAACTATAAAGGATGAGTGTAGGATCCTTCTGTGGATATGAGGTAGGGCCTCTGTGCCTGAGTTGTAGGAGAGTTATTCTCTGAGGTAGGATCCTGAGGTGGATCTAAGTGTAGGGCTAACCTCCTAGACTGAGTGTAGGAATTTGGATAAAGTCTGAGGTAGGTGATCTGTGCATCACTGAGTTATAGGATAATCAATTTCTCTGAGTGGTAGGGACTTGGGCCTGAGGTAGGACTTGGAGGAGTCTGAGAGATCCAAAGGGATCTATGTTGTAAGCTCTTAGAGCCAAGATTGGAGAAGTTAGCCTTATCTAATACACTATTAGAAAAGTGGGAGGGATAGTGGATATACCCAAACCTTGGGAACCACTATAAATACTTGTGTGTTGATTGTGTATTCTTGAAAACTAACATAACACTAAGTCACCACACACCAAAGTAAGAAGATAGTCTAAAAAAACATAAAAACCTATTCACCCCCCCCCCCCTCTAGCTATTTAGCTACTCTTGAAACTAAAGACCTTCATCTACCCACTCCTCCAAGAAGTCCAATTGAAGACCTTCCCAGGACCAGTTCAGAAAATTCATTACTCAAGTCTATAGAAGCACTGATGGCTAGGCAACAAGCTAAATTTGATCAATCTCTAAAGAAAGTTCAGAAGAATGTTCTGAAGAAAATAAAAGAGACTGAAAGGGATATGAACAACGGCCTTACCGAAATCAAGGTGTGTTTTGATAAGGTGGAGTCCACCCTTTACAGCTGGTTTGTGCAAGATGGGCAAGCCATTACTCTCAATATGACTAGACTTAAGAGTAATTTGGAAGTCCTCAAGAATGTGGATGAGAATGCCAAGACTATAATCACTGCCTAAAATGTCAGGATGGATCACTTTGACAGTCAAATGGTGTATTACAGTAATGTAATTGCTTCATAAGTGATTAAAGAAGTCAGAAAGGGGGAGGAAGAACTGAAAGCTAAGGTAAATGGAATATAAGCCTCAATGAAAGAACAATTTCAGACAGTCAACACCTACAGTTTTGATAACTTCAGTTGGCTTTATAGGAAACTGTTTGGTGGTGAAGGTTTTGCTGATGCAAGGATACCATAACCAGTGATACCTAATGCTTTGCATGACTATGTTCATCCTGTTAAGTACTACAGTCAGTACTGGACAGAGACTCAAGGTTTCTCTCAGTATGGAACTTAATCTGCTGCTGCTACTGGTCTAGATGTTCAAGTGGTTGAAGATCTACCTCAACCATCGCTTAAGAGAAGAAGATATGGAGAAGGCCCTTCTTCTGTCAGGTTTGATCCTAACCGGGAACTATGTGAAGTGTGGAGTCCTGCCTCAAAAAGCATTATCTTGGACACCTTCACTTTACTGGACTTGGGCAATGAAAGCAGGACGACACACTATAGCAGGGAGGAATGGCAGAAACATGAAATGGCCAATGCCAAGAGAAGAATTCACTTCAAAAAATTCAGAAGGGATGATCCAGATGCTCCTCCTGCTCCGCCAAAGTATTTCCCAAAGCCGAAGGCTTATTTTGAAAAGTAGTACCAGAAGAGCCAGGGCAAACCAATTTAAAGTTTTTTTCTTGATATTTGTAAAAACTGTTTGCCCCGACAGAACTTACATATATATATTTTAATATTTTGATTGTGATTATTCTTATTCCTCAATTGTTATGCTCTTCCCTTGTTTAATTATCTTGTGTACAATTCACCTTAGTTTGTAGGGTTCTGGATTCTTCAAATAAGGGGAGATTGTTGGGTATTATATCCGCAATAACCCTGAATTGAAGAAGTGTCGCTTGAGCTAAAGATGAATTAAGATTGTATTTGATTGTGTGTTTTTAGTTATATGCTTGTAGGATGTTATTACCAAGTACAACCCAATGTCAGGTTACAGTGGGTCATGAAAAATAGGACTATAAAATGTAATCCCTCATTGTGTAGGTAAATGTGTTGACTCACATATAATCTCTCTATTATAGTGTACTTCTACTTCAAGTACATTAAAATAGTCAAGGAAGGATGTGTTGATGTATTCAGGAAAGACAGATTTTTCTCTAAAGAAAATTCATCGAGTATCGTATTGTAGACTCATCGAATTTGTCGAGGTTATTTGTTGATATTTCTCGAATTCATCGGGTATACCTACTGATACTTGTCGATTTTGTAGGATTGACCCTGCGAATTTTCCCCTACATCCTTGAGAATCGGCAAAGTAAAATTTGTTGTATATTACTTTACCTACTCGTCGAATTCGTTAAAAGTATCTTTTCATACTCGTCGAATTCGTCAAGTATGCTAGTCGATATTCGTCGAATTCATCGAGTCTCTCTAGGAATGCGTTAAGCTCTTAGACAGACTTTTTTGGAATCATTTAAGTCATTTTCGTCAAGATTCGAAGCAGTTCGACGAGTATACCCTTATATACTCGACGAATAAAACTTAGGTTTTAATTTTTTGATTTCAAATTTTCTGTCTCGGCTCGTCCCGACCGCCATGTATAGTAACCTGGAGATTTCTTGGTATAAAAGGAATTTCTAGCCCTTGGAGAAGAGGAGTTCCTATAAGTACCTAGGGTGACTTTCGCTCAACCCTAATCGTGCCTTTTACAATTTCAAATCGAAAAATTCCAAGAACTCTTGTTGGCTCTTGCGAAACAGTTTTCACGTCTTCCTCTTGGCGGACGATTTGACTCATGATTCTTGTTCAGCAAGTGAGTCAACTAAATTTTAGATCTTTGAATGTACAAGTATTCCTCAAATCTAATTGATTCCTTTTGTTCAGATCAAGACTTCAAAGATTTCCTCAAGGCTTTTAAGTTCTTCCTCTAAGAGGAAAGGAAGACTGGAGATTTCATATCTAAAGAAGATTATTTTTAATATTTTATTGTGCAAAACTTTTTATACTATTGTAGTAAATCTTGCCTCCGAGTTGTAGATCCTTGTTTATAATATTGAGTTTGTATGAGAGGTTGTTATCCGAGTGGTAGGAGAGTTGTCTCCGAGTTTGTAGGAGTTGAGGCTCCGAGTTGTAAGATTGTTTTCAATCTGAGATAAAAGTGAAGTAGCCAAATCTAGCCCTTTGTGGTAAATAGGCAAGGCGGGACAGTGGACTTACCTAACTCGGGGAACCACTATAAATTTTCTGTGTTTTTGTGCGCTTGTTTGAACTATTTTTTCCACCTAAAAGACGCAGAACTCACATATTCACCTCCTCTAGGTTATTTAGGTTGACTACTAGACACTTTCAAGGGTAATATTGTCTTAGAAGTCCTAGGGTGTCATTGGTATAAAGAATATAAGAAAGGAAAACTGAATTTAAGAAGAAGTCATGAAATGTCAACATACATCAACTAGAAGTCGACGAAACTTTGACTAGAAGTCGACGCTACTTCGAGTACAAGTCAGAGTAACTGAACATGATAAATCGACGTTAATTAAAGGATCAAGTCGATGCCTACTCTGATATGAGATCAACCTAACGTCGATTGCCGAACTTAATTGATAGATTGTCGGAATAAAGCCAAAACTCGATGTTACGTCTATATGAACTCGGTTAAATAGATTTCTGAACGAGAACTATTTTGAAGATTATTTCAAGAAAGGTTTGAATTGAATAACTAATTCTTAGAGACGTTCGAGTATCTATTAGATATATATATAAGACAAAGATTCATGGGCAAGGAGAGAGAGGATCAAAAATAACGATCATCACACTTACATCAGATCGAAGTTTTGGAAGATAGATTTTGATAGAGAAGGATAGGAAGATTATCATCTGCAATTAGAGTTCTTCCTTGAATCAGTCAATCATCATCTTAGTTCCTGAATCTGAAAAGAGAATCAGTTTTTCTTCTTCATAATGGCTTATCAATCGTTGCATCAGATTTAGAGAAGTTTTAAGGATAATCTGAATTAAGGGCTTATAATTCTTGAGATTTTCTTAATCAAGGATTCAGTAGAATACTAGATATCAATTCAAAAAGTGTCATAAGGTCCTCAGGATTCAACAAGAAGATCATTAAATCTTCTTATCTTTTACATTTTTTATTTAATTAACTTTTCATTTTATGAAAAGAGTTTTGAGAATTACCTTTCAAAAGATTCAATTAGAGGTTGTTTAAGTCTCTTTGTGAAAAGACTCAGATTGTATTGGTTCAAGATCTCCTTATCAAAAGATCTAATGATTGGTTCTAAGAGTCTCTTTATCAAAAGACTCAGGCATTGTGATAGTGAATTCATAACAAGGGGCTAGAAGAGTGGATGTACCCAGATTTTTGGGAACCACTATATTTCTTGTGTCTTCTGTGATTTAATCTTCGTCTATGTTGTGATTTTAATTATCCATTTTAATTATGGCTAACAGCATGTGTATATGCAAATTCTGTGAATTGTATAGCTAGTTTTAAATAAATTTTAATCTCTATTCACCCCCTATAGAAATCTCAAAGGAATTAGTCAACTATTCTCCCATTTCAGGCGTGGGTTACCCTACTGATCGATCAATATCCTGAGCAAAATGACCTATGGTCATCTTCGACGGGGCATGCCCCCGATGTACAACCCAGTGTTCACTGAGTGGGACCACCAGGCGGGCAAGACAGGCAGGCTTGCAGGCCAGGACAAAGGTTTGGACACCGTCTGCTAAGGCGTCGAGTAGTGCTCGGCCTGTCGACGCCATCTGCTAAGGCATTGAGTGGAGCTCGGCCTGTCGACTCAGTCTGTTATGGCATTAAGTGGTGCTCAGCCTGTCGACGTCATCTATGAAGGCACTGAGTATAGTTTGCTCTCTCGAAGCCATCTTCCATAGCGTAGAGTGGAGCTCGCCCTGTCGACGTCATCTTCTATGGTGTTGAGTGGAGCTCGCCCTGTCGACGTCATCTACTAAGGCGTTGAGTGGAGCTCACCATATTGACGCTGCCTTCTAAGGCATTCAGTGAACTTGAGCCAGAGTTCCTCTCAGTTTCACACTCGCCAGGTAGGCGGGCAAGCCAGGACCGTGAGCCCGCTACCAGGAAAGGTGGGTGAGCTGCGCGAGCTAGCTCGCGCTCGCCTAAAGAGAGCGGCGAGTCATGCTCACCAGCCCGCGTTCGCCCAGGCTAGTGGCGGGTTGGTTCTAATTTCCCTAAGAGGGGGGGTGCAGTTGTCATGTGGTTAATCTAATTTGGTCAGCTAAAAGGTATTTAAGTCTACATTTAGCACATCAAAACATCAAGGTTACACTGTTTGCAGGTCACACTTTAAAAACTATAAATAGACCCAAGGGGGTACCTCAGAAGGCAAGATTTTAAGCATTCAAATTCTCTTCCTCTCTAATCTTTTAGTGCTTTTTGAGGTTCCCTTAGCCCAGCACAGGATAAGGAGGGGAAGCACTCTAAGATCTTCTGGGTGTGTGGTGGGACCTCTATGCTGGAGCCTTTGGTCAGTTTTTGGTTCTATGTCTTTGGTCGTTCAAGATCACTAGGGAGAAGTAAATGTGCGGTCACCCTTCCCCAAGAGTTTGAAATCCATAGAAGCCAATTTTCAGTTTAAATATTTTGGTGCGGTGAGCATGGAGAGTGATCAGCACCGAAAATCCTTCGTGAGCTCAATGACTAGAGGTGAAGGACAGGGTTATGACAGTGCCGACTCGCTACCCCCTCCCCCTCTCGCCACCCTCGGGATGTTCGAGGATTTCTTACAAGAGATGCGGAGTCTTGTCATGTTCGCACTCGGCACGCACGCTAAGTGCTCGACCAAAGCCATCCCAGTCTCCGCAGCCCTAACTATAAGCGAGGATGACCCGGTCAAGCAACCTGTGAAGGAAGCTGTAGAGGAGAGGGGTGATTGAGATCTTCTAGGGCTAGTTCTGTTCCCTGGATCATCAAGTGCGGGGCGACCAGGCGAGGCGGAGGCGCAAGATCTCCCGGCTTGCCCGGCAGGGGTTGGCAGTCCCTTTAGCGAGTTGATCTGATCTGCCCCAGTTCCAGAGGGGTTTCATGTGCAAGAGATGTCCTACTACACTGGGAAGGATGTTCTAGTTCAACACATCTAGTGGTTCGAGGATGTGTTCTCAATCCGACAGATGTCGGATGCATTCAAGTGCATGCTCTTTGTCATCACCCTCAAGGAGAAGGCAAGAGATTGGTTCCACCAACTACTAGCCAGTTCCATCTACTATTTCGAGGACCTATGCTAAGGGTTCATGGTGAAATTTACTACATCCAAAAAGAGGAAGAAAGAGTCTGAGTCCATGTTCCACATCAAGCAGGGGTGAACGAGACCCTGGGGAGCTATGTGGACCGATTTAAAGATAAGGTACTGTAGGTCTAGGAGATACTAGGGCATACTTTGATGATGGTCTTCACCCTGGGGCTACAACATGAATTCTTCAGAATGGAGCTAAAGAGGGTACCTCCTCTCTCCTTCGAGGAGCTGATGGAGAAGGCAGTAAGAGAAGTCATTGGGGAGGCGTCGAACCCTAAGTTCGCGAGGAAGTTGGCTAGGTGGGCCACGGAGGAAGAGTCGAGGGTTTTCAAGGGCCAAGTGATGCGGAGGCCCGCGCCCAGGCAGAGGGAATAGTAGCAGCTGATATGGGGGCATTAGGAGCCAAACAATCAGCTCGACTTGAGGCAAGAGTGGAAGGACCAGGGCCAGCAGAGAGGTTTCCATTAAGGAGACAATCATTAGGGGGACCAAGGTCAGTTCAACCCTCTGGGCTAGAAGCAGGGCCAGAGGACTCCTCTCCCCGATCAACATTAGGCTATGGAAATAGCCCTAGGATGGAGGAGGAGAGCCCAACATAGAAGAAGGCAAGGAGTAAGGGCAGAGCTGCCCTATTGTAACTTCCATCAAAAGGAGGGCTATGCTACAGCCATGTGCCCGGAGTTCCTTGAGATGAGAGGAAAAATGGAGCAATAATAGCAACCCCGCCAGGAGGTGCGGATTGAGGAGGTCCTGCCTAGAGAAGAGGAGGACATGTGTGAGGACTGGGCCGATGTTGGAGGAAGAGGAGGGATCAGAGTGAGGGGGGGAGTTTAGGCCACCCTTAAGGTAAGCCTCCATACTATATATCTTCAGAGCATTGCTTCGATGCCTCTCACTCCACCCCCGGAGGAGAAGATTACCTTCTCAAGGAAGGATATGCCGGATCATGAGGATCCATTTTTTGATGCATTGGTGATCCAAGCCGCGGTAAAAAAATTTACTGTCTTTTGGATCCTCATTGACAACGGGAGCTCGATCAACGTCGTCTTCAAGAAGGCGTTTGATGCGATGAAGGTGAAGGCTAGGATGGTGTTGGCCTCGGATGGTCCTCTCTTCGAGTTCTCCGGCGTGAGGAAGGAGGTGCAAGGAGGAGTGGGACTCCATGTTACCCTAGGGGGGTAGTCTAGAAACTGCTAATTTGTCATTGTGGACGCCCCTAGCAATTACAATACAATCTTCGGTCAGCCTCTCATCAGTTCCTTCCGTTGCCTGCCCTCTTTCTTCCATCAGTGCCTGAAGTTCAATGTTGAAGGCATTCAGGTCCTGGTCCGTGAGGACCCCAAGGTGGCAATGGATTGCTATATCAATTCGGTGAACTCCATCTCTTGGCAGGGAGGATCTGAAGAGGATGGTGATAGTGTCCAAGCAGGAGGCTGGAAGGGGAGCAAAGGAGATGGTAGAGGAATACGAGGTTCGCACCCATGTGGAGATGGCGGAGGAGGATCAGGAGGAAGCCGAGGTGATGGCCATGGAGGAAGCTGAGGAAGAGGTCCTGACCCCAGGCGAGGGGGTTGTAAGCGAGTAGGGAGAGCAGTCCCGACTAGAAGCTACACAAGAGGTGGTAGAGATCGAGATTCTCACCCAAGAAGGCAGGGCAGAGCAGGTGCGCGTCAGTAATGGTTTGAGCTTTTAGGACCATGGAAGGATGCTGGAGTGCATTCAAAAAAATGTCGACATCTTTATATGGAGCACGGCCGATATGCTAGGGATCGATGCAGACGTTGCCTTCCATCGTCTCAACCTAGATCCAGAGTCACTCCCCATCCAGCAAAGGAATAGGTCCACCTCAGACAAGCTGGCCAAGCCTATCCGAGAGGAGGTAGGCAAGCTCCTTAAGGTCGGGTTCGTGTCCGAGATCCAGTACCCTGTTTGGGTCTCCAAAGTTATAATGGTAAAAAATGGAGATGGACAGTGGAGGATGTGTGTATACTTTTCTTTGTTAAATAAATCATGTCGTAAAGATTATTACCCCTTGCCTCGAATCGATGCGCTTGTTAACTCAGCCATCGGTTTTTCTATAATGAGTTTTTTAGATGCTTTTTCAGGTTATCAACAAATCAGGATGCACCCACCTGACATCAAAGATGTTTCCTTCATCATTGGGGATGGGTGCTACTGCTACAAGATGATGTATTTTGGGCTAAAAAATGTAGGGGCAACATATCAAAGGATTATGGATCGGGCCTTCCAAGAACAGAAAGGGAGTAACTTGGAGGTGTACGTGGATGATCTCATGATCAAGAGTCCGGGCGTTGACTCTCACCTCCGGGACCTAGAGGATACCTTCGGCACCCTGCAGAAGTATAATATGTGGTTTAACCCCTTGAAGTGTGTCTTCGGGGTGAGTAGGGGAAGTTCCTAGGCCACCTCCTTACTCCTACAGGGATGGAGCCCAACCCTGACAAGGTAAGGGAAATCATGGAGTTGGTGTCGCTAAGGAATGCCAAAGTGGTCCAGCGGCTGACAGGGAAGTTGGAAGGGTTAAGCAGGTTCCTCTCCCAGGCAGGAGAGAAGTGCCCCCCCCCCCCCTTCTTTAAAGTGCTGAGGGGAAATCAGAAATTCGAATGGTCCAAGGAGTGCGAGGAAGCATTCCAAGCCTTGAAGAGGCATCTGACCCAGGCCCCGCTACTCTAGGGACCAAGTGAAGGGGAAGATTTGTCCCTATACCTTGGGGTCGGGGCCGAGGCCTTGAGCTCTATTCTGGTCCAAGAAGAGGGAAAGAAACATCTACCTATTTACTATGTGAGCAGGTTCTTGAGGAAGGCGGATCTTCGTTACACCATCTTAGAAAAGATGGTCTTTGCCCTAGTCATCTCGACTCGGAGGCTCCTACCCTACTTCCAGGCATACTCCATCCGAGTGCTGACTGACCATCCCCTCTGCAATATCTTTAAGGGGGTGGAGCATTCGAGAAGGTTGGCTAAGTGGTTAGTGGAGCTGGGTGAATTTGATATATCTTTTGTTCCCCGCCTCTCGATCATGGCCCAAGCGATGGTAGAATTCCTGGCTGACTATATGGTTGAGGTGGCGGAGGACGAGCTCACTTAACTAGTTCCATGGAAGGTGATGGTGGATGACGCCTCGTGAAGGCATTCCCTGGGGGTGGGGGTAATCTTAGAAATCCCCCAGGGGACGAAGATCGAGCAGACGGTGGTCGTCCACTTCCCCATTACCAACAACCAGGCCGAGTACGAGGCACTGATCGCAGGGCTTTGTCTGGCCAGGTAAATGGGGGTGCGGGACGTAGAGGTGCTCACGAACTCCTTGGTGGTCGCCTCCCAGATCAATGGGGAGGTTTAGGCAAGGGAGCCCACTCTCCAACTGTACTTAGCAAAGGTGAAGGGCTTCATCAGCATGTTTCAGACCTTCTCCATCCGACACGTGCCACGGGAAAAGAATGAACAGGTGGATCAGCTAGCCAAGCATGGACCTCGGGTGGGAGGTACCATCACCGACTTGTTCCGCCCTTCCATCGAAGAGGGAGAACTGATAGTGGTTGACCAGCGCCACTCATGGATGGACCCCTTCTCGACCTTCCTATCGGCAGTGGAGTTCTCAGAGGGCATGGATAGAAAATGAATCAAGCAAAACTTGACATACTATGTAACACCCCTATCCGTCGCATAGCATATAGCAGTAGGTCCGGCCGGGGCCCGACGCCATATACTACGGACAGACCGGTTGGTTACGCGTTGAAACCATACAACCAATCACCAACGTCCTACACAGAGTCATTCTAGCGGAAGCAAATTATTAAGTTGCACAATTTCAAGAACCCTGCCAAGCAGGAATGTCCACTACAGAAGTAACAATAGGAATGAAAATACAAAAGTACCGGCCTTAAGGCCTTACAAGGTTTGCTTAACAAAACATGTCTTACAAACTTCGGCTCGCAGGCCGGCCATACATGAAATAAACGGAAAGCATAAAAAGGGTTATGCCTTCGAGGGCCAGCACCGCAACATGGGCTTTAGCCCGCTATTTTCCGCTCGGCTCCGCAGCACCTGCAAGCACAAACCACCGCCCGGTGGCAAACAAAAGCAACGGTCAGCTATGCTGACCAAATTATAACGATCCCGTCCCCAAAATCGGGGCGGCGATGCTCTTTCCCTGCACTTTATTAGTATAGGCAATATATATTAATGTAAACACACATCAACACAGGCATAGGCTCGCACGGCCACACACCCCGTGCACTCAGGGCACATTCTCGGCGAACCGGCCAACATCACGTCAATTCAATCCATAGACGTTCCCAATCCACCACCGCCTCTTGGACGTTCATCCATATGAGCATTTTGCCTTCCTGGCCATGGTCACGGCAATTTAAGCCATAGACCGCCGAAGACCCTCATCCATGCCAACGGTCCTACCGAACGACATAGACCGGGTACGGTTCCGCCTGACCCGTGCTCATATCGCAACGGCAATTTAAGCCATATGCGCAGGTCAAGACTCACCGAGTCCCGTTTCCGCCACAACAATCACATAACTCGGTTATATTCACGTTGGCTCCCCGGCCACCGTGTTGGCAAAACCCGCTTTTGCCCAGTTTTCCGGGTGCACCTTGGAGTTAATCTCCAAGGCTCCCTGATGCAATCTACCACGTAGAAAAACCCGAAAACACCCAAACATCCGGATTCTTGCCCGGTTCAAATGCAATGCAACATCACCGATCCGGACCAACATGTCCGAATAGGCTTCACACACAATGCCTATGTCCGTTTACGCATACGGACTCTACACAAGGGGGACTTCACATATCTACCCCAAGGAACGCTCCAACTCTTCGCTCACTCGTGAGAGCGGGCTTCCTATGCAAAGGAAAAGAGGGCTTCACATGCCCAAGGATGAGAAATCGTTACCCTTGCATTCTTCCGCGGCGCTATCGAAAACTATACGGTTGGAAAGCACCGCAACGGCGTCGCCTCCGCGAATCTGGACTCGGATCGCGATTCGGAGCTCCGAAGCTCTTCCGGCGGCCGGATCTTGGACTCCTCCTTCCTCCTTGCTCTCCCTTCTCTCTAACTTTTAGAGAGAGATGGGCCAATGAAAAATGGGTTTCTCCCTATTTCCTGGCCATAACCACCCAGGAGCAGCCCCCCACCGTCGGATCCAAAGCCAAGGAAACGAACGGACCGGATTAAATCCAAAATCATAAAATCTGGGCCGAACACGGGTTGGCACACGGCCGTGTGCCTGGCCGTGTAGCTCATTCGTCGTCTCGACCCAAATTGAAAACCAGCACACGGCATGTGACACGGCCTCCGACACGCCCGTGTCGCCTGCAACACGCCCGTGTCGGGACCCGTATCACGCCCCCCGTGTGCAATAAATCAACACTTTGCAGTCAGAGGGGTACACGGCTTGGTGACACGGCATCGGACACGCCCGTGTCAAACTAGAGACGCCCGTGTTCGTGCCCGTGTCACTACCCATATACCCAACCGTACAGCATAGGTGTGACACGGCCTGGGACACGCCCGTGTCCTAGGCCGTGTTCCACCACACGACCATCGTCGACCTGAACTGGTCGACGACACGGCCCGAGCTCAACACGCCCGACATGGCCTCCGACACGCCCGTGTCGGGGCCCGTGTCACCTGCACCAAAAACCTGTCTTGGCCAAATTCGATCCCCGTCGCTCCTACAACATTTTGGGGTGTTACAATTCTACCCCCCTTAAAGAATTTCGTCCACGAAATTAATAAAGGAAAAACAGGACTTAACGTAAAACAGTACCTGAGCGGAATAATTCCGGGTACTCCTCGAGCATAGTCTGCTCCCGTTCCCAAGAGAGCTCCTCATGCCCGCAGTTATCCCACCGGACCTTAACCATCCGGATCTCCTTGTTACGGAGTCTCTTGACCTCAACATCTTCGATATGAATGGGCTTGACCCTAGTCGTCAACCCTTCGTCCACTGGCACTTGGTCAACCGCGATCACCTGCGAAGGCTCTTGCACCGCCTTCCGCAACACAGAAATGTGGAACACATCATGTAATCCGCTTAACTCCACCGATAGCTTCAAACGGTAAGCAGCTTCGCCAACTCGCTCCAGAACCTCAAAAGGTCCAAGGTATCTTGGGCTCAGCTTCTTCAAGCGTCTCACCCGCGAAACCCCCTTGAACGGCTTCACTTTCAGGAATACCCAATCGCCTACCGTGAACTCCACGTTCCGGTGCTTGGCATTGTAATACTTCGCCTGCCGGTCCTGAGCGATCAACAAGCGCTCCCGAATGATCCGCACTAACGAGGTAGCACTCTCCACCTCCTGCTTCTTGTACAACCTTGCCTCACCCGTTTCAAGCCACGATAACGGCGTGCGACACTTCATACCATACAGGGCCTCGAATGGCGCCATTTGTATACTCGCTTGGTAGCTGTTGTTGTACGCGAACTCCACCAAATAAAGGTGGTCTTCCCAATGCTTACCGAAATCCAGAACGCACATGCGTAGCATGTCCTCCATCGTTCTATTGACCCTCTCGGTCTGCCCATCCGTCAGTGGATGGAAAGCTATGCTGAACTTTAACTTTGTTCCCAGCATCTGCTGCACCAACCTCCAATCATTTGACGTGAACCGCCCATCGCGATCACTCTCAATGCTATGGGGCACACCATGCAGCCTAACAATATTGTCAACATACAACTTTGCCAATTTCTCCACTGGATCATCCTTCCTATGCGGAATGAAATGCGACACCTTGGTTAGCCGATCTACGATCACCCAGATGGCGTCGTTCCCCTTCTGCGACCTTGGCAACCCGTGCACAAAGTCCATAGATATATCGTCAAATTTCCACTCCGGTATAGGCAAGGACTTCAGAAATCCTCCCGGCTTTTGGCACTCCGCCTTCACCAAGGCGCACGTTTGGCACTTAGCCACGTACAATGCCACATCTTTCTTGAGCCCCGGCCACCAAAACAACTTTTTGATGTCACGATACATCTTCGTACTCCCTGGGTGGATTGAGTACTTGGTATGATGAGCCTCGTACATCAACTCTGCCCGGAGGTTACCCCCACTCGGGACGCACAACCGATGATCCTTCCTTAATAAACCATCTTCCACCGAGAACTGGGAATTTGACCCATCCTGAGCGGCCTCCAAAAGCTCCTTCATGGAGTCATCTAACTCCAATGCCTGCCGAACCCGGTCAGCCAGGTCATACTGCACCTCTGTCCAGTTTAACATTGCTTTGGCGCTCGTCTGCTTGTCAACGCAACAGATCTCAAGCTCCTCCAACTCCCGTACTAGCCACTCATCATGCACCGACAACCAGTTGGCTCGGGCAAGAGCCCTGCGGCTCAGCGCATCCGCAACTGCGTTGCCCTTCCTGGGTACATAATGTATTTTGAAGGTGTAGTCCCCTAGGAACTCCATCCACCTCCTCTGCCTCATATTAAGGTCCTTTTGATCCAACAAGTATTTTAGGCTCTTGTGATCGGTGTATATATCGACCCTTACGCCGTAAAGGTAGTGCCTCCACAACTTGAGTGCAAAAATCACGGCCGCCAACTCCAAGTCGTGCACCGGATAATTTCTTTCATGCACCTTCAACTGACGCGATCCATACGCTATCACGCTCCCATGCTGCAACAACACGCAGCCCAAGCCACTACCCGAAGCGTCGCTATACACCTCGAATCCCTCGGTCCCACTTGGCGAACTAAGCACTGGCGCCGTGGTCAACCGTCTCTTCAGCTCCTCAAAAGCTTGCACGCACTCTTGCGTCCACAAGAATTTCTGATCCTTCCTTGTCAACTTCGTGAGAGGTAACGCTACCCGCGAGAAGTTCTCTACGAAGCGCCTGTAATATCCGGCAAGCCCGAGAAAACTACAGACTTCCGCGACAGAAGATAACGCAGGCCACTCCCGTATCGCAACAATCTTCGCCGGATCCACCGCTATACCTTCCCCACTCACTATATGACCAAGGAACGCTACCGAGGGTAACCAGAACTCGCACTTGGAGAACTTTGCGTAAAGCTCATTCCTCCTCAGAGTCTCCAACACCAGATGCAAGTGCTTGAAGTGATCTTCTTCGTACTGCGAGTACACCAAAATATCGTCAATAAAGACGATCACAAAGCGATCCAGGAAATCTCGGAACGTCCTATTCATCAGATCCATAAACACCGATGGCGCATTCGTCAGTCCAAATGGCATGACCGTGAACTCGAAATGCCCATACCTCGTACTGAACGCCGTCTTCGGGATATCACACTCCCTGATCCTCAGCTGATAGTACCCCGACTTCAAGTCCAACTTGGAGTATACCGACGATCCGACCAACTGATCAAAGAGATCATCAATCCTCGGGATCGGGTATTTATTCTTCTCCGTTAGCTTGTTCAACTCTCTGTAGTCGATACACAGCCGCATACTACCATCCTTCTTCTTAACGAAGAGGACCGGTGCGCTCCAAGGCGACGAACTTGGACGCACATACCTTGCTCCATCAGCTCCTCTAGCTGAACTTTTAACTCTGCCATCTCCTTAGGCGCCAACCTATACGGAGCACGTGACACCGGTTTGGCCCCCGGTACGAGCTCGATGGTGAAATCAATCTCCCACTGCGGTGGGGCTCCGGGAAGACTATCCGGGAACACATCGGGGTATTCGCAAACCACGGGGATGCTATCCAACGGAGACTTTGGCTCCACAGCCCCCACTATTGCGAAGAACAGCTCTGCACCAGCACGAATCGCCTTCACCACCTGAAGAGCAGACATCAGTGTCTTGCTCGACCCCTTTAGCCCCACGAATGTAGTCTCCCGCCCTAAACCCAGCTTGACCTCCTTACGATCACAGTCAATCCAAGCTTTCTGCTCTGACAGCCAATCCATCCCAAAGATCACGTCGAACTCCACTAGCGGCAGCAATGACGCTAGCAAGTCGAACTCTTGGCTCGCAATGTGAACCTTTACGGCGCACACCCTGTCCGCACGCATCGAGCACCCATTCGGTAGCAGCACATCCAACTTGTCCTTCACCATCGAAGAAGGGACTCCGATGCGCGATATAAAGCTTTCGGACAAGAAGGAGTGTGAAGCTCCCGTATCGAACAGTGCCCGTGCCGGACTATCACTAATCACAACAAAGCCTATACAAATAATATTAGGCTAACAAGCAATAGATAACGGTATTAAAGATAACTTGCTATAAATTAACTCATACCTGTCACCACATCCGCTTGCTTGATGGCCTCCTGCTAGCCCAAGTTATAGACTCTAGGCTGAGTCGGAGCATAGTGGGACGCGGTCGACTCCACCGCTTTGCCCTTCTCCTCGTAGGTAGCTCCTTGTTTCCTTTCGGACTTTGAGCGTCCACTCCAGCAATCACGGGCAAAGTGCCCCGTCTTTCCACACGTGAAACAAGCGCCCGGGGTTCGATTGGTAGTTGCCCCCGAGGCACCTGAAGCAGCTGGACCCGATGTCTTATCTTTCTTATAGAATCTGCGGTAGCCCGACTTCGACGTAGTCGGTGCCTTGAACTCCGCTTTCTTACTACCAGATTCCTTCTTCGCTTGGACATTCTTCATGTCCTTCTCCAAGGACCGGGCCGAATTGACTAGGGTCATGAAACCCTGCGTCCTTGGGCCCCGACAGTAGCAATCTTAGATCATCTCTTAGCCCTTCGTAGAAGCGGCTCGTCTTGCGCTCCTCGTCTGCGAAGGTAGCGCCGACATATCTCCCCAACCGAGTAAACTCATGGAGGTACTCATCAACGGTGCAATCCCCTTGCACCAACTTCTGAAACTCGCTTTCTAGCGCAATTCTCTGCGCCGAGGGGAGGTATCGAGCCATGAATAGTCTCGCAAACTCCTCCATCGAAACTTCGGCCAACGGCCTTCCCCGCAACTGATGTAGCTCTAGGCCTTCCCACCATAACCTTGCGTCCCCATCCAACAGGAACGTCGCTATTGTGGTCTTCTGCCACTCTTCCGTTTCCGTCGCAGTCATCACCCTGTTGACCCTTGAGAGCCAATCCTCTGATTGGGTCGGGGTTTCTGTCCCCGTGAATACTGGTGGGTGAAAGCCCATCACGTGCTTCAGTTGTCTTTCCGTTGCTCTCCGAGGCAACTCTGGCTCCAAAACTACTTGCTCAACCCTCCTTTGCTCTGCCGTCTGAAGCGGTACTTGCTCCATAACAGGAGCAGGCTGCTGCACCTGCCTTGCAGGCTACGCATTGATCATTGCCATGACCGCTTCTGCCACCAACCTAATGGTCTCGGCAGACGGAGGTGTTGCAGGCGCATCGCTTAGCGCACTGCTCGCCTCAGAACCTGGCCGTTCAGACGGCCCAGCGCCACTTCTGGTCACCTATAATCATGCAAAACACCGATAAGCGACCCAAAAATTACTGCAAACAGCAATTATAGGAACACGCAGGTTCCTCAAACATGTATATTTTCATTCCTAAGTGGACATTCATGGGTTCTTTTCATGTTATAACGGTGACGCACACATGTGCTCACCACCCCTTAAAGTGAATTCGTCCACGAATTCATTTAAGCTTGACCGAAACCAGTAGTCTGATACTAATTTGTAACACCCCTATCCGTCGCATAGCATATAGCAGTAGGTCCGGCCGGGGCCCGACGCCATATACTACGGACAGACCGGTTGGTTATGCGTTGAAACCATACAACCAATCACCAACGTCCTACACAGAGTCATTCTAGCGGAAGCAAATTATTAAGTTGCACAAATTCAAGAACCCTGCCAAGTAGGAATGTCCACTACAGAAGTAACAATATGAATGAAAATACAAAAGTACCGGCCTTAAGGCCTTACAAGGTTTGCTTAACAAAACATGTCTTACAAACTTCGGCTCGCAGGCCGGCCATACATGAAATAAACGGAAAGCATAAAAAGGGTTAGGCCTTCGAGGGCCAGCACCGCAACATGGGCTTTAGCCCGCTATTTTTCGCTCGGCTCCGCAGCACCTGCAAGCACAAACCACCGCCCGGTGGCAAACAAAAGCAACGGTCAGCTATGCTGACCCAATTATAACGATCCCGCCCCCAAAATCGAGGCGGCGATGCTCTTTCCCTGCACTTTATTAGTATAGGAAATATATATTAATGTAAACACACATCAACACAGGCGTAGGCTCGCACGGCCACACACCCCGTGCACTCAGGGCATATTCTCGGCGAACCGGCCAACGTCACGTCAATTCAAGCCATAGACGTTCCCAATCCACCACCGCCTCTTGGACGGTCATCCATATGAGCATTTTGCCTTCCTAGCCTTGGTCACAGCAATTTAAGCCATAGACCGCCGAAGACCCTCATCCATGCCAACGGTCCTACCGAACGACATAGACCGGGTACGGTTCCGCCTGACCCGTGCTCATATCGCAACGGCAATTTAAGCCATATGCACAGGTCAAGACTCACCGAGTCCCGTTTCCGCCACAACAATCACATAACCCGGTTATGTTCACGTTGGCTCCCCGGCCACCGTGTTAGCAAAACCCTCTTTTGCCCAGTTTTCCGGGTGCACCATGGAGTTAATCTCCAAGGCTCCCTGATGCAATCTACCACGTAGAAAAACCCGAAAACACCCAAACATCCGGATTCTTGCCCGGTTCAAATGCAATGCAACATCACCGATCCGGACCAACATGTCCGAATAAGCTTCACACACAATGCCTATGTCCGTTTACGCATACGGACTCTACACAAGGGGGACTTCACATATCTACCCCAAAGAACGCTCCAACTTTTCGCTCACTCGCGAGAGCGGGCTTCCTATGCAAAGGAAAAGAGGGCTTCACATGCCCAAGGATGAGAAATCGTTACCCTTGCATTCTTCCGCGGCGCCATCGAAAACTATACGGTTGGAAAGCACTGCAACGGCGTCGCCTCCGCGGATCTGGACTCGTATCGCGATTCGGAGCTCCGAAGCTCTTCCGGCGGCCGGATCTTGGACTCCTCCTTCCTCCCTACTCTCCCTTCTCTCTAACTTTTAGAGAGAGATGGGCCAATGAAAAATGGGTTTCTAAACCCTATTTCCCGGCCATAACCACCCAGGAGCAGCCCCCCACCGTCGGATCCAAAGCCAAGGAAACGAACGGCCCGGATTAAATCCAAAATCATAAAATCTGGGCCGAACACGGGTTGGCACACGGCCTTGTGCCTGGCCGTGTAGCTCATTCGCCGTCTCGACCCAAATTGAAAACCAGCACACGGCATGTGACGCGGCCTCCGACACGCCCGTGTCGCCTGCGACATGCCCGTGTCGGGACCCGTGTCACGCCCCCCGTGTGCAATAAATCAACACTTTGCAGTCAGAGGGGTACACGGCTTGGTGATACGGCATCGGACACGCCCGTGTCAAACTAGACATGCCCGTGTTCGTGCCCGTGTCACTACCCATGTACCCAACCGCACAGCACAGGTGTGACACGGCCTGGGACACGCCCGTATCCTAGGCCGTGTTCCACCACACGACCATCGTCGACCTGAACTGGTCGACGACACGGCCCGAGCTCGACACGCCCGACACGGCCTCCAACACGCCCGTGTCGGGGCCCGTGTCACCTGCACCAAAAACCTGTCTTGGCCAAATTCGATGCCCGTCGCTCCTACAACATTTTGGGGTGTTACATACTATCTCATACGCGATGGGCAGTTGTATATAAATACTCTCTCAGGGTTATTGGCAAGCTGCGTAGCGGAGGGAGAAATCTAGAGGATCTTCGAAGAAGTCCATTCCGAAGAGTGCGGAAGCCACTCGGGGAGCAGAACCCTAGAGGGAAGGATAGTCAGGCAAGGGTACATCTGGCCGACCCTGGGCCAAGATGTCGCTGAATTCGCAAAGAAATGCCACAAGTGCCAATTGTTCGCCCCTCTCTATCTACTGCCAGCCCGGAGACTCAAGAGCATCACTGAGTTGTGGCTCTTAGACATCTGGGGAATGGATCTGGAAGGACCCTTCCCTCAGGCCAGTGGGTAGAGGAGATTCTTGCTAGTCATGATTGAATATTTTTAAGTGGTTAGAAGTGAAGGTGTTGGCCAAGGTAACCTCCCAGGTAATTAGAAACTTTGTATGGAGGAGATCATCTATCGGCATGGGTTGCCTCAGGCCATTGTCACGGATAATGGGTCGCAGTACTCCAGCACCGAGTTTATCAGTTTCTGTGGCCAACTTGGGATTGATCTCAGGTTCACGTCTGTCCACCATCCTTGTAGCAACGGGCAGGTGGAGGTGGCGAACAAGATCATCGTGAACATCCTAAAGAAGACGGTAGAAAACTTGAAGGGGAGCTGGGTAGAACAGCTCCCTTCGATCCTCTAGTCCCTGAGGACTACTCCCAATATGGCCACGAGGGAGACTCCCTTAAGGCTCTCACATGGTTGCGAAGCGGTGCTCCCAATTGAGTTCGAGGTCTGAAAACCTCGGGTAGTTGAGGTAAAAGAAGGAAGAGAAGAGTGTCTGGCTGAGAACGAGGAAGTGTTGCGGCTCTCCCTGGATATGTGGAGGAGTTGCGTGATCCGTATACCATCCAGCAGGAAGAGGTCAAATGGAGGATGGCTAAGTACTTTGAAAAGCACGTCCGGATCAGACATTTCGCGGAAGGGGATCTGGTCTTGAAAAAGGTAGATCGACAGGAAGATCAATCGTCGTGGGGAAGCTCAACCCCAACTAGGAGGGTCCATACATTGTAAAAGAAGAATTGAGGTCTGGGGGTATCGCCTCCGGAATGTAGAGGGAAAGACCCTAAGTCACACCTGGAACGGTGATGACTTGAAGCATTTCTACCCATGAATCATTTACGTACATCCCTTTGATAAATATGAAATCTCTTGGTCTTTCAGCTCTTTTTACAATGGAACCTATGACAAGCTTTGTTCATAAAATATACTCCGAGCAGATCCCACTGCCATGCTCCCACTAGTTGGCAGGGCTGGATGTCACTCGAGGGCATCTCCCAGACCCCAAGCAGATCCCGTTGTCAGGCTCCCACTAGCTGGCAGGGCTGGATGTCACTCGAGAGAGTCTACCCGGACACCGAGCAGATCCCGCTGCCAGGCTCCCACTAGCTGGCATGGTTAGATGTCACTCGAGAGCATCTCCCAGACCCCGAGCAGATCCCGCTGCCAGGCTCCCACTAGTTGACAGTGTTGGATGTCACTCAAGAGCGTCTACCATACCTTGAGCAAATCCCGCTGTCAGGCTCTCATCTAGCTGGTAGGGTTGTATGTCACTTGAGAGAGTCTACCAGGACCATGAACATATCCCGTTGTCAGCCCACCACTAGCTGGCAGGGTTGGATCTCACTCAAAAGCATCTCCCAGACCCCGAGCAGATCCCGCTGCCAGGCTCCCACTATCTGGAAGGGCTGTATGTCACTCGAGAGCATCTCCCAGACCCTGTGCAAATCCCGCTACCAGGCTCTCATCTAGCTGGTAGGGTTGGATGTCACTCGAGAGAGACTACCCGGACCACGAACAGATCCTGCAGCCAGGCTCCTATCTAAGGTGCTAGGGCTGGATGTCACTTGAGAGAGTCACCCAGATCCCGAGTAGATCCCACCGACCAGGCCCTCATTGGCTGGCAGGGTTGGACGTCACTCGGTGGAGTTTTGAAATGATGGGCCCCGAGATGGTTCACCTAACCGGGCTCTCACTAGCCGGCAGGGCAGATGGTCCTCTTGGAGGAAGCTTCGATATGCCCAGTAGAAGCCCAACACCCACCGTCAGGCTCCCATCAAGCTAAATTGGTTGGTGGGGGCACCCGATGTTCATCCAAAGCGAAGGATCGATTGACACTCATCTCACATCGCCAGGCTCCTACAAGCTGACAGAAAGAAGGGAAGTAGATATTCCTAACAGTATCGCTGCAGGTCCAAGATCGCAGGCGAGTTGGATTCCACACCTCGGGCGCCCGCCCAACATGCATCTTGCCAAGCACCCGTAAAGTGACCAAGATCGCGAGCACTAAGGCTGCATCGCGACCTCATGAGGCCTAGCTCATGTGAAGCCGAGAGCCCAAGGCGCAAGTCGAGTTGGGTCGGTCCCCTTTATCTCACGAGTGGCATAGGGGAGTCTCTAGATAAGGGAGGCGGATCACCACTCGCGGGTCAGCTATATAAGATCCAAACATTCCCTAATCTAAGTCATTAAGGAACGCGCAATCTCACTAACGAAATGCGGGACAAGAGGCAGCGAGCGGGAGGGACGAGCCAGGTCGTGAGTATGAAAAAGAAAGGGAAAGAGAAAAACAAAGGCAGAAACATTTCAGAAAAGAACATATATTATTAACCGCAAAGAGTTACAAGTGGGGAACTCAGCCCGCATTTACATTACAGCAATAACAAAAATACATAAATCACAAAGAAGAAAGTTTCGGCACGAGGGTTTAGCGAGGCGATCCCTCGGGCGACGAGCTCTCCTAAATAGGGTGGAAGGACTCGTCGGCTTGCTCTGGTACTAGAAGGAACAGCTCTGGTACCACATTGCTCGCTCGAATCCTTGAGCCCTGGCGCGTCACTAAGCCGACCCGCTGCATGGTTTGGAGGGTGTAGGTCGCGGCCTTGGCAGCATTCTTTTGCATCATCACCTCCAACTCATGTGCGGGGTAGTGGTCGAGTCGGCCGCTACTGCTAGGGGCGGCGGAGGAACTGCGGCTTATAGCTCTCGCACCCATGCCCGCAATGCCTCGTTCTCTTTATCGAGAGAGGAGATTTGAAATTCGAGGTGTTGATCCATCTCCGCATCCTACGAGAAGAGACAAGAGGAAAATAAGAGGAATAGAGTCAATCTTAAGGAATTTTGTTCAAAGTTCTAGGGCTTACTACCCCCCAGGATCCGGCGAGAACGACATCGTCCGCATCCGCTTGCTTCTTCTGGTGCTCTGCTTCCTCCTGAGCAAGACGATGGGCCTCATCTTTGTCATCGGCGAGCTTTTGGAGCGAGGTAGAATTCCGCTCTAACTGCGTGCACCGGCGACCCACCATGTGAGCCAGCTCTAGGCCACGAAGCTGGACCTGCGCGCTCTCATGCACGAGGACTCGTATGGCCTCCTCATCAAAGATCGTTGCATCCTCCCGCGAGTAAAGGCTAAAGTAGAAGCCATGGGCCTCCTTGCTGATGGAATCCTTCTCCAACCAGCTCGGCAGCAGGGTCAAGATAGAGGCCCAGTTCACCTCTTTGTCCCACCAAAGGAGGGGCTCGCCGAGCTCGTCCATGTGCCGCTCGCCATAGCCAAAATTACGGTGCCCTCTTGGCACGGGCTTAGCGGCGGGCGCCTGTCCTCACACCTCGGAGGTGTCGGTCATCCCGCCAGAAGGTCTGCCGGTCGAAACGCCCGAGGTGGCAGGCACTTCAGTTTGTTGGCTCACTGGATCCTTGCCTTTCTCCCGGGTTACAGGAGGTGCGCCGCCTGTGGTATTCGTCTTCTTGGGCGGCAGAGGCTGTTCGCGGGAGGCCCACTTCTGGGTAGTGAGGGGCGGAGCCTCGCGATGCGCGATAGCCGCCACCTCTGCACGGGCAAGCTCGTCGGAGGGGACTGGCGCGCTTTCGTAATGAGGGTGTAGGGGAATTTCTCGCTCGCATACAGTAAGAGGGTTAGGGCAAAGAAGAAAGAATAGGCCAAGTAAAAGTGGTAAAGAGCGGGTAGCTTACCTCCCCCGGGTGGGATTGGGGTGAGGCAATCCACGTTCCTACGGAGGAACGCAACTTCAAAGTTCTTCCCTTGAAAGAACCCGCACAGCTCGGTTTTGTGGCCCCCTAGGCTTGGGGGGCAGTAGTTCGCCTCGTTGAGTTGTACCGCTGAGAAAGGTACGTTGCCAAAGTCTCTTTTGACAAAGACAAACTTCTTGAGCCAATTGTGGCTCTTATTCATCGTCTTGTGCACCTTGACATCGGTGCTGGAGAAATAGGCGGTGTCATCCTTATTCACTCGGAAGGAGAACTGCTTGCGAAAGATCGCAAGGATGAACTCAATCCTCTCCTCCCGCAGGTAGCAATCGAACCCGACCACGGAGTCCACTGAATTGGGAGTCATCTGGCTGAGGATGACCCCAAAGTACTTCAGTATCTGCCTGACCTCTGGCCACAGGGGAATTCAGAGGCTCGCGCCAAAATGAGCAATGGGGATGGCGAGCTCCCCGACGGAAATATCATTAATCTTCTCTTCCTCTCAAGGCCGCCTCGGCTCAAATCCGGGCGGGATGAAGTCGCCAACCACTTTGACAAACTCGGCTTCGGTGGTGGTGGAAAATAATAATGAGTGGTCAGAGAAGGTCCAGGAACACTTGCTTCGCCCCTCAGCATCTCCACCACTGCCGCCCATCTCATAGACAGATGGCTGAGAAGGACATAGGAATTCTTGCAAAGAAGAGGCGGGTAGGGAGTCGCAAGAATGGGAGAAAGAATACAAGGTCTTAAATACAGTAGGTGAGAAGGAGCGTCAGGGCCTATTTATAGTAAAGGAAAGGGAGGGAAAACGTCCCACCGGCAGGAAATGTGCGGATAGAAAAAATATGCCTTGATGCTTCGACTTCCGAGACGGCCCCTAGTTCCTGCCATCTCACCATGACCCTACGAAAGTTATACTGCAGCGAGCCACGCTAACCAGCATTCGCCCAAGAAGCGGGCAAGTCACGTTGACTCATGTCCGCCCAAGTGGCGAGCAAGCCGCACTGACTCGCGTCCATCCAAGTGGCGGGCGATCCACGCTGACTCGCATCCGCCCACGTGGCACGCGAGCACCACTGACTCGCATCCACTAAGAGGCAGGCGAGTTACGCTGGCTCGCGTACGGTAGAGAGGCGGGCAGGCCCAACAGGCTCACGCCCGCCTAAGGAGGGGGTAGGAAAGCAAGGGTACCTCATCCGTAGTCGCTTAGAGAATGCTAAGAAGTTACATGCTATGAAAATAATATACAACAAACATAGGTCTGTCAGCGGGAGAGAAGTCTCAAATATTTACAAATAAGAAAAAGTTTGATGCTCCTAACAAAAGGTAAATCAAGTTCATAGTCCTATCACACAGGCTGATCCAAGAAGAAGGTGCGACTCGTGCTTGCCGGCTGATAGCGAGGAAGGGGTGGTGGCTCAGTGCTGAATCCACTTCCACCTTCCCCTCCTTCGTGCCCCGTAATAGGGCGACACGCGAGGATAAAAGTACTCGCAGACCGCTAATAGTTCCCGATGATCCAGGTCTACCAGCTTCGTGGCATGCTTGCGTCGCTGCTCTGCTCGCGTAATGTACACCCTCGAAGAAGTCATCCTGTCATCGTTGGCTGGGTGCCTCAAGCCCTCCAGGACCACAAACTGCTCCTCTGCCTCGCCCTTATCCGCGTCCACCCTAACACAAACCTCCTGCAGCCTATGGTATTGATTCTTGAATAACCGTGTCAACCGCCACTTCATCTCTTCAGCATCCTACGGGTTGCCCAGGTATTCCGAGATGTGGTCCTCAGAAGGGGGAGACGAGTATCCCCCGCTAATGTCGACATCGGAGGAGGAGATCGCATTGAATCCTACAAAAGTAGGAAAGATCAGAAAAAGCAAGCGATCATAAGCAAGCAAGCTCACACTCACCAGGGGTTGGCACATCCCCCACACAAATATGCGGGCAGGAGGAAGCTGGCTGGCCCTGGAAGGGCTCACCTTCAAGAGCAGCAAAAGATTTCCCTAGCCCGGGGTGTTGGAAATGGAGGAATCGTGGGAAGGGCAGGCCCCAGGGTCATGGGGCTGGCGACCCACTCAGTTATCCGTGGAGAGGAATGCCCCGGTTCCACTCTCCCGTGTCCGTTTTCGTGGGGTGCCTCCTGCAGAAAAATAAAAATTAGAATCAGAGTAACAGAACAGGCAAGAGGCCCGCATACCTCAGGGGCGGCCTCGGCAACGGCAGCCGAGCTACACGTGGGGGCGTCATTCTGAGGAGATATCCAAATAATCTTCGCCTTCTTTGGTTTGAATACGGGACAAAGTGATCTGCACGCTAGCCAAGGAGCGGCATCGAGGACCTGCTCTCGGGTTCCCTCCCTCATGGATGCTAGGCGCACTCGCATCTCATCTGATATGGGCATCGCTTAGCTATAGTAGCCCGCAAGAAAGATAAAGGAAGGAAGACGGGGATTTTCCCGTAGGCTCGGCGACATATCTTGTAAGACCCCCTTTTTTTTCTTTTTAAAACCCGGGGTCTTAGGCCCAGAGTCACCGCTTTGCAGTGACACCTTCACGTCCTGACGAGGCTGGTCCTCTGTCCTCCTCCCCTCTGGTACAGCACCTCGCCGCTGGTCATTTCTACCTCTCCGTCCCTGATCCTCTACTGGCCGTTTCCGGTCACTTCCCTGGCCAGCCACCACCACCACCACCTCCGTTGAGGCGATGGCTAGCGGTCGGCGGTGGTTTGGCCGCCGGAGGTGGCGGTTTCCAGCGAACTCAAAAATACCTTTTTCATGGTTTTCCCATGAAAACGAGAGATGGGTCCGGCTCCGTTGAGCGCGAACTTCCTTTCTAAGAATCCTAAGATCTACCCATGAAAGAGAAGGAGCAGAGGAGGACCTTGTTCGCGGTTTGGAGGCGAGATGAACGACGGGGTGCCATGGCGCAGTGGTGGCATAGCCGAACTCCTCCTACAGCAAGAACAAAGATCTGATCCGTTTGAATGAGCGTGTAAACTTCTCCTCTTGCTCCAAGTGAGCTTTTATAAGTCAGTAAGTGGGGAGATGAAAGGGTAAAGCCTTAATGGTCATGAAGGCTCCTCCTAATAACATTTCGGTTACAGTGAAGGGATAAGAAACGGTGGAAGATGAACAAGTGTGTCCAGTTGGCGGTTTCCTATTGTACCACATCTTTCTCCTTTATTATATAATTACAGAAGGAAAAACGGCCTGTAATTACTCCTGGTGTAACTTCCCACACCAGCATTTATTTCCACGAGTGTTAGAATAATTTCGGCCCTGAACCGTCGTTCCGGCCAATGTCACGGGCGTGACACATAGGTCACGGGCGTGACAGGCCCGGGTGACAATTTTGGGGTCGACGATCGTCGAATTGAGATCGACGGTCGTCGAAGGGTGGTCACGCCCTAGGTCACGGGCGTGACACCTAGGTCACGGGCGTGACAGGCCCGAACGGCAAATTCTGAGGTCGACGAGCGTCGAACTGAGATCGACGGTCTTCGAAGGTTGGTCACGCCCTACGTCACGGGCGTGACACTTAGGTCACGGGCGTGACCGGCCCGAGTTCAATTTCGACGATCATTTTACGGAGATCGACGATCGTCGAAGGAGTCACGCCCCTGGTCACGGGCGTGACACTTTGGTCACGGGCGTGACATGTCCGGGCTGCAAGGTCGACGATCGTCACACGGAGATCGACGATCGTCGAAGGAGTCACGCCCTTGGTCACGGGCGTGACACCTTGGTCACGGGCGTGACATGCCCAGGCAGCACGTTCGACGATCGTCTCACGGAGATCGACGATCGTCGAAGGAGTCACGCCCTAGGTCACGGGCGTGACGGATCGGTCACGGGCGTGACCAACCCGTGACCCGAAGTCTCGGTCGATTTATTTCAATTTTTGGGCTTCCTAGGGTTCTCTCACGACCAACCGACTCCTACGGGTCTAGCCGAAAATGGGATGTTACATATTTATAGCATATTGGTGGGACCCACCAAAAGATTCCCTCCAGCTCAGCAAGCACTCTCCAAACACGTGGGGTTGGATGATTCTTTCCGAGCTTTGCTAAGCTCAAAAAGAGTGGGGATTGTGTAGAAACCAGTGTTCACTGAGTGGTACCACCAGGCGGCCAAGCTCAAAAAGAGTGGGGATTGTGTACAAACCAGTGTTCGCCGGGTGGGACCACAAGGAGGGCGAGACAGGCATGCTTGCGGGCCAGGACAGAGGTTCGTATGCCGTCCGCTAAGGTGTTGAGTGGACTTCGGCATGCCGATGCTGTTTGCTAAGGCATTGAGTAGAGCTCGGCCTGTCGACGTTGCCTGCTAAGGCGTTGTGTGGAGCTCGACCCTACAACGCCATTTACGAAGACGCTAAGTGTAGTTCGCTCTCTCTATGCCATCTTCAATGGCGCTAAGTGGAGCTCGCCCTATCGATGTGATCTTCCATGGCATTGAGTGGAGCTCACCCTGTCGATGCCATCTGCTAAGGCGTTTAGTGGAGCTCTCCCAGTCGACGCTGCCTTCTAAAGCGTTTAGTGAACTTGAGCCAGAGTTCCTTTCAGTTTCTCACCCGCTAGGCAGGCAGACGATCCAGGACCGCGAGCCCACTTCAGCCAGAAAGGGAAGGCGAGCCGCACGAGCCAACACGTGCTCGCATAAAGAGAGCAGCGAGTCATGCTCACCAGCCCGCGTCCACCCGGGCTAGTGGCGGGTTGGTCCCGATTCCCCCAAGAGGGGAGTGCAGGTATCATGTGGTTAATCTAATTTGGTGTGCTAAAAGGTATTTAGGTCCGCATTTAGCTCTTTAGAATAGCGAAGTTACGTTGTTTGCAGGCCAGCATTTAAAAACTATAAATAGACCCAAGAGGGTACCTCAGAAGGCAAGCTTTCAAGCATTCGAATTCTCTTTCTCTCTGGTCTTCTAGTGCTTTCTGAGGTGCCCTTATCCTAGCACAGTCTAAGGAAGGGAAGCGCTCTAAGATCTTCCGGGTGTGTGGTGGGACCTCCGTGCTGGTGCCTTGGGTAAGTTTCCGGTTCAAATCCTTTGGTCATTCAAGCTCGCTAGGGAGAAGTGTGCGGTCACCCCTAGTAAGACCCCCATTTTTTTTCTTTAAAACACCGGGGTCTTAGGCCCAGAACCACCACCTTGCGGTGACACCTTCGCACCCGGGAAGGTCGTCACTACAGAACGCCGATCCTGCTAGTCAAATCGATCACAACTGTAGCAATAAAATAAGCGAGTCCATAGAAATCACACATGAATAGTAAATAATCTCCACGAAGGGAGTGTCCACAGATAAAACATATAACAGAATTCTCGGGCTTATGCCTGGTACAACAAGTCCTCACTACAAATCGCTCATCGCGGAAGCAAACTAATATAACTACTAGCGATCGGGACTCACAGTCCCTGCCGTCTGAACTCCGGTACTAGACTGTCCGATCTCCAAGCGTGCAGATCTCCGGGGCTGCTCCTCCATGCTGGGCTCCGTGGTCCCCTAAAATGATGTGGTTCAAAAACCGTTAGTCTAAAAGACTAAGTCCTATCGTCCCCCTCCCCTTCCCCCATGGCTCTTAGGCACCGAGCGGGGAGAAGGAAAGGGAAGGACATGAAGGTGGAGAATATCAAATAGCAGATGACGGCGGAACTAAACTAGCAGTTCTAGGTATAAGAGATGGTAATAATATAAAGAACTGAATAAGAAAGTAACCTTAACTTATGTGAATACACATAAGCTAAGGGATCTCTTGTAGGGATCCTATCGTATAAAAAGTCTCATACCGATTTATACGATGGGGTGTCGGTTTTACTAGCAAGCATAAATATATAGTACTAAATAAGAACCTTGACTTATAAGCACGCTCGTGCGAACTTATAAGCCAAGGTGGTCATTTTGTAGGGCCTAATGTATAGAGTGTCTCATACCACTTATACATTAGGTGTTAGGTTATATGCAATGGTTATGCTATGAAATACAATTTTGCCATGACGTGAACATGCAAGTGCAACTCACCCACTCGACTCTGTGTACACAGACCTTTAGTTCCCCCTTTCTGGAGCCGAACCTCCCAGGATACCTCCGTAGTGGCAAACGGAAGCGGTGGGTTAGGCCTCGCCCACCTCTAAACCGGTAATAGCACTACCAGTCATACCTATCGTATGCCTCTACGCTGGTGCACTAAGCGGAGCTCATGCGTACTCTTGCCGGCTGGCGCACCGGACTTTATTTGGCCAAGTGTTAAACCACACTTGCCGAGTCAACGTGTTGGCGTCGGTGCATCGACCCTCCAACACCGAAGACCCACCACCTTATACTTTATGCACATGCAACCTTATGTAACAGCTACCGAGCCAAAGCTCTCTGGACCATCCCGTCTGTCAATAATCAACCACCGAGACAAAGCTCGTCGGGCTATCCTGCCCATCATAAACCATTACCGAGTCAAAGCCCGTCGGGCTAACCTGCCTATCACCATAACCACTGGGCTTACTGCCCGAGTGACCCAATCTATCTCCCCGAGATATCGGGGTGTGAGAATGTGAAACCCTAAACTTACTAGTTGCTTTTCATTTTATTTTATGCCTACGACTTAGGTTTAGCCCAGGACTGCCCGAGGTATTCCCCGTGAAGGGCTCTTGAGGGCATTAGGTGCTACGATGGGCTGAAGCCCAAAGCTCCCTTTCGCAAAGCACTTATTCTTATTGGTTGATACCCAATCCCATATCCCTTAACTATTGCATTGGATCTAACCCTAGTATTTTGACACTTCCTCCTACGGGTTAGATGATCTTTCGTCGATGCTGAGCACCATCTAACATTTAGCCAAATCCAACCCCTTACTCATCCTAACTCAAATGATGAACTCATTCTAATTTATCCAGCCCTATAACCATTAATCCCGACTCATGTACCCAACTTTATACTCCAACATATTTTCTGCATATTTACTATATGCAGACCACTAAGGTTAAATGTCATGTAAAATGGGAAGTACATCAAATGGGCATCCAATACTCCTATAACAATTATTGGAGGTCTATTATGATCTTTGTTGCCCAAATCCAGAGATTCACAATTTTTCCTATTTATCTAATAATTTAATAAATTTTTATAGTGGCCAAA
Organism: Platanthera zijinensis; assembly: GCA_039513925.1. NCBI lineage: Eukaryota > Viridiplantae > Streptophyta > Magnoliopsida > Asparagales > Orchidaceae > Platanthera > Platanthera zijinensis. The sequence goes on from CM077090.1 coordinate 169,430,384, forward strand.
ATCTCCAAGTTTGAACAGGAAGTACCAAATTTAGACAAGATATCATTTCACTAATTTTATATGATATTTAAAATAAGTATTCAACTTACTCTCCAAATTATCTAAATTTTTCAGTAAGCTTTTGGCCCCAATTTTTTATTTCAATTTATTACTTAATAATTCATTTAAAGAGATATGTAAGACTATATTACTTCCAAAAATTCAGAGAAAATTCAAGTATGATTTTAAGTGCATATAAATGATTTGGGTCAAATTTCATAATTTGTTTATCAGTAAGGAGCCTTAAATAAATTATTGAACAATTTTTTCATTTACCAAGATTGTGAAGTAAGTACCACAAATATGTATTCAAAATTCTCATAAAATTCATACATGTTTATAAAGATTCAAAACTTTCTCTGTCAAACTTTCATGACCTCCCAAGGGGCAGAGGGACCAAAATGATCAATTTATTAATTAAGGCATCCCCTTGTGTTACAAAGGAAGTACTACAATTATTAACCCAAAATTTCCAATTAAATTACCAGAGATTTATTATCTCTTTATGACCATTCTACTAAAATTTCATCTTCGTTGAAGGAGTTTAACTAGCCTATTCTAACCCTACTATATTTGTGCCCTAAATTAGGGTTAGGGTTTTGTTGGTCCCAACCCTTCCAAAATCCCCTTAGATTTTCACCAGAGGGTTTTACTTACCCTTGTACCATCCCTACAAAATTTCATGGTCATACAAAGTGTCTTGGCCATATGCCCTTCACAAGGGACAAAAACCCTTCCTTAGGGTTTGACCTAGAATCTTGGGCCAAATCAATTCCAATCCTCCCCATTTTTCATGGAAAGTTGCAAAAATTCATTCCAAGTCAGTGGCCCAAATTTGAACTTCTGTTGAGGTGAATTGGACACTCTAAGCCAAAAATACATTTTTGGATTAAAATGCCCTTTTTAAGGCAAGGCTAGGGTTTGCAAGATTTCAGCTCAAATCACCTCCAAAATTAATTAAATTTTTACCAGAGATTAATATTGACCCCATACACCACCCACCAAAATTTGGATGGATTTGGAGTTCATTTAACCCCTAAATTAAATTACCCTAGATAAATTAAATTATTTACAAAACTATAGAAAAATTATCCCCAAAAATTCTCATTTTTGGTCAGGGTCTAGATATGGGTTAGGGTGGCTTCCTGCCAAAATTTCAACTCATTTGGGCTAAGGATGAAGTGTGGGCACTCTGTTTAATGTCTGTCTAACCATATGTATAGACCCCACCAAAATGAGTGCCCTGGTCAAACCAGGCATCCAAATTGGTTCAAACACAATTTTTTATGAAAGTAGACGCAGAGGGCTACAGTTTATGTGTTAATAATTTTCTCTGAAAAGGGCCCTAGGTATTTTTAATAATTAAAACCATTAAATATGAAATCTGTGACATAAATGAAATAACACAACATTTATATCCTATAGTTTAAAATCATTCCCGCACGAATCTTAGCGCAAAACGGACGGAATCTCGTCATCTTCTTCCTCCAGCAGACGACCCAGATTTATCCCGCCTGGGCCGTCTTCCAGCTGCTGCCGTCGGCGATCCGGCCACCTCCCCAGCCGGCCACCGCCGCCAACACCTTCGTGGTGGTCATGGCTATCTCCAGGCGGCGGCACGGCCGCCGGGGAGCACTATTCCGGCGATCCCGATAGGTAAAAATTCACGGAAATTCCATGAATTTTTAAATTTAGATTGGGCTCAATTGAGCCCGAACCTTGGCCCTAATGATTCATAAGATCTGCTCATGCAAGGAGTGGAGGAGGACCTATGGGGGTGGCTAAAGCCGTGCTGATCGTCGGATTGGCATGGTGGTGGCTGGTGGTGGTCGGCCTTCTACAACTATGCAGTGAAACTGCTTGGCTTCTTCAGGAAAGTGGTGGGGAATTTTTCTGGGAGCCCAGTGATGCTTTTAAAACAAAGAGGAGGGGAGTTAGGTGGCTATAGGCCTCATTTCCATTTTGGCCCAAGTCAAGCTTGGCGGCCATGGTTGGTAGGGGAGAATTCATGGCTCCAACCAGTCAATGACCAGCTGGTTGGATTGGGGCTGCCTTCCTTGTCCTAAAGCCATGGATGGAGGGGGTTGGGGAGGGGGAGGATGAGCCTAAAGTCCTCCTCCCTTTTCTTCCTTCTCTTTCTCTCTCCTCCATATGTGGCTCTTTCTCTCTCCTACACAACCAGCTGAATTTTGGCTCCTACCTAACCCACTGGCAGCCCACAAGTCCATTTCACTCAGTAAAACAAGGCTAGCCCAATTAAAATGGGCTTGAGCTTGAGTTAGCCCATTTGGGCTAGCTTGACCCAAACTTGGACTAGGGTCCACTTGGGTCAATTTGGTCCTTGAGGTTTCCTTAATGGGTCCTTGGTGACCCATTGGCCTCCCCTAGGGTCAAGGTGGCGTTGGATTGGCCCTTGGAGGTCACTTGACCCTTAACTAGGGCACTTTGACCATTTTAGGTCTAGAGTTGACTTTGGTCAACCTAGCCTTTTTGATTGGTCCCAATGGGTCCTTGGTGACCCTTTGGCCTCTCACTAGGGTTATGAGGGTATGTGTGGGGTCCACTTGGCTAAGGGACTGCAATTGGCCCTTGTGCAGGTCAGTTTGACCCAATTAGGGTTATAGTTGACTTTAGTCAACTTAGCCTCTTTGACTGCCCTCCATGGGTCCTTAGTGACCCATTGACCCCTCACTAGGGTTATGAAGGTATGGGTGGGGTCTTGGATTCTTGGTGAAGCCCCATGATCAACTTAAACCAAGGTTCAGAAATCTACTATGTGCAGACCATAGTGGTCTCATCCACATTCCTAGGCTTACTTGGCCTTTATGGACTCCCTAGGGTTTTTTCATGACCTAGTCATGACAAAAACTATCTCTGGGGGTCTAGTTGTTTGAGGGATGTTATACCCCTTCCTCAAGGGTTCGAACTCCATAGAAGCCGATTTTTGATTTCAACACCCGAGGTATGGGAGGCTCCTAGTTCCCTTAGAAAAATAAGCGCTTGTGCTTGGCGTTGTTCCATCTGGTGCATCTGTTCTTCCATTAATGATACTAGTGAGACGAGCACCTCCCGTAGGGCTAGCGGTCAAGCCATTGGATGTTTAGTCACTAAGCGCTTTGGAAGACAACTGGCTGGCAGTGTGCGTGCTTACTTTTCTCATTGTTGCTATAGTTGGGGTATGTTGCAACTTGTTAGAGCTTTTGGGAACACCTTCCTACAGATAATGCCAAACTGTTACGGGTCACCCGGTATTTCTCCGGTCCGGATAAATTAGTCTGTCTTAGCTCGGAATGGGACCAGGCACGCAAACAATCAAGGTAAACATCAGCAAATGACAAGAGGCTTTTTGACATGGAAAACATGGAAAGGGTTAAAAACCCACGTGGTTGGATCTATGCTGAGCCAAAATCCACTAGTTCATTTGAGTTTATAGGGATTGAGATATGATCCCGGAGGGCGACATGCCGCTTCTCCGTTACAATTGTAAAGTACAAAAATGAGGAAATGAAACTAAGTCATCGGAGCCTTGATGGAAGTGCTCCAGCCTTTAAAATTCGGCTAAGTGTACGGAACCTCGATGGAAGTGTTCCAGCCTGTAAATTTTGCTTAGTCCACAAAACCTCAATAGAAGCGTTTCGGCCTAGAAATTTTGGTAAGTCCACGGCACCCCAATGGAAATGTTCCAACCTAGAAATTTGGGTAAGTCCACGGAATCTCTATGGAAGTGTTCCGGCCTGGAAATTTGGCTAAGTCCACGGAATCTCGATGAAAGCATTCCAGCCTGGAAATTTGGTAAAGTCCACGGAACCTTGGTAGAAGCGTTCTGGCTGGGAAAATTTCTAAGTCCACGGAGCCTTTACGCAAGAAGACGAGCGGAGTGAATTCCTAAGCGGAGGATCGGCCTAAATCCACGATCTCGCCAAAAAATCTCAGAGATCTATCTTGCTTCGAATTTGCTTGTCCCCAAATGAAGGCATGAAAGCCTTTTTATAATTTTTTGGAGGGATGCGTCGGTAATTGAGTTGGGGCGGAAATAGTGTTGGCGAATGGTGTCACTCCATTTTGATCATCTACATCACCAATTTTAGCAAAAAGACAAAAGTGCCCCCCCCCCCCCCCGTGTGTTCTTGCCAGCATGGACAGGGTGCCCGGAGGCTGCAGCGGCCGGCGGAGTCTGGAGGCGGCGGTGGCAGTAAGAGACGGTCGGGCCGATGGCGCGCACGGTGGGAGCAGCGCGGGTGCGATGTGTGCGCACACATAGGGCATGGCCGCGCGGGGCGTGGACGCGCAGGCTGGCTACGCGTGGTCTTGTAGGGCGCGACCGACTGGGCTGGCCACGTGCGGCAGCGCGCGCTCAGGCCGTGCGGGGTGCGTGTAACGCCCCGATTTTCCGACAATTATTTAATCATCTTGGTGACGTCATAATGACGTAAAGGGCGTTACGTTAGCATGGAATTGACGACGCGTCGTCGTTAGTGCGTTATCGCGTCTGTTTGGTCGAGTCGGCCAAATTCGTGAATCCTTGTCAAAAATGGAAAATTTCACGTTGGAAATTAAATTAATTATTTTTTGACATGCTCGTCAAGTTTCGTCGGGATCCGAGCGATATTCGAGCCTCGGCGAATTTCTGAAGTTTCGTAGAATTTTTGATCGCCATAGAATTTGAAAATTTATATCTCGAGAACGGCATGTCGTATTTTGGTTTTTTCTTCGCCGTCAGGTTCGTAGCGTCAGTGTTCGCCTACGGTGTGAGTTTCGTTTAATTCAGCGCGTGTTTGGGCCTCCGTTTTGAACTCGTGTTCCCTTGTTCAAAAATATATAAATATGATTATTTTAATATTAAAGCACTATTCAAAAATGTCTTTTACTATTCATCTCTATAGTTTGATTTCGGGTATATTTGTAAAAATCACTATTCATGAGGACAAAAAAGTACTCTTCTTCCTTATTTGTTCTCGGGTGAATCTGGCTAATTCTCGAGCACTGGATCCTTTGTTACCGAGAGGCTGGAAGTTGTAGTCGAGTACTGCATTTTACTTCTCGAGTGTTGCTGGATTGTACTCGGGTAGTTTTACTGTAGTTCTCGAGTTACCTGTTTTAGTACTCGAGTAATGCTTTGGTACTCGAGTACTGCTTCTTCCTTGTTCTCGAGTAGTCGGCCGTTCTTCCCGAGTATTCCATTCAACCTTGCGTTCGGACGCCGTTTTGAGGGTCAAAACGGTGTCGTATGGAAAAATGGTTAACATAAAATTTGTTCGTCTCGACGATTTCTACAACTTTAATGTTGAGCACTATTCGATTTGAAGCCATCTTAAACCTCTATTATCATTTTCCGCGCGCCCGCACCTAAGTCATTTGTTCCTTAAACTGTTTAGACAAAAGATATATATATATATATATATATATATATATATATATATATATATATATATATATATATATATATATATATTTAAATATACCTTGATACTTAAGGATAAATAGAAAGACTTCATCTTCTTCCTGAAGTTTTGACCGAACCAGAGCGGCGACTCCCTCCCGTTCGTGAACCTTTCGGTGGCCGCCGACGGTGCTCCGGTGCTCGGAATCGCAAACCGAGCATAGATCCGAAAAGCTCTCGCCAAGATCTTCACGATCGTGGTAAGTTTTTCTCTTTTCGTGGAAGCTTTTCGATAGGGTCTTCGGCCCTAACCTCTCTTATGGCCAAATCCTTGTAGATTCCGCTTCCCCGCGTTTTCTTTTGGCTAGATCCGTGACGTGGAGTAAATTGGAGGACCGATTGGAGTGGAAACCGAGGCAAGTGGTGTTTCGTTCGTTTTCCTCTTTTCCCATTCTCATTTCCGATTGGTAGCTTACTAGTAGAAATTGCTAGGTTATTTATTTCTTCAGTTTGTTAATTCTTTTTTTGTCGTGTATGTCCAAATCCATCGAGTCGTTTTGGTAGAATTTGTCGGAGGTGTCTGTGTCGCTCGTTCGATAGGATCAAGCCATTCGTCGGACTATACCGACGGAATTCGTCGGAATTATCCGACTGTTTTTGTCGAGTCCGTATGCATTTAATCGTCGAGTGTAGTGTCTTGCGCTACACATGTCCAATTCGTCAAGTGACCTTTAAAATACCTCAAGTATGTCCAATTTAGTCGAGTCTAACTTTCAATTCGTCGAACGAGACCTTGTGTTCGTCGAGTCCAAACCTTGTTCGTCGAACAAACCCCTTGAGTTCGTCGGATTATAATTTTGTCAAAAAGTCGTAATTCGTCGGATGTTTTGCTGCCCTCTGCGGTGTCGATTGTTGTTGCGACGTCATGATTGGCGCGTCGCTTTGACCAAGTTAACCTCTTAGCTCGATAGTAAGTTTCCTTTTGACCATGTTGATCATTTTGTTTGTTGTAAGTACCGTATATATCATTGGAATTCAGTTTGTCGGAAGCCTTGTTGCCTTCCGCCATTTAGTTTGTTCGTTGTGTCATTTGGGTTGCCGTGTCGATTTGAGCAGGTATTTCGATATGATCGTTGTATTAGTCGTAAGCTTTGTCGAATCATTATTTATGTCTTTTGTCTTTGGAAATCATTGTTGTGAAAGCCTTGGAGTTTTGTCAGGTTAATCTGTGGCGTCATGTCGAGCGCATGTTAAGGGTTGGGTAAGTCTTTTGTTGACCCTCTTTGAAATCTTGTCGGGTAAGTCCTAGTTGGTAAGTGTCCTTTCGATGTGTCGGTCTCAATTAATAATCGATTTATAGTCTGTTGACTGTTAGTCTATGATGAATAAAAGGAACTCTGCGTGTATAATTATGTAATTAAAGAAAACTCTGATGGTCTGTGCGCGTTGGGGTTTCTCCCTCGGCACAGTGCATTATGGTTGAGTCTGTGGGCATTGTGGATCTTCATCCCCGACACATTACCTTAGCTGTTGGTCTGTGCGCGTTGGGGTTTCTCCCTCGGCATAGTTCCCCTTTTGGCTAGGTTTGTGCGCGTTGTGGATCTTTTCCCGGCACAGTACTCTTTTCTATTGAGCTGATCAGTCTCATTTAAAAATGATGAATAACATGAATAATAAAGAAAGATGAATGTATGAACTTCTGATGTTTGATACTTAATTCTGTCCAGTGGTTGTGATTAGCCTTTCCTGTACAGCTAGATTTACTATTTTATTTCTGTTGCTCTGCTACTGACCTTTATTACAATCGTCTTGTAGATTCTCGTTCACCTTGAGGTTTGTTTGGTCTACCTTTACTTTTTGCACCACTTATAGCTTGCTTCTAAGGTGTTCTTCTTTTGAATGTCTCAGGTCTAGAGCAGTAGCAGGTTTAGTTTGCAGGGTTGTGCTTCTGATGTTGCGATTTTCTTCGGCCGTTTGTTTCCACCTCTGAGTGTTGAGGTAGTTGTTTTGATTAGACATGATTGTTGCTCTATGGGTTCGTGTCAGTGGTTGAAGCCCATAATCTTAGACTTCTCGTGATAGTTTACTTGTTACTTTTACTGCAGTTACTTATTGTTAGTTCTATACTTGCTTTCTGGGAAGGATTTATGTTAGAATGCATATAGTTACTTTTAAGTATACAAAACTACATTCTGGGATATTTACATGACATAACTTTTTAACTACAAAACTTACTACCTTTTAAGCGCTATAAAAGTCTTTTATACTTATATATTAAATGTAAAAGTCTCATCATCATTACATTATGCTAGGCTTTCATTCTCATATAGGATAACAAATGAATAAAACTAAGTATTTTTCGCTGCGTAAACTTATATATTTTCTCACCTATGGACAAGTGATCCACCCGACCGAGGGACACGTTCAGTAAACCCAAAGAACTTTTATGTATTTTTAAACATAATTTATTAAGTCTTCTACATAAAATAAATGTGAGGACGAGTCGCTTGAGCGTCTGCAGTTGCCCCCTGCATGGTGTGGCATCACGACACATATTTTTTCTTACTCTGACGTATTATTTAATACGGAGAAAATACGGGTTGTGATAGTTGGTATCAGAGAGAGGTTTTGCAAGAGGGTTGGTTGGTTTGGCAAGCCAGTCGAACAACTTTCCCTTAAGAAAAACTCTTATCGTATCATTTCATTGCATACACACACTGATATGTCATCAGTAGTTCTTGATGAAAGCATGAACACTACACTCATAGCATGATAAGAAGTATACGGTGCATATTATATAGCATGGAATGCATAATATGTCTTTGTATATGGATCCACCATAGGTGGCAATATGTGAAGGTTATGTAGTATGGGATGCATAACCACCATTACATGGGTGCCCATTAACACGTTTTCTTTTTTTGTTACATACAATATTATGTAGTATGAGATGCATAACATTGTATGTGTACGCCGCTCATTACATGCACTAAGGCTTTTTGAATGCATAACACTGCATACATAATATATCATCGCATAAGCAAACGTGTCAAGTTAAAGATCTGCATGATGACATATGTACACCCATAATTTGAAATGAAATTTAAACATTCATGCATTCATATTATAGGCACAAGTTAGAAGCATGGCATCATTTCATGATTTCCCAGAGCATGGTAACAGCAAGAGCAAGTATCTATTCGTTCCTGATCTGATTTGAGTCTATTTGTTTCTTATTTGATCTGGGATAGGATATTCAAGTTTACTAGCTTAGGTGTCGTAAGCTAGGTCCTTGATAAGTCGTTGGTTCATATTTGTAGAATATGACCCCGAATTAGATTTGCTAGGAGAATATTTTCCCAGTTGAGGGTGAGTCTTCAAGTAATTCGTATCGAAGCAATGTTAGGTGAACTGTGTCTGAACTTTGAGACTCTGTCAAGGCTGTTGGTCGTAATGCAGGTATAGTTGTAGGCATTATTTGCTGCCACCTTGAGGTAGTAGCCTGGAGTAATTTTTGTCTGTGTTGGTTGAGTACGAAAGTGGGATCGGTCAATCGATTAGATTTACTCCTGAGTCGATAGCTGTTGTGGAGTGTCAAGTCATAAACTTCTCATGTAATCTCAGGTTAGACCTTAATCCAGTGTGTAGCTTCCTTAATATCTCGATTTCTATCTGACTAAGTTTTGTGTGCGATTTATAGGAAGGTTAAGATAATTAACCGATGAGCACGCATTCTTTGATTTTTGTGTTATCCTCTTGTACGTGGTTAGAATTCTTATAGATTGTTATCGCTTGACTCCCGATCGAGTTAGTGATTCATTTCGTGTTAAACTTCACTCTGGTGTCTTGGAGGTGTCGAACCAGGGTATCCAGAGTTGTCCCATTCCTTAGATTGGACTTCTAGGATATGTCGATTGATAGTGCCAGATTTGGAAAATTTCGGAATGATTTTTGGGCATGGAACGGAAGTCTAGTTTTGACATTGTAGACTGATGCTAGGATAAGCATCTGGACTTTATGATGGATATTGACCAACCCTGGAGTGTGTTTGGATTTCAATATCAGGATTCTTCATCTGTTTTTCCGGTGTATTCTCGTATATTCTTAGAGTCTGGCTGCGAGTCTTTTCTAGTTTCTGTTTATGTTCTGGAAATTGCTCTTGATGTGTTGTGTGTTCTGTGGCGTGAGAGGTTCCAGATGTTTTCCAGCTACTTTTCCCAGTCTCCCCACCTGAGAGAGAGGCGGAGTTTGTTTTAGATCTTGAGCCAGATACTTGTCTTTTCGCGAGAGAACCTTACCGCTCGACCCCGCGTGAGCTAGAATAGTTTCGTACCTAGCTAAATAAGTTGTCATTTTGTGGCTTGAATAGGCAAAATTCCTTGCTCTAGAATGCCCCAGTTCTGTTCGCAAACAAATGAGAGATGTCTTTAGAAGATTAAAAATGAATTATAAAGAGCTGAATGAGGTGACTATCAAGATAAATATTCACCATTGCGGATAGATGATTTGTTAAATCAGTTTCAAGATAGTTCCGTATTCTCGAGGTTTGGCCTCCGTTTATACTTTTATGTGTGAAGGATCCGTGAGTCGGATGTTCCACGGACTGCCTTTTTGTTCCCGTTATGGGCTCTATTTTAAAATCTAAGTGAAGCCCTTTGATTTAGCAATTGCCTCCTCTGCCTTCATGGATTTGATGAATACCATGTTAAGAGGATTTCTGGACCACCTGGTGGCCGTTTTCATAGGAAAATGTTCTAATATACTCTAAGAGGGTAGAGGAGCGTGCTGAGTATTATGAGATTTGTGTAGTCTAGGTTAAGAGAGCATAGTTTTGTTGGCCGAGATAAGCAATTGAAATATTGGCTGACGTGATTTCTTTTTTGGGTCACAATTTTAAGAAGGATGAATTTTCGACGAACTTAGTGCAGGTCGCTGAAGTTATTGATTTGGAAGAGAATTATTACGTGTAAGTAAATAAGGAATTTTATTAGTATTGACATGACGATATACAAGCTTGTGATATGATTCTTATGATTGTTGGCATCCCTGATTCGGTTTATGTAGAAGAATTTGATATTTATTTGAGAATGAGTTGTACGTTGAGCCTAGGTATGTCATGATACAAAAGAGAAATGTGGACGCATACAATTTAAGATAATTGAGGCTATATGGAGAGAACTATCATGCGTATAAATTGGAAAATTAAAATGATGATTCATACCTCGATGTTTTGGATACTATTTGGTTTGGCGTATTGTGTAAGATTTTGCGAACCATAAGAGCTTGGAGTATATCTTCACTCAAAGGAAATTGAATCTGTGCACCATAGATAATGAATAAAATATATTGCGAACTTTGACATTGACGTTCGTTACCACTTAGATTCCACTAGGAGGTATAGAGAATTGAAATAAATTATTTGATGTTATAAGTTGGATTGGCTGTTCGTTAAGGTTTCCCCGAAGGCACAAATTCGGTGTGAGCTATCGTAAATAGATGGATAAAATATTCCCATATTTTTTAATTTTGATTGATTGGTTACTCGGTGGAGAAAATAATATGACCGTATTGGGATGAGGTCGTGAGATTCCATAGTAAGTCTTGGAGTTCTGTGTTAAGGCGAATCTTCAAGTTTATGTCGCGTTCCTGACAGAGTTTTGCAAGAAGTTTGGGGTTTGACCTTAGGTGTTTATCCGTTTATCTGCAAACCGATGGTAGGTCAAAGAGAAAGTGGTTCAGCCTTGAAAGGAATGAGTTTTTCTGTAGCGGTGCCGTGAGGCGGGTTCCTAGTGCGGCCTTTCGGTTCGGTCAGGACCCTAAATCGGGGTTGTTACATAAAAGTGCACTTTTTTTTGGTCGCGGCGTCTTGGGTGCGCCTGGTTGGGTTGGCCCGACCAGATCATTTCACGTTAGTGCATTAATGTGCTTTTTTGTATACTGGAATTGCCTTCTTCTTTCCCTGGTGTTCACGACATATTCTTGTGAGCTAGTTGTGAAAGTGTGTTCGTAGTGATCGATATGTCCCTAACTCAGTGCCCCAGTTGCAGCCTAATCTCTCGTATGTCAAAGAGTTTGTCCGTATTCTGGAGACACAATATCGTGTACTGAGAAGGAAAACGATTCCAATGGTTAAAGTTTTCAGGCGAAATCGGGACGTCAGGAGTGCAATTTGGGATTTGGAATCTACAATGAGAGAATCTCATCTCAGCTTTTCTCCTAGTCTTCTCCGGTTAGTGTTCTTATCTAGCGAATTTTCATCTCATCTCTCCTTTGTTCTCTCGTTTCGTGTTGCGTTCCAAGTTTCGAGACGAAACTTCTTTTTTGGAGGGGTGACTGTAATGCCCCTAATTTTTGACAATTATTTAATCCGCTTGGTGACGTAATAATGACGTAAAAGGCGTTACATTAGCATGGAGTTGACGGCGCGTCGCCGTTAGTGCGTTTTCACATCTGTTTGGTCGAGTTGGCCAAATTCGTGAATCCTTGTCGAAAATGGAAAATTTCACGTTAGGAAATTAAATTAATTAATTTTTGACATGCTCGTCAAGTTTCGTCGCGATCCGAGCGATATTCGAGCCTCGGCGAATTTCCGAAGTTTTGTAGAATTTGTGATCGCCGTAGACTTTGAAAATTTATATCTCGAGAACGGCATGTCGGATTTTGGTTTTTTCTTCGCCGTCAGGTTCGTTGCGTCAGTGTTCGCCTACTGTGTGAGTTTCGTTTAATTAAGCGCGCGTTTGGACCTCCGTTTTAAACTTGTGTTTCCTTGTTCAAAAATATATAAATATGATTATTTTAATACTAAAGCACTATTCAAAAAATTCTTTTACTATTCATCTCTATAGTTTGATTTCGGGTATATTTGTAAAAATCACTATTCATGAGGACAAAAAAGTACTTCCATCCTTATTTGTTCTCGGGTGAATCTGGCTAATTCTCGAGTACTGGATCCTTTATTACCGAGAGGCTGGAAGTTGTAGTCGAGTACTGCATTTTACTTCTCGAGTGTTGCTGGATTGTACTCGGTTAGTTTTACTGTAGTTCTCGAGTTACCCGTTTTAGTACTCAAGTAATGCTTTGGTACTCGAGTACTGCTTCTTCCTTGTTCTCGAGTAGTCGGCCGTTCTTCCCGAGTAATCCGTTCCAGCCTGCGTTCGGGCGTTGTTTTGAGGGTCAAAACGGTGTCGTATGGAAAAATGGTTAACATAAAATTTATTTGTCTCGACGAAATCTACAACTTTCATGTTGAGCACTATTCGATTTGAAGCCATCTTGAACCTCTATTATTATTTTCCGCACGCCCGCACCTAAATCGTCTGTTCCTTAAACTGTTTAGACAAAAGAATTTATATTTATATATATGTATATATATATATATATGTAAATATACTCTGATACTTAAGGATAAATAGAACGACTTCATCTTCTTCCTGAAGTTTTGACCGAACCAGAGCGGTGACTCCCACCCATTCGTGAATCTTCCGGTGGCCGCCGACGAAGCTCTGGTGCTCGGAATCGCAAACCTAGTATAGATCCGAAAAGCTCTCGCCGAGATCTTCACGATCGTGGTAAGTTTTTCTCTTTTCGTGGAAGCTTTTCATTAGGGTTTTCGTCTCTAACCTCTCTTATGGTCAAATCCTTGTAGATTCTGCTTCCCCGCATTTTCTTTTGGCTAGATCCGTGACGTGAAGTAAATTGGAGGACCGATTGGAGTGGAAACCGAGGCAAGTGGTGTTTCGTTCGTTTTCCTCTTTTCCCATTCTCATTTCCGATTGGTAGCTTACTAGTAGAAATTGCTAGGTTATTTATTTCTTCAGTTTGTTAATTCTTTTTTTTTTGTCGTGTATGTCGAAATCCATCGAGTCGTTTTGGTAGAATTTTTCGGAGGTGTCTGTGCCGCTCGTCGGATAGGATCAAGCCATTCGTCGACTATACCGACGGAATTCGTCGGAATTATCCGACTGTTTTTGTCGAGTCCGTATGCATTTGATCGTCGGGTGTAGTGTCTTGCGCTACACATGTCCAATTCGTCAAGTCACCTTTAAAATACCTCAATTATGTCCAATTTAGTCGAGTCTAACTTTCAATTCGTCGAACGAGACCTTGTGTTCGTCGAGTCCAAACCTTGTTCGTCGAACAAACCCCTTGAGTTCGTCGGATTATAATTTTGTCAAAAATTCGTAATTAATCGGATGTTTTGCTGCCCTTTGCGGTGTCGATTGTCGTCGCGACGTCATGATTGGCGCGTCGCTTTGACCAAGTTAACCTCTCAGCTCGATAGTAAGTGTCCTTTTGACCATGTTCATCATTTCGTTTGTTGTAAGTACCGTATATATCATTGGAATTCAGTTTGTCGGAAGCCTTGTTGCCTTCCGCCATCTCGTTTGTTCGTTGTGTCGTTTGGGTTGCCGTGTCGATTTGAGCATGTATTTCGCTATGATCATTGTATTAGTCGTAAGCTTTGTCGAATCATTATTTATGTCTTTTGTCTTTGGAAATCATTGTTGTGAAATTCTTGGAGTTTTGTCAGGTTAATCCGAGGCGTCGTGTCGAGCGCACGTTCAGGGTTGGGTAAGTCTTTTGTTGACCCTCATTGAAATCTCGTCGGGTAAGTCTTAGTTGGTAAGTGTCCTTTCGATGTGTCGGTCTCAATTAAGAATCGATTTATAGTCTGTTGACTGTTAGTCTATGATGAATAAAAGGAACTCTGCGTGTATAATTATGTAATTAAATAAAACTCTGATGGTCTGTGCGCGTTGGGGTTTCTCCCTCGGCACAGTGCATTATGGTTGAGTCTGTGCGCGTTGTGGACCTTCATCCTTGGCACATTTCCTTAGCTGTTGGTCTGTGCGCGTTGAGGTTTCTCCCTCGGCATAGTGCCCCTTTTGGCTAGGTTTGTGCGTGTTGTGGATCTTTTGGCTAGGTTTGTGCGTGTTGTGGACCTCTTCCCGGCACAGTACTCTTTTCAGTTTAGCTGATCAGTCTCATTTAAAAATGATGAATAATATGAATAATAAAGAAAGATGAATGTATGAACTTCTGATATTTGACACTTAGTTCTGTCCAGTGGTTGTGATTAGCCTTTCTTGTTCAGCTAGATTTACTATTTTATTTCTGTTGCTCTGCTACTGACCTTTATTATAGTTGTCTTGTAGATTCTCGTTCACCTTGAGGTTTGTTTGGTCTACCTTTACTTTTTGCACCACTTGTAGCTTGCTTCTGAGGTGTTCTTCTTTTGAATGCCTTAGTTCTAGAGCAGTAGTAGGTTTAGCTGACAGGGTTGTGCTTCTAGAGTTGCAGGTTGATGCGGCTGTTTGTTTCCACCTCTGAGTGTTGAGGTAGTTGTTTTGATTAGACATGATTGTTGCTCTATGGGTTCGTGTCAGTGGTTGACGCCCATAGTCTTAGACTTCTCATGACAATTTACTTGTTACTTTTACTGATGTTACTTATTGCTAGTTGTATACTTGCTTTCTGGGAAGGATTTATGTTAGGATGCATATAGTTACTTTTAAGTATACAAAACTGCATTCTAGAATATTGACATGACAAATTTTTAACTGCAAAACTTACTACCTTTTAAGCGCTATAAAAGTCTTTTATACTAATATATTAAATGTACAAGTCTCATTATCATTACATTAGTTAGGCTTTCATTCTCATATAGGATAACAAATGAATCAAACTAAGTATTTTTCACTGCGTAAACTTATATATTTTCTCACCTATGGACTAGTGATCCACCCGACCGAGGGACACGGTCAGTAAACCCAAAGAACTTATATGTATTTTTAAACATAATTTCATAAGTTTTCTACATAAAATAAATCTGAGGACGAGTCGCCTAAGCGTCTGCAGTTGCCCCCTGCACGACGTGGCATCACGACACATATTTTCTCTTACTCTGACGTATTATTTAATTCGGAGAAAATACGGGTTGTGACAGTGCGGCCGCGTGGAAGCGCTGCCCCGTGGCCTGCACAGCCTAGTCGTGCGCGTGCGGGGGCAATGTCTTGGCGCGTGCGCCGGTTCGATCTCCTTCTTGGGTGCTTCCGGTACTTGAGGGAAGCATGGCTTCGCGCGCGTGACTCATCCGATCAGTTTCATGCGTACATAATCTGAATCTCACTGGTTTGACTTAAAGATTTCAGGGGGAACCCCATGATGAGTGAATTCACATTTTAATGCATAGTTCAATATTAAAGACTTTGGGATATCTGAAAATATATTAGGATTGACGATTTATAGAGATCACGCTCATAAGAATTTTTTTTTGCCTTAAGCACTCCAATTATAAATTTTAACATTTTTACAGCTCTGCACCTCAGTCACTAATCGATTTTGAGTTCATATTTTGATTCCACGTGCTATATTATACTGAGTCTTATGAAACGTGATGGTATGCATTAGATTTAGGTTATGTTTGACACAGTTGTGGCGGCAGAAAAGATTGTGGTGGGAAATCAACAATGAGATTAGAGCTGTCAGAAAATTAGTGATGGAAAAATCAGTTGGAATGGAAAGGAGATATGGACTTATGACAACAAAAGCATGAAAATGCAAGAAACTCTTTTTATCTTTTGAGAAAGTGAGAAAGTTTACTGCTTTCCAAAAGTCTCAAAAATATCTTTTTGACACAACACTTTGTCCACTACTAGAAAACCAAATGCCACTAAAGCAACAGTGGGAGTGAGAATATAATTTCCCACAGTCACCGTCATCTCAAACAGAGCCTTAATCGGAAGTATATAGTACGTTGTTGTGTTAAGTAGGTTTTTTAGTCAACATGGTAGGAACATTGACAAGCTGGAAAAGCAATTTTCATTATCTGAGAGGTACATTAGATGTCTGTCTTATTTATGGAGGTGATATGACTTTTGTAGTCTTTATCATGGAAGTTTAATCTTTAATCTTTAGTTGCTTTATATATCCTCATAGGTATAATCTACGGCTTTTGCAAATGCATCTATAAAATGTATTCTTGTTAATGAGTTTAATTGGAGATCTCAAGCTTCCTTAAAGGAAACTATCATGCATAATAGTTTGAGTGTTATCCATTAGACAAAGAATCTGGTGCATCATGACAAGTCAAACGTATTGATGTTCGATACCAGTTTCTAGGTATACATAACACGATAAAGGCGGGGACATCTAATTTTGGAGTTAATATAGTATATTCACGTGTTTTTGTTATTTTGTAATCGTTTGTTCTCCCTTTAACTCGAATATTCACAACAAACCCATAAACAAAATAATTTTCCCCACCTCACTATCAGAAAGCTACATTTATGAATCCCAAACTGCAACGGAAAAGCTATATGGTCCCCCAATCAGGAGGCACTTGGCTCTTCAGGAGCTATTGCTTATGCAATTACAAAGGAATTTAAATTATAATCCATCATATCATAACTTGAAATAATATTATCGTTATGTTAAAAGGTATGCTTGTTCATGTGTAAAAATTACTCCAAATAAAAAATATGACGAACATTAAGGCTGCGTTTGGCGAGGCTTATCACGGCTTATTTGCTCCGGTGAGGTTGGACAAAAACGTCATTGTCATAGAATGTATGTTTGTTATGACAAATGTTACTACTGTTACAAAAAAATAAGAAACTATTTTGGGGCATAAGATTTTGGTATGACAATAACATTTTTGTCCAACCTCACCGGAGCAAATAAGCCGTGATAAGCCACGCTAAGCGCAGCCTAAGTAAACACGAATAAGGTCAATTATGCTCGAGAACCAACAGATTTTTATGATTCCACCTCTCAAATTACTCCAAGACTAGAAGAGATAAGAGAACAATCCATTAAAACCAAAACAACAATCTCTCAACAAAAAGAGAACATAAAACCCATACAATCCACTCAAATCAGATTTGTTTTGCTTTCAAAGGAAGGTTTTAAAAAGAGGCTGGCCAAACAATTTTAGCAGCGCAAGCGGCGACTTAGTTGGCGCAATGAAGCTAGAAAGCTCTCCCAAATGGGGTCTTAATCTAAGAGCCTGTTTGGGCCTTTGGGGAGGTGATGACCACCACGAATCCATGGAACACCAAATTTTAGCTTTCGCAAATGGGGTCTTTGAATCTGTTTGCTTGGGCAATGAAAACGGGAGTGGTGGAAGATGGAGGAAGGTGGTTGCGGTCTTAGAAAATGTCCAAAATATCATTTTTGAGTGGTGGCAGTGGGAATGAGAGTTTGCAAAACATCTTTAAAGGAATGTTGGGGTTTTTATCCCAACTAAGATGGAGCAGAAATACCCAAACAAACATACACCATTAATCTAAGAGCCTGTTTGGGGAGGTGGTGACCACGTGCCGACCACGGATCCATAAAACACCGAACCACGGCCAGTTGGCCCTGGTCGTGAACAATATGAACCCAACAGGCTTCGTGTGTATCACGTTCCACATAATGCTTGACTACAGGCGGCAAAACAATAAGTGGCATTCCAAGGATACGGCCGCACGAAACCATCACTCCAAATGAGCCCTAAGTTGCAAATCACTCCAAAATGCTTGCTTCAAACGAAAAATCCTAAGGGTGCGTTCATTTCACGAGTTTTGAGAGAAAGGAATTGGTTTTGGATACATTAAAACAAATTTATGTTAGTTTTGTGTTTTTAAAGGATGGAATTGATCCGATCAGTTTTGGGAGGAAGGTTTTGGACAAAAACCACTTCTGGTGCCCATTTGGAGCTTTTTTTGGACGGGATTGGCTTTTGCACAAAACCATAGGTTTTGAATCTTTAAAAATAAGTCTATCCCCAAAACATACCTAATTTGGTGGGTTTTGCTACAGGTGTGATCATCTTAATCGCCCACCCGATCATCTCCCTTGCCATTATGCCGCTTTGCCGATCTTCGTTTCTAAGATCTTCGGCTCCAGTGATCAAGAGATCATGCGCTCGTGCTTATAGATTTTGCAGACATTACAAAGCTCAGGGATCATGCAAGGCTCGGAGGCTTCATTGTTGAAGTCCTTGAAGAATCTATGCAAACTTGCCATTCAATATGCAGTCATGTGAAAGAGCAGATGTAAGATCTTTTGATCTCTAAGCAGAGGTTCAAATGGGAGGAGCATGTCAGAGGACCTTCACATCAAACACGAGGCGGTGCTCTTCGCCAAACTCGAAGGCAACTCTCTGTTTTCTACGGGGAAGATCGTGGATGCCACATGCCAAGAGCCTATGGAGGAGGGCACAGGCACATTGCATGCTTGGCCTGACTAAAGAGAGCTTGTTGAATGTGATTCTGTTCATAAACGAGTGTTCTCAGTCGAAGGAGAAGCAGAACGAAGAAGATGATGAACAGGAATGAAGAACCTGTGAACTTCATTTCTTGTGCTGGATTTCTTCTGCATTCTTTCCTCTGCAAAAACAAAAATTTCTACCCAAAAATTTCATTTGAATCCTTTCAATCTCAAAACCTTCCTCCAAATGAATAAAAAAAAAGTTGGTTTTGGCCCATTTCCAAAATCAACAAATTTTTGGCTTTGACCAAAACCAATTCCCTCCATCCAAAACCCGCAAAAGGAACGCACCCTAATAGCAACTTTGGATTCCATACACTCTGTGCCGAGTGAAAATGGGAAGCATTGTATAACAATAGTGAATGATAATTTCATTGAGAAAAATGCAAGAGGCAACAAATCATTCCTTTAACGCATACATCAGCTTCTGGAATCTCTTCTCCATACAGATACACAAGCTTTCTTCAGTAGCATCAAAGGGTTCAGGAATTATGAAAACAAAGTAAAAGTAGGACAAAGAAATACATAGGCTGTTCCTCCAAAAAACCTGGAACATGCTCCAATGCCTGCTGCATTCATTAGCTAGTTACTCTTCCTACTTGAATCTTAGCCACCTCGAACAAAACCACAGCTTTTTTGCGCCGACTGAATCTCAGAGTGCTGCGATAAGCTCGGGTTAGGCGTGCACGCCATTGCCATTTGCATAATATGCTCCATTGGAGAGGTGCTTTACGTGTCCATTCTGGTAGACCTTCGCCGCTGCCAGACCATTGCTTGTGACCATTTTTGCGGGCAGCAAATTGTCACGCCCCTGAGCTTTAAGCAACGCGTCCAGTTGCCCGCAAGAGGCGGCGATTAGACCTACAACCATGAAAAACCCACAAATTTAGAACTGAAATCCTCAACTATGATTACTGTGAGCCATAATATACTTCAAACAGAGACAAAATATCACTACAGTGTCAAGAGGAACAGAGAGATTCAAGCTGAGAGAGATATGCCGTTTAGAAATATGTACTATTATATAGATTGGGCCATTTACTAGGACCTCCCATCTAACTTTGCATAATTACAGGAACCTCCCATGTAATTTAGATGAGGATCCTTGTAATTATACAAAGTCACATGGTAATTTGTCGTGTGTGTGTGCATATATATATATATACACACACACACAAAGTTATGAGCATCTAATCTAAAATCAATTGGTACTAGTTGAAGTGGAACATACAAAGTGCACAAAGAATGTCCATTGCGTGTAGTAACACGTGGCACTAAGTGCACAAGATAGAACACGTAAAACCTGAGTATCCACTAAAGGAAATTTTTACTAAGTGGAGATGCCCATATAGAGTACAAAAGGCAACAAGAGAGTCTCAATGTGGGGACTAAGACTTTTTTTGAGTAATTTTTTTCTCCAGTGTGTTTTAGAAAATACCTCAAAAGCTATTTTTTCATTTGAATAACTTTCATTTGAAACCACTGATCCCCAGAATACTATTTTATACCTAATTCTAATTGAAGTGAGAGAGCTAGGTTCAAGAACACTATTTTATCTCCGTCTCTCCCATCTTCAACTATCATTACCCAATAGACACTAAATATCTCACAATATATATGCTGGCTTTTACAATCTCTTTTTTACAAGTTGCAACCTATACCACCCCTAACATCAA
Source organism: Platanthera zijinensis (assembly GCA_039513925.1). Lineage (NCBI taxonomy): Eukaryota > Viridiplantae > Streptophyta > Magnoliopsida > Asparagales > Orchidaceae > Platanthera > Platanthera zijinensis. The sequence goes on from CM077090.1 coordinate 169,450,733, forward strand.
ATTCTCTCCAAAACCGACCCCTGCATGCATTCACTTCGTCCCTTCTCATAATCTACCACTTTCTTCACAAAATCACCCCTCTTACACCTAACACGACCCACACGCCAGAGTTCAACCAACAGCCAAATTTCTAATCCTCTCGCCACCCTGCACCAATGTATTTAAACACTAATTCAACTATTTGACCGACCCCGCCTCATATATAGAGTACAAAAGGAAACAAGAGAGTGTCAATTTGGGGATTAAGACTTTGTTTGTTTGAGTATTTTTTTTCTCCGTTGTGTTTTTGAAAAAACCTCAAAAGCTATTTTTCTGCTTGAATAACCTCCATTTGGAACCATTGATCCCAAAACAACATTTTATACCCGATTCCAACTGAAATGGGAGAGCTAAGTTCAAGAACACTATTTTATCTCCGTCTCTAACTATTCCATCTTCAACTATCATTACCAACCCAAATAGACACTAAATATCTAACAATATATATATTAGCTTTTACAATCTCCTTACTTGTTACAAATTACAACCTATACAACCCCTAACATCAAATTCCCTCAAAAACCGTCTTGCATGCATTCACTTCATCCCTTCCCACATATGTTGATCCAACCACCGTCAAAAACACACCCAAAAAATCCCCCCCACACACACACAATGAAGTCACATCTATCTCATAACCTACCACTTTTTTCAGAAAATCAACCCTCTTACACCTAACACGACCAACAAAACAGAGTTCAACCAACAGTACAATTTCTAATCCTCTCACCACCCCACACCAATGTATTCAAACTCTAATTCATCTATTTGACTGACCCCACGTTGCCCTCTCCTCTCCCTATGAAATCAACTATTTCACCAATACAACAATCTTCTACTATGCAACTCTCACAACTTTTTCATATCATCACAATTTCCACTCCATTTCATCCTATTTCATGCTACACGACCGCCCACAAGGCCACAACAAAGCCTCATGGAGGCCCCACTCCATTAATGATAAGATTCCACCTCAACAACGCACATTGCTCATCATCAAATATTATCTATGCCGCAACAATTGTTAAAGATTCAGACAAACTCTTCCAGGCCACCATTGCCATCGTATCAATTTTTGGCATGTTCTTCTCGCCTATCTTTTCTATTGCATCAGTATATCACTTCCGACACAACTTTCTCTAGCTTAACTATGGGGACAAGGCCAGGTTTCAAGAGAGGTATGTTGATACATATACTCCCCTGCAGATGCCCCGTCAAGAAGAGAGAAAAACCAGAGTTCGCTTCTCTTTATGGCAGTTATTATTCGCAAACCACGTTTTTCTATTCGCAACTCTAAAGGAAGTAGACAAACGTGGTTTGCGAATAGAAAAATATGGTTTGCGAATAGACAAAGGTGATTTGCGAAAAGCAACCGCCCTCTTTATTTGTCTTTTAATATTAATGCATAACATAAATAGTCTAGTTTTTATTTATTAAGCGTGCTTTCATCCTTCTATATAAGGTGTAGATGTAGTGCAGGATATCCCTCATATCTTTGTTTTTGGAGTTAGCTTAGTACTGGGCGAGAGGGAATTGACTCTCAATTATATTTTGGCTGGAGCAAGTCTCTTGATTTTTTTTACGATAATCTATCTTATTCATGTCTCGCAAGTGTATTTCTCCTTATTCATAACATGTAGTAAAATTTTACAAGTGCCATGGAGATATATGTATAAATTCATCAAGGCAAACTACTTCAGATAATTAAATGCCATGAGAATGATTATGTATAGTAAATTTTTTTTAGTAAATTATCTCTAGGAAACAATGACAGGAAAAAGGTTATTGTATTCCTTCACGAGGAGAGAAATAAGTGAGCTGTCAAGAAAACTGTTGCTATGTTTTGTAGTCTAGTTTTTTCATGAAGTTGGGTCCATGATCGGGGGAATTTTTCCGATCGATGCCCGTTACGAAATCTCCGTCCGGAATGTGCTCTATTTTGCCAAGTGGAATTTCGAATGGAGGAGATCAAAACAAAAATACCGAACCGGAAAAGTGTACCCATTCGGTTTATTTGCTTAGTACAGCCCGGAGTCTCGGCATCGGACGGAAAAATTTCGCCATGATCAGACTCCTTAAAGAATGCACCCGAATCCACCAAAGTCAAGGGCCACCTCTTGTGGCGATCCCACTTGTTTGATTACAATGAAATCCTTCCTTCCTCCAATGGGCATAAGTCATTCTTAACTACAACAACACTCAAGCCCTTATCCTACAATAGTGGGGTCGGCTATATGGATCCTTTGTCGCAATTGTATATCTTTTTTAGTCATAAACTTACTAATGCATAACTACATAATGTCTTCCTTATAGTTTCATTCCAAGTCTTTATTGGTCTACCCATCCTCTGTTTAACATACCTAGTGACTAAACTCTCACAACGCCTGACAAGTGCCTCTAATGGTCTCCGTTGTACGTGTCCAAGTCATCTTAGTCGAGCTTCTTGTATTCTTCAAGTACATTCTTTCCACTTATCCTTAAATGTAAAGACATAACTTCTCATGAGACACTAAGATTAGCATAAGGGCCATCAACTGATGGTGATCGACGGCACGCAGGAGGCGATGATCGGCGATCCGTTTGGGCGATCCGAGTCCGCGGATGCGAACGAACGGCCGTTTCGAGTTGGAATCATATATTAGATCCTTTTATTTTGATGTACTTAGCGTCCGATCGGCCCGAAAAATATTAACCGTCCGATCGGGAGTCCTAATCTTATTTTCATTTCCCTCCTATATATATGGATGCTTATGGCTGGCCCTAGGGATCGGAGTTGCTTTGTTGCAGCCGGCCGGTCCTCTCCCTTGGTGGATTCCGAGGCCTGTTCTCTCGTCTTCGACTGTGCGTCCACTCCAACCCAGCCGCATCATTTTCTCCCTTCCGAGCCCCGGTAAGACCCCCGCCCATCCTTCCCCTTCCTCCTCTGCCCTCCTACTGATCCCGCCCCCACTCCTTCCCTGCAACCCCATCTCCCAGAGCCCGCAACGCCCTCCTCCGTCTCAACTGAACCCCCAGTCACCTCTTCGGCCTCCCCAGCCCACCGGCCACCCCCCACCTGCTCGACACCCACCCAAATCCATCCCCACTGGCAGATCTACATCCCCTCCCTCCGTGTAGCCACTACTAACCAGCCCGGATATCATCCCTCTTCATAAATCCCGACCCCATCCAGCCCTATTGGTTCCACCGCCCTCTCCTAAGTCCAACTCCACCAACCTCATCCGAGATCCAGTCCCAAACCTCTTCCCGCAGCCCTTCCGTAGAGCCACTGTCAACCCGAGAGTACTCTCCATCACCGGCCCTCCATCCCGAAGCCAAGCCGCCGCGTGCGCAAGAAAATCTAGGTATGAGCGTTTAAGTTCTCTTGATTGAATATTTTGATTTTGAACTATTGTTGTGGCTTGTTGATTGTTATATGCTATTGCACTTTACTTGTTGTTTGACTTGCGGGACGCATTCGGTGTACTTCAATGGGAATCGCGCTTCATTTTGTTGGGTACTTATAATTGTTCTTTTATCTCAATATCGGTTCCCAATTGCGCAAATTAATGCTTAGAGCTGTGTTACTTCTTATTACTTGGTGTTGATCTTGATTTAGATTGTCACCTCATGTTTACCCATACACTGCATTGAGTTCGCATCCTTAATCAGATTGCATTTGAGTTAGGGCATTTGTGTCGTCCGTCATCTGTAGACTCGTGCTGCATCAATTGGTATCAGAGCCAGGTTTTGTTAGCGCCGCATTTATTTACGCAGCAGTGGAGTCTATAGATAGTATTTCATGACATATTATTACGATGATTATCCTTATTCGCATTCCGCTCCTTCTAGATATCGTGTCGACCCTTCACCACGATTTGCTAGAGGCGGTCGCTATGATTCTAAAACATCACGTTATCGTCACTATGCCACGCTACGACGTGATGTTGGTAGAGTTGAGTATCTTCGTAGAGTTCCTCTGGAGAGATCTTCATACTATCCTGATGATCACCATTGCCCAATGCCACGCGCTCATAGGATAACATTCACCCTCAGACACGTTGTAAGTCTATTAGGGACGAGCATTTTGATGACTATCCGGATCCCAATAGAGGTCACCACTATATGGATAACTTCACGCGTTTGGATCCCCCCATTGTTCCACCAGTAGAGATACCTAAAGCCGAATTTTAGCGATTGATTTGTCAACAATTTGATCGCGTACATGCTCAAATGGGTCGCTTGAAATCTACATTCGGGGAAACCTATAGAGCGACACATCAGGATTTAAGTACTCCCATAGACATGAGCATTTTGCCATTTGATGTATGTATTCCTTCTTTTGGTGAGCATCCGGTCCCACATGATTTTGAGGCAGATTCTAAACACGGCCTTGTATTTCAGGTAGAGAGCACCGTTAGCACACCTAGTGAGTTTGGTCACGAGAGTGAGGCTGAGCGATCCAGTGACACTTTGATGGTCTATCCATCTTCTATACCTCATGTTGGCTTCGTCACCCCCTTGATTATAGACCCCTTTCTTGACACCTCGCCTACTAACCCCCACTTGATCATGGATTTGTCTCTCTCCCCTTAACCTTATTTTGAGTCATGTCGTGACCGAGAGCCTAGAGCCTCACGTCGATATCTTGGCAGTTGTCCCACTTGCTTTTGGGAACACTACCCCTGTTAGTTGTATCCACTTGGAGCATCATGACCCTACTATTGGGTCCTTTAATGATCCTCCTCACAAGCCTCCGGATGAACCACCACTCTCCTGTGAGATTGACGTCTCGATGTGCGAGTCATCAAGGAGCATTGGCTTATTGACATCTCTCCAATTCTCGTCCCTTATTTTACTTCAGAGAGAGGATCTTGAGTGTAGCAATGAGTATGTAGGGCACTTCCTAGGCATACTTGAGCACCCTCCCGATGAACTGAGAATTGAGCGTATGACCCACCCTACTCGTGATGAGTTCTTAGACAAACCGCTTGCTGACCCATCAGATAAGTTCTTTCCTATCAGCGGCACTCGCCTCACTCGAGTGTCTCATCCTTTTATTGATGTCTCTTAGACACGCTGTAAGTCTATTAGGGACGAGCATTTTGATGACTATCCGGATCCCAATAGAGGTCACCACTATGTGGATAACTTCACGCGTTTGGATCCCCCCATTGTTCCACCAGTAGAGATACCTGAAACCGAATTTTAGCGATTGATTTTTGAACAATTTGATCGCGTACATGCTCAAATGGGTCGCTTGAACTCTACATTCGGGGAAACCTATAGAGCGACACATCAGAATTTAAGTACTCCCATAGACATGAGCATTTTTCCATTTGATGTACGAATTCCTTCTTTTGGTGAGCCTCCGGTCCCACATGATTTTGAGGCAGATTCTAAACACGGCCTTGTATTTCAGGTAGAGAGCACTATTAGCACGCCTAGTGAGTTTGGTCACGAGAGTGAGGCTGAGCGATCCAGTGACACTTTGATGGTCTATCCATCTTCTATACCTCATGTTGGCATCGTCACCCCCTTGGTTATAGACCCCTTCCTTGACACCTCACCTACTAACCCCCACTTGATCATGGATTTGTCTCACTCTCCCCTTAACCTTATTTCGAGTCATGTCGTGACCGAGAGCCTCGAGCCTCGCGTTGATATCTTGGCAGTTGTCCCACCTGCTTTTTGGAACACTACCCCTGTTAGTTGTATCCACTTAGAGAATCATGACCCTACTGTTGGGTCCTTTAATGATCCTCCTCACAAGCCTCCGGATGAACCACCACTCTCCTGTGAGATTGACGTCCCGATGTGCGAGTCATACAGGAGCATTGGCTTATTGACATCTCTCCAGTTCTCGTCCCTTATTTTACTTCAGAGAGAGGATCTTGAGTGTAGCAATGAGTATGTAGAGCACTTCCTAGGCATACTTGAGCACCCTCCCGATGAACAGAGAATTGAGCGTATGACCCACCCCACTCGTGATGAGTTCTTAGACAAACCGCTTGCTGACCCATCAGATGAGTTCTTTCCTATCAGCGGCACTCGCCTCACTCGAGTGTCTCATCCTATTATTGATGTCTCTACCGCTCACTCAAGTATTCGTCGCCTTCGCGACGAATTTTCATACTGTTAGAAAAGACAATGTAAAGACTCATGTTTTGGCCCATTTTTGAATTCTCTTCTTATTTATTTTTAGTCCCATATCTTAGATTTGAAATTCTTCTCTCACTTCTCTCCCTATATATTTGTACTCATACTTGTATTTACATACACAAGAAGGATATATAAAGTTTCATTTTTCCGCCTAAGTGTTCTTCTACATGGTATCAGAGCTAGGCGATCCCGGGCGGTCTCTGAGTTTCTAACCGCAATCCTCCTTGCGGTTTAGTGTCCGCACTTCTCGCGCAATTTACTTCTTCTAACCGCCAGTTTCTCTGCTATTTCTTCTTGTGGAACCACCCTCCTCCACACCTTCTCCTCTTATCCTTTTATAACTCTCTTGGGTCTGCTCCGTGGGTCCTACCTCCTCTCTTACCGCGTGGCCTTCTCCTCTAGTCACTGCGGTCGTCTCCTCTTCTGGATCCTCCAATCTCCCCGCGACCAGCCTCTCGTGCGACTTTAAGCCGCTCCGACCACTTTCTTATTAGTACGGGTTGCTTGTCACGCGGTTTGCTCATGCCGAATTAATCTTGCAACACACTGCCGCATGTTTGCTTCCTCTCTTCGTGCTGGCGTGATTTGTTCTTATCATGCGATCTCCTAGTGTTCGCTGCGGACTCCGGTACTCTTGCCGACTTCTCGAGTCGCGCGGTCTTGACGACCTCTTTCAGTGTGTGTCGGTCTGTTGCATCCACTGCTGACTTCTTTAGCCGTCACGGTCTACTCTTTTACCACGTGGTCTTCTTAAGTAGTCGCGCGGTCCAGTTTGTTTATGTTCGTCTGGTTTCCCTCATTCGCGTTATGCTCCTCTTACCGGCTTTACTGCGGCTTCCCTTCTTGTTGTGGTCTCCTCAGCAGTTTCTCTGCAGCTTCTTGACCATTGCTCGTTGGCGATTGTGCATTGCCTCTAGCCGATGTCGGCTGTCAAGTTGCCTCTAGCCGTTGTCCGCTGTCAAGTTGTCGCCTAGCCGCTGCCCGCTGTATCTGCTCTAACTAATTCCTCTAGCCGCCAGACCGCCTCTCTATGGGTTCCTTGATTGATTCTACTGAGCAGCCGACTTCCTCTCCTGCAGCCCTCCTGGTTCCTGCTCCTGAACTGCATGATGAGTTGAGGATCACTACAATCTCCCTTACTGGGAAGAAGAACTTTGTTGAATGGGTGCACTCTGTCCATCGGGTACTTCAGTCTAAGGGACTTCTACATCATCTTTCTCGGGATCCTCCTCCAGCACCTACTGACGACTGGCTGCGTAATGACAGTCGTAATCAGACCTGGCTTCTCAACTACCTTGATGGCGAACTTTACCGTATGACCATGTATCACGAGACAGTCAAGGCAATGTGGGATGAGCTTCATTCCCTTTATTCCGGCAAAGATAGTCTCCAACACCTCTATGACATCATCACTGGTCTCCAGAGCCTAGACTTTGGCACTGCTGCTGACTTAACCTCCTTCGTTGCTCAGTCTAAGACGTTGGTTGAAGCCTGGATTCAGCATCATCCCCCGACTACGGATCTCGCTGCCCAACGTGCTCAAAAGGAAGTTGTTGGTATTGTTATGATGATGGCTTGTGTTCCGCCTCATCTTCATAGTGTTCGGGCCCAGGTCCTCTCGTCTGCTACTACTCCCTCCTCTGATGTATGCTCCATGCTTTTAAAGGTTTTACCGCCTCCTGATGCTATCAGACCTCCTTCACCGACCCTTCTTACGCATTCCTTTGCACCATTACTCCCTCTCCCTCCGCTGACCCATGTGGGACGTACAGGCTCTCGGGGGAGGAGTCGCGGAGGCCGTCCGCGGCCTAAGTGTTCTTTCTGTGGTAAGGATGGACATCTTAAGGCCACCTGCTACAGCAAACATGGCCTTCCTCCTCGTCCAAATGCTTATGTTGTTGCTCTCAGCCCGTCGGCCACTCGTGCTGATCTTGATGAAGTCCGACTTCAACTCCAACAACTTCAAGGGTTGCTCCACAACTCGCCTGCCTCTGTTATCTCCGTCTCCAACAAAGGTATCGCTTGTCTCTCCACTAGTCCGAGCTGGATAGTGGATTCGGATGCTACTCACCATATCACATCCCTGAAGCCACCCCGATACTTGGATTCTCCACATCAAAATTTTATCACCGTCGTCAATGGCAACACCACTCCTGTCTCCGGCTCTGCCGACATACCCCTCAATTCTTCTATTTCTCTTCGCTCGGCTGTCCATGTCCCGAGCTTTCCCTTTAATTTACTGTCTGTTAGTCGCATCACTGCAAATTTGGATTGTTCTATCACGTTCACCCCTTCTTCTATTCTGATGCAGGATCGCAGGACGCAGAATATCATTGGTAAAGGACGACTACAAAACGGTCTCTACCTTCTTGATGTCTCTCCTACCATTCTCTCCACCGTCTCCTCAGTGGACTGACATCGGCGTCTTGGGCATGCTCCACTTCCCGTTCACCAGAGGGCTCTTCCTGATGTTTCGCTTAAAGTTTTTTCCTGTGATTCATGTATTCTGGGAAAACAACATCGTTCCTCATTTCCCCCTCATTGTACCTGGAGCTCTGATCCTTTTATGTTAGTTCATTCTGGTTATCGTTATTTCATTACTTTCATTGATGATTATTCTCGAATGACCTGGTTGTACCTACTTCATGACCGCTCTGAACTTCCTCGTGTATTCCAAGCTTTCATTCTTGAGACTCGCACTCAGTTTGTCGATAAACTTAAAACGCTCCGGATAGATAATGTTCGTGAATACACTAGCCATGAATTTGATACTCTCTGCTATGAATTTAGAATTATTCATCAGACTTCGTGTGTCTATACTACTCAACAAAACGGTGTGACTGAGTGCAACAATAGACATCTTTTTGATGTTGTTCATTGTTTCATGATCCAAATGCATGTTCCCAATGCATATTGGAATTTTGCGGTTTCCATGACATGTTATCTCATCAACCGTCCCCTTCCTCCGTCCTCAACAATGCCACCCCATTTAATCTCTGTTTTCCCTCTACACCACCATTCCCTCTCACCCCTCACACATTTGGTTGTTCATGCTATGTTCATCATCTTGTGCCCTCCACTGACAAGTTCAATCCTCGTGCGGACAAATATATGTTCGTTGGTTACTTCCGTACACAAAAAGGGTATTTTTGCTACTCTCCCACTACCCGCAAGGTGACTGTGTCGGCAGATGTTACCATTCTAGAAGATCAACCATTTTTCTCTACTTCATCACCACCTCCTCCATCACCATCCTTACCTCGACCAGTCATTCCAGTTACGTCTCCTCCACCACCACCACTTCCCACCGAAGTTCATGTTCATCACCAACCTCCTCTTCTTCATGTATACACTCGTCGACCTCCTCGTTCCTCCACCCCAATGCAGTCGGCTTCAACCTTTAGCACTCTGCGACCTGCTGATCCGACGCCGCCTCCACCGCCCATCCCATGGCGAATTACATATCATTACATCGCCTGTCCCCGGTGCTTCAGGACTTTGCCACTACATTATCCTCTATTTCTATCCATAATTCTGTGCAGGAGGCTCTCCAACATCCGATTTGGCGGGCGGCCATGGACGAAAAAATGATTGCTCTCTGGGCAAATCACACATGGGATTTGGTCCCTCTTCCTCCAGGACAGATCCATGTTGGTTGTAAATGGATCTTTGTCATCAAGCATGCTCCTGATCAGACAATTGACCGTCTTAAAGCCAAACTGGTGGCTCACGGCTTCACTCAAAAACAGGGTCTTGACTATGAAGAAACCTTCTCTCCGGTGGCGAAACTCAACACGATTTGTGTCCTCCACTCCGTTGTTGTGCATCGCCAGTGGCCATTACATCAACTGGATATCAAAAATGAGTTTTTAAATGGCGATCTTCAAGAGACGGTCTACATGTAGCAGCCTCCCGGGTTTGAGACCACGGGGGAGTCCCAAGTTTGTCATCTTAAGAAGTCAATTTATGGTCTCAAACAATCCCCTCAGGCATGGTTCGATAAGTTCAGTAAGGTTGTTCGGGAGGTTGGCTTTACTCGAAGCTCGGCAGACTTCTCTCTATTCCATCGACATCTAACAATAGGAACGGTTCTTCTTTTGGTGTATGTTGATGATATTATAATCACCGGAGATTATTCAAAGGAAATACAAATGGTCAAACAGCACCTTAATTCCGTGTTTCAAACAAAAGATCTGGGGAACCTTCGATACTTCATTGGCCTTGAGATCGCAAGACGTCCCGATGACCTCGTTCTATCTCAACGAAAGTACTGTCTCGACCTTTAGGATGGTGGCTATTCTGGATGCAAGCTAGTTAACACTCCTATGGATGTCAATCACAAGCTGTGTTCACATGCTTCTAATGCAAATCTTCTTCTTCCAAATCCAGAATACTATCGACGACTCGTTGGGAAATTGATTTACCTAACGGTCACGAGACCGGACATATCCTTTGTTGTTAGGGTGGCCAGCCGGTTCATGCATTCTCCTCGGATCTCATCTTCAGGTCGTCGAACGCATCCTGAGATATCTAAAAACTGCTCCTGGTCAAGGGCTGGCATACAAAACCTCTTCTTCTACTCCAACATTGTTTTCGTACTCAGATGCAGATTATGCTGGTTCTCTGGATGATCGGCGTTCTACCATCAGATTTTGTACCTACTTTGGAGGTCACCTTGTTACCTGGCGCAGTAAGAAATAAGTTGTGGCTGCTCGATCTTCAGCTGAAGTTGAATACCGGTCAATGACATCTGCTGAATCCGAGTTTACATGACTTGAAAGTCTCTTAAGTGATATGAGAGTAAAACCTTCCTCACCAGCTACCTTACTCTGTGATAGTCAAGTTACTATACACATAGTTAAGAACCAGGTATTTCATGAAAGAACGAAACACATTGAAGTTGGCTGTCATTTTATTCGAGAAAAAGTTAAAATGAAGAAACTGGAATTGAGACATGTTTCGGCTACGGACCAAGTGGCTCACATTCTCACTAAGGCCCTATCAAGTGCCCTATTTTATCAGTTCTTGTCCAAACTGGGTTCCTACGACTTGTACGCTCCAGCTTGCGGGGGACTGTTAGAAAAGATAATGTAAAGGCTCATGTTTTGGCCCATTTTTGTATTTTCTTCTTAATTGTTTTTAGTCCCACATCTTGGATTTGAGATTCTTCTCTCTCTTCTCTCCCTATATATTTGCACTCATGCTTGTATTTACATACACAAGAATGATATACAAGGTTTCATTTTTCCGCCTAAGTGTCTTCTACATATACATACCTCCTGGTGAGCAGCCTGATGCGTCACGTTGCTTGAGAGATATTAGAGACCATTTGAGTTCATATTGGAGTGTTGGCGTCTCACACGATCATTCTGACACTCATCGCATACTCACTGAGTTTTACTACACTCCTCCTGACGAACCCCTCCATAAACCACCTCTTTCAAGGAACCTTCGCCACATAAAGCTTGTCGAATGTCAGTGTACCGTGCCTGTCGTATTTCTCATGCATCATTCATGCGTGCATGTCATCGTTTGGGTTCATCATCTGCATAAGTCCGTTGAGTCATTCATTCAGCTCATACATGCAATTCATGTCATCATTTGGGTTCATCATTCACAACATTGGTATGTTGAGTCGTATGTTTATCATTTGCATGCACTTCAAGAGACAGTCCGGAGAAAGATTGCGGTCAGTAACAAAATTTTTAAAGCTCTGACCGATAGGCACAGGAGGGAGTATGTATTTGACGTGGGAGAACAGATTATGATCCGCCTTCGACCTGAGAGGCTCCCCGGGGGACAACAAAGAAGTTAAGTGTCCGCCGAATGGGCCCATATACAGTCACTCAACGGGTTAGTGCGAATGCATATGAGGTTGATATACCATTAACAATGGGGATTCACTAGGTGTTCAACGTAGAAGACTTAACCTCATACTATGAGAAGCAAGTGTACGTGGACCCCTAATCTCCACCTACCTCTGAGCCCAGCTTGACCCTCACCTCTCTAGTGCCCCCAGCCCCCCACACCCACCTTTCCCAGGCAGTTGCGAATCGTTGAGCACCGTTTGGAGGACCCCACTTTCTGACCGGTCGTTCTAGTGGCACCGCGTTCAGACAGAGATACATTACTACAACAGTCGCATACGCCTACCAGATGTACACTACAGATCGTTGGTCATGACTTCACTACGATGGACGGTTCAGTAGTACTGCGGTACTTGGTCCATTGGCTCGCCCGCCTGACTTTTGACGACTTCTGATGACACATGGATTTATGTTGAGGAACTCGAGAGACTCTCCCCAGACTTGCACCGAGAGTACGACAATCTTCACTCACCGGAGATGAGTGCTTTCAAGTCGGGGGAATTTGATGGCGATCAACGGCATGGGCGCGTCTAATCCAGCAGGAGGCGGTGATCGGCGACCCGTTTGGGCGATCCGAGTCCGCGGATGCGCCCAGATGATCGTTTCGAGTCGGAATCATATATTAGACCTTTTTATTTTGATGAACTTAGACCCTGATCGGCCCGAACAATATTAACCGTCTGATCAGGATCCCTAATCTTATTTTCATTTCCCTCCTATATATATGCATGCTTGTGGCTGGCCCTAGGGATCGGAGTTGCTTTGTTGCAGCCGACCGGTCACTCCCTCGGTGGATTCCAAGGCCTTCTCTCCTGTCTTTGAGTGTGCGTCCGCTCCAACCCCTCCGCATCCTTTTCTCCCTTCCGAGCCCCGGTAAGACCGCCGCCCATCCTTCCCCTTCCTCCTCCGCCCTCCTGTTGATCCTGCCTCCACTCCTTCCGTGCAGCCCCGTCTTCCAGAGCCTGCAACACCCTTCTCCGCCTCAACTGAACGCCCAGTCACCTCTTTCGGCCTCCCCAGCCCACCGACCACCCCCCACCTGCTCGATGCCCACCCAAATCAATCCCCACCGGCAGATCTACATCCCCTCCCTCCGTGTAGCCGCTACTAACCAGCCCGGATATCATCCCTCTTCATAAATCCCGGCCCCATCCAACCCTATTGGTTTCACCGCCCTCTCCTAAGTCCAACTCCGCCAACCCCATCCCGGATCCAGTCTCAAACCTCTTCCCGCAATCCTTCCGTGGAGCCACCGTTAACCCGAGAGTACTCCCAATCATCGGCCCTCCATCCCGAAGCCAAGCCGCCGCGTGCGTAAGCAAATCTAGGTATGAGCGTTTAAATTCTCTTGATTGGATATTTTGGTTTTGAACTATTGTTGTGGCTTGTTGATTGTTATATGTTATTGCACTTGTTGTTTGACTTGCAGGACACATTTGGTGTACTTCAATGGAAATTGCGCTTCATTTTGTTGGTTAATTATAATTGTTCTTTCATCTTAATGTTGGTTCCCAATTGCCCAAATTGACGCTTAGAGTTGTGTTAATTTTTATTACTTGTTGATCTTGATTTAGACCGACACCTCATGTTTGCCCATGCACTACAATGAGTTCGCATCCTTATTCAGATTGCATTTGAGTTAGGGCATTTGTGTCGCCCGTCATCTGTAGACTTGTGATGTATCATCAACTAGTTGTTCCATAATTGATGTCTTGAAAACAAGCTGTTTTTCCATCTTCAAGTTCCACTACCAAATTTTTGACAGCACTTTTGTCTGTCTTAAATTAATTATATTTAATTTGCAAGTCCAACACTACTAATCAATGTAATGTTGTCAAACTTTCTCCGGGTATGATTCACAATCCTTACAAACCATTTAATTTATTTTTCGAGTCATTATTAACTGTACCATATAAATTTTGCGTTCTTGCGTGTGAGATTACCCTTGGTTGTTGTGTTTTACTCTAACTAAAGTTCAAATTTAATCAGAGTAAGGAAGAAAAAAGATAAATCCTAGGAACTTCTTCAGCCAACAGAATATTCTAATAGCAAATTGTTCAACTTTATAACATTAGTTTAGAGTAAATTTTTTTGAAAGTAATCAAACCCTAAACCACCTCACTGGAGCTGGGGGCCAACACCCATGTCCTGTTATTCCATCCAAAAACAAAACTCATGCAGCACCCCGTAAGAATGAATGGATGATTCATAAAGATAGGTCAAAACAGTGGGGAAAGGCTATTTATAATTATTGTGAAATTATTACCTAAAAAGAGAGCAGAAGGTTTTCTAGGTCTTGACTTGAACTCTGGATGGAACTGGGCTCCAATATAGTAAGGATGCGAAGGCAGTTCAAGAATCTGAAAAGTTGATCAACGAAGTTTGTAATTTGAATACCTCCAAAATCTCTATTGATTAAGATCGCACTACGGGAACTTCTGAATGTGGTGCAGGCATACCTCCATTCTTCTACCACTTTCATCTTTCCCAACAAATGCAAGGCCAGACCTTTCAAGTTTCATAACTAAATCAGGATTTACCTGCAATTAAAAGCAATGTCACATGATCAAACAAGAGCTTATCTAAAGAGTAGAATCAATTTTCTCCTCCCATTTGGAATTCAATCTTATTTTCTGCGATTTAAGATCAAGATACTATATTAGCTTTAGCACCATTTTTCATCATAAATCAAAATGCATTATATGTTATGGATGACCATGATTGCATGAGAAGATAACTGAAATTTCAAGGTCTTCAATGTTACGATTCAAATGATTTTATGATTGACAGAGAGGATAAAATGAGACCAAAAAATTGCAGAAATAATGAATGCAAAGGGTTTTACACAATTTTTTAATGCCACACATGTAAATTTTGAGGGCAAAACAATATTTTTTTCTTAAAAAAAAATTTATGTCATTTATTAAAATATAGGATGACAATCCAAATTTTTTTTAGGCATTAGTGAGATTATGACAAAAAATAGGGCACAATGGCGACAAAGGATCCATATAGCCGACCCCACTATAGTGGGATAAAGGCTTGAATGTTGTTGTTGTACCAACCAACAAGACTTTTGAAACAATTATCCTCTATTTTATTATTGGTTATGTTAACAGTATATTTGCATAAATCACTTCTATGTATTGCTAAATAAATGCTTAAACCGTTTAACTTATTGTTTTGTTCTTTTACAAAACTGTTTTTCTTACAATTAATTTTGTACAATCATTTCACCTTATGCATTTACCGCACTATAGTGGGATAAATGCTTGAGTGATATTGTATTTCACCTTATGCATTTCTTAGTTTATATTATACAAATATTAAAACACCACCCATTTCATAGTTAATAATTGTTATGTTTTTAATATAATTTTATGAAGTATGAGAAGACTGATGAAGGGAAGCCTTGGTGCACTAGTTGAGGTGTTGTTGCGTGAGTTGTGGCTTTGAGGTCACGGGATCGAGTCCAGAATGCAGCCCCTTGCAGAAATGTAGGGCAAGGTTTGCCTACATTTCACCCTTGTTGTGGGACCCTTCCCCGGACAGTCGATGCGCGGGGATGCTTTGTGCGCCGGGCTGCCCCTTTTTTATGAGAAGACTTATTATCAATCAATGACATTTAGCTTTGAATTTTTTACTTGTGTTATCTAAATATATTTATGGTATAATAGTAAATATCATTCACAATGTATCTATTTGCACTTGTTTTGAATATTTGTAGCAATAGTTGAAATGTGCTACTAATATTTTATTTTATTTTGAGATATGCATGACTTATTGCTTGTCAACTTGTTATGCAATTTTTTACTTTTAAAACATATATGTATTCTTTATATATTCTTATTTATTTATGAGATAACAATCCAATATTTTAAAATATCTCGGGTATTCGACATCCAACATCTTGAAGCCCCGACATGTTGTCAACTTTCGATATTGACAACCTTGATTTTACGTGGTTTAGAATATTCTATGTCCGCAAACACACTAGGATTTTCTAATTTCTTTTTTTGAGCTACAAAATAATAAGAGCTGGCACTTTACATAATGTTGTCCAAGGCTACAAGTATGATGAAATAAACTAAAACAAATTCTGACAGGGGCTTTTGCCTCTGGAGCTCCAGGCAAGCTTGCTCAACACCACATAGAGACTACCAAATGAGTGGGAACTAGATACATTGGTTGTTGGTGATATTTAAAGTGTATTTTATGATAATAAAATAAAAGATAAATCAAGAAATTCAAGATGTCTTCTATATGTTGGCCGAGCATCCTTATTTTTCCGCAAATTTGACGAATGGATAAATAAATAAAAAATTCTACAAAATTCGATCAGCAAGTAATTTTCATATTGTAGTTACCGTTATAAAGTGATTAGGTGCAAAAAATCACGATAACAGTTATTCCCTTCTCAAAAATAAAATAGTGTCTCTATGAAGCTAATTAGAAAAAACGGGATAGAGTTCTTCATGCAAAAAAAGGTACCAACCTCATATCTATGCCTATGCCTTTCGTCTACATACTTCACATTTCCATACCTGTTTTAACAAATCAAAATATCAGATCTTCTTCAGTGTCAAGCTAAGATATTGCGCACGATAAATCACAAAAAAAGAAAACTCAAGGGTTTAAGGATTCAAAGTCCCCACAGCTTGGCAGCTTTGCTATCTTTAAGCTGGAAGTATGTCCTTCTGGACCCAAGCCTCATTGTACCTCCCATATGTGTTTTGGAACCCTATAAACCATAAATGAACAGTTCAAGCACAAAATGAGAGGTCATGAATAAGTATAAGAGCAAAAAAAAACATTGAAGCTAGAAATGAAGAAGATTACAGTACCTCTGGCATAAATATCACACATGGGTTCTTTGTGTAAGGATTGAACTCCGTACTATTAGCATCATGTAAATTTAACACATTGCGGGAAAATTCAATCACGGAAATTTGCATGCCAAGACAAATGCCTAAAAAGGGGATATTATGTTCGCGGGCATATTTTGCGGCAAGAATTTTCCCTTCAACTCCTCTATCACCAAACCCTCCAGGAACTAATACTCCATCTGCACCCTGCATATAGAATTTACACAATGAGAAACAGTAAATCAAATAAATAGTTATAGGCAAAAGAGCCAGAACAAAATGACACATAAATAGACATTCAGATACTTAAAAATCTATAAACCTTCAGTAGATTCCAAGCTGCTTCATGAGCATAAGGTGCCTGAAAGGATTTCATCAATCCCTAAGGACAAGTATAACAAACAAATACTGAAGGAAACAAGAGAAAATGTCTAGGAGACCTCTTCAGCAATGGAGTCTTCAAGGTCCATTGAAGGAACCCAATCGATCATGAGTTTCCTACAACAGCTTACGGAAGCATGCAGAAGAGCCTGCAGTTTTGTCAAATCTTAGCAGTTGTCAATAGCTTTATAAATACTAACAGATATGCACGGAGTCCACCGTGCACAGTGTGTGACGATGATAGTACCGAACTGTTACTTAAGCAAGACTGAGCATTATGGCTACCTCATAACTGATAAGTAGCATAACATCTCAAAATTCTGTAACTTTTCAATAGATTTTCGATTAGCTGAGGCTACCAAATACGCCATAGATTTTCATCAGCCACATGAATATCAGTGGAAGAATATATGCACCCAACAGGTGATGTATGGTAGGCTACGTGGGTGTGCAACTAACATGCAATCTTAGGCGAAGTGTCAGGGAAACAACTCGACAACCCTAAACTACTATATGTAAGATGCAAGATCCAATGACAAAATCAAATTAAGCAATAAACAATTAAATCACATTTAGATAATTTAAGCAATGCAAAATTATTTCATTAAGCGAATAAGCTTTGGTTTTCCTCCGCGTTGAGGGGCAAAACGAGAGAGTGCGGTCTAACAACAAAGCAAACAACTACAAAACAAGAGATCAAAAAATGAAATCGCATAGCCATATATTAATATTAAGAAACAAGAGTTCTAACAACAAAAAAACACTCACAAATGCATGGGGTCTATCGTAGGAGGGTAGATCCGGTGATTCACGGGTGCTTGGTGGTTGTCCGGGAAGAGGGAGACTCTGTATGGTGGTTAGAATGCGGTAGCGCTACAGGACTGCACTGAAATTCTAGTGTTGGCAGATTTTTGTGGTGGAGAGGAGGCTGACTTGGACTTGTTTCGAGGAGGCGGACTATTTAGGAATTGTTGGGGGCAAGACCTGCTGCTGTAAGGGGAAATTGGGCCTTATGACAGGGGAAGGGATGGGGGTATCATAGATGGTGGCTGGGGGTGTGAGTTCAAGGTAGAAGTAGCCAAGTACTAAGGAATTGAGACGCTGCTTGCTGTGGGGATTTAAGGAACAAGGCAAGGCTGTTGTTGAAGGAGAGGAAGTTTACAGGAGAATGAATTAGTGGGATTCACAACAACTTTTGAAATAGAGAATGACTTGCTACTTGTTGAGGATTCCTACGGGAAAATTGCATGGGTTTTAACAGGATCGGGCCTTGTTGTGAGTTATGTTGAAGTGAAAATAGAGAGGGCTCACAAAATGGAAGAAGCAGGGATTGTTTTGTTGGGAAGGCTTTTCTATGAAAGTGATAGTAAGGGGCAGCCTACAATGATAAAGAAAAACAAGGGACACTTGTTTTATCCGACACTATGCGCCTCCTAAGATACAAACCTAAGGAGTCGGCACCTTAGGAATTTGCAGCATCACACCACGAGAGATCGCCAGATTCTGGGAATTCTTCTTCTCCAAAATCTGCAATGAACCAAATGACAACCTAGCCCTCTTGTTGCTTCCCTGCACCTCCTAGCTCTTACAACCATTGCCCTCCCTTCCCAGACCCCCAACATCCACCGACCTCTTTCACGCCCCCTACAGCCTCATACTGCAGTTGTCATGCCCACTCAAACCCCCTTGCAATTGTTTACCTCCCTTTGTAAATCCTTATACAACAAACCTCCTTTGTCGTTGGAACCACGTTGGTAACTCCAAAGAACAAAATCTCTCAAATTCCCCAAATCCTTCGATCCCCCAAAATAGAAATCCATCCACTTCATATTTCCCCGTATGGATGCACTTGTTTATTTCTAGTCTTCCATTTATTTGCTAACTTTCTTTTGCAGGCTTGTATTTTTATTTGTTTGATACTCAACATTTTAAAGACTTTCAATTGTGCAAGTAGCTTGCAGGATGGAAGAACGATGAGGTACATGGGGGAAAATGAAGAAGAGTGGATTGCGCAAGTCCCATGCCATTGGCGGAAGTGGGGACGTCGTTGGGAAACGACCATGAAATGCAGAGGTCGAAACAGGTTATGGCCAACGGTGTAGTTGGATTCGACGAGACTGAAACAACAGTGGCAGTATTTGGATGATCAGTGGGATAGGAGACAAGAGGGACTTGTTGGTTTGGATGAAGGTCATGGGTGGTGGAAGTACAGGCAACGCCTGCAGGGATGAAGAAGGATGCTCGGTGAACTATGAAGTGTTGGTGATGATGAGAGTAGGTGTAGTACAATCGCCTGAGATGGACAATGGGTTACAATGGTAGTCTAAGCATCGACTTTGAAACAACAAACAAGGAGAATGGAGTACCGGGATTTTGTTGTTGGTTAGTGACGGTTGCGAGTGGTGTATCCACCTGAAGAGATGAGCTTCGTTGATTGGTGCACGGGTACCTGTCGACTAAAGGCGCATGAGGAGGAGCAGGTTGAACCATTGCAAAATAGCAAACTCCCTCCTTCCTAAGTATCATCGTTGAGCCTCAGATGAAGACACGGGAATGTCCGGTTCGCACTTGACAATCATGTAGAATGCAAAGAGAAATTTTTGGGGAAGTTATTGCATCATAAAATTAACTAATAATGTTACTAATTCAACTAACTAATATTAATTAATTTTATTAGCTATATTAACTAAATAATTAATTAGGAATCTTGCAGGTAATATTATTAAGTCTTTTACTGTAATCTCCCTTTATTAATGTGTCTCTTAAGTCTTTATAAAGAGATCTTAGGAGTCCAGGTATATTTGGATCATGGGATTTTCATCTCACTTCTAGAGAGAGGGTTCTACGAGGAAACAATCCTTGAGAGTTGGGAGGGATTTTGCCCCCAATTTTGTATTGTGTTGACATTTTCTAGTAAAATCTTGTTTTTCTTGTATGCAGTCTCTCTTCATCTTCTCCTCACTCCACCTCGCAAGTTTTCACCACGTAACTGAACATCTCCCCAGTACTTTGAAATTTAAATAATTAATCTTGCAGCAGTTTACATTCTCAATTTTTTACTGTAAAAGCATCACATTTGAAATTTATTACACTTATAATAATGAAAATTTGCTTTAGAGCAGAAGTCTCATTTCATGATTTTGATTTACTGAAAGTTAACTTAAACTATATGTTCCAGGTAAAGTTATTTCCCTAACTTTGGAGAAGTTTCAAACCAAAAAAAATCTATGCCCATCAATAAACCACAATTGGAAATGGCATCCATTTTCATAATGAGGAGTCATACCAGCATATAATTAGGATACATGCAATCCTCAAACAAGCTGGAGAAGGCTGATTTGAAACTCTAGGAAAAATGTTATATGAAACGCAATGAATTAGATCGTTCTAGGCGTGTACATAAAGCCCATGCCAAAAAATCTGTCTGTTCAAAAGCCCGATCAGGACAGGCCAAGCCAAAGGGGCCAAAACTGGCCCTCATATTACTTCAGGGCCTAGCCTGATGCTGAACCTGATCCAGACACAATGCAACCTGGTGCCCAAAAGAGACACCAGGTGGGCCTTCATTCCCACCGGGGAGCTTGGTGTTCAACATTGAAACAAAAGTTGGGTGTCTTCCTAGCTTTTATTCCAAAAGTTTGGCAAGAGTCAGCCAATTTTCCTTTATAATATTATAATTTGGCCCATAATAAGGGACTGCCTGATCAAGTCCTAGGTCTAGCCTGGTCTAGCCCGACCAAAAGGGCACTAGCGGGCCCCTCTTTGAAAGGGATCCGGGCCTGCACCCAAAAGACCCGAGCATAGTAGGGTCAGACACAGGTCCAAGTTCATCAAACTTTTTTTTTACGCCTAGATTATTCTAATAAATCAAATTAACAATTTATTTAAAGAAAAGTAGTGGATAAGATTGCTTCATCGGATTCTGTTGGATCCCTAGTTTTGATTTGGGCTATGTCATCTCCTTTAGGCGCAATTGACCCAAGATTTATCTATGGTCAATGGTTAGACTAAATGTTAGTCTACCCTCAGGCTAGGCTAGTTGAGAAAGGTTTGGAATGAGAATTTGGTTTAGTAGTTTTGTGTTCGACGATAGTCGAACTTCGCTTGACGATCTTCGATCGACGATCTCAGAGTCATATGAACTCTGAAGTGGGATCGACGATCTGCTTGCTCAGATCGACGATCGTGTTGCCCTGATCGACGATTTCTGTGAAGATAGTTTTTCTTCAGGTTGACGATCTGCTTGTTCAGATCGACGATCTTCGTTCTCTGGTCGACGTTTTCTGTCTGCTATTATCTGTATTCTTTTCATTTGAACTATTGATTTATTTCCTCATGTTTAAGACATATGTTATTCAGATATTCTGCTTAATTTAATGTCTATATTCCTTTGCTTATTTGCAATATTCTGTGTGCATTAATTGAGAGATTTGGCAGAATAAAGTCGTTTGTTTTATTAGAGGAAATCGTGTTTTTCTAACAGCTGCAATATAGCCGTTATGCCTTGCTTCCTGTGCCAGTTTATAAAGTCAATTTGATAGGATATTTTAATATCCTTAATTCCTTTTTGGGAATGACAGAGAAGATTTCTGACGCAGTTTCTTTATTTGTTTTATTGTATTATTTGAAAAGATCTTTTAGTGCAGGGCTCGAGGCATTATTCAAAGAAGAGAAATTTCTATATTATCAGTGCAGTCGGTTGAACACAACAATATACAACAACACAATACAATTCAAAAAGAGACACAGAACCAGAATTCTCAAGAAAAAAAAAAGAAAAGTTCTTCTTCTTCCTGAGTTCATCCTGTTTTCAGGAAAATCAATTCTCAGTGCTCAAGCTTTCAAGAAGAAGATCACTCCCAGATTGTTGAACATCATTGCTGTAGATTGCAAAAACTACTGAAGAAGATCATTCATTCAAAAGCTAGAGTCTTCTTCAAGACTTCATCAGAAAGTCTACTCAAGCAATTTGGAGATCCTACACCCTGAAGCAAAGCTTCTTCCTGGACATTCTCTAAGCCAGGGGGAGCTTTGATATATTCAGAGCAATCCACTAGCTTCTCTGAACACAGAGAAGACACCTTCAACTCTTTCCCTTAACCTCCTGTAAAAGGGTTATTACTCCCTTCAAAAGTGAACCTTTGGTGGCAGGGCACCTGATCAAAAACCTGTGTGTTTGGTTCTTAGGCACCTGATCAAAAGCCTGAAGGGTTTCTAGATCTACCTGAAGCAGATCTTATGGTGGCAGGGCACCTGAACAAAAACCTGTAGTGGATTCCTACCAGGGTGGTAGAAGAGTGGATGCACCCAATTGGGGAACCACTATAAAGCTCTTGTGTTGTCTGGTTGTTTACTTTAATTGATGCACTGTGGCTGTGAAAGATATAACTAGGTTGCTAGTTGTTGTGTTAGGACATATGCTCAACTGAAACTTCAGTTAGCATCCTCTGTTTTTCACCACACTCTGTTAGGCTTTAAGTATAAAGCTTTTAGTTTTTATATTCCGCAAATAGCTCAAGAGAAGTGTTTAGAGTCTATTTATTTTTGAATACTCTATTCACCCCCCCCCCCTCTAGAGTAGTAAGTATCTTATCCCCTCACTTCCAATTGGTATCAGAGGGAGGTTGGTTATTCAACAGCTTAACCATTCCTAGGTTGATTGGTTGAACAGGCTAACACCTAAAACATAAGATCTTGTGATAAGATACTTTGATACCATATACACTCACATTAGATTCATGGCCTAGTACAAAGATTATTCTAGCACCAGATCTCCAGTATGCAACTTAGCCAAGTTTGGCATCTGGAAGGCAAGAATCAGACTTTACATGAACTTTATTGATGAAGATATTTTTTCCTCTATCTTAACAGGGCCACCAACACCACCTGCTGCAGCTACTGCTACAACATCTGCAAATCTCAGTGCAGTGCCACCTCCTGACTATAATGAAACTTACAAGAAGGCCAAGATAGCTGATGTCAAGGCTATGAATATTCTGGCTCAGACTATGTCTGATGAGACATTCCAGAAAGTGGCTGATTGCACCTCAGCAAAAGCCTTGTGGGACTCACTGAATCAGATTGTAGCTGGCTCAGCTGATGAGAGGAAGGACAGAAGGTCCAACCTCATATCCCAATATGAGAACTTCAAGAAGGAAGAGGCTGAGACTGTAGAAGCCATGTACATGAGGCTCAGTTCCATTATCAATGAGCTGAGGACACTTGATAAGGAGATTACATTGACAGAAGTCAATGATAAAATACTGATGTGCTTCCCCAGCACATGGGATCTCAGAATCTGGTCAATCAAGGAGTCTAGAAGTACAACAGAGATATCAACTGAAGCTCTCCTTGGCAAGCTTAAATCATTTGAGCAAGTACTGAAGACCAGGGAAGCTGAAACTGAAGCCAAAGCACCTACTCCAACAAGGAAAGAGCAAACCCTTGCTCTTAAGGATGATGATGAGTCCAAGGTGACTCAATCAAATGAAGAACTGATGGCACTTTTTGTCAAGAGGTTCTACAAGATGGGCAGAAAAGACAACAGAAGAAAGCCATCAAAATATGATGACAAGTCAAGGTATGATAAAACCCCATCTAAAGAAATTGTTTGTTATGGATGCAGGAAGCCTGAACACATTCTCCATGAGTGTCCAGAGGCAAAGCATAAGAAAAGAAGAAAAGGAACATGAGAAGCACTACTCCAAGACATCCTCTCACAAATATAAGAAGAAAGAGAAATGTCTTATTGCAAAGACTTGGAGTGATACTGAGGAAGACTCATCTTCCTCCAGCTCCAGTGAAGATGATGAAGAAGAGAAGAAAGCTAAAGAAATTTGCCTTATGGCAATTAATGCCTGCAGCAGTAACTCAGCTACAGAGATGACTGAAGATGAGGAGGATGAATTATCTAATGAAGACCAGGTAATTGCATCTTATGATTTCACATCTGCTGAATTTAAGCATGATTTTAAAACTCTTTGCCTAGATTTACATAGCTCAGAAAAAGAGATTAAATTGCTTAGAGATAAACTAGCTGGATCTGAATCTCTATCTAGTGAAAACATTAGGTTAGAATCTAAACTCACTAGAGCATCTGAAGAAATTAAATTTCTTAAATTAGAGCTAGCTAAAGCTAAGAGGTTAGAAGATTCACTTAATGGCAGAAGCCTTAAGTTGCTAGAGATAACAAGCACTACCAACACTAGGACAGATAATAATAAGTTAGGCTTAGGTGCCTCCCCTAGTGAACCCCCATTGCTCCTTGAATACAATCTATCCACTCCAGTAAAGTTTGTTTCTGAAAAGGGAATACAGAACACTGAGGTTGTTCAAAAGACTAAGAAAATTTTAAAAAAGGTTAAGAGAAACAAAAGGAAACAAAATTTCATAGAAATACAAAAATCGTCAAACGCCCATCGACGATCGCTGTACCCATCGTCGAACAACAATCGACGATCTCTGAACTCACCTGCTAGGTACAATTACTCAGCAATGAGGGATCGACGATCTCAGCCTGAGTCGTCGAACAGAGATCGACGATCGTGGAACCCAGAATTCTATTCTGTGAACCAAGATCGACGATCTGGGTACCGATCGTCGACCATCGATCGACGATCAGAACTAAATTTTCAGAATTACAACAATGCTAATAGAAACAATAAGTTTAATAGCAACCCTAGGTCTGCTAATCTATCTGCTAATTGGATTATCCCACCTAGGAGATCTCATCCCTTAGGATATCACCCTCAACCTACATATTCTTTTATTTCTAGTTTTTCCTATGTGAAGAACAATGGACCCAAGGTTACCTGGGTACACAATGTTTAATCTATCTTATTGCGGGTGAAGACCTATCCTATCACTCAGGACAAGTGGTATTTGGATAGTGGATGCTCCAAGCATACGACAGGAAATAAAGATAATCTATCAAGCTTCAAAGCCAAGTTGGGAACAAAGGTGGTCTTTGGTGATTCCAGCTGTGGTCAGACTGAAGGATATGGCAAATTCACCTTAGGGTCAGTGACTTTCAAGAAGGTAGCTTATGTCACAGGACTGAAGCACAATCTCATTTCTGTAAGTCAGCTTTGTAATGCTGGCTATCAAGTTTGATTTTCTAATACTCTGTGCAATATTACTTTGAATAATAACATTGTATTAGTATGCATTAGACAAGGAAAAATATATATCTTGTAGATTTTAAATCCACTTCTTCTGAAATTTGCTTATTTAATGAAGTGAGTAGCAATAATACTTTGTGGCATAGAAGGCTAGGTCATGTTAACCTCAGGAATATATCTAAGTTATCTAAATACAACTTTGTTAGATGTTTGCCCTCTTGCCCCTACAAGAAGGAAGGCCTATGCAAGGCTTGTCAGCTAGGCAAGCAAACTAAGAATAGTTTCAAAGCTGTAAATAAAAGTGATTTACCTAGAATTCTGTGCCTATTACACTTGGATCTTTTTGGTGCAATAGCTGTACAAAGTCTAGGAGGGAAATTATATACCCTAGTGATTGTAGATGATTACTCCAGGTTCACTTGGGTGTTCTTCTTGAGAACTAAATCTGATAACTTTAAAGTTCTTACAGACTTTCTACATTGTATAAAGATTGAGTTCAATACTCACATTGCTCTGATCAGAAGTGATCATGGGACAGAGTTTGATTCTCTTCTTATGCAAGAATTCTGTGAGAAACAAGGTATCAGACATAGCTTCTCTGCTCCTAGAACTCCTCAACAAAATGGGGTAGTTGAAAGGAAAAACAGAACCCTGATTGAAGCTGCAGGAACATTGTTAGCAGATGCTAATATGCCTCTATCCTTTTGGGCAGAAGCAGTTAGCACAGCTAACTATGTACTGAATAGGAATTTGATACATAAACTAAAGGGGAATACTCCTTATGAATTGCTTAAAGACTACATTAGAATTTTAGAATTTTTGGCTGTGTAGTTTACATTCACAACAATAACAAAGACTACATTAGAAAGTTTGAGGCAAAGGCTTCAATGGGAATCTTTCTAGGATATTTCCAAGTAAGCAAAGCCTATAGGATTTTTAATCAATCCTCATTAAAAATTGAAGAGTCAGTACATGTATCCTTTGATGAATCCAAGATATTTTACAGAGAGAAGGAAACTTCTTCCAGTAGTTCTTTGCAGATACCTGAATTATGCAAGAATTTGGATGAGCTAAAACTCACTCAGGGGATTCAACCAGCTCCTCAGTTATCTGAGTCAGACAGTGATGAAGACCTAGTAGAAGTGATTGCAGTTTTACCAACAGCCAATCTAATTCCACCTGAGGAATTAATTCAAACTGCTGTTGAAGATCGGTAACCAACTGATTATGTCACACTTAGAGATCATCCTACATCTCAAGTGATTGGAGACACTTCAACTGATGTGCAAACTAGACATCAACTAAGTCAAGATGTGATGTTTGCTTGTTTTTTTCAGGTTGAGCCCTTAACCATAAAAGATGCTGAGCAAGATCCCCACTGGATCATTACTATGCTAGAAGAGCTAAACCAGTTTGAAAGATGCAAAGTTTGGAAGTTGGTACCAAGACCAAAAGGCCAACTGATTATAGGCACTAAATGGGTGTTTAGAAATAAATTGGATGCTCAAGGAACTATTATAAGAAATAAAGCAAGGCTTGTAGCACAGGGCTACAGACAGGAAGAAGGAATAGATTATGATCAGACTTTTGCTCCTGTTGCAAGGCTAGAGACAATAAGGATCTTTCTAGCATATGCAGCCTACATGAAGTTTAAGGTGTTCCAGATGGATGTAAAGAGTGCATTCTTAAATGGTGAGCTAAAGGAAGAGGTATTTGTTGAACAACCCCCTGGTTTCATTTCTTCAACTTATCCCTCACATGTTTTTAAGTTGGAAAAAGCCCTGTATGGACTTAAGCAGACTCCTAGAGCATGGTATGAGACTCTAGCTAGTTTCCTATTAGAACATAAGTTTGTTAGAGGCATAGTTGATAGAACCCTTTTTATTAAGCACCACAAGGACAAAATCCTGTTAGTTCAAATTTATGTGGATGACATTATATTTGGTTCCACTGATCCCAAACTATGCAAAAGGTTCTCAGACCTAATGCATTCTAAGTTTGAGATGAGTAGTATGGGTGAGCTGTCTTATTTCTTTGGTCTCCAAGTGAAACAAGATGCTGATGACATCTTCATCTCCCAATCTAAATATGTCAAGGAATTAGTAAAGAAGTTTGGGATGACAGATGCTTCAGCAATGCACACTCCTATGACTACTAATGTAGTTATTGATTCTGATGATAAGGGTAAGCCTGTTGATCAGAAAAATTATAGGGTCATTGTTGGTTCCCTATTATATCTAACTGCAAGTAGGCCTGATATAATGTTTGTCGCATGCCTCTGTGCTAGATTTCAGGTCAACCCCAAGGAATCTCATTTAACTCTTCTCAAGAGAATCTTAAGATACCTGAAGGGATGCCCAAATTTAGGACTTTGGTACCCAGCTGAATCAGAATTTGAGTTGATTGGATACTCAGATGCTGACTATGCTGGCTGTAGAGTTGACAGGAAGAGCACCTCAGGGACTTGTCAGTTCCTAGGTGAGAGATTAGTCTTATGGTTTTGCAAAAAGCAGACTTCTGTCTCAAATTCAACTGCAGAGGCTGAATATATAGCAGCTGCTAGTTGCTGTTCACAGATTCTGTGGATTCAAAATCAACTCTTGGATTATGGGTACACACACAAAAACACCAAAATTATGTGTGACAGTACCAGTGCTATTTCCATAGCACAAAATCCTGTGCACCATTCTAGGACTAAGCACATTGACATTAGACACCATTTTCTTAGAGACTGTGTTGACAAGAATAAGATAAATCTCGAGTTTATACCCACAGATCTTCAGAGAAGTGATATTTTCACAAAGCCTTTAGATGAACAGAAACATCTATTCGTTTTGAATCAACTAGGCATGATGAATGGATCAGACTAAGTGAAAAATCTGCTAAGTTGAAATCTGTTTTGAGATCGTCGAACGGTGTTCGAAGATAGTCGAACAGGTTGAGCTAAATCGTCAACCCTAGGTCTACGACAGCTCTTTGCGTTTAGAGACAGAAATCGTCGATCGATGATCGACGACTCTGCTTTGGAAATCGATCGTCGATCGACGATCGACGACCGATTCTCTTGATCTTCATTCAGAGATCGACGATGCAAGTTTATCTCAAACCGATCGTCTATTTAGGTCTGAAGAGCGTAGACGGAGCTCGCCTTTTCGTATTCTGCTTCCAGGCTTGTTTTGAGCTCTCGTCCCGCGCTTTCTCTTCTCTCTCTCTGTGTTTGTTCTTGTTTCAGGTACTCTCATCGATCAAATGGCGATTTCCTCTGCAACCCTATCTGTGATGAAGTTCGATGCAGGCTTCAGTGTTGATTTCGAGTCTTTCAGAAACTGCGAACAAGTTTTTCAGGAAATGTTGCAGTTGTGTGAAGATCAAGGTCTTAAGAAACTCATGTCCTCAAAGCTCAAACTGCACCTATCAGAAATCAAGGAATGGGTTTATACATCGTCTTCTGATGACAAAGAGATGAAAGGATCAATCAGCGGCGTGGAGGTAACTCTTACTCCAGAAATTCTGACTGAAATTTTTGAGTTAAAGAATGGCTCTGATGAGTATGAGCAAGATTCTGCTGAGTACGGAAGGATGCTGTTGGAAATGGGTCATGCAGAAGGCATCCCATCCAAGCTCTTGAAGGTAAACTTATCTGTCGGATTCAAGTTTCTGGCTGATCTAGTTGGAAAAGTGTTGCTTGAAAAGCATTCCGCCCATGATAACATCAACCGGCATCAGTTTGCCTTGATGTCAGCTCTCGTGAATAAGAAAGAAATCAACTGGGCTGGTCTGTTGTTTGATTTGATCAGGAAGAAGAACAACAAGAAAGAAGTAACGCAAGGAAGGCTGATCGGGTTCTTTCTCTCTAAGAAAGCTTCCCAGCTGTTAGGCTCTGCTCCTACAGCGATCAATGCCAGCAAGAGAATAGATCCTTCTCTGTTCATTAAGTGGAAGAGGACTATTCAGAAGCCTTCAAAGGCTGGGTTTGCCCTTACAACGTCTGAGGGCACAAGGGCTCTTGAAGTCGCTTCCCTCCCTAGTGAAGAAATCTCTGCTTCCTCCTCCTTGCCATCCACCTCCATTGACATTCCTTCTTCTCCTGTGAACCATCCATCTCCACCTGCTTCTCCAACACCAGCTCACATAACTGAGATTCCAAATCTAAATTTAGAATCTTTGTTCAATCTGCTTTCTCCATCTCATTCCCCAGCTACCTCAAATCATCCCTCACCAGCTGCTGATCATCCATCTCATCATAATTCTCCAAATACTGAAACTCCAGTTCAGAAGAATATTAATTCTGATAATTCCCCCTCCATCATTCCTCCATTATTTCAAATCACACCAGAATTTATTGCAAATATTCTAAACCTCATAACTCCTTCCATCAAAGCCATGATAGCTGAGGTCATTGCCCCTCTTGCTCTATCTATCTCTTCTCTTGCTGCCTCTATTTCCACCCTCACAGACCCTTCTTAATCTAGGGGCCTGGGTTTAGTTCCCACTGAACCCAGGTAGGGGGAGATGCTTGATGAAGATGATTCAGGCCCTGCTATGGAGTTAGAAAGATTTTCAGAGTTAGAAAGATTTTCAGTTCCAGTTCCAGATACAGTTGTTCCAGATTCTGTTCAGAGGATAGTTGAAGATTCAGATGCTCCAGTAGTTTTGGAAGAGGAACTTGATGCATTCCTTGACTCAGATGATGAGTCATCCTGTGGAGACCTTTATAATCCTATCTCCTCCCCTTGTTCTTTTGATCCTCTTCAGGCCATTGTGTGCTACCAGAGACCAATGTGCCTTCAGTTTTTGGATAGCTTTGTTATTTCTAAAACAATAGCTGAAGCATATTTTGCTTTCAAAGTTTATCTTGAGGAGATTTCTACTCCTGTTGCTGCTAGATATATAGAAGGAATTATAACATCTTTCTTAGAAGCTAAATGGAATTCTGCTGCTCAAGAAACAGTTCCAGAAATTGAGAATGCTGTGCCTTCTACCCTTTGGGATGACACCCAAGGTCCAGATTTGGACTCTCTCCTAGCTCAAGACATTCTAGAAGAAGAAAAAGAAAAAGCTCTTCTGCAAGCTAAAGAGAAAGAGGAGGCTATGTTAAAGAAAATTGATGATCTGTATGCAGAACCTCAACCCTCACATTCTGAGGATGAAGATGAAGATTCTGATGATTCTGATAGTAATAAGAAAAAGAAAAGGTCTGCTCAAAAGAAAAGGAAAGCCACAGCTCCAGCTCCTCCTAATCCAGATAATGATATTCCCTACTACATTTTGAAAGGAATTGATCCTAAAGCTAAAAATTTTGAGGCTTGGATATGGTACTCTAAGAATGAACAAAAAGCAAGGAAGAAGAGCAGGAAGTACTCTCCTCCTCCCAAGGGAATTCAGAGAGGTCCTCCTCCTCCTCCCTCTGCTGGTGCATCAGGAAATATTGCTCCCAGATCTTCTGCTCCTTCAGCCAGGCAAAATCAGTCCTATACCTATCAGAGAAAGGGAAGACAGCCTCCTCCAAGCAGTTCTAGTGATCAGAGGCAGTCTAAAAAGTCAAACATTCAAAGAGAGCAAGTTAAGGAAGTTGTATATCAACAACCCACCTTCTCTCCTCCTCCAGCCTCTAGATCACCTTCAAAGAAAAAACCTGCTCAGGTCAAACCAGTAAATTTCAAAGGAAAAAGAGTTATATATTCTGATAAATCAAGCAAAAAGTATGATGAGTTTGCTCCTCCATCCAGTCTTATAATTCAAGAGCCAGCAGATATAAATGTCAAGCCAGTTCAAGTGCAAACTGAGAGTTTCTTAACTCAATCAGTAAAATTCAAGACTATAAATCCATTGGATCCTTCTGATGAACATATCTATGAAAGTCAAGAGCTTGATCCTAACTATAAAATGGCTAGACTTCTAGAATTGATTGGATCTGCACAAATCAAGAAAGCTAAAGAAGAAGGAAAAGACATTACAGGATTTTCTACCATGTCAAAATACAGAAAGAAAGAATTGGACAGATTTCAAGTCAGTCCAGAGGTTTTTGATGCTTCCAAGTATATGGAAAAACACCCTGAAGCTGTTCTGCCTAAAGCAGGGGAACTAAAGATTATTGGAGAACAGCACTTGAAGCTATCAAAGAAGGATGCATCTAATCCAAGAAGAAAAATTATTTTCTCTCATGCTACTTCTATTCTTCCTTCAGACTCTATTGATAATTGATTGTGTTATTTGTTTTGACTAATCTGATTTATTCAAATATGCTTGCTGATATATCTATTGTGGTTGTTTTTCTTATCTGCTTGTATTAGATTTATTTTGTTTGAGTGACATCACCCAAATATGGGGAGATTGTTAGATCCCTAGTTTTGATTTGGGCTATGTCATCTCCTTTAGGCGCAATTGACCCAAGATTTATCTATGGTCAATGGTTAGACTAAATGTTAGTCTACCCTCAGGCTAGGCTAGTTGAGAAAGGTTTAGAATGAGAATTTGGTTTAGTAGTTTTGTGTTCGACGATAGTCGAACTTCGCTTGACGATCTTCGATCGATGATCGACGATCTCAGAGTCATATGAACTCTGAAGTGGGATTGACGATCTGCTTGCTCAGATCGACGATCATGTTGCCCTGATCGACGATTTCTGTGAAGATAGTTTTTCTTCAGGTCGACGATCTGCTTGTTCAGATCGACGATCTTCGTTCTCTGGTCGACGTTTTCTGTCTGCTATTATCTGTATTCTTTTCATTTGAATTATAGATTTATTTCCTCATATTTAAGACATGTTATTCAGATATTCTGCTTAATTTAATGTCTATATTCTTTTGCTTATTTGCAATATTCCTTGTGCATTAATTGAGAGATTTGGCAGAATAAAGTCGTTTGTTTTATCAGAGGAAATCGTGTTTTTCTAACAGCTGTAATATAGCTGTTATGCCTTGCTTCCTGTGCCAGTTTATAAAGTCAATTTGATAGGATATTTTAATATCCTTAATTCCTTTTTGGGAATGACAGAGAAGATTTCTGGCGCAGTTTCTTTATTTGTTTTATTGTATTATTTGGAAAGATCTTTTAGTGCAGGGCTCGAGGCATTATTCAAAAAAGAGAAGTTTCTATATTATAAGTGCAGTCGGTTGAACACAACAATATACAACAACACAATACAATTCAAAAAGAGACACAGAACCAGAATTCTCAAGAAAAAAAAAGAAAAGTTCTTCTTCTTCTTGAGTTCATCCTGTTTTCAGGAAAAGCAATTCTCAGTGCTCAATCTTTCAAGAAGATCACTCACAGATTGCTGAACATCATTGCTGTAGATTGCAAAAGCTACTGAAGAAGAACATTCATTCAAAAGCTAGAGTCTTCTTCAAGGCTGCATCAGAAAGTCTACTCAAGCAATTTGGAGATCCTACACCCTGAAGCAAAGCTTCTTCCTGGACATTCTCTAAGTCAGGGGGAGCTTTGATATATTCAGAGCAATCCACTAGCTTCTCTGAACACAGAGAAGACACCTTCAACTCTTTCCCTTAACCTCCTGTAAAAGGGTTATTACTCCCTTCAAAAGTGAACCTTTGGTGGCAGGGCACCTGATCAAAAACCTGTGTGTTTGGTTCTTAGGCACCTGATCAAAAGCCTGAAGGGTTTCTAGATCTACCTGAAGCAGATCTTGTGGTGGCAGGACACCTGAACAAAAATCTGTAGTGGATTCCTACCAGGGTGGTAGAAGAGTGGATGTACCCAATTGGGGAACTACTATAAAGCTCTTGTGTTGTCTAGTTGTTTACTTTAATTGATGCACTGTGGCTGTGATAAATATAACTAGGTTGCTAGTTGCTGTGTTAGGACATATGCTCAACTGAAACTTCAGTTAGCATCCTCTGTTTTTCACCACACTCTGTTAGGCTTTAAGTATAAAGTTTTTAGTTTTAAAATTCCGCAAATAGCTCAAGAGAAGTGTTTAGAGCCTCTTTATTTTTGAATACTCTATTCACCCCTCCTCTAGAGTAGTAAGTATCTTATCCCCTCACTTTCAGATTCAATTCATCTTAGTCACCATCAATAGTTGCAAAGTTAATCTAGTCAAAGATGTAATAATACTTTTACTCTCAAAAGGGTCTCAATTGTTCATCTAGATGGAAATCAACAAAAAATTGCGTTAGAAATCAATAAATTTCCCAGTACCTAAATGACACAGTTGAAGTTGGACTGTACTCCCTACTTTGAGAAACCAGCTTCTTTTCTAAGGTCATAACAAAGAAATCTCCATACAGAGACAATGTCGTTGGCATACAACCAATAAAAAGGGCAGCCCGGTGCACAAAGCATCCCCGAGCAGCAAGGCTCCGGGGAAGGGTCCCACCACAAAAGTGAAATGTAGTGTAGACAAACCTTGCCCTGCATTTTTGCAAGAGGCTGCTTCCGGGGCTCGAACCCGTGACCTCAAGATTACACGGCAACACCTTTGGCATACAACCAATGTTCTAATAAAATAAGCAAAAACATCAATCAAGGAAAAGAAAAAGCCTTAAGGAACTATATTAATGGAAGTGGTAATCCGACAAGCATAGAAACAAATTGTGAGTTATGCTCATAAAAGTAAAGAATAGTTTTGTTTACACGTACATTTACACTGTAAAAAGGATGATTAGAAAAATTAAATACCTTTACAACAGAGAGGTATGAATCAGAAAGATCAGTGTATTTTCCAACTATGGCAATCCTAACCTGGAATATTATAACATTTCAAAGTTAGAAGAAGAAATACAAATTAAAATATGATTTAATAAATATGTAACCTTAGACCCCACCGGATCACGTAGAGTGTCACAGGTTTTAGCCATAGAAGTCCAATCCTCCAACACTGGTTCTCGAGCAGTGCTGCAATTACAGAGTGCTTAATAAAAACCCCATAATTCATGTAATATAACGACAAGCATGTTGCAAAGAATTTAAACAATTTAACAAAACAATTAGAAAGACCTTTGGAGGTTGAGTGTTCTCAATATAGCAACATGCGCCTTCTGGTCCTATCAAAAAACTTTAAAGTTCAATAATGAATAACTTCATTAAACTAAAGAAAGGCCAGCAAGCTGGAAAAGGGGAGATAGCAACAAACTAGAAAGTAGAAAATAACACCAACCCTTAGAATTAAGGGAATATGCCAAATGTTTGGAACATCATAAAGAGTAAGAAGGTTTGTCATCTGCATAACCATTTGCAACAAAAACAATGACTC
Organism: Platanthera zijinensis; assembly: GCA_039513925.1. Classification (NCBI taxonomy): domain Eukaryota; kingdom Viridiplantae; phylum Streptophyta; class Magnoliopsida; order Asparagales; family Orchidaceae; genus Platanthera; species Platanthera zijinensis. The sequence goes on from CM077090.1 coordinate 169,485,363, forward strand.
AAATAATTTCATTCCTTCTAGAAAGCAAAGCATATGATTACAAAGTGCAAAGACATTTGTGAAAGTACCGGAACATGGCAAAATTGGGAAAGCTTTTCTTTCACATTTCCCTCCAAAGGCTGCCAAAGAAATGTTCCACAATGTTATAGCAAATCAGATAGACATATAAAGCAAGAAAAGAAGCATGAAACCAAGGAAAAAAAGAGAGACCAATGAACTCCGGCAAGCAAGAATATTTGGAGTTAATCCGAGCCCCCTTAGTCCCCGAACACTATGTTGTGTTGGTTTTGTTTTCTACAATCAATTAAAATTGATAAGGACCAGGACAAAACTCTTCAAAGATAAAAAAGAACACAATGCAACAATAACTTTAATTAGGGAACATGAAATGATAAGTAAAAAAATATACCTGTTCACCAACTACATTTAGAACTGGAACGAGACTAACATGAACGAGGCAAAAGTTACCAGAACCTGGAACAAAAACATTAAAAAGAAATGACAAAGACATTAAGGGTAGGAGAAAGAAAGCTTGCAAAAGGAGCAACAATCATCTTCCAGGATGTAGGTGATTGGATTCTCTCACCAACACGATAGGAAAACTGACCAAGAGCTTCAATAAATGGCATGGATTCAATATCTCCTGCATTAAAAATTCCAATTTTGTTATGAAGCAAAATGACTTAGCAAGGAAAGAAGAAAATGGGCTTTCATCTTCTTGTTTATTTGTTTAGTATATAATCCATATTTATAAAACCTTTTTTACCTATTGTTCCACCGAGTTCTATAACACAAACATCAGCAGGCCCTTCTTTTCCATCAACAGGAATCACAGCCACCCGTTCAATCCATTCTTGTATCGCATCCGTGATGTGAGGAACAACCTAACAGTAACATAGTTTCAGGATCCCGAAAACAACTGCAGGTGCAACTATAAAATTTGGTAGTTATAAAATAACACACCTGAACAGTTTTCCCCAAATAATCTCCCTTCCTCTCTTTATCAAGAACAAACTATCAACAAAAATGTTTAAGAAAATAAAAATACTATTTCAACTCAAGTTCATATTGCAAGTACATTAAAGATGTATACTTGAAGCTTCAAGAGCAAAAAACCACTACCTGATAAATCTTTCCAGTAGTAATGTTATTATCACGAGTTAGCTTGATGTCAAGGAATCTTTCATAGTTACCAAGATCCAAATCCACCTTCAAGACGTACAAAATGCACCTTCAAAAAAAGAAACTAATTGCACTGGAAACAACGAACTAGATTTTCTCCCAATTTGTGGATCAAAATTGTGAAAATGATATCAAATAAAATCAACTAAGTTCTCCCAATAATAAGATTTCAATAAATTTACATAATGATATCTCCTTAAAATCAGGCTTCAAACGCACCACGCCATTGGGGAAATGACAAAGATATTAGGCAGGGGGATCCACCAGGGAACCAAATTTGAACGAGATCCACCACTGGTCAAACTCATATTCAAACCCAAAGCTTAAGCCCAAAGTGAAAAGGTAAACACCATGATATATCTGTACATACATATACTTTCCCTATCCGATATGCGACCAGATCATGCCTGTCTTAACAAATATACCCCTGACATGAGAGCTTTTCACACTAGCTTTAGTCACCACTCACCTTCAAATGGAAGCTTTCAACATCATCAATTATCATGCCCCAAGAGCACACTCAACTATGTGAAGCAGTTATGACAGTCGCTCTTGAACCTTGCTCAATCATGGTAAAAAGAGTCAAGACTTATGAGAAACACAAACGGCAAGATAATATTTAATCTCGAGCAAATCATCGGCTATGATACCACTTGTAAGGGAGCGACATCGAAGGGAGAGCCGAGGTTGGATGAGTTATGCCAATGTTCAAACTTATATTCAACCCAAAAACTTAAGCTCATGGCTAACAACCAACCACAAGATATATCTAAACCAATATATACATATCTTGTCCGAGGTTGGGCATTGGACAAGGTAAATCAATGGTCAAACTTATATTCAACCCAAAAACTTAAGCTCGTGAGAGAGAGCCAGTCACAAGATATATCTACACACATATACTCGCCTTTCATATGTAAGACTAATGCTCCGTTTGGCGTGGCGGTGGCGATCATGAACACTGTGTATATGAACAGTTGTGTGTGAAGGTCCCACCTCACCTAAGGAATTTCATTCACCTTTATGTTCAAAACTAGTTTTCGTTTTTAAATGGCGGTCATAACTGTTGTCAAGCCAAACATATAGTTTATGGCGTTGGCCTTTTTGTCCAAACATGTGAGTTTGGACAAAAATGTCAGCATCATAGAATGTATGTTTGGCATGACAATGGCTATGATCGTCACCAAGAAGAAAAAAAATGGAATATAAAAGTGAATGAGCTTTCTTAGGTGAGGTTGGGCATTCACAAACAACGTTCGGTTCATGACCGCCGCCACTGCGCCAAATGGAACCTAAATCACACTCTCATGTGCCCTAGCAAAAGAGAAGACAAAGATATGGACAACTTAAGACCATTTCAAATTAATTTTTTAGCAACAATAATACAAAAGAAAGAACAGACGAAAAGGAATCAAATCAAGCAGCTGCTAGAAAGTAACAGGTACAAGCATAATAAAACATAGCTTTTCCTTACCTCTCCACCATCGTCTAAAACAAAAACTTCACCATGCTCGAAAGGAGACATCGTGCCAGCATCAGTATTGAGGTACGGATCTGTGCACAAGAAATAGACAATGTAACCAATTCAGAATGTTTATCATCCGAATAAAATAAATGAATCATCCTTGCAACTCTAGTACCAATAAAGTTAACATGATTTAACAATCCAGAACTGACTTCATCCCTGTCCTAGAAACCTAAGTATGTGCTCATTTTATTGGACTAATAATGGCCCTCCACAAGATTTACTCTCTCACATGATAAACAGTAACCCATCCCGGTAATCAATACCGAATGGTTTTGGGTCATGTCGAAACCCCACCAATGGCGGGGCCCTGCCACCTACCATTATCCAGTGGATGCACATGCCATCTGCAGCAGTTAAAGATTGGAAGAGGGTTTATTTTACCCTCTTTCTGCACATTTCTTTCTTTTTAATCTATTTCTATATGAATTAAGAGAGGGGAAATATCCCTCGGTTAAAACTGGATTACGCAGTGGGGAAAACAAATAATAAACAGCAAAGAAGAAGAAGAAGAAGAAGTAGTAGTAGTAGTTTAAGCCAATGCCCCTTTGTCTTTCCCGGACAGAGAGATGAATTCCCCGTCCGGATTCGAGCATGAACGTTCAAATTAAAACTGCTGCAATCGCATTCTAGATGAGCAAATAAAACAGATAGAGATCTCCATGAACACAGCCATGGGCATACCAATCTTGATGGAGGTGACTCTGAGACCGCAGGCACGGAGCAATACTCCAATGCTGCTCGCAGTCACACCTTTGCCCAGTCCACTCACCACTCCACCCGTCACTAATACGTACTTCATCTCTCTCCCACCTGCTCTCGCTCTCAGTTCCCTCCACGTTCGAATTAAAACGAGTCTTCAAGGGCGGAAACGAATTCCCCGTGATCAGAAGAAGCGCGAGGGAGAGGAGAAGCTCCCTCGGATTAGAGGGCGAGAGCAGGGAGGTGAAGCTCGACGGAGAGGAGGGCAGGAGAGACTGAGATGGGTGGGATAGAGCGGAGGGAGAGGCCATTTAAATAACCATGCCCGGTACCGCCTGCTTGTTCTTCTATTCCCGTAGTTTTCTTCATTTCTCTCTCCTCTCACTCTCTCTTCTCCGCCCATTGAGCATGTTGTGTGTTTTTTTAAAAATAATATATAATTTGTTTATTCTGATGAAATTGTGAACATTACTTTTTATTATTATTATTTTTCAGGCCATTTTTTCCTTCCACATGTTCAACTCTAGTTATCTACTTTTTCCTCTAATTTTTTCTACTTCGGATTTTTGGCGAACTAACATATGTTTAAGAAGTTTCTTACTAGCAAATTTTGTTTGACTTAGCAAATAAAAAGAGAATTGTTATTAACTAATTTTTTTATTCACACATTTTTACTATTCGCAGCTCTTTAGAGAATCAATTTTAATATTCACTTATATTTTTGTTATTGACAAACCAATGTAAGAAAATAAAGTGAAATCTTTCCTGTAACTTCGTATTTTATGTTGATGGCGGATTCTAAACATGTGGAAAAGTCTATTATGGGCTTGGAGATTACTATTAGGGCTGCCTTCCATGGGTTTAGAGACTTATTATGTTGCTCACGGATTTAAAGGTTGAGAAAAAGCTGTTTTAGCCTTTGTTTTCTTTCGGCCAATAGTCATAAAATTGTGAAAAGGTTGTGCTTCACAAAGAAAGAGAGGAATTTCTTCTACCACATGTGAGAGAATCTTGTTCTATTTCAAAGACATATCAGGAGGAAAATTGCGGATTGGGGTTGTCGGGCTCGGATCAAATGAAGTTGGAAGATTCGAAGTTGAAATACCAAAAAGTAAAAAAAAGGTTTGCGGATAGAAAAGTCTAGAAAGAAAAAAGATTAAAAAATATAAACTAAAATAAAGAGAGAGAAAATTATTTGTGAATAGACAAGTGGACTCTGTGAATAACAATCTCCATAAAAGGTGTTGTTAGAGAACCTCCAATGCATCTCCATTCTCCATATTTGAAGTCAGAATCTCCTCCAACCTATCTGCAAACCGGCATTCAAATTTAGAGATCTTCTCTCTCCGCCTCTAAATTTAGAGACGGGGAGAGAAAATGGAGGGGGCTGATTTTATTTTTTATATATATTTCTTAATTTTTTAATTGTTTAAATTTCATATTTATAAAACTAATTTTTTTCAATAAATTACTCGTAATTGCCAATATATTTTTTAAATATGACATATAATATATCAATAAATTTTTTTTAGAGACCTACAAAACGAGACTAATATCGAATAATTTCCAACTAATATTATTCATACAAAGAGCAAGAAAAGATATTTTACTAAATAAACATGCACATAAACGCAAGAGAAGATATTTTACTGATTAAACTCGCGTAAAAATAAAAATACATTCAAATTAATATGCATAAATTATTCAAAATTACATTGCTTCATTGTCATGTCGTTCCCACAAATGCTCAACTAGTGCATCTCGAAGTGCAAAATGCGCATCTCTGTCTTTGATCTTCTTATGCATATTTAGGAACTGACGAAATCGTTCGGCTTCACTTGTGTTCAACTCTTCAACATTTTGAGTTGGTGATGGAGTAGAAATAGTGACATAGGCATTTTCATCCCGCTCGTCTTCGACGACCATGTTGTGCATTATAACACAAGCAGTCATGATATCGTGTAAAACATGTTTATCCCAAAAACGGGCTGACCCCTTAATGATGGCAAATCTTGATTGAAGAACTCCAAATGTCCGCTCTACATCTTTTCGGCATGCTTCTTGCATCATTGCAAAGTGTTGTTTTGTTGTCATGTGAATGAGAAATAGTCTGAACTAGTGTTGACCACTTCGGATATATTCCGTCGGCTAAATAGTAACCAACGTCATATTTTTTTCCCAAAATTTCATAATTAGTAGGAGGCGTAATACCTTGTGTTAAGTTGGCAAACAAATGAGACGATTGCAGGACATTGATATCATTGTTCGAGCCTGGTAAACCAAAATATGTGTGTCATATCCATAAGCCATAAGATGTTACTGCCTCAAGAATAATTTTTGGCCCACCGTGGCGTCCTGAATATTGTCCTGCCCATGCTGTTGGGTAGTTTTTCCACTGCCAATGCATGCAATCTAGACTTCCCAACATCCCTGGAAATCCTCGTTTTTCACCTTTCCGTAATAATCTAGCAACATCATTAGCATTGGGATATCTCAAATATTCTTTTTTGTACACTTGTACAATTGCCCTGCAAAATCTCTTCAAACATTTAATCACGGTTGACTCACCGATTCGAATATATTCATCGCAGTTATCAGCTGCTGTTCCATATGCCAACATACGAAATGCTACCGTAATTTTTTGTAAAGTTGACAATCCAAGATTTCCAAGACCATCCATCTTTTGAATGAAGAAATTATCATGCTCCTACACTGCGACGACAATACGAAGGAATAAATTCTTTCGCATGCGAAATCTTCTTCGAAAATATGTTTCCCCGTATGTGGGATGATTGGAGAAGTAGTCATTCCACAATCTAGTATCACCTTCAATCCTGTCTCTATTGATTACCGCATGACCAGGCGTTGAACCTCTGCATCTCGGAAGTTCATCTCTGTGAAGTTGAACTGCAATTTTTGCTTTGTTTGATGCATAAGTACAAGCCAAAAATTCATCTTCTTGCTCCCATTCAGCTGTGTCTTCTTCCCACTAATGAATTTGTTGAGAAAATAATTCATCATTCGAAGACGATGAAGATCGTAAATGAGATGACCCTGCACCGTAGTTCATTTTTTAAATGAGGGAAAGATAGTTAGTTAGCCGGAAGATGAGAAGGGAAGTGATGATTATATAGGATTTTTGGATTCTCATCACTAGCATTGGATTCTCCACGAGCATTGGATTCTCCACCAGCATTGGATTCTTATCACCAGCATTGGATTCTCCACCAGCATTGGATTCTCCACAAGCATTGGATTCTCCACCAGCATTTGATTCTTATCACAAGCATTGGATTCTCACCAGCATTGGATTATCTACCAGCATTGGATTCTTATCACCAGCATTAGATTCTCCACCAGCATTGGATTCTTATCATAAGCATTAGATTCTCCACCAGTATTGGATTCTCTACCAGCATTGGATTCTTCACCAGCATTGGATTCTTATCACCAGCATTGGATTCTCCACCAACATTGGATTCTTATCACTAACATTGGATTCTCCACCAACATTGGATTCTTATCACCAACATTGGATTCTTATCACCAACATCGGATTCTTATCACCAGCATTGGATTCTCCACCATCATTGGACTCTCCACAAGCATTGAATTCTTATCACCAGCATTGGATTCTTATCACCAGCATTGGTTCTATAAGTATCTTACCAATATGAAGTACAAACATAAGAAGATCAATCACTCTTTCTCTCCGTAGTTAAGAAGAGCACTCCTTCTCTCCTTAACAATGACTTCCAGTCGGGGAACATCATTCTCAGTGAAAGAAGATCAAGCACTATGCTATACATGGCTTAAGGTCTCTGAAGACCCAGTTATGGGTAGCAATCAGAAGTAGCATATGATGTGGGAAAGAGTATCAGTCATATTTCACAAAACAAGACCCGCAACTTGTTTAGGACAGAGAACCCTTAAATCTCTCTCATGTCGTTAGTCATTGTTAGCAAGTAAGGCTAGCAAATTTCGAGGATGTATTCGACAAATTGAGCAACGAAATCTGAGTGGTGCATCTGAACTCGATATTGTAAGTATTAATTTATATTCTAAATATTATATTAAAGAATCGCTATATTATAATTAGTGTTTGTTTGTTTGTAGATCAATCAGGCCAAAATTTTATATGGAGAAGATCCGAACGAGAAAAGAGGCTTCTTGTTTGATCATGTTTGGTCAATCTTAAAAAATACAGAAAAGTGGATAGAGTCGTTCGGGACTACAGAAAGTAAAAACTTTCAGCATTATGACATATCACAAGCTTTTGATTCTAACTCTCCACCTCAACGGAGACGAATAGATCTAAACACAGACAGCAATGAAATGAACCTTAATAGTACTGGTGATGAATAATCTCCAACCTCAATTTCAAATACTTGACCTACTGGAAGAAAGAAAGAAAAGGAGAGAAGAAGACAAGTTAGCAATAAGAGTTCTGATGTTGAAACTCATACTAAAGTAAATGAAGAAATATTAGAGATTTTGAAAAGAGGACAAGAACAACGAGCAAAAGATAGGGCTTCTATGACTCAACTCATAAAGTTAAATGTCGAAAATGAAAAGAAAAAACTAGAGCTTCGGAGTGCTAAACAAGATCATGATATTATGATGATTGATTTGGAAAGCATAAAAGGAACTCCATAGCGGTAATATTTTCGGCAGAAAAATAAGAAATTATGAATAAAAATGTAAAGCAATCCCTGTTTAGAGGATCATCATCACTCGAAGCAACCGGGTATGGAGGAGGCATGTATGAAGGTAGTGGTGACGGAGGAAGCCATTATGGAGGAGACCAACATGGAGGACCTCAGTTTGGAGGAGGTTGGCATGGAGAAGGCCAATATTGAGGAAGCCACTATGGAGGAGACCCACATGGAGGACCTCAATTTGGAGGGTCTCAATTTGGTGGACCTCAATTTGGAGGGTCTCAATTTGGTGGACCTCAATTTGGAGGGTCTCAATTTGGTGGACCTCAATTTGGAGGACCTCAGTATGGAGGAAGCCAGTATCGAGAAAGCCAGTATGGAGGAAGCGACTATGGAGTACCCGGGTATAGAGGAGAACAACTAGGGGGAGCGCACGAGGAAGTCGTAGCGAACCCGATGATGACCTCCCCGAATTTTAGAAATATTTTCAAATGTAATTTTTTATTTTGAATTATGTTATGCGTGTTGTATTTTAGTTATGTAATCAAATTTGAAAATTTTAAAAAAAAACTTTAAAATTCGTCGACATGGATTACTTTAAATATAGAAAACATGGTTGGAGTTGCTCTCAGAGATAAGAATCCAATGCTGAGAATTCGTCGACGGGATTACTTCGTCGAGCGCAGCTCGACGAACGCTGTCAGGTGTTCCAAAACCGATTTTGTTTCGGGGGCGTTGCCCCCGAGCCCCCACCGGGGACGCTGTCCCCTGGACCCCTGCCCGCTGTCGGACCTCTGCCGGGGGCTGCCGCCCTCGGACCCCCGCTGTCGTCGGCGCCGGATATGTCGGAGGGATTTAAAGTTCAATTCCTCTAACCTCACGTGGGTGAACCCCTATATGAGAAACAAGAGAACCGGAAGTGTTCCACAACTTTAAACAGGGATGACAGTGCTTTTCATTTATTTTTTAAAATTGTTAATATTTTAAAATTATTCATATAATATTAAAAAATTCATATTCTTCAAATATGAATAACATGGTTGGAGTTGATTATTTATGTTCTCCATATTTGAAGAACATAGTACAAGAGGGATCTCTAAATATAGAGATCCCCCGTTGAAGTTGATCTCATTAGCAAAGCATTTGACTTTTAGCAAATTATTACTATTAAATAATCATTAAATTTGAAAGTGACTATTTGTGAGCCACTTTTTGCTAACAAAGGAATAAATAATAATAATAATAACATATCATATAGTTTGTTGCATTCATTCATTCCAAATAAGCATTTGCAGTAAATTATATTGTTTAGCATTACAAAATTATACTAACAAGCTTTCATTATTTTGTACTAAAAAATCAAAAAATACAATGTTTTCAAAAGCTCCCAAAAATCTCTTCATACTGATGTTTTTCAGTTTGTAAAAAAATTTATTAGTGCACTATTTTATGTAAATGAATATAGGCTATGGAAATTAAAATCAAAATCTTACATTTCATTATTTGAAGTTGAGTACGCATTATCATGAACTTGTCATTTGTATGTGATACTTTCTCCAAGGGGAGTAGAGTTGTGGTAGTGAGCTTTCTTTTTTCAAGCATAGTCTCACAAAATAATTGTCATTTATAAAGTCGGTGAAATTTATTTTTGAGATGTGAGGAAGCAGTGAATCAAATGGTAGAAACATCAGACTTTAATTATGTGAAATTAGAGTCGCACCAATATATAGCAGGATGAAATATATAACTAAACTCATATTGGACATGTACATCCATATTTCAAATGATATGAGCAAGCTTTTGAAATCTAGATTGTTGATTAATTCTCTTTTTCTCGCACTTCCAAAAATTGAATCATACAATATATTTCTATTCCAAAATTAAATCATTAAATTCTTTAACTTGTCATCAATTATCACTCATATTTAGTGATTTACTAATCATATGAAATCCATAATGGTCATCTGCGAGCACATCAAAAATTACAACAAGTAATCTAAAATATAAGATTGTAGTTGTCCAGGGACCCTATCATATAATTTATTTATATGATACTTTGTTTTTTCGATAACTTTGACATTTTTCATTGCATATATTTGTCCTCCATTGTTGAAATCAAAAACTTGGTCTCTGTGGAGTTCGGGGTCCCAAAAGAGGGGTGACCTCACACCTACTGCACTCGGGGGAACGTTACGGACCAAAGACTTGAGAAACTAGGAACAGACCCTCGGCTCTAGCGTGGAGGTCCCACCACACACCCGGAAGGTCACAAGAATACTTCCCCTCCCTTACCAATGGCAGAGATGGGTACCTTGGAGAGTTCTCTCAACTCTACCAAGAAGAGAACTAGGGAGGAGGAAGCAAAAAACTAATGCCACTCCAAAGGTACCCAAGGGGGTCTATTTATAATTTTTCCAAGTCCTGAGTTTGAAATGTCCAAAATGCCCTTAGGAAAAAACATGGCAACAGGAGGTCCAAAGGGGGGAGGTGGAGGCTAAACCATGTTCCTCCCCCTTGCCCTCACCTCGGACATCCGAAGCGAGCTCGCCCAAAGGGGCTGGGCGCCCGGGCGAGCTTCAGGCCGCCGGCCGAGCTCGCCCGAGAGGCTGGGCGCCCGTGCGAGCTCCAGGCCGCCAGCCGAGCTCGCCCGAGGGGCTGGTCGCCCGGGCAAGCTCCAGGCCGCCGACCGAGCTCGCCCGAGGGGCTGGGCGCCCGGGCGAGCTCCAGGCCGCCGGCCGAGCTCGCCCGAGGGGCTGGGCGCCCGGGCGAGCTCCAGGCCGCCGGCCGAGCTCGCCCGAGGGGCTGGGCGCCCGGGCGAGCTCCAGGCCGCCGGGCGAGCTCGCCCAAGGGGCTGGGGTGTAGGGGGGTGAGACCTTGGCCTCCGTCCGGAGTACCGCACCTACCTCGCTCATAGCAAGCCCAGGGGGGAATGCAGATTTTTCCTCCCCCTACTAGTATATTTCCAAGGCCAAGCCAAAATTGGCCACCAAGAGTCCAAAATCTCTAAAAAGCTTAAGAACTTAAAGCTTGCCATGCGCCTGCCGAAGAGACCCTACTCTGCGAATACGGGGTTGTACACAATCCCCGCTCTTTTCGAGGTTGGCAGAAGCTCAGAAAGAAACATCCAACCCAATGTATTCGTTGAGTTACCTTCATGGGGCCGAAAATACTCAGTCTCTCCGAGGGGTCAACCTGTCATGCCAGCTAATGGGAGCCTAGGTGACGAGACGTCCTCGGGGTGAAAAACACTTAGCCTCCCGAGGGGTCAACCTGTCATGCCAGCTAATGGGAGCCTGGGTAACGAGACGGCCTCGGGGTGAAAACACTTAGCCTCCCGAGGGGTCAACCTGTCATGCCAGCTAATGGGAGTCTGGGTGACGAGACGTCCTCGGGGTAAAAAACACTTAGCCTCCCGAGGGGTCAACCTATCATGCCAGCTAATCGGAGCCTGGGTGACGAGACGTCCTCGGGGTGAAAACACTTAGCCTCCCGAGGGTTCAACCTGTCATGCCAGCTAATGGGATCCTGGGTGACGAGACGGCCTCGGGGTGAAAACACTTAGCCTCCCGAGGGGTCAACCTATCATGCCAGCTAATGGGAGCCTGGGTGACGAGACGGCCTCGGGGTTAAAACACAGCCTCCCAAGGGGTCAACCTGTCATGCCAGCTAATGAGAGCCTGGGTGACGAGACGGTCTCGGGGTGAAAAACACTTAGCCTCCCGAGGGATCAACCTATCATGCCATCTAATGGGAGCCTGGGTGACGAGACGGCCTCGGGGTGAAAACACAGCCTCCCGAGGGGTCAACTTGTCATGCTAGCTAATGAGAGCCTGGGTGACGAGATGGCCTCGGGGTGAAAACATGATAGTTTTACTTTCAAGACAACCTAAACACCTAGAGGGGGGGGTGAATAGGTTCTAATTGCTTGTTTATACTTTTAGGCAGAATTCAACTATAGAATTAAAACATCCAGCACAGCAATTACAGAAATTTAATCATCACAGATTGCACAATGTTTTATAGTGGTTCCCTAAGGTTTGGGTACATCCACTTTCCCCCTTCACCTATCTAGCAGTATGCTAGATTCAGCCAAACTACCACTATTCTCAGATCTACAGATCCTACAGCTCAGAACCTGGATAGGTTCCTACAACTCAGGCACAACAGCCCTACCTCAGCCTTGCCACAAGGCCTACAACTCAGAGAAGAACCTTCTCCTACACTCAGGCAAACAACCCTACCACTCAAAGATCAACTCTCCTACACTCAGCCTTTATATCACAGGCTTACAACTCAGATCTGTGTAAAACAGATCCTACAGAATTTTAGAAAAGAAGTTTTAATGTCTTGCCTTTGTTGAGAGAGAAGAGGACAAGACAATTCTTGATCAGCTGATGAAATCAACTAAAACTTGAGCTTTCTTCAAAGCTTCTTGAATCTGAACTTAGCTGAGTTGATTTCCAAACAGCTTCTTGAGAAACCACGGATGGCTTCCTTCTTCTTGTTCAAATGGGTGGATCCCTCTCTATCCAACACCTTTGATGATACTTCTGAATTCTTGTTAGTACTCTTCTTAGATCAATCCTGAGATCGTCTGCTTAGATCTTCTGATGAAGATCTTCTTTAGTGCCTAGCACTTTCTTGAATTGATACTTCAATTGGATTGTAATCCTTCTTCACCCTTTTTTTATGTATCTTTTTTTGCTTTTTACTTCCTTCTGAATCTGTCTATTTATAGACCTTCTTCATGGTGACCGGCTGATCCAGTTTCTAACTGTTTTCTGACAAGTCTGACAGCATCAGTTAACCGGTGGCAACCCACAGCTGTCAAGTCTTCAAACAAATCCTGTACCTTAGTCTTGGACAGCAAAGTGTCGAGACAGTCTGTCAGACAGTGTCGAGACCAACTGTCTATATGTGTCGACACAAGTGACTTTGGTGTCGACACAGTCTTTGAAGATGTCGACAAGTTCGCCATTAAGTCGACACAGCTTCTTCAGAAAATAACTTGGTCTTGACTCTGCAGTGTGTCGACACAAGTCCTGTGTGTCGACACAGTTGTTGTAGATTCAGAACTCAGTATGTGTCGATACTGCCTTCAGGTGTCGACACAGCAATTGTCGACTTTGCCAAAATGTGTCGACTTAGTCTTCTGGTGTCGACACAAGTATTGTCGACTTCTGCCAATGTGTGTCGACTCTGTCTCATTGTGTCGACACAGTCTCCCAGTGTCGATACAAATGTGGTCGACTATCTTTCTGTGAGTCGACGCTGCTTCTCAGTGTCGACATTAATGTGGTCGACTATCTCCTTCTGTGTCGAGGTCGACTATCTTTCTCTGTGTCGACTATCTTTCTCTGTGTCGACACAGCTTCCGTCAAGTGTCGACACAAATATTCTGAAGTGTCGACACTGTTGCTTCAGGTGTCGACACATGGACTTAGAATATTTTTCTGCATTCTTTAATACTTCTTCACCTGCACATGTCAACTTAAAATAACATCAAATACACCTTGATGTATATCATTGAGCTAAGTTGGACTTCTTCAAATCAGGTACACATTTTTCAATGTACCCAACAATCTCCCCCTATTTGGAGAAGTCATAACCCTTAAAGCCAATGATATACACCATTTATAAAAAGTATAATATGATGATATATGACATAACAGGAATACTTAATAAAAAACAAAATATGAACAATCCATCACAGAGTGAACATTATATGATTCCAAACAATATTTTGTTTAAAACTTAGTAATGTTTGATTACAGATTTTTACATTGAATGATTTAATCAAAACATTACAAAATACTTTTGAAAGAACTTAAAAATTAAGACTGATCAGGCTCTCTTATGACAATCCCTTTGCCAGATTAGATTTGAGCCTTCACTGGAGCTTCAGCAACTTCAGCTGGCTTCTTGCCTTTTTGATCAGCCTTCTTCTGTGCTTCTTCCTTGAGCCTTTGCCTTTCAAAGTAATGAAATGGCTTTGGAAAGTACTTGCTCGGCTCCTGAGCATCTGGTGGCAGCCTACCCAGCTTGGCTTTTCTTCTGAACTGTACTATTGCCTCTTGCCTAGCTTCATGCTTTTGCCATTCCATTTTATTATACCACTTTCCTCTTTCATGAACTTGGTCTTTTACAGCCTTCCATGCAGTGAGTATAATATTTCTTGAAGTAGGGCTCCACTACTCAAAATCTGGCTTAAGTTCAGTCTGCTCTCTAAATCTTTTCTTGGATAGTAGAGCATCTTGCTGTTCTTTCAAGTTGGCATCAGGCTTATCAACTTTTTCAATAATAACCTTGGTAACCTCCTTTGGAGGACTATACATATCCTGAATTTGCTGATCAATCATATCAAAATCTGGAGGAGGGTAAATGACTTGGGCAATCTCAGGTTGATTGCCTTCAAGTAGACCTGTTTGAATGCCTGACTCAGCCACCATAGCATCATCACACAAAGGTGGATATCCCAATGTGGCTCGAATACTATTTGTCACCCATTTGGTGTGCTCTGAGCCAGCATGAACTAACAACCTCTCCTCCTTTATGACTTCTCTGGTAATATGATCTCTTAGATCTTCCTTTTGAAATCTGATCTGGCCATCCAGATAATTCACACCTTCTTTAAAAAATGGTTTTAAATTTTTAAGCTTGTTAGATATGTCCTTTTGAGAGGTAGTGATAGCAGTTTTAACTAATTCAATAGCATCTTGAAGTTTCTTATCAAATTCTTCCATTTCCTTTCCTCTTGCTGCAGGCAACCCTTCAGTAGTCTTTTTCAACTCATTAAGAATCTCATTGTGAGAGTCTTCAAGATTGGCATTCATGTTTATCTGATTTGTAAGAACATAGCCTTGCTTCAGTGCTATATCATCTGCTTTGGTAATAATTGATTGCTGTTGTTTTGCCAAGAATACTACAGCATTACCTCCCTTATGGAAGCAATCTGTCATCTCCTTCTTATGCATGTTGACTTCAAATCTAATGGACTTTATATCTTGAGCCAAGTCACATTGAAGGGACTTATTGCTCTCATCAACATATTTTTCAACAGCCAATCTATGTTCATCCAACTTAACTTGCAAATCAATCATAAACTTGTTATAATTAAATTCAGAATGGGATTGTTGAGTTGTAGCCTGTAGTGCTTGCTTATAACTTTTGCTCCTTCTCTGGAAGACAACAAGTTTTCTCTTCTTAGCCATTCTGGCTTCTTCAGTCTCAGATTCAGATGAACTATCAATTTGAACTCTTTCTTGAAGAGGAGGAGGAATATCTGTCTCAGTGCCATGTTGTTCAGCCTCAACATGCACAGACTCCCCCTCCACCACTTGCTCCTCCTCAATTTCTTTCTCCTTCTCAACCTCTTGCTCGATCTCAGCTTCTTGCTCTATCTCCATGTCTAGGGCCTTCTCAATATCCTGCCCCTCTTCTACTATATCAGTAGTAATATAAACATTAGGAAATAACTCATCTAGAGTATATTCCTTCTGAGTTTGAACAGAAGATGTGTCATTCAGAATTTCAATATTCAAATCTTTAGAGATATCAATTTGTTCTGCCTCTTGCACTGGGTCAGACATCTTCTCCCCCTGTACTTGTTCAGTATTGGTAATGTCCTGGGCAGATGAGTACACTTGCTCCCCCTGCACCTGTGCAGAAATAGAAATTTTAGAAATGTCTTTTGTAGAAAAATACACCAGCTCCCCCTGCAACTGTTCCTGGTCAGGAGTAGATATATTCTGGGCAGGAGAATGAGCTTGTTCCCCCTGCATCTGTGCAAGTATAGTTTCTTGCTGGGCTGGAGTAGATTCAAGCTGATCTTCAACCTGCTTTCTCACTAGTTCTTCTTAAAGCTGCTCAGTATCTTAAGCATGAGAAGGAGATTTCACTAGGGTGTCCTGCCTGCTCTCATCAGGCACATCCTTAGACAGCACCCTATCCCACCTAGAAAACAATCTCATGTTCATCTTCCTCATGTGATTGATCTTTGTTCCTGGCAGTTGTTGCATTACCTCAGGGATCACTCCAGTCAGATATAAACTCATAATTCTAGCCAGATTTGGCTTCTTGATTCCTTCCTTGATCTTTTCAAAGATTACAACTGACCAATCAGTTGGAATTATAAACACAATTCTGGTCATTAGGCAGAACATATAGGCTGAAATCCTATCATGTCCCCCTGGTTTGCATAGAATCACCTTTCCAACTACTTCAGACAAAAATTTCCCTTGCTGATTCATCCCTTTCCTGTTGAAAGCAGCTCCAATCTTCAGGGTGGGATCCAATTCGCACCATTGGAGAGCCTCCCTTGATTTAGAAGCAGGGACTTCTTCTTCATTCTCAATTAGTGGTAATTGGAGAATCTTCCTTAAACTCCTTGGGGTAATCTTCACTGTCGACCCATGAACAGTGGACTTTATCTTGAGAATATCTAAATCCACTGATGCAGAGTTAAAGAATTCATGCACCTCCTTCTTCCATATCTTAGAAGGTTCAAAAACTAAAAACTCTAATCCTGATTCGGAAATAAGAGTGATAACCCGTTGAACATCTGTTGGGGCTTCTGCAAAGGCATTCTGGACTAACTCATAACCTTCGTTGACGTTGTCTTCAATCTTCGACGCCATTGATCAGTTGAGAAAGCTTGAGAGAAGAGAGAGAGAGAATGTCGACACAGGGTTTCAGTCTTGAAAACCTTGTAAGCGTGTCGATAGATTAAGTTCTTGACATATTTATACTTTCTATTGAAAGAAGATCAAAAGTCGGTAAAAACAGACTATAAGTGTCGACACAGATGGAATGTGTCGACACAAGCTTCTATTATCTCGACATCAAGTCTGTCTACTATGTGTCGACACCAATTTATGGATATGTCGACATTTGGGATATATAATAGAGCATCAGAAATTCTGTGTCGACTCTTAGTATAAGTGTCGACACAAAATCTGTAAGTGTCGACACCATTATTCTGGTGAAGTCGACACTACATTCCTGGATAAGTCGACAATATGATTCTTAAGTATCGACACATATTCTCTGTGTCGACACAATATCTCTGACTTGTCGACATTACACCACAGAGTCGATACATTATCACTGAATGTGTCGACACCATTTTACTTAGCCATTTTCTGTTTTTGTCAATTCCACTTGAGACCACTTGATAATCTAATATTTTACTTGTAAGTTTGTTGATAAACTAATCAATGGTCAGCATGCCTAATTCAATTTTAAATTTATTGAATTTTGTTTCATCCAGTGGCTTAGTAAATACATCTGCTATTTGATAATCTATTTTAACAAATTCCAATGTGATGTCTTCTCTTTCAACATGTTCTCTAAGAAAATGGTATTTAATTTCTATATGCTTAGTTCTACTATGAGAAACAGGATTATTAGCAATAGAAATTGCACTCTTAGAATCACACAAAAGAGGTGTTCTACTTACTTGAATACCATAATCTTTAAGCTGATGCTGTATCCACAATAGTTGTGCACAGCAGCTGCCAGCAGCAACATACTCTGACTCAGCTGTGGATATAGCCACACTGGTCTGCTTCTTACTACTCCATGAAATCAGTCTTCCTCCCAGAAATTAACAAGTACCTGTAGTACTCTTCCTATCCTCTCTACAGCCTGCAAAATCTGCATCCGAATAACCTGTTAGTAGAAAATCTCTATTCCTAGGGTACCAAAGGCCTAGATTAGGTGTGCCCTTAAGATATCTCAGAATTCTTTTGACTGCAGTATAATGAGACTCTTTAGGGCAGGCTTGGTACCTAGCACAGACACATGTAGCATACATAATATCTGGTCTACTACTAGTGAGATATAGTAGAGAACCAACTATTCCTCTATACAAAGTCTCATCAACAGATTTACCTGCATCATCTTTGCATATAGGCATACTTGTTTCCATAAGAGTTCTCATGATGGAGGATGACTCCATACCATACTTATTAATTAATTCTTTGGTGAACTTTGACTGGGATATGGACAAGCCATCATCAGTCTATCTTACTTGGAGTCCCAAGAAGAACTTAAGTTCCCCCATACTGCTCATCTCAAACTTCCCTTGCATAAGTTTGGCAAACTTTTTACAAAGGTTGTTTTCAGTAGATCCAAAGATTATGTCATCAACATAGATCTGGACTAAGATGATCTTGCCTTTGGATTCCCTAAGGAATAGAGTTTTGTCTATTTTTCCTCTTGAGAATTTATTCTCAATAAGGAAAGTAGACAGGGTTTCATACCAAGCCCTTGGGGCTTGCTTTAACCCATATAAAGCTTTTTTAAGCTTATAAACATAATCAGGTTTAAGAGGATCTACAAAACCTGATGGCTGCTCTATATATACTTCTTCTTTAAGATCACCATTCAGAAATGCTGACTTCACATCCATCTGGTATACTTTGAAGTCTTTATAGGCTGCATAGGCAAGGAACATTCTGATTGCCTCCAGCCTTGCTACTGGGGCAAAGGTTTGATCAAAGTCAATCCCTTCTTCCTGCCTGTATCCTTTAGCAACCAATCTTGCTTTATTCTTCACTATTACTCCACTCTCATCCAACTTGTTCCTATAGATCCATTTTGTCCCAATTATATTGTGGCCTCTTGGTCTAGGAACAAGCTCCCAGACATTGCACCTTCTGAATTGATTCAGCTCCTCTTGCATAGCATCAATCCAGTGCTGGTCTTGGATAGCTTCTTCAAACTTCTTAGGCTCCATTTGTGACAGGAAACTTGAATGCAGAACTGAGCTTTGACTTCTGCTTCTAGTCTACACTCCCTGTCTTGGATCACCTATTATCTGATCAGCTGGATGATCTCTTAAATGTCTTGTAGCTGGAGGAAGATTCCCTTCTGGTTGAACATCTCCAGCTCCTTCATTATGCTGAGCCTCTTGGTTTTCTTCATCTTCTATTGTGTCTTGTACTCCCCCTGGACAGTAGCCTTCATTTTCCAATGCTCCTTCTTCCCTTGAAGCTTCAGCAATGGAGAGCTTGTCCATCCTTTTGCTTATACCTATTGAGTCATTTGATCTACAAGACAACTCACAGTTGATTAATCTTGTTTCATCAAACACAACATGCACAGATTCTTCAACAACTTGAGTAGTCAAGTTGAAGATTCTATAGGCCTTACTATTTATGTTGTACCCAACAAATATCCCATCCTGGGATTTGGCAGTAAACTTAGTCAAATATGACTTACCATTGTTAAGTATATAGCATTTGCAACCAAAGATCCTGAAGTAGGATAGATTTGGTTTTCTACCTTTCATAATCTCATAGGGAGTCTTTTTGTGGCACTTGGTGATAGAAGCCCTATTGATCACATGACAACCAGTGTTTACTGCCTCAGCCCAGAAATATTCTGGTAGAGAGGTGTCACTCAATAGAGTTCTACCAGCTTCAATTAATGTTCTATTCTTTCTTTCAGCAATTCCATTTTGCTGAGGTGTTCTAGGTGAGGAGAACTCTTGGAAAATCCCAAAGTCTTCACATAACTTTGTCATGCTTTCAGATTGAAACTCAGTACCATGATCACTTCTGATTTTGACCACTGTACTATTCAGTTCATTCTGAATTTGCTTCACAAAATTAAGTAAGACACTTGGGGTTTCAGATTTCTGTCTCAGAAAGAACACCCATGTAAATCTAGAATAGTCATCTACAACCACAAAAGTATAGACCTTCCTACCTAGACTATGAACTGGCATAGGACCAAAAAGATCCATATGCAAGAGGTATAAGCACCTCACAGAATCCTTGTTTTCAAGGCTTTGAAATGAGGATTTTGTCTGCTTGCTTTTTTGACAAGCTGAGCATATCCCTTCCTTTATACACTTAACTTGAGGACCATTCCTCACTAACTCTTTGCTAAAGAGTTGACCAATTGTCTTGTAGTTAAGATGAGCCAATCTCTTGTGTCACTTAATACAATGAGAAGCATTGTCATCAGCTACAAGACAGATGGGAGAAGCCTTATTCTCACATACAAAATTAAGACAATATACATTTCTCTTCCTATACCCAGTCAAAATGATCTCTTGATCACTTGACCTTTTGATATGACATCCATCCTTAACAAATGAAATGTCATATCCTAAATCACTCAGCTGGCTTATGCTTATTAGATTATGTTTCAAACCTTTTACATAAGCCACTTGGGTGATAGTAATTAGGTTAGAAGAAATGTTACCAAACCCTTTGATGACTCCTTTTTCAGATCCACCAAAGATCACTTTAGGTCCATCTTTGACAGATGAATACTCCTTCAGCAGCCCCTTTGTTCCAGTCATGTGCCTGGAACAACCACTATCCAAGTACCATATAGGGACATGGCTACTTGGATTCACCTGCAACACAGTTTTACTTACCCTTAGAACCCAAGCAAGTCTTGGGTCCTTGGTTCAGGTTAGCATAAACAAAGCTACCATTATCTCTTCTAACAGTTAAACTATTGTTCTTTCTAACACTTGTGTTGTACTAGCAGTCTAGTGCAAAATGGCCTCTTTTGCCACAACACCAACATTCAAACCTATTGTATCTAGTTCTAGATACATCCTTGACAAAAGAATTTCTGTCCATTGCTGGTGCTGCAGCAGCTTCACCCACTGATTTTTTATAACCATTGGGTTTATGAACATGGGTAGGCCTGTTGGCATTTACACCCTTGTTTTTCAGAACATTAGTCTTAATATGACCATGAATATTTTCATGATCATATTGGTTAGAAGGCACTTGCACCTTTCTAAACTTAATAGGAACTGAAAAGTTCAGTGGCTTGACAGGTGCTTTGCCTTTCCTCTTGAATCGGCCAGCCCTGGAGTTACCTTTGAATACTAATCCTGCCTTACCCTTTTGATTCACAAATTCATCTATCAAGGGTAAGATAGACTTTGGCTTAGAGTAACTAGCCACTAAATCTTTTTCAATTCTTAGTATGGCCTCCAGACTCTTCACTTGATCATTGGTATAATTAATTGTGCCCATCTGAATAATAGTTATATTCTTCAGCTTGGCAATTTCATTTAACTTCTGATCAATTACTTTCTCTAACTCAGTTGCAGCTACCCTGAGTTTAGCAATCTCATGAGCCTGAGATTTAACCAGGTTCTTGCTTTTCTTGAGGGCCTGCAACAAGTCCCCATACTTATCTATCAATTGATAGACATCTCCTTCAGAATTAGATGCATCTACATCACTTGATGCAGATGTAGCTGATTCTGTGCTTGTACTACAAACAGATTTCATAGAAGGACATTGTACCTTATTAGGACCAGACTGATTCTGGCATATGTCCTCTTCAGATCCTGCCATCAGTCTTATGCACTGATGATCCTCTTGATCATAGATGGAGTCTAGCAACTGCAAAAACTCCTCTTCTTCAGATGCAGCATATAGTCCAATATATGCTTCTGCTTCAGATTCTGACTCTGAAGTTGACTGATCTGTTAGGCTCTTATCCTTCTTTGCAACAAAAGATTTCTCCTTCTTGCCCTTTTTATGAGTCTTCTTCTTGTCTGAAGATTCCTTTCTCTTATCAGGACAGTCAGCCACTACATGTCCAGGTCTATTGCAACAATAGCAGACTATCTTTGAAGTAGTAGCCTTACTGGGCTTTGATCTGCTCTTTTCTTTCCTTGATGACTTTTTCTTCTGATAATAGTCATCAACTTGCTGTGAAGTGGACGGCTTAGACTTCCACTGTTTCTTCTTCAAGAACCTCTGGAATTGCCTTGTGAATGCAGCAAAGTCTGCATCTGAATCACAACTTTCTGAACTCTGATTATCTGAATTTTCAGAACTAACTTCTGCAATTTCCTTAGGAGGGGATGGTGATATCCTCCTATTCTTTCTGATGGCTTCTGCATTGAATGCCACAGTCTTTTCTCTATGCTCTCCTCTTGAATTCTTTTCCTCCTCCTTCCTCACCATAAGTTGCATTTCATAGGATAGCAGCTTTCCAAACAAGGAGGGAGGAGAGATCTCTGCTAATTTAGCCACTTCTCTTATGGCACAGATCTTTGTGTCCCAATCCTTTGTTAAGGATCTTAAGAATTTGTCATTCAGTTCATAGGTACTGAAGACTCTTCCATATGACATTAGCTCATTCACAATTCTATAGAATTTCTTATAGCATTCAGTTATGCTATCAGTTTTTCCTTGTCTAAAACTTTCATATTCCTGGTTGAGCATAGACTTCCTATCCTGTCTTACTTCTTCAGATCCCTCCATGTAGACAATCAAGGTGTCCCACATTTCTTTGGAGGTCTTGCAGTGAATCAGATTCTGAAATGTAGAATCATCTATGGCACTCACAATAATATTCTGAGCTCTCTTGTCCATGGTTGCCAAAATGATTTCATCCTTGGTCATTTCAGAGTAACTCTTTAGAGTTTGAACATTAGCATCAAGAACTGATACCTTCATTGGAATGAAGGGTCCTTCCTGAACTGTGATGTATATTCTTGGGTTAGATGCTTCCATGAACAATCTGATTCTTTCTTTCCAAATTCCAAAGATTTCCTTCCTGCAGATGGGTAACTTCATTGACCCTAACTCCTTGTGATTTTCTCCAGAACCCATCTTCTTAAATCTTGATTCTGCCTTTTAGATCTACCTCAGACTGTTAAGTCCTTTTTGAGGAACCTCCCTCTGATACCACTTGATAGTTTTACTTTCAAGACAACCTAAACACATAGAGGGGGGGGGGGTGAATAGGTTCTAATTGCTTGTTTATACTTTTAGGCAGAATTCAACTATAGAATTAAAACATCCAGCACAGCAATCACAGAAATTTAATCATCACAGATTGCACAATGTTTTATAGTAGTTCCCCAAGGTTTGGGTACATCCACTTTCCCCCTTCACCTATCTAGCAGTATGCTAGATTCGGCCAAACTACCACTATTCTCAGATCTACAGATCCTACAGCTCAGAACCTGGATAGGTTCCTATAACTCAGGTACAACAGCCCTACCTCAGCCTTGCCACAAGGCCTACAACTCAGAGAAGAACCTTCTCCTACACTCAGGAAAACAGCCCTACCACTCAGAGATCAACTCTCCTACACTCAGCCTTTATATCACAGGCTTACAACTCAGATCTGTGTAAAACAGATCCTACAGAATTTTAGAAAAGAAGTTTTAATGTCTTGTCTTTGTTAAGAGAGAAGAGGACAAGACAATTCTTGATCAGCTGATGAAATCAACTGAAACTTGAGCTTTCTTCAAAGCTTCTTGAATCTGAACTTAGCTGAGTTGATTTCCAAATAGCTTCTTGAGAAACCACTGATGGCTTCCTTCTTCTTCTTCAAATGGGTGGATCCCTCTCTATCCAACACCTTTGATGATACTTCTAAATTCTTGTTAGAACTCTTCTTAGATCAATCCTGAGATCGTCTGCTTAGATCTTCTGATGAAGATCTTCTTTAGTGCCTAGCACTTTCTTGAATTGATACTTCAATTGGATTGTAATCCTTCTTCACCCTTTTTTTTATGTATCTTTTTTTGCTTTTTACTTCCTTCTAAATCTGTCTCTTACCTTCTTCATGGTGACCGGCTGATCCGGTTTCTAACTGTTTTCTGACAAGTCTGACAACATCAGTTAACCGGTGGCAACCCACAGCTGTCAAGTTTTCAAACAAATCCTGTGCCTTAGTCTTGGACAGCAAAGTGTCGAGACAGTCTGTCAGACAGTGTCGAGACCAACTGTCTATATGTGTCGACACAAGTGACTTTGGTGTCGACACAGTCTTTGAAGATGTCGACAAGTTCGCCATTAAGTCGACACAGCTTCTTCAGAAAATAACTTGGTCTTGATTCTGCAGTGTGTCGACACAAGTCCTGTGTGTCGACACAGTTGTTGTAGATTCAGAACTCAGTATGTGTCGATACTGCCTTCAGGCGTCGACACAACAATTGTCGACTCTGCCAAAATGTGTCGACTTAGTCTTCTGGTGTCGACACAAGTATTGCCGACTTCTGCCAATGTGTGTCGACTCTGTCTCATTGTGTCGACACAGTCTCCCAGTGTCGACACAAATGTGGTCGACTATCTTTCTGTGAGTCGGCGCTGCTTCTCAGTGTCGACATTAATGTGGTCGACTATCTCCTTCTGTGTCGAGGTCGACTATCTTTCTCTGTGTCGACTATCTTTCTCTGTGTCGACACAGCTTCCGTCAAGTGTCGACACAAATATTCTAAAGTATCGACACTGTTGCTTCAGGTGTCGACACATGAACTTAGAATATTTTTCTGCATTCTTTAATACTTCTTCACCTGCACATGTCAACTTAAAACAACATCAAATATACCTTGATGTATATCATTGAGCTAAGTTGGACTTCTTCAAATCAGGTACACATTTTCCAATGTACCCAACAAAACACTTAGCCTCCCGAGGGGTCAACCTGTCATGCCAGCTAATGGGAGCCTGGGTGACGAGACGGCCTCGGGGTGAAAACACTTAGCCTCCCGAGGGATCAACCTGTCATGCCAGTTAATGGGAGCCTGGGTGACGAGACGGCCTCGAGGTGAAAACACAGCCTCTAGAGGGGTCAACCTGCCCTGCCAGCTAGTGGGAGCCTAGTCAGCGGAATCATCCCGGAGCCAAAAGGACTTAGCCTCCACGAGAGATCAACCTGCCCTGCCAGTTAATGGGAGCCTGGTCAGCGGAATCATCCCGAAGCCAAAAAGACTTAGCCTCCACGAGAGATCAACCTGCCCTGCCAACTAGTGGGAGCCTGGTCAGCGGAATCGTCACGGAGCCAAAAGGAGTTAGCCTCCACGAGAGATCAACCTACCCTGCCAGCTAGTGGGAGCCTGGTTAGCGGAATCATCCCGGAGCCCAAAGGACTCAGCCCCTACGAGAGATCAACCTGTCCTGCCAACTAGTGGGAGCCTGGTCAGCGGAATCATCCCGGAGCCAAAAGGACTTAGCCTCCACGAGAGATCAACCTGCCCTGCCAGCTAGTGGGAGCCTGGTCAGCGGAATCATCCTGGAGTCAAAAAGACTTAGCCTCCACGAGAGATCAACCTGCCCTGCCAGCTAGTGGGAGCCTGGTCAGCGGAATCATCCCGGAGCCAAAAGAACTTATCCTCCACGAGAGATCAACCTGCCCTGCCAGCTAGTGGGAGCCTGGTCAGCGGAATCATCCCGGAGCCAAAAGGACTTAGCCTCCATGAGAGATCAACCTGCCCTGCCAGCTAGTGGGAGCCTGGTCAGCGGAATCATCCCAGAGCCAAAAGGACTTAGCCTCTACGAGAGATCAACATGCCCTGCCAGCTAGTGGGAGCCTGGTCAGCGGAATCATCCCAGAGTCAAAAGGACTTAGCCTCCACGAGAGATAACCTGCCCTGCCAGCTAGTGGGAGCCTGGTCAGCGGAATCATCCCAGAGCCAAAAGGACTTAGCCTCCATGAGAGATCAACCTACCCTGCCAGCTAGTGGGAGTCTGGTCAGCGGAATCATCCCGGAGCCAAAAAGACAGCCTCCACGAGAGATCAACCTGCCCTGCCAGCTAGTGGGAGCCTTGTCATCCCGGAGCCAAAAAGGACTTAGCCTCCACGAGAGATCAACTTGCCCGGCCAGCTAGTGGGAGCCTTGTCAGCGGAATCATCCCGGAGCCAAAAGTACTTAGCCTCCACGAGAGATCAACCTGCCTTGCCAACTACTAGGAGTCTGGTCAGCAGAATCATCCCGGAGCCAAAAGGACTTAGCCTCCTTGAGGTACCATCGACCCATCCAGCTTGTGAGAGCCTGGCATGAGGAGATCCTCCCGGGGGGCTTTGGGACAGGGCATGTCACCTGAAATCTACCAAAATCCAACATCCTCCAAAGGGAAAAAAATGATGGGTTACATGACTCCCCCGACTCTACCGGTCGGGGGCTTGACTCCTTACAAAAAAAAGATACATGACTCCGCTGAGGCGAGGCTTCTTCAGGGGCTCGGGGCATGGGGGGTCGCCATCCGATTACTTCCTACTGGATACCTCCATCCTGCTCAGGCTCTCCATGATCTTCTTTATCTCCTCCGCCTTAGCCAACCAAGAGATGGTGTTGACAGCCGTGACGTAGCACTGCCTCGCCATCCTGGAGTCTCCCTTGATCCTGACCTGGATTCCTTCTGAGTTGAATTTGAGGCACTGGTGGAATGATGAGGGCACACACCGGAAGGCGCTGATGAGGGGCCTTTCGAAGATGGTGTTGTAACTGCTCGGAGCGTCAACAATGACGAACCTGCAGTTTCTTGAGGTCCCCCCTAACTTCACCTGGAGTCCGACTCCACCTTCCACCTCCTTTCTCTCCCCTGAGAATCCAAACAGAGGTCCATCCGACGCCACCACCCTCCTTGGCTCCATCCTCATCCCCTCGAACGCTTTCTTGAAAATGATGTTGACAGATCTTTTATTGTCAACCAAGATCCGGGAGACGGTGAAGCCTTCGACGGCTACCTGGATGACCAGGGCATCGCAGAATGGGTCCTCATGCTCCGGCATGTCTTTTGATGAGAAGGTGATCTTTTCCTCCGGGGGAGGGGTCTGAGACGTCGAGGCAACGCTCCGACGGTACATCACATGGAGACTTGCCTTTCGAGAGGCTTCGACCCCCACTCCCCCATGGATCACAGCTATGCCACCTCGGGGTCCTATATTGACTCGGTCCTCACATACATCATCCCCTCCACCTCCTTGGGGCAGAGCTTCGATCTGCTCTGGATGCTGCTGGGCTGGATCTCTCGTCCTCCTCACTTCCAGGAACTAGGGGCAGGTAGCCATAGTGTGACCCTCCAACTGGTGGAAGTTGCAGTATGGTAACTCTACTCTGCCTCCCCCTCTCCCCTTGCGATTCCTCCTCTCCCTTCGACCAATCGCCATTGCTTGCTGGGGTGGGGGAAGGAGCTGTCTTGGGGATTGCCTCTGGAAGTTGAGCCTCCCTTGGCCCCCATGAAAGTTCCCCCCATCCTGGATGAGAGCTCTTCCTGGACCATGGGCAGGTCCTCCCTGCTGCCTCCAGCCTGGCTCTGGACCCTCCTATCTCTGGAACCCCTGGGCTCTTTGCTCCTCTCTCCGCCTTCCTTCCTGGTGCCTTGATCCACCTTGCTCTTTTGACTCCACCTCTGTCAACTTTGCCAACTTCTTCACGAAGGCCGGGTTGGCTGCCACCATGGCTATCTCCTCTGCCACCCTTTCCATCAGCTCCTCGAAGGAAAGGGGGGTCTTCTGAGTCAAGCTCATCTTGAAGAAGCCCTCCTTCAGCCCAACAGTGAAGGCCATCTGGAGAGCATACCCCGACATCTCCTGGATATCTAGGATCTCCTCTTGGAACCTGTCAGCATAGTGGGCCAGCGACTCTTCGTCCCTCTGCCTTATCAGAAAGATGGACTCGAGACTCTTCTTCCTCTTCTTGGAGGTGGAGAAGCGGAGCTGGAAGCTCCGACTCAGGTCCTCGAACCCATAAATCGACCTTGGAGGGAGTTGATGAAACCAGTCTCTTGCCTTCTCCTTCAACGTGATCGTAAAGAGGCGACATTTGAAGGCATCCATCATTGGCCTGATGGAGACGACATCCTCGAACCACTACAGGTGCTGGACGGGATCATCCTTCCCGGTATAGTAAGCCATGTCCGTCTCTCTGAACCCCTCGGGAACGGGAGCTGAGATGATCAACTCGCTGAAGGGTGACCCCCTGAGGGGTGTTCTCGCCACCTCTACTCGCGCGACCTGCTTGCCTGGAGGGCTAGAACTCGCCGGGCTGGGGAACAACTCTCGGCCGAGGAGGTCTCGCTCGACCCCCTCTCCCATCCTCTCCTTGCCAGGTCGCCTACCTGGTGCACTTCCTTCTCCCCCTGTTGGGGTCACCTCGCTTTTGCCCCTGGGAGGCAGCTCGCCGAGACCACTCTGGGTCAGCTCGCCGGGACCCCTGGGAGCCAGTCCCTGGGGGGTGGGGGTTGAGCTATCAGCCCGAGGGGCAATGCTTCTAAGCATCCCCATGATGCCTTCGATGGAAGCCATGAACTCCTCCCTTCCCACGAAGGGTCCAGGGTTGGGGAGCTCACCGAGATCATCACTACCTCCCTGATCTCCAACCATGACACTCTCCCGAGATCTTCTGTGTTGGTCACTCTCCACGCTCACCGCACCAAAATGTTGAAACAAAAAACTTGGTCTTTGTGGAGTTTGGGGTCCAAAAAGAGGGGTGACCTCACACCTACTACACTCGGGGGGAACGTGTAACGTCCCAATTCGCGCTAGGCCCCTCGCACGAGTTTTGAGTCAAGAAACTTGACTTGGGCTCGGGGCACACTGGCAAAAGGTGTCAAGTGCGTTGGATGGAGTGTAGGGTGGAGTGATATCCAATGGATTGAAAGGGAATGGCCTAAGGGAAAATCGTCGAGAATCACCTGGTGATTCTCGTCGATCGTCGAGTATCGATGAGAATACTCAACGCTCTCAATGCCAGATTTCCAAAAAGAATGGCCTAAGGGAAAATCATCGAGAATCACCTGGTGATTCTCGCCGATCGTCGAGTATCGATGAGAATACTCAACGCTCTCAACGCTAGGATTTCAGTTAAATTGACTAAGGGAAATTTGTCGAGAAATGCTCAACGATTCTCGCCGATCGTCGAGTATCGCTGGCTGATACTCGACGTACTCAATGCCAGGTAAATTGGCTAAGGAAAATTCGTCGAGAATGCTCAACGATTCTCGCCGATCGTCGAGTATCGCCGACTGATACTCAACGCACTCAATGCCAGGATTTCAGTTAAATTGACCAAGGGAAATTCGTCGAGAATGCTCAACAATTCTCGCCGATCGTCGAGAATGGCAGGTCATTCCCGTCGAATTTGACTTGTGTGTTTTCTTCGCCCAGGCAGATTCACCGCCTTGTATAGGCAGACCGAACCAGATTTCGGTATTCGCGCTGGATGGTTCCTTGGACCGGGTCACTTCAATATGACCCATTATGGGCGGTCCAAAGAGGCGTTGACACGTGGAAGAGGTGATTAAACCTAATACATCAGTCTATACAAAGGGAATTAAAAGCCGAACCCTAGCCTTGCGCCGACCGACCTTGCCGTCATCGTGGATCTCGCGAAACCTACGGAAGCAGGCAGAGCTTTTGGAGGCGACCTTCTTTCTCTCTCTCTCTCTCTCTCCTTCCTTGCCGTGAAGAACAACCGCACCAAGCGAGAGATGCCGCAAAGAAGAACTGAAAGTCCACTTAGTGTCAACTACTTACACCTATGGGGGGGGGGGGGAATAGGTGTCTGTGCAGCGTATTTGCGGAATTAAAGTTTTACCTGCACAAGAAAACAAAACAACACAGCACAGAAAGTACACAAGCAATTTATAGTGGTTCCCCGATTTGGGTACGTCCACTTTCCCCCTTCGACCTATCTCCCAACCAGGGACGACTCGGTCACTTCACCAACAGGATTGAAATCCAATCCTTGCACTAACGGAAGGAACCCTTCCACACGTAGGAGTCAACACTCCCACAACACGGGTTGCACCCAACACTACAACTAGAGACCAATCGGTCCTTTATAATGAAAGAGAAAATGAAAATAGCTTGTAAGAAATACAAACAATCGTGAAGATCCAGGTGTTCCTTTTCGTTAGACTACTTGTTCTTGTAGGCAACGAAAAGTCCACTAC
Source organism: Platanthera zijinensis (assembly GCA_039513925.1). Lineage (NCBI taxonomy): Eukaryota > Viridiplantae > Streptophyta > Magnoliopsida > Asparagales > Orchidaceae > Platanthera > Platanthera zijinensis. Next base: position 169,515,110 of record CM077090.1, read on the forward strand.
CCTAGATCTTTCTTGGAGAGAATCTTCTCTAGATCGACGGCTTCAACAAGAGAGGCGGTGATGCTATGTAGATCCAATCTTCTTAGCAAAGTCGGCAAGGTCTTCCAACGGTCACACTAGGATCGATCGTCTCGATCGATTCGGATGGGGAAGGTTTCCCGATCACAAATCAAGAGACAAAAGATCTCTGGATAGACGCGTGAGACGCTGTGCCCGACTAGGCTTCTATCGCCGGGAGAGGTTACGAGAACCCCGATCAACGGTGGCGAGCAACTAGCGAGAGGCGGAGAAGGTCGGCCGAGCTCGCTTCCGATCTAGGGCTTGACGGCGGCTTGTTTTTCTTCGATCTGTAATCCGTGTCTTTACTGTTCACAAATACAGCATATTTATACCTTAGGTCATGAAGATGACCGTTGTGGGCCCCACCAGCAGTAAGACCTAAGTCCGGTTCAAAATCCCGCAGATAACGTGGACCGGTCCAGACAGAGTTGGAAAAATACCCAAGTCAAATTCGGCGAGAATCGTGGGTGATTCTCGACGAATCGGCGAGAATCACTTACGATTCTCGCCGAATTCTACTTAGAGAATTCTGGCTGCACAGGTTATAGAGGCCGGGGAGAATCGGCGGGAATCACCTTGGATTCTCGCCGACTCGTCGAGAATGCAAAGTCATTCTCGACGAATCGGCGAGAATCACTTGGTGATTCTCGACGATTCTGCCTTAGATGAGTTTTCTGACTGCGTCGAGACAGCCGGCCCAACCCGGCGAGAATCAACTAGTTATTCTCGACGACTCGTCGATAATCACTAGTGATTCTCGACGAATCGGCGAGAATCACATAGTGATTCTCGACGATTTACACTTAGACGATTCTCGTCTTTCAACCCGTGAGCTGGTCTTTGGCCCATCCTTGCTCCTTGTCTGCTCTTGCTTTATCATAGCCCTGTACTTGAAATTAAGTACACCCCAATAGAGAGAGTACACGTAGGCCAACACACTGATCTGCTCAACGAGGGATTACGTCGCGCAGACCCGTGTATATTGACCCACTGCACCCTGACATTGGTGTGTACTTAGCGTGGAATAACTGCAAGCATAACTTAAAAGATTACATCAAACACATTGTCTATTTACCTTAGCTTGTACAGGGGCTTCTTCAAATCAGGTACATTGTGGATACAATACCCAACAATCTCCCCCTATTTGAAGAAGCCTAAACCCTACAAGCTAAGGTGAATAAAGTATATAGGAATGAAAATCATAAACTTAAAATTGAGTTGAGAGAGATATTCATTACCAATTTCTTGAGAGCAAACTTGGAGCCACCTTAGCCTTAGCCGAGAGGGTAATCTCCCCCTTTTCGGCTTCTGCAAATCGGGGACTGAAGCATGTGACACCATGCTCCCCCTCAGTTCTTGTACCTTTACTTTCACTAAATTCCTAGCAGAGGCTCCCCTAGACGCATGAGCCTTGAGCTCCTGTAGTCTTCATTCTTCGTAGTTTAGCATCCCCAATTCAGTTTTGAACTTACTGAACTTGGCCTCGTCAAGGGGCTTTGTGAAAATGTCTGCAATCTGCTTGTCAGTGGGAACATAGCAGAGAGAGATGTCCTTGTTCTCCACGTGCTCCCGAATGAAATGGTGACGGACTTCAATATGCTTCGTTCTGCTGTGCGATACTGGATTGTTGGCAATAACAATTGCACTGGAGGAGTCGCAGTACATCGGTACTTCCTTGAACTGAAGATCATAGTCTGCTAACTGATTTTTGATCCAAAGGAGTTGTGCGCAACAGCTGCCAGCCGAGATGTACTCAGACTCTGCTGTGGAGGTTGCTACACAGTTCTGCTTCTTGCTATTCCATGAGATGAGCCTTCTTCCCAGGAATTGACACGTCCCGGAAGTGCTTTTCCTGTCATCCCTGCTTCCTTTTCGAGTTCTGACACCATCACGAGGATCTCCGATGATCTGTTCTCTAGGATGATCCCTCACGTGTCGGAGCTCTAGGAGTCTGGCATCTGGAGCTTTGACATCTTCTCGGGCTTCTCCTTCTTCCGGAAGATTTTCTCCATCCTGCTCGTCAACTTCTCCAGCTGACGTCGAGGTGGAAACCTTGACGTACTTGGGAGTTGCACCTTTAGCAGTCTCATCTAAACTTAGCTATTCAAGCCTTTCACCGTAGTTAGCGTTATCTCTTTTCCCTTAATCTTGTTCCATGGCAAGCCTGGAACATCTTTTGTCTAGGTCCCATCATATACCTGGGTACCTAGACTATCCTGCAAAAAAGAATTACCTTTCCTTAGGAACCCAATATGTATTGGGTCCTAGGTTCTTGTCAGCATAAAAACACGAGTGCCTTCCCTCAGAAATCCTGTCAGGAAGACTACCTCTGCCCAGAGGAGGTGGAAACGCCCTTGCCCTTGACACAGAGGGGTTATGCCAACAATCTATGGCAAAGTGACCCACCTTGCCACAACACCAACATGTGTGAATGTTATATCTCCGTTTCTGACCTGACCCGGTGACTGAGGTAGTCAAGGACCTAGGTCTAAACGGGATAGAGCCGGATCTGCTCTCAAAATCGCCTCTTCCATTGTGACACTTGGAAGGGTGGAAGGAAGGCATGTAGTGAGCGTCATGAGGCCTGGGAGGTGGTGCCTTCCTTTCAGTCAGCACCCTTTCAGAGGCCCCATGAGCACTAACTGCATGACTTCTAACCCCCCTTTTTTGTGTCCTAGGGTGGTGAGAGGCGCAGTGAGAGCTGATATCAGAAGATTCATGCAGAGTTGGGGCTGTGGCCGAGAATACAAAGGGTTCAGAACGATCCTTAGGCATTCTCTCAAGGGTGGCCATGACAGCCCTTGCATTATGGGTGTTTCCACATGAGGGCAGATCACCCTTGCAGTGACCACGGTTGTTCCTGTGATCATACCTGTAGGCATGATGAGTACCCTTCCTTTCTGGAGTGGGGGGTCTAAATACCGTTTCCCCATTTCTCCATGAATTGATAATTCGGGAGATCCACCCATTTTCTTCCTTTCTTTTGAGAGCATCAACCTTGGAAAAGTTGGATACTATCCTCTTCTCATTCTCTAGACTACTCTCTAGATCTGAGATTTTAGAGTCCTTAACCTTATTGGATGCCAATTGGAGAACCAATAAGATCTTCAGCCGAGCAATCTCCTGAGCTTGCTCCTCAACAATCAGGTTGCTTTTCTGAAGCACACTCTTCAGGGCATCAGGATTTTCTGGAGGGCAATCATCCAAAATATTCCTGTCTTCAGGAACATGAGAAAGAGAGGGGCAAGGTGAAGAAGTTACCTGGACCTGACTTAGCTGATCAGGAATAGTGTTAGGATTGACCGGGGTAGCTGAGTCATCTTCAGCTGTGCAGTCTTCATCAACTTCCTCCTCAGTCTCTGATAAGGACACAGGAGCCCTGATACTGAGAAATTGGTCATCACTTTCTTCTTCAGAAATGCTGACCCCCATATATGCCTCATCCTCTTGCTGATGACTTATCCCTGTTCTGTCTGATCCCTCCATGAGGTCTGATATAGTTTGCCACAAGGACTTGGCCGTCTTACACTTTTCAAGTCTTGACCGGGAAGGTCCAGTCCAGACATCCAGGATGATTTTACGAATCATTTTATCCAAGTTGAAAAGAGAGAATTCAATCTCAGACATTTCAGAAGTCTCCTTGGGGATCTGCATATCCTTTCCAGAGTAGGAGGTCTTCATGGGAATGAAGGGACCCTCTTCCAGAATGAGTGATGCCCGAGGGTCGATGGCGTCCAGATGAAATAGTACTCTCATCTTCCATACAGGATAGTACTCCTTTGTGCATGAGGGAAGTCTTAGAGGAGGGACATCATAATCTAACTCCATGCTTGAGTCTGAGCTTCTTGTTGACACTGGTGGCAAGATTCTACTCAAGGTGTTAACCTTTTTGATGAGTAACCTCGCTCTGATACCACTTTAAAGTCCACTTAGTGTCAACTACTTACACCTATGGGGGGGGGGGGGGAATAGGTGTCTGTGCAGCGTATTTGCGGAATTAAAGTTTTACCTGCACAAGAAAACAAAACAACACAGCACAGAAAGTACACAAGCAATTTATAGTGGTTCCCCGATTTGGGTACGTCCACTTTCCCCCTTCGACCTATCTCCCAACCAGGGACGACTTGGTCACTTCACCAACAGGATTGAAATCCAATCCTTGCACTAACGGAAGGAACCCTTCCACATGTAGGAGTCAACACTCCCACAACACGGGTTGCACCCAACCCTACAACTAGAGACCAATCGGTCCTTTACAATGAAAGAGAAAATGAAAATAGCTTGTAAGAAATACAAACAATCGTGAAGATCCAGGTGTTCCTTTTCGTTTGACTACTTGTTCTTGTAGGCAACGAAAAGTCCACTACCCTAGATCTTTCTTGGAGAGAATCTTCTCTAGATCGACGGCTTCAACAAGAGAGGCGGTGATGCTATGTAGATCCAATCTTCTTAGCAAAGTCGGCAAGGTCTTCCAACGGTCACACTAGGATCGATCGTCTCGATCGATTCGGATGGGGAAGGTTTCCCGATCACAAATCAAGAGACAAAAGATCTCTGGATAGACGCGTGAGACGCTGTGCCCGACTAGGCTTCTGTCGCCGGGAGAGGTTACGAGAACCCCGATCAATGGTGGCGAGCAACTAGCGAGAGGCGGAGAAGGTCGGCCGAGCTCGCTTCCGATCTAGGGCTTGACGGCGGCTTATTTTTCTTCGATCTGTAATCCGTGTCTTTACTGTTCACAAATACAGCATATTTATACCTTAGGTCATGAAGATGACCGTTGTGGGCCCCACCAGCAGTAAGACCTAAGTCCGGTTCAAAATCCCGCAGATAACGTGGACCGGTCCAGACAGAGTCGGAAAAATACCCAAGTCAAATTCAGCGAGAATCGTGGGTGATTCTCGACGAATCGGCGAGAATCACTTACGATTCTCGCCGAATTCTACTTAGAGAATTCTGGCTGCACAGGTTATAGAGGCCGGGGAGAATCGGCGGGAATCACCTTGGATTCTTGCCGACTCGTCGAGAATGCAAAGTCATTCTCGACGAATCGGCGAGAATCACTTGGTGATTCTTGACGATTCTGCCTTAGATGAGTTTTCTGACTGCGTCGAGACAGCCGGCCCAACCCAGCGAGAATCAACTAGTTATTCTCGACGACTCGTCGAGAATCACTAGTGATTCTCGACGAATCGGCGAGAATCACATAGTGATTCTCGACGATTTACACTTAGACGATTCTCGTCTTTCAACCTGTGAGCTGGTCTTTGGCCCATCCTTGCTCCTTGTCTGCTCTTGCTTTATCATAGCCCTGTACTTGAAATTAAGTACACCCCAATAGAGAGAGTACACGTATGCCAACACACTGATCTGCTCAACGAGGGATTACGTCGCGCAGACCCGTGTATAATGACCCACTACACCCTGACATTGGTGTGTACTTAGCGTGGAATAACTGCAAGCACAACTTAAAAGATTTCATCAAACACATTATCTATTTACCTTAGCTTGTACAGGGGCTTCTTCAAATCAGGTACATTGTGGATACAATACCCAACAAGAACGACTAGATCCATGGCCGGGAATGTTGGTACCGCCGGAAACGAGGTGAGCTTCCTCCCCTCTCCCTTGGTGCTAGATCTGTAGATATATTCTAGGAGAGATATCGACTCCATAGAGTCTTGATGGTGAGGAGGAGATTTCCTAGGAAAGCCATGCCTAGGTTTGTTTTCTAGGCTTTAGCCCCCTCCAACCTCTTCATCCTTCAAGGTGAAGATGAGAGAAGGTTTTGTGGAGAAATATGGCTTCGTGAGATGAATAAGGGTGGAAGATTTTCTGGAGGAGATTTTGGGAGTTTGGTGTAAGGAGGAAGATGAACGGATGCTGTTCATCTCGCTTTAAGATGCGTGCAGAAATCTGTTTTCTGCACGCAGCAACTTTCGTAGCCAATTTCAGGGGTGTTCTGATCATATGTGGGTTTTTGACTAAACACAAAAGTCGTAGCCCTCGAAATTATCTTTCCAACGAGTGGTTGCACGTTCCCAGGTGATACCTATAGCCACGGGAAAGTCTGTTCGAATCTGCTGCGGTAGGGGGAAATTCCACCTAGGAAATCTGTACCCTGTACGCAGCAGGCTTCGAGTGGATTTCTGGTATGATGCGATCAATCTGGGCTCTCGACTAAACACGAAAGTCGTAGCCCACGAAATTATCTTTCCAACGAGTGGTTACACGCACTCGTCAGATCTCTGTAGCCTCGGGAATCCTTGGTCGAAGTGGCTGCACGGGTTAAGGCTGCACTTAAATTATGGGCTTGTGTAACGTGAAATGCGATGTGGTGGAGTTTAATGTTGTGGTCCAACTCGAGGCTTGGGTGGACTCTTTTGACGTAGGGTTATGAATCTAATTCATATAACGAGTCGTGGACAAGTTTAATTGAAGGAACGAACCTGATATAATTGGGTATATATGATCGGGCAAAAGTATAAATGATTTAACCATGGCCATGATACATGTTGAATGGATAAAAAGGGAATTAGTAATCCAATGCTTAGAGTGTCATCTCCCTACGGGTAGAATTGTGGAAGTAACAAGTGCGGTGTTGACTGTCACTAGTTGGAATGAGATTGAGATGGGTAAAGTTGGGCGGTTGGGCTTGGCCCTCGGTGTTCATGTCCCGAGGCTCCTTCCGCATTTGATGGATGGTTGGGCTTGGTCCTCGGTGTTCAAGTCCCGAGGCTCCTTCCATGCCACGATATTGTGAAATTGCATGTGGTGTGAGTTGACACACGGTGTCGTAATCCCGGGTCAAGGATAGTGTGGCAGGTCTACGGGCTCGCCAATCGTCACACCGATGGGAGTCAACAGCTAGACCTTGGGCGGTTGGGCTTGGTCCTCGGTGTTCATGTCCCGAGGTTCCTTCCGTGCTAAGTGAACGGTTGGGCTTGGTCCTCGTGTTTTTCTGAGGCTCCTTCTGTGTCACGCATAGGCCAGTTCGGGGCTAGGATCTTGGTGCTCATTTACCCAGGAGAACCCGCTGAGCCGTAGTACGCATGTGAGCTCCGCTGTTGTGTTCTTAGAGTTGAGGCGTACGGAGGCCTAGGCCAGGTAGTGTGGAGACCAGCCTAGTAGTGGAGATGCCCGCTCTACTGTCACCGCTTGGCCATGACGGATGACGCCTGAGAGGTTAGCTACCTGCTCGAATAGTGGGAACTATAAATCTGTGTCGACATAGCAGTTGCATATGCATGATCATGGGTGTGTCATTGCATTGCATTCATAGCATTACACTTCATTGCATACTGAAGACCCTCATCGTATAAGTTTTTATGGACACTCCTATACGATGAGTTACTTATTGCTGAACGAACCTCAACTTATATGTTTGTATGGGCATCCATATAAGTTGAGTTACTACTATTGTAGCTATATACTCTCTTGCTGCTATAGATAGTAGATTTGTGAACTAAGAGCTTGCTTATTATACACTACTGCTGTTGCTTCTTATGATATGTATACTCACTTCACCTGTTGTACTACTGTTATCTATATATTGTACCTGTTCCTTTCTCCGCCCGGTGCCGAGGAGTCGCCGGGGGAGCGGATGTGAAGCCACTTAGTCTTTATGACTAACGGTTGCTACGTTTTCCTTTTTAGGAAGAAACCCCGTAGATGGAGCAGCAGGCTATGCAGCCGGACAGCCAGCCCAGGACGACAGGGCCTGAAGTGACGGTACCCTCGCTACCGTCAGTTACAGATGTGAGTGAGAGAGATTTTGTTGTAGCCTTTCGAGGCAAATATATTCACGTACTCTGATTATGTAGAAGCTTGTTAGCTTCTCTTTTGTGATGATTATGGATACATGCTTAGTGTGGATTGACTTTCTTATACTATTATGGTTGGGTTGGCAATTATGTGTTGATATTGGTTGTTGCCGGCAGAATAGGTGTCTTGTGGTACAGGCTAGCCTGTGTGCTAGTGTTACCACAAGGAGGCTGTTCTGGGCATAAGACCCCTCTCGTGCCGTATCTTGTGTTCCGGGAGGGGGGTCTTACAAATGGTATCAGAGCGCTACGATCCTCCAAGGCAAAAGTCACTTAACAATGGTGCCACCCCCGTTTGATTAGTCAGTTTGGGGACAAGCTGACTTAGCGGAAGCAGTGGTGTGCCCATATGTAATTCACACTAAGTTGTCCATCTTTAACCTTAGATTAGCCAACCTAACCCTAGGTTTGTACCTTATGTGTAGATCCCAGCACATGCTGAGCCAGTAAGGGGCACCCCCGCCCCGTCCGTACCTACACAATTCCAACAATCATAGCTAGGGCAGACGCTCACAGCTATTCTGGACGCCTTTAGGTCCCAATCTCAGCAGACACCTGTACAACAACAGGGTCCGGGATCTAGTTGGTTAAGCATTTTCCGAGCTCTCTCCCCTCCCGCTTATATTGGGACAGAGTTGGCAGTGCGTACGGAAGAGTGGCTCGACACTATACAAGAGTTGTTGGCAGGAATAAGATGTCCAAACAATATGGCGGTGACCCTTGTGGTGACACTCTTAGAGCTGCACGCCAAAAGGTGGTGGAAGTCTTTCATGGGCTCCACTTTTTGTGGAAGAGTGTACACGGACATTAGTTGGAGCGAATTCTCTGAAGCCTTCTTAGAACATTTCATCCCCTCGGCCGCTCGGGATGGTCTGGAAGAGAGATTTTTGCAACTAAAGCAAGGGTCCATGTCTGTGACGGAGTACCAACGGGAGTTTCAGCACCTGGCTAGATTCGCTGACTCCTATGAGCTGGATGATAGAGGGTACGCCAAACGATTCTACAAAGGCTTGCGAGATCTCCTAAGGCAAGCCCTTTTGTTTATAGTGGACTCTAGTCTGGCGGAGATTATTGATATGGCGAAGAGATTGGAAGCAGACCACTTGGGAAGTGGTAAGAGACCAGCGGAGGGAGTGATGGAAGCCGACCCCAGCAATAGAAGGAGATTTGACAATAAAAGAGGAAGAGGATATCGGAGGGGTGGCGGGCGTTTCCCCCAGAACTTTAGAGAGGAGCGCTCGGTTCCACAACCGCCAGCATTACCTCCACCTCCACAGTTTCAGCAATACGACGGAAGGCAGGAACGGGTGTGCTTTGAATGCAACCAACCGGGCCACATTCGACGCTACTGCCCGCAACTGTTTGGAGATGCGCCTTTCGCTCTCCCTCCAGCAGCCCCGCGGGGGAGAGGGTATGTGCGTGGTCGAGGACGAGGACCACGAGGAAGAAACCCCGGACCCGCTCGAGATCAGATGTATGCCCTGGACATGACTCAAGAGCGGAACCCTCAAGAGATGATTGCAGGTACGATTTGAATTAGTCATTTTGCTTCAATTAATATTCTCTAGTGGCTTAAGATATATTAGACGTCTAGCTTGAGTATTATTAAATGACACTTAGGCACCGTGATGGTCGGCGGGGAACCGGCTTATACGTTACTTGACACCGGCGCCTCACATTCTTTCATGTCCGAAGACTTCATCAAGAATATACCCGGAGTGCAATATTTTGCCTGTATTGCCCGAAGAGTACGCCTCCCAGACGGATCCGAGATGACGGCAACCGCGAAGTGTGAGCTAGAGATAACCATTGGGGGAAAAACCTTTGATACCCCTGCCACAATTTTGAGAGTACCAGAATTCGACCTCATCCTGGGTATGGCGTGGCTGGATTGGTACCATGCAAGAATCGACTGTGCAGAGAAGCGTATCTATTTGAGACATGGGGATACTGATGTAGTCTTCCAAGGTATAAATTTCGCACCACGAATATTGTTATCCTCAATCCAGACCTTGAAAGCTCATATGAGAGGGGATGAAGTCTATATGATACGATTCGAACTAAAAGAGATGAAGGTAGATGTGAAGGATGTGCGGGTAGCACGGGATTTCCCTGAGGTATTTCCCGAGAAATTGCCAGGGTTACCCCCGCATAAGGAAGTGGATTTTCAGATTAAGCTTGTACCAGGGGCTAAGCCTGTCTCCAGGACCCCTTATCGGATGGCCCCAAAAGAACTCGCGGAGTTTAGAGTACAATTGCAGGAGTTGGTAGAATCAGGGTTTGTTTGCCCCAGCTCGTCGCCTTGGGGAGCCCCTGTTCTATTCGTCAAGAAGAAAGATGGAACCCTGCGTTTATGTATAGACTATCGGGAACTCAACCGACTGACAGTACGGAACACCTACCCGTTACCTCGGATCGATGAGTTGTTCGACCAACTGGTGGGAGTGCATTGGTTCTCCAAGCTAGACTTGTGCTCGGGGTACTACCAATTGAGAATACAGGAGGATGATATACAGAAAACGGCTTTCAGCTCAAGGTACGACTTATATGAGTTCACAGTGATGCCGTTTGGACTCACCAATGCCCCATCAGCTTTCATGAGCTTGATGAATAAAGTGTTTGAGCCCTACTTAGATGTCTTCGTCATTGTGTTCATTGACGACATCCTAATCTACTCGAAGACGGAGGAAGAACATGCCGGACATTTGGCCTTAGTTCTGGAGAAGCTAAAAGAACACACCCTATTCGCCAAGTTTAACAAGTGTTAATTCTGGCTTAGGGAGGTGGCTTTCTTGGGTCACGTAATCAGTGGGGCTGGACTAGCTGTGGATCCGGCCAATGTGCGTGCCGTGAAGGAGTGGTCTCCTTTGAGGTCGGCGGCCGATGTGAGGAGTTTTCTTGGACTTGCCGGATACTACCGCAAGTTCGTAAAAGGATTCTCCAAGATTGCCCTCCCGCTTACTTCCTTGACAAAGAAAGGAGTGCCATTTGAGTGGACACCCCAGTGTGAAGCGGCATTCTAGGAATTGAAGGATAGACTTACCTCCGCCCCCATCCTTGTCCTTCCGTATGGGAAGGAAGGATTCCAAGTTTACAAGGACGCGTCTTATCAGGGGTTGGGAGCGGTGTTGATGCAGCACGGGCACGTAATTGCTTATGCTTCAAGATAATTGAAGAAGCATGAAATCAATTATCCGGTGCATGATTTGGAGCTAGGAGCGGTGATGTTCGCCTTGAAGGTATGGAGGCATTATCTATACGGCGTACACTGCGAAATCTTCTCGGATCATAAAAATTTGAAGTACGTCCATACCCAGAAGGAATTGAACTTAAGACAACGGCGGTGGTTAGAGTTTCTATGCGACTATGAGTTCACCTTGAACTACCACCCCGGAAAAGCAAACTCGGTAGCCGATGCGTTGAGTAGGAAAGTACCCGGCTCGAACCCAGAATCTCGATTGATGAGCATGGAGTTGGCACGGATGATCGAGGAGATGGACATCACCTTAATATTTAAGGCTTCTTCGGAATATACGGAGTACCTGTCCAGCATGAGCATAGTTTGTGATATCCGGGACCGGATTCGAGTGGAGCAAGGATTGGATGCGGCTTTGGCCCCGACAATAAAGTTAATCGAAGACGGGACTACCGACGAGTACACACTAAAGGACGGCCTCGTTTACTTTCGCGGCCTACTCTACATTCCCAAAGGTGGAAGAATCCGGGAGGATATTATGAGAGAAGCACATTGCTCTCAATATTCCGTGCACCCAAGAATTTCAAAGATGTACGCCGGCTTACGGAAGACGATGTGTTGGCCAGGGATGAAGAAGGATGTCCGGTACTTTGTCACGCATTGTGAAGCCTGCCAAAGAGTGAAGGCGGAATGTAGGAGCCCCGGTGGCCTATTGCAGTCGTTGCCAATCCCCGAATGGAAGTTCGAGGATATATCCATGGACTTCGTACATGGGCTACCTCGCTCCCGCTCAAGAAATGATTCAGTGTGGGTGATCATTGACCGCCTGACGAAAGTTTCCCGGTTCATTCTTATGAAGAAGGAGGCTCATGTGGGTGTCTTAGTACGTCTTTTTGTGGAGCAGTTTGTACGGTATCACGACGTACCTAAGACGATAGTTTCGGACCGTGATGGTCGTTTTACCTCCAAGGAGTGGAAGTCGGTACAGGCATATTTGGGCTCGCGCCTTACCTTCAGCACCGCATTTCATCCACAGACGGACGGGCAGTCTGAGCGGACCATCCGAACATTGGAGGACCTGTTGAGGTTGTGTGTGATAGATAGGAGAGAGCCGTGGGAAAGACTCTTGCCCTTAGTGGAATTCTCCTACAACAACATCCATCAAGCTAGCATTGGCATGGCACCCCATGAAGCCCTATATGGAAGGAGGTGCAGAACCCCCTTGTCTTGGGTGCAAGATGAAGACCGGAAGACTTTGGGTGTTGAATATATAGATGACACAAATACGGTGGTTTGGTTGATACGAGATCGTATGTTGGAGGCTCAAAGTCGGCAGGCGAAGTATTATAATGCTAAACACCGGATGGTGGAATTTCAGGTAAGAGACAAGGTGTTTCTGAAAATCTGACCGATGCATGGAGTATCACGAGTACGAGGAGTGAAGAAGCTCAGCCCACGGTATGTTGGACCCTATGTCATATTGGAAAGGATTGGCCCTTTGGCCTATCGGCTGGAGCTACCACCCGAGTTAGAAAATCTCCACGACGTGTTCCATGTCTCATCGCTTCGGAAGGCGCTGTTGCGGCCCGAACAATACATCCCCATGACTGATGGTGCTGTGGCGTCTGACAGATCTGGGCGACTGGAGCCGGTATGAATCGTTGATAATGAGATAAGAACACTGCGCCGCAAAAGTGTGCCTCTGGTGAAAGTGCTGTGGTCTAATCATGGGAAGGAAGAATTTACTTGGGAGCCGGTGGACTTGATGCAGAAGCGCTACCCAGAGCTGTTCTTCCAAGGTAACATTTTATAGCGCATATTATCTAGTGCTTGCATCCCCATAGCCCTAGCCTGATTTCGGGGACGAAATCTTTTATTTTGTTTATAGGATTTGTAACGTCCCAATTCGCGCTAGGCCCCTCGCACGAGTTTTGAGTCAAGAAACTTGACTTGGGCTCGGGGCACACTGGCAAAAAGTGTCAAGTGTGTTGGATGGAGTGTAGGGTGGAGTGATATCCAACGGATCTAAAGGGAATGGCCTAAGGGAAAATCGTCGAGAATCACCTGGTGATTCTCGCCGATCGTCGAGTATCGATGAGAATACTCAACGCTCTCAATGCCAGATTTCCAATAAGAATGGCCTAAGGAAAAATCGTCGAGAATCACCCGGTGATTCTCGCCGATCGTCGAGTATCGATGAGAATACTCAACGCTCTCAATGCCAGGATTTCAGTTAAATTGACTAAGGGAAATTCGTCGAGAAATGCTCAACGATTCTCGCCGATCGTCGAGTATCGCTGGCTGATACTCAACGTACTCAACGCCAGGTAAATTGGCAAAGGGAAATTCATCGAGAATGCTCAACGATTCTCGCTGATCGTCGAGTATCGCTGACTGATACTCAACGCACTCAATGCCAGGATTTCAGTTAAATTGACCAAGGGAAATTCGTCGAGAATGCTCAACGATTCTCGCCGATCGTCGAGAATGACAAGTCATTCCCGTCGAATTTGACTTATGTGTTTTCTTCGCCCAGGCAGATTCACTGCCTTGTACAGGCAGACCGAACCGAATTTCGGTATTCACGCTGGATGGTTCCTTGAACCGGGTCACTTTAATATGACCCATTATGGGCGGTCCAATGAGGCGTTGATACGTGGAAGAGGTGATTAAACCTAATACATCAGTCTATAAAAAGGGAATTAAAAGCCGAACCCTAGCCTTGCGCCGACCGACCTTGCCGTCATCGTGGATCTCGCGAAACCTACGGAAGCAGGCAGAGCTTTTGGAGGAGACCTTCTTTCTCTCTCTCTCTCTCTCTCTCCTTCCTTGCCGTGAAGAACAACCGCACCAAGCGAGAGATGCCGCAAAGGAGAACGACTAGATCCATGGCCGGGAATGTTGGTACTGCCGGAAACGAGGTGAGCTTCCTCCCCTCTCCCTTGGTGCTAGATCTGTAGATATATTCTAGGAGAGATATCGACTCCATAGAGTCTTGATGGTGAGGAGGAGATTTCCTAGGAAAGCCATGCCTAGGTTTGTTTTCTAGGCTTTAGCCCCCTCCAACATCTTCATCCTTCAAGGTGAAGATGAGAGAAGGTTTGGTGGAGAAATATGGTTTCGTGAGGGTGAATAAGGGTGGACGATTTTCTGGAGGATATTTTGGGAGTTTGGTGTAAGGAGGAAGATGAACGGATACCGTTCATCTCGCCTTAAGATGCGTGCAGAAATCTATTTTCTGCATGCAGCGACCTTCGTGGCCAATTTCGGGGGTGTTCTAATCATATGTGGATTTTAAACTAAACACAAAAGTCATAGCTCTCGAAATTATCTTTCCAACGAGTGGTTGAACGTTCCCAAGTGATACCTGTAGCCACGGGAAAGTCTGTTCGAATCTGCTGCGGTTGGGGGAAATTCCACATAGGAAATCTGTACCCTGTACGCAGCAGGCTTTGAGTGGATTTCTGGTGTGATGCAATCAAATCTGGGCTCTCAACTAAACACAAAAGTTGTAGCCCACGAAATTATCTTTCCAACGAGTGGTTACACGCACTTGTCGGATATCTGTAGCCTCGAGAATCCTTGGTCGAAGTGGCTGCCCGGGTTAAGGCTGCACTTAAATTATGGGCTTGTGTAACGTGAAATGCGATGTGGTGGAGTTTAATGTTGTGGTCCAACTCGAGGCTTGGGTGGACTCTTTTGACGTAGGGTTATGAATCTAATTCATATAACGAGTCGTGGATAAGTTTAATTGAAGGAAGGAACCTGATATAATTGAGTATATATGATCGGGCAAAAGTATAAATGATTTAACCATGGCCATGATATATGTTGAATGGATAAAAAGGGAATTAGTAATCCAATGCTTAGAGTGTCATCTCCCTACGGGTAGCATTGTGGAAGTAACAAGTGCGGTGTTGACTGTCACTAGTTGGAATGAGATTGAGATGAGTAAAGTTGGGCGGTTGGGCTTGGCCCTCGGTGTTCATGTCCCGAGGCTCCTTCTGCATTTGATGGATGATTGGGCTTGGTCCTCGGTGTTCAAGTACCGAGGCTCCTTCCATGCCATGATATTGTGAAATTGCATGTGGTGTGAGTCGACACACGGTGTCGTAATCCCGGGTCAAGGATAGTGTGACAGGTCTACGGGCTTGCCAATCGTCACACCGATGGGAGTCGACAGCTAGACCTTGGGCGGTTGGGCTTGGTCCTCGGTGTTCATGTCCCGAGGCTACTTCCGTGCCAAGTGAACGGTTGGGATTGGTCCTCGTGTTTTTCTGAGGCTCCTTCTGTGTCACGCATAGGCCAGTTCGGGACTAGGATCTTGGTGCTCATTTACCCAGGAGAACCCGCTGAGCCGTAGTACGCATGTGAGCTCCGCTGTTGTGTTCTTAGCGTTGAGGCGTACGGAGGCCAAGGCCAGGTAGTGTGGAGACCAGCCTAGTAGTGGAGATGCCCGCTCTACTGTCACCGCTTGGCCACGACGGATGACGCCTGAGAGGTTAGCTACCTGCTCGAATAGTGGGAACCATAAGTCTGTGTCGACATAGCAGTTGCATGTGCATGATCATGGGTGTGTCATTGCATTGCATTCATAGCATTACACTTCATTGCATACTGAAGACCCTCATCGTATAAGTTTGTATGGACACTCCTATACGATGAGTTACTTATTGCTGAACGAACCTCAACTTATATGTTTGTATGGGCATCCATATAAGTTGAGTTACTTATTATTGTAGCTATATACTCTCTTGCTGCTATAGATAGTAGATTTGTAAACTAAGAGCTTGCTTATTATACACTACTGCTGTTGTTGCTTAAGATATGTATACTCACTTCACCTGTTGTACTACTGTTATCTATATATTGTACCTGTTCCTTTCTCCGCCCGGTGCCGAGGAGTCGCCGGGGGAGCGGATGTGAATCCACGTAGTCTTTATGACTAACGGTTGCTACGTCTTCCTTTTTAGGAGGAAACCCCGCAGATGGAGCAGCAAGCTATGCAGCCGGACAGCCAGCCTAGGACGACAGGGCCTGAAGTGACGGTACCCTCGCTACCGTCAGTTACAGATGTGAGTGAGAGAGATTTTGTTGTAGCCCTTCGAGGCAAATATATTCACGTACTCTGATTATGTAGAAGCTTAGCTTCTCTTTTGTGATGATTATGGATACATGCTTAGTGTGGATTGACTTTCTTATACTATTATGGTTGGGTTGGCAATTATGTGTTGATATTGGTTGTTGCCGGCAGAATAGGCGTCTTGTGGTACAGGCTAGCCCGTGTGCTAGTGTTACCACAAGGCGGCTGTTCTGGGCATAAGACCCCTCTCGTGCCGTGTCTTGTGTTCCGGGAGTGGGGGGGGGGGGGGGGGTCTTACAGAACGTTACGGACCAAAGACTTGAGAAACTAGGAACAGACCCTCGGCTCTAGCGTGGAGATCCCACCACACACCCGGAAGGTCACAAGAACACTTCCCCTCCCTTTCCAATGACAGAGATGGGTACCTTAGAGAGTTCTCTCAACTCTACCAAGAAGAGAACTAGGGAGGAGGAAGCCAAAAACCAATGCCACTCCAAAGGTACTTAAGGGGGTCTATTTATAGTTTTTCCAAGTCCTGAGTTTGAAATGTCCAAAATGCCCTTAGGAAAAAACATGGCAACAGGAGGTCCAAATGGGGGAGTTGGAGGCTAAACCATGTTCCTCCCCCTTTCCCTCACCTCGGACATCCGAGGCGAGCTCGCCCAAAGGGGCTGGGCGCCCGAGCGAGCTCCAGGCCGCCGGCCGAGCTCACCCAAAGAGGCTAGGCGCCCGGGCGAGCTCCAGTCCGCCGACCGAGCTCGCCCGAGAGGCTTGGCGCCCGGGCGAGCTCCAGGCTGCCGACCGAGCTCGCCCGAGAGGCTGGGCGCCCGGGCGAGCTCCAGGCCGCCGTCCGAGCTCGCCCGAGGGGCTGGGCGCCCGGGCAAGCTCCAGGCCGCCGGCCGAGCTCGCCCTAGAGGCTGGGCGCCCGGGCGAGCTCCAGGCCGCCGGCCGAGCTCGTCCAAGGGGCTGGGCGCCCAGGCGAGCTCCAGGCTGCCGGCCGAGCTCGCCTAAGGGGCTGGGGTGCAGGGGGGGGTGAGACCTTGGCCTTCGTACGGAGTACCGCTCCTACCTCGCTCATAGCAAGCCCGGGGGGAGATGCAGATTTTTCCTCCCCCTACTAGTATATTTCCAAGGCCAAGCCAAAATTGGTCACCAAGAGTCCAAAATCTCTAAAAAGCTTAAGAACTTAAAGCTGGCCCTGTGCCTGCCGAAGAGACCCTACTCTGCGAACACGGGGTTGTATATCTATCAAGTCATGTTAAGGATCATATTTTGTACTTTTAAAGTCATCTTTAAACTTCTTTAAAATTTCTTTTGATGTTCCTTTTAGTTTTGTTGGCAAGATATGCGCTTTCTTTCCACTAGATGTTGGATCCATGATTTCACGTGATTTATTTCTATTCTTCTTTTGTTGATGTTTATTTGTGCATTTATACCTTTCTATAATCCTTTCCAACACAACTGATATATCTGTCTCAGTTGTTCGTGTGTTCTTTCTCCTCGTCTGACTCCAATCCTCAGGTCGACCCCCTTCATGAAAGCATCGTGCTATTAAATACTACAGAAACTTGTGAATGTGCCATCAACATCACTTGAAAGGAAGTTTCTGTTGGAACGAGTTCCGAATCTCTTGGTTTGAGGATATCAAATTTCATTGTATACTAGATAATGATTGTCGCATGTTTAAAGTGTGCATGAATTACATGTTAAATATTCTTTGGCATACAATTAAAAATGATAAGGATGATGCTCTGAATAGGGTGTTAGCACATTGTGTTAACGTTAATGCTAGCAATAACATCTGTTAAAATGACAACATTGGTGAGATGGGAAAATTGGCTAGAAAGGAAGGTTGGCTGGTGCTGTTGGAAATATTGTCATCAATGATCCCTCGATTTGATTTGAAGAGGCATCACCATCAACACTAAGAGCATAGTTGTATTTGATGTTGATTAAGCTCATCATTTGCAGGATGTTCCTTGGAATAAGGTTAGACAAGTTGTCTAAGTGATGGTGACATGTGATCACAAGATAGGCAGGTAGAGAGACATAAAATCTATCTAAGTCCACAGGCATTGAGTGAGAACAGCTCACTCAACGCTAGATGCAAAGAAATATGGTTAAGTCCATAGGCGTTGAGTGAAGCAAGCTCACTCAACGCTAGATGCAAAGAAATGTGGTTAAGTCCACAGGCGTTGAGTGAAGCAGGCTTACTCAATGTCAGATGCAAAGAAATGTGGTTGTCCACAGGCGTTGAGTGAAGTGTTGTAGTATGAGGCAGGGCAATCGGGCGACTTGTCTCTGGCGGTTTGGAGACCGGGCGGTCTGGCGGTTTCCTTTGGCGGCTTGATAGTCGGGCGGTCTGTCGGCTTCTCTCCAACGGCTTGGTAGCCGGGCGGTCTAGCGTTCTCCTCTGTTGCAGTATGGAGACCGATGGTCTAGTGCCTTGTCTCTAGTGGTTTGGAGATCGGGCGGTATGGCGGCTTCTTTCCAGCGGCTTGTCGTTATGGTCAGGCGGTTAGCCTTCTCGTCTAACCACGCGACCTGTGTGGTCTAGTTTTGTCTAGACGCAAATCACTATAAATGTATTTAGTCCCGTATTGCTTATTTGTAATCTCTCTCTTCTCCTCCATTCTATAAACGGGAGGCTATACCTTTTTAATAGATACAATTTTTGGAAATAAAAATTCTGTTATTGTCCAATTTCTGGTTTTTCTTTTTCTATTCGCACATGGTATCAGAGGATTTGATCTTTTCCACCTGATTTTTTGAGCTTCTTCTGTCCGCATTGTTTGCCCTTTCTCCTTGCGGCCTATTTGCACGGCTTCCTTTTTTGTCTATGAGCTTCGTCTGTCTTTGCGGTTTGTCTTTGCCTGCACGCTCTCTCTGTCCGCGCGGCCTATTCGCACGGTTTGCCTTTTTTGGTTCTCTACTCGCGCCTATTTTTGCAACCTCCCCATCGCCCTGCAACCTGTTTGCCTATCCGCGCGTCCTGTTCTCTCTTTCCCTATTCACGCGGCCTCTTTACCTATTCGTGTGTCCTCTCTCTTTCCCTGTTCGTGCGGTTTCTATGATTGCTTGAGCGACTTATTTTTTGTCTGCTCTCTTATTCTCAATGGCTCTCTCTGATTCCTCTACTACTACTCCAGTCGTGGCCCACCCTCCTCTTCCTACTCCTTCGGGTAATCTTGGGACCGTTTCCAAACCTATCGGTTCCAACTACCCGGACTGGAGTGTTTCCTTCACCTTTCTACTTCGCTCACAACACAAACGTCATCATCTCACCGATGACCCACCTCCTCCCGAGTCTGATCTCTTTGATGACTGGGATGCTAGCAATGCTCTTATTCGCACTTGGCTGGCTAACAGCCTTTTTGATGAGTGCCTTCCCGTCATTCGCCATGATGATACGGTGAAAGCGGCTTGGCTTCATGTTGCCGCTCTTTACTCCAAGGGGGCTCAAACGTCGCGCATAAAAAATCTCTATGCGGACATCTTTGCTCGTCCCTCCATGTATCCTGCTACTGCTTACAAACAGGTTCAGGCTCTGGGAGCCAAAATTCTTCAGAATCACCCTTTCTCTACGGATCTAGCCGAGCAACACAAGCACATTCAGGAGCTTCTGGTTTTGTGTTATCTTCTCCGTCTTCCGAAGTCCTATGACATGATCCGTCAACAGATCCTTGGCGAGGCATATTCTCCCACCTTAGATGCCACTACTGCCCGCATTATTATTGTTACCTCTCTGCTTTAGCATCCGATGTTGTCCTCCCCACCTCTCTCTGACACCTATGCTCATCATACTCAATGGGGTGGCTCTGGTGCCCGTGATCATCAATCTGGCGGGTGTGAACCTTCCCGCTTTCTTTGCTCTCACTGTGGTTTCACCAGCCATACAATTGATCGTTGTTGGAAGAAGCATCCGCATCTTCTCCCTTCTAGTGACACTTCTACCTCTTCTTAAAAACAGTTTGCTTCGGTGGTCATGTTTTTAGGTAGTGCTCATATGGCGAATCAAGGTAAATGGCTGATTGAATCCGGTGCTACTAATTATATGACTGGCAATCCTCAATGTTTTTATCTCTTAGAAAAACATGATCTATTGCACCCGGTATTCATTGCAAACGACTCTCCCTCACCGGTCAATAGGATGGGAGTGGTTCAAGTCACTCCATCTATTTTCCTGACAGACACCCTCTACGTACCCCAGTTTTCATGCAATTTGTTATCTGTTACTTCTCTTTGCAAGCAACTACAGTGCTCAGCCACATTCATCCCTACTTCTTGTTCTTTTCAGGATCCGAGCTCCCAAAGGACGATTGCTACTAGGATTGAGAGCGACGACCTCTACTTCCTAGATAATGTATCTTCTCTATCTGTTTTTCTTCCTCTACGGACCTTCTACAATGGAATCTTTGCCTTGATCATCCTCCTCCACGGATTCTTCGTCAGCTTTTGACCCACCAACCTCCGTACAGTCCTCCTCTCAACTGTGATGCCTGTCAGCTTGGCAAGCTTCACCGCTCCTCCTTCCAACCGAAGCAAAGTCGTTGCTTTTCTCTTCCATTTGATCTCGTTCACTCCGATGTCTGGGGTCCTTCTCCTACTCTCACCGTAGGTCAGGGTAGTTCATATTTTGTAACTTTTATTGATGATTTCTCTCGCTGTATGTGGGTGTATCTCTTAAAAGATCGCTCAGAATTATTCTTTGTATGAACATCTTTTTTACTTTATGATTAAAACTCAGTTTGATCTCTATTAAAATCTTTCGCTCTGATAATGCTAAAGAATATCTTAGTCATGATTTTTTTTTCTGTATGCAAAATGAGATTGTTAATCAAACTTGTTGTGTCTATACCTCACAGCAAAATTGTGTGGCAGAACTCAAAAACCGTCACCTTCTTGATGTCGCTCGCACTCTGATGACACAAATGCAGGCTCCTCGCTCCTATTGGGACTATACTATTCTCATCTTATACTATCTCATCAATCACATTCCCTCCACGGTTCTCCATGGTCAAGCCCCATTCTCCATTCTCTATCCGGGCAAAGACTCATTTCCTCCCCCTCTGTGTATCTTTGGATGCACGACTTTTGTGCACGCTCCCTCCGCCACCCGTGACAAACTCTCCCCATGTGCTAACAAATGTGTCTTTCTGGGTTACTCTACCACTTAGAAAGGTTATTGTTGTTTTGACCCTGTTCTCCGCAAGCAGTTCGTCTCCGCGGACGTAACCTTTTTCGAAAATGCATCCTATTTCTCTCGTGATTCCTCTTTTCTTTCTGATGTTCCTGCTTCTCCTATCGTCCCCTCCGTCCCGTCTACATCTACTGATATTTCTCCTCCTCCGTCGAGTCCACAGTCTCCTCCTCCTTTCCCTCCGCTTCCGCTGTCTTCCTCTTCTCCCGGGCTAACTCTCTCTATATAACATCCCCATGTTACTTGGAGGACCTAGGAGTTTTTGTAACCAACAAAGTACCTTGGCCCCACCCCTCCCCTTGACTTGAGTGGACCAATTAGTACACCTAAGGGACAAGTTGATGCACTACCCTACTCCTAAGAGAGAAGGTGTGCACATAGACACCCTTGAGCCCTTGACTCAACCCAAACCTTCCCACATAACTCCAAGACCATAACCCTCATGATGGCACTCCAAACCATGCACCACACCACTTGGAAAGCACTTAAGGCTAAGTGGTGTGCACTTAGTATTTTTGACACAAAACACCCTTCCCTTGCTCTTTTTACCCAAGGATTAGACCCACATCAAGCCAAGACCATGGACAACCCTGCCACAAAAATGTTATTTTTTTGGTCAACCCAAAAAGTCAACAAGAGCTTAGGCCTAAACCTAGACTAAACCTTAACTTAAGAACTATAAGCCTAAAGGGGAAAAACCAAAATTCCCCTAACCTAAGCCCCCTTTCCCCTTTTGGAATGCTGACCCAGCACTTAAGTAACCTTATCTTGAACTCCTATAGACTATAAGGTGGCTGGAAGTACCCCTACACCATAGCCATGACCGGCCATGGTGAGCTTAAAAGCTCAAAACCAAAATTAACCCCCGACCTATAAAAGAGACCCCAAGGCCATTGAAAAGCTCACACCAGTCCCCATCTTTCCCCCTGTGCAGATAAATTGAGTAGAAGCCCTCTGCAACACCCCCCTGCTCAACCCGTGAAAAGCCATGGATAACCGACCCCGAACTAGGCGAGCTCGCCCCTATGAGGTGAGATTCCTCTTCCTTCTTCTTCCCCTCATCCCCACAAAAGTTTTCAAACCAAAATCGAGCCCAATTGTGCATTGTTTTGGCCTGTTGCAACAGCGGATTTCAAGTAAAACTCAACTTGAGTTCCGCCGTCGCCGGCGGTTTCCGGTGACCCCACCACCGCCAAATTATTGCCCTAGCCCCTTGGAAACTTTCTAGTGGACCAGAAGTGGCCGGTGATCATCGGGCGGCAGTGGCGAAGCCCTGCAAGTTTTTCTCTAGTGGGATCAATCTCAGCCGTTGCTGGAGGTTGAAGAAGAAATCAGTGTCGTTGATTAACCTCGGCAATGATTGGCTGACCCCCACAGCGGATGGAATAACAGATTTGTTGTAGGGGAAGGTCATTTTCCTATCTATCGTATTTCTGGAGCGTTGGATCTGCGCCAAGATCCGTGCTTCGCCTTTTCTTCTATTTTAATTTAATTCAATTAAATGGTTATTTGCAGCCCATTAACAGAACTTGTTTGCTCAAAAATAAGCACCATAATGGTTGACCCAGGCCAAGTGACCAACATGAAAGTTAAAGGGCTCGGTCTGCGATTTTCAAAAAGTGGTGGCCCATATTCAGGGGTGGTGTAGAACTCCTGGAATCTCCTTTCA
The DNA here is from genome assembly GCA_039513925.1 of Platanthera zijinensis. Classification (NCBI taxonomy): domain Eukaryota; kingdom Viridiplantae; phylum Streptophyta; class Magnoliopsida; order Asparagales; family Orchidaceae; genus Platanthera; species Platanthera zijinensis. Next base: position 169,538,141 of record CM077090.1, read on the forward strand.
AAGTTTCCTTCTTTATTATTAATTCCTATAAATTGAAAAATGTTGAAGACCCCTCTCATGACCTCCAAATCCCCTAAAATAATTATGGCATGTTTCTATAAATATTCCTAACTCAGGAGTAGCACCTTGGACCCTCTTTATTTTTTTTATATAATTTATTTAATTACCCTAACATATTTTCTTAATAAAAAAATTGTTTTCTTTTGAAAAATTTATAATAATGCCTAAATGAACTCCGATAAATACCAAACATTTTCAGAGCACTAATTAGGTCATAACCAACATTGGAAAAATATTTGGACCCTAGCTCTTATTTATTTACTTAAACTCTCAACCTTTATCATAATTACAAAAAATATTTATTTGCACCCTAGAGCTTATCACCCTTCATCACACACCTATTTAGTTCACTATAGACCTTGGGAAAAGTTTTAGGTGAATAGTGAATCCTTTTTGTGGGTCGGGTAACTTCATGCTTCATCTTATTACATTATTAAACCCTTATACTCATAAAATAGAAGTTACCTATTTTCACACCCCAAATATCATCACCTTTTTTTATATATCCTGTACTCACTAATGACCTTGGAAAATATTTTGGATGGACGGTGGAGTGTCATGTGATTTTATAATCTCATACTTTTATAAGAAAACCCTTATCCTAGTAAATGTAGGAAACATCTACTTGCATCCCAACAATCATCACCTTTAAATATTATGATTATTTAGGTCACCAAATGAAGTTGAAAATGTTTGTGAAGTCTTTCTTAACTTGTTATAACTCCATACCTATGCTTTCTTTAATGTTTTGGATATTCAATCCGGATCACTTCTTGCCCACGAGTAATACGTTTGATATCATATAGAATGTTTCTTATGCGACTGCACGCAAGTAGTATACCATGATCCTTACTCTTTTTGCATCATTATTCACTTAATTACAATAGATCTTAACTGGTAAAACTATGAGTACAACCTTATATACGTTAAAGGGATTTGTTTCTAAATTACCTAATTGGTGTCTAGGAAAGGAGTTAGGGGTGAGCTAGTATCCCCCGCAAGGAAGGTGGTGTATAATGGTACACAATGCGACCACCAACCTTATTCTTACCTGGCCAATACGTAATTTAAATCAAGCACCCTGAAAATATCTTAAGGCAAACTCTAGATTTCCTCCACTTAAGGGTTGTTTTCATTTAAGTTCATTTAATCACAATGATAGGCTGTAAAGTCTGGGTGGTAAGCCCAATACAAGGCTTTCTTAAATAAAATAATTAATAAATTTTGTGGCGGGTCTAACCACTCTACCATACAACACGCTGCCGGAGAGACTAGTGTGTTAGATTCTTTGGATTGTGAAGGGGCAATCTGTCTTGTGGTTAAAATCCCGGTGGACAAATCCCATTAGTTTGTGTCGTTGTCCTTATGGTTTTTTAGGAACAACGGGTGGAGTACAAAACACGGTCTAGTGTTGTACGTGAGGCCTAGGGTGGTGGTGTGCACCTAACTAGGAGCGGAAAAGTCTGATCCGCTATTATCATCCGCCATGATGATAAGGCCTGTATGGTTAGCTACCCACTTAACAAGTGGACTGGGTAAGGACTTAAACATAAATAATCTAATTCATCATATCAATCTTACTTATCATACATTGTGAAGGTGATGATAAATACAACTCTAGAGGGGGGGGGGTGAATAGAGTATTCAAAAATTATGACACCGTACTCAACTCCCTTAGAGTTAATTTGCGGAATGAGTTTATAGATATAGATAACCCTAGAGACTAACACAAAGTGAAGTGCACTAGAGAAGAGAAACTATAATTACAGTTGAGCTTGGATCCTATCACAGCAACTAGCAATCCTAGTTATTTCTACTCACAGCCACAGTGCAATAAATTAAATAAGCAGCACAGACGACACAAGAAATTTTATAGTGGTTCCCTCTAAATAGGTATGTCCACTCTTCTACCACCCTGGTAGGAATCCACTACAGGTTTTTGTTCAGGTGCCCTGCCACCAACTGATCTGCTTTAGGTAGATCAAGTAAACCCTTTGAGCTTTTGATCAGGAGCTCAAAATCCAACGCAGGTTTTTGATCAGGTGCCCTACCACCAAGGTTCACTTTTGAAGGGAGTAATAACCCTTTGTACAGGAGGTTGAGAGAGTTAAAGTTTCTTCTCTATTGTTAAAACAGATTAGAGAAGCTAGTGGATTGCATAGAGCTAGAAAGCTCTAAAGAATCAAGGCTCCCCCTGGCTTAGAGAATATCCAGGAAGGAGTCTTGCTTCACGGTGTAGGAACTCTTCTGAACTGAGACAAATAACTGTCTTGGAGTTCTGAAGGAGAAGCTTGAAGAAGACTCTAGATTTGGAAAAGGTATTCTTATTCAATCAGCTTCCTTTCTTCTTCTTCTTCTTCTAAAAGTCTCTGAGTGAAAGTCTTCCTGTGAGCAGGATGAACTCAGGATGAAGAAGAATGCTGAAGAGATTTGATCTTCTCAGTTGAATGTGAATTTCTGAGAGCTGTAGATCTCTATGCTGCTGAGAGTAAAAACTTCTTGTATATTGTATATCTGTATCTCTGTGTATCTGTGTATATCTATTTCTTCTTTCAAAAGAAGCTCTTTATATATGAGCCTTTGCAACAGCTCTAATCTGAGTTTGAACTTTGTCTTCATCTGGAAACTGCAATCTGGGCTGCAAAAAGCATAAAGCAAAAATATATCCTGCAGGCAGACATGCTATAAGGGGATAAAGCTTTCTAAGAAGCTGCATATCCAATCTGATAAAAGAGTGCTAGAAAAAGTCACATCAGAAAGAGCTCTTTACGACCAGAGAAGACTTTCTGAGTCTAACGGCTATAAAGGACAGCCTGGCAGATAAAGCAGAAAATATATTTCAACTAATAAGACAAACCACTTTGTCAGATAAAGATTGACTCATGCATAAAGAATGGACAAAGATTGCCTGGAAATAATAGCATAACATCAATAAAATATGCTTTAAAAATATGCCAAGTAGATAAGAAATAAATAATATAACTTTACTAAAGGCAGACATAAAGACGTCGAACGACCCTCGGAGATCGTCGACTGAAACACGCAGATCGTTGACCTATCGGACAGATAGTCGAACAACACAGATAGTCGAACTATCAAAGAAGATAGTCGAACTACCACAGCAGATAGTCGACCTATCAGAACAGGTAGTCGAGCTATCAGATAGTCGACCTATCAAGATAGATAGTCGAGCTATCAAGCAAAACAGATAGTCGACCTATCAATCAGATAGTCGAACTATCAAAGACAAACAGATAGTCGACCTATCAAACAGATAGTCGAGCTATCAGATAGTTGAACTATCCAAGCAGATAGTTGAACTATCAAGAAGAGCAGATAGTCGACCTATCAAACAGATAGTCGAGCTATCAAACATAACAGATAGTCGACCTATCAAATAGATAGTCGAGCTATCAAATAGTTGAACTATCCAAGCAGATAGTTGAACTATCAAGAGTTCTGTCTGGTCAAAAGAAGTCGAGCGAGGTTCGACGATCGACGAGGCAGATTCCACAGAACGTCGAGCTAACAAGAGTTGAACTAACTCAGAGATAGACGATCTGCTGACAGATGATAGTCGACCAACTGATAGACGATCGTCGAACAGTCGATAGACGATGGTCGAGCGGCATTCGACTATAGTCGAACCAAAAACGACTTAACCAAATCTTTCATCTGGATAAGCAATTCTACAACTAAGGAAATCTAACCTATTGGCTAACCTTTGACCATAGATAAATCTTGGGTCAAGAAACTAAAGGAGCAGACTAAACTCAAATCCAAACTAGGGTACCAACAATCTCCCCCTATTTGAGTTAAGTCTCTCAAAACAAAGCAAAGCAAACAAACTACAGGAAATAAATATAATACAGGAAAGAAACATCTAAGCATCAAATGCATCAATCAAACAGTTAACATAAACAGATTGACAATAAAACTTAAGCAGCATCAGAATCTGTTTTAGAGATAGAAGAGTCAGGAATAAAACAGATTTTTCTGAGAGGATCTAGAACTTCCTTCTTTGATGTCTTCAGATCTTGCTCTCCAATAACTTTGGTTTCTCCTGTTCTTGGAACAACTGCTTCTGGATATTTTTCCATATATTTGGTAGCATCAAAAACTTCAGGTCTTACCTAGAATCTATCAAGTTCTTTCCTTCTGAATTTGGATATAGTAGTTAAGCCTTTAACATCTTTTCCTTCAGCTCCGGCTTTTCTAATCTGAGCTGATCCAACCAATTCAAGGAATCTGGCCATCCTGAAGTCAGGATTAAGCTCTAAGCTTTCATACTCATTTTCATCAGCTGGATTTAGAGGATTTACAGTTCTGAATTTAGTAGAAGGTTCTAACAAGCTTGCAGCTGGCTCTTTCTTTTCTTGAATAACTAAAGATGTTGGAGGAGCAAATTCAGCATATCTTTTACTTGATTTCTCAGAGTATATAACTGTTTTGCCTTTTGCATCTATTTTCCTTTTTAGATCAGATTCTCTGGAAGATATGATCTTGCTTTTTTTATCTGGTGATGTCCTTTTCTTGGGTGAAGGAGGAGGAGAAAAGGTTGGCTTTAGGTAAACTACCTCCTTCACTTATTCTTGTAGCTCAGCTTCCTGTCTCTGATGTCCAGATTGAGACTTTCCATGGTAGCTTTGATTTCCTTTCTTTTTATAAGATTGGGAAGAAGTGATTCTAGAAGGAGGAGCAGAGGGACTGGCAACATTTCCAGATGCTCCTGCATTGGGAGGAGGAGGAGGTCCTTTAGAATTCCATTTAGGAGCTGGGCAGTCATATCTTTTAGATTTCTTTCTTTGTTTTTGCTGATTTTTAGAGAATCCCATCCAGTGCTGATATTCTTTTGACTTGGGATCTATTTCTTTCAAGATAAAGTATGGTACATCACGATCAGGGTTGGGTAAAGAAAGAGCAGCAGCTTTTCTTTTTTCTTTTGACAGATTTCTTCTTCTTGGTTCCTTCTGAATCATCAGATTCATCTTCATCATCAGATGATTGAGGATGATCATAAGGATCAACAGCTTCTCGCACAGCTTTTTCTCTATCCTTTAAAGCAGCTTTTTCTAACTCTTCTTCCAAGTCATCCTGTGCCAGAAGAGTGTCTAGATCCAGTCCTGGGGTGTCATCCCAGACTGTAGATTTTTCTTCCTGAATATCTGAAACATTCTCTTGTTCAAATATAACTGTCATGAAGACCAGTTCTTCTTGCACAACTATCTGAGCTGGTTGAGCAGACTCAGGATCTTGAACAGTAGGTTCTGGATCAGCTAGAACTTCTGGAGCAGGTTGTTGAACAAGTTCTTGGACAACTAAAACTTCTTCCACTATATCTGTAGTATCATGAACACAGATTTACTAAATAAGATTGAAACATCCCTTCAAGGTATTCATAGACTAGCATGTCAGTTAACATGTCAAGAAAATGAGTAAATGAATTACCTTCAGGATTTTCCTCAGAATTTCCTAACTCCCAAAATTCTTCTAGAAAGCAGGTAATGACTCCTTCTAGGAAAAGGGAAACTAAGGGAGTGGAGGGTTCTTCTAAGCAGACTTTGACAACAAATTCTGTTTCCATTATAGCATCAGAAATCTCTTTTTCAGAAAGTTGAGGTACTGATTCTTCTTGAGCTTCTATCTCTTTTTCTGTAAGGGCTGTTTCTCTTTGAGTATCTGCTGGAGGATCTGCTGGAAGAGAGGCAAGGGGCAGTTCAGAGGCATCTTCATATAACATCTCCCCCTGCCCGATTTCAGTGGAAACTGAAACCAGGCCCCTAGATGAAGAGGGCTCAACAGATTTTGAGAGAGCTTGGATGGAGGTAGTCAAGGAAGAAATGGAAGATACAAGAGGAGCAATTGCTTCTTCAATCATGGTTTTGATTGAAGGAGTAATTAACTCCAGGATATTGGCTATGAGTGCTGGAGATATAGATGTGGATGGGAGAACAACAGAAGATGGAAGATCATCAGGACAGGCAGTTTCCTGATGAGATGAGTTGTGAACTGGTGATTGAGGAGGAAAGTCAGTGTGATCTGGAGGTGTAAAGGGTGACTGAGGAGGGGTTTGAATTCTCTCAGATCCTAACAAATCAAAACTGGGAAAAGAAGTCCCAGCTAGATGTGCAGGAATGGGAGATGTTGGAGATGAAGTATGGAGAATTGTGGAGGACTCAAGAAGAAGAGAGGCAGAATATGGTACTTCAATTGAAGTAGATGGTAAGGCAGATGTGGATGGCACTTCAGTAGAAGTAGATGGGAATGCAGCAGAAGTGGATGGAATGGAAAGAATGGAAGAGCCTGCTTCATGTAGAAGGGGAGAGACTGAAACAGTCCTTGTGTTCTCTGACACAGCTGGAGCTACCCCTACAGGAGAAGGCTTCTGAAAACTTCTTTTCCACTTAACAAACAGTGTTGGGTCCATCTTCTTACTGGCATTGATAGTTGTTGAAACTGTAACCAACAGCTGGGGATATTTTCCTTTTAAAAATATTCCCAGTACCCTACCCAGGGTGACTTCCTTCTTGCCATTCTTCTTTATTATCAAATCAAACATAATCCCTGCCCAATTAATCTGTTTCTTATTTACTATGGCACACATCAAGGCAAACTGCTGCCTGGTGATGTTGTCATGAGCAGAGTGCTTGCCCAGAAGCACTTTACTAACGAGTTCAGCCAAGAACTTTATCTTTAACGGAAAATTAACTTTTATCAACTTAGAAGGAATGCCTTCGGCATGTCCTAACTCGATTAACATCCTTCCAAACTCTTGAGTATCTTGTTCATAATCCTCTTCACCGTTCAGTAATCCAAAAACATTAGTTAAAACAGCGGGAGTCAAACTTACCTCTTCGCCGCCAATCATTCCAGTCATCGATTCGTCATTGGAAGACGAAGTGAAGACCCACTCTTTAATTTCTGGGATGTTGATCTTGATCCTTGTGGTCATAAGCTTTTCCAATCCTCGTTCTTTGCAAAGCTGGAGGATTTCCACTATCTGAGAATCACAGGCGCCGAAGGAGTCGAAGTCTACGCTGAATCCTGCGTCGAACTTCATTGCAGACAGAAGGGCTGGAGCAATCGCCATCGATTTGTCGGAGAAGACGAGAGAGACGAGGAGGAGAAAGCGTGAGGCAGAGCTCAAACAGAAAGACGGAATGCGAAAAGACGAGTTCCGTCGACAATAACAAGCACGATCTCTTAACCTAGATCGACCATCGGTTTAAATAAAAAACTGCAATCGTCGGTCTATTTTAAAAGATACAGGAGACGATGGTCGAGCGGTCGTTCGACGATCGGTTCCTGAAGCAGAGTAGTCGATCCATCGTTCGACTATTTCTGTCTTCTAAACAAAACGAGCTGTCATCACCCATAGGTCGACGATCGGCTCAAACTGATCGACTATCGTCGAACGTCATTCGACGATCTTCAAACAGATATCAACAAAGGCAGACGTCACACTTAGTCTTTTCCATTAATCATGCCTAGTTGAACCAAAAAGAATAGATGCATTTGTTCATCTAAGGGCTTGGTGAAAATATCACCTCTCTGAAGGTCAGTGGATATGAACTCAAAGCTGATCTTGTTCTTTTCCACACAATCTCTCAGGAAATGGTGTCTAATCTCAATGTGCTTGGTTCTAGAGTGGTGCACAGGATTTTGTGCAATAGAGATAGCACTGGTACTGTCACACATGATTTTTGTGTTCTTGTGTGTGTACCCATAATCCAAAAGCTGGTTTTGAATCCACAGGATCTGTGAACAACAACTAGCAGCTGCTATATATTCAGCCTCTGCAGTTGAAGTTGAGACAGAAGCCTGTTTCTTACAGAACCAAGAGACCAATCTCTCTCCCAAGAACTAACAAGTTCCTGAGGTACTTTTCCTGTCAACTCTACAACCAGCATAGTCAAAATCAGAGTATCCAATTAACTCAAATTCTGATTTTGCTGGGTACCATAGTCCTAGATTTGGTTATCCCTTCAGGTATCTCAAAATTCTCTTGAGAAGAATCAAATGAGATTCCTTGGGGTTGACCTGGAATCTAGCACATATGCATGTAGCAAACATTATATCTGGCCTACTTGCAGTTAAATACAATAGGGAACCAACAATGACCCTATAATTCTTCTGATCAACTGGCTTACCTTGATCATCAGAATCTATAACTACATTAGTAGCCATAGGTGTATGCATTGCTGAAGCATCAGCCATCCCAAACTTCTTTACCAATTCCTTGGCATATTTGGATTGGGAGATGAAGATGCCATCAACATCTTGCTTTACTTGGAGACCAAGAAAGTAAGACAGCTCACCCATACTACTCATCTCAAACTTAGAATGCATCAAGTCAGAGAACTTTTTGCACAGTTTGGGATCAGTGGAACCAAAAATAATATCATCTACATACACTTGAACTAACAGGATTGTGTCCTTGTGGTGCTTAACGAAAAGGGTTCTATCAACTACTCCCCTAATAAAGTTGTGCTCTAACAAGAAACTAGCTAGAGTCTCATACCAGGCTCTGGGTGCTTGTTTAAGTCCATAAAGAGCTTTTTGCAACTTGAAAACATGTGAGGGCTGAGTTGAAGAGACAAACCCAGGAGGTTGTTCAAAAAATACCTCTTCCTTTAGCTCACCATTTAGGAATGCACTTTTGACATCCATCTGAAAAACCTTAAACTTCATATAGGCTGCATATGCTAGAAAGATCCTTATTGCCTCTAGCCTTGCAACATGAGCAAAGGTTTGGTCATAATCTATACCTTCCTCCTATCTATAGACCTGAGCTATAAGCCTAGCTTTATTTCTTACAATAATTCCATTTGCATCCAACTTGTTTCTAAACACCCACTTGGTGCCTATGATCAGTTGGCATTTTGGCCTTGGAACCAATGTCCATACCTTACATCTTTCAAACTAATTGAGCTCTTCTTGCATAGCAATGATCCAGTAGGGATCTAGCTCAGCATCTTTTATGGTTAGGGGCTCAATCTGTGAAAGGAAACAAGCATGCATCACATCCTATCTTAATTTATGTCTTATTTGTACACTAGCTGATATGTCTCCAATCACTTGAGATGTAGGATGATCTCTAAGTGTGACAACATCAGTAGGTGGGATGTGATCTTCAACAACAGTTGGGATTAATTCCTGAGGAGGAATTGGATCAACTGTTGGTGGTACAGCAACAGCTTCTGCAAAGTCTTCATCACTGTCTGAATCAGTGATGTGAAGAGTTGATAGATGAAGAATCTCTTGAGTGACATCTTTATTAACTTCTGGTACCTGTAATGAACTTGAGGAAGGAGAAGTTTCCTTCTCCTTATAAAACATCTGAGATTCATCAAAGGACACATGCACAGATTCCTCAATTTTAGAAGTTGATTTATTAAATACCCTATAAGCTTTGCTTACTTGGGAATATCCAAGAAAAATTCCCATTGAAGCTTTTGCTTCAAACTTTCTAAGGTATTCTTTATTATTGTTATGAATGTATACTACACAACCAAATACTCTAAAATAATTAATTTTAGGTTTCTTTCCTTTAAGTAACTCATAAGGAGTTTTACACTTAAGCTTGTGTATAAGACTTCTGTTCAGAATATAATTAGCTGTGAAAGTGAAGGGATAGATACTACTCTAGAGGGGGGGGGGGTGAATAGAGTTATCAAATTTTGCACTAGACAAAACTTAATGGTCTACCCAACTCCCTTGGAGTGAAGTGCGGAATGAAAAGATTATAGATATAGAATTAACTTTATAGCCTAACACGAGTGATGTGCACAAACTCAAGCTAACTGTAATTACAGTTAAGGCTTGGAAAACCTAATCAGCAACTAGCAATCCTAGTTATATCTATTCACAGCCACAATGCAGGAATTAAACAAGGGAATCCAGACGACACAAGGAAATTTATAGTGGTTCCCCAAACAACTTGGGTACGTCCACTCTTCTACCCACACGGTAGGAATCCACTCAGGTTTTTGATCAGGTGCCCTGCCACCAACAGGATCTGCTTCAGGTAGATCCAGAAACCCTTTAGACTTTTGATCAGGTGTCTAAAAACCAAGTACAAGTTTTTGATCAGGTGCCCTGCCACCAAGGGATACTTTTGAAGGGAGTAATAACCCTGTACAGGAGGGGGAAGAAGGTTAAGATGTCTTCTCTATTTTACAAAGATTAGAGAAGCACAAAGACTTGCACTGAGCTAGAGAGCTCTTAAAGAATCAAGGCTCCCCCTGGCTCAAAGATGTCTTGGTGAAGTCTTGCTTCAGTGCAGAAAACTCTTCAGAAAGATCTGAAGGAAAAACTACAAGAAGATAATAAATAATAAAATTAGCAATCTTCAAGCAGCTGTCTTCTTCTTCTTCTTCAAAAGAACTCTGAGTTTGAACTTCCTGGAAGCAGGAGAACTCAGGTTGAAGAAGAGTAGAAGAGCTTAACACTTCTCAGTTGGATGGAAAATGCTGAGAGCAGAAAACTTGATCTTGATGAAGGCTTGAATGCTTAAATGAATAACTGGGTAACTAGTTAGCTAGCTTGAATCCTTCTTCAAAGGATCCTTTTTATAGCAGCAACAAGCAACGGCTCTCTTCAATTTGAATTACTTGTCTTCTTCTGAAACTTGAGACCTGGGCTGTAAATATCAAGAAGACAAAACAATCTCTGCAGCAGAAACATTCTATAAAAGGAATAAACCTTTTTCTAGGAAGCTGCAGGAAGCAATCTGATAATAAAGTACTAAATAAAGTCATATCAGAAACAAACTCTTTATAGCAAAAAGAAGACATTTCAGTCTAACGGCTATAAAGGGCTGACAGCAGATAAAGTAAAATATAATGTCAGCTAATAAGACAAACAACTTTATCTAAAAAGATTTGGCTCAGGCAAAAGGGATGGAGCAAATATTGCCTGAAAATTTTATCATAAAACAACTAAAACAACGTGCCAGAAAATGTATTAATTAATTAAATATAATAAATAAATACAAAATATAAAGGCAGACAGAAAGCGTCGAACGACCCTCGGAGATCGTCGACCGACGCACGGAGATCGTCGAGCTATCGGGCAGATAGTCGAACGATCCAGATAGTCGACCTATCGAAGAAGATAGTCGAACTACCCCGGCAGATAGTCGACCTATCAGAGCAGATAGTCGAACTATCAAATAGTCGATCTATCTGGACAGATAGTCGAACTATCAAGCACAAACAGATAGTCGATCTATCAAGCAGATAGTCGACCTACCTCAGAAAACAGATAGTCGATCTATCAACAGATAGTCGACCTATCAAAGCGGAACAGATAGTCGACCTATCAACAGATAGTCGAACTATCAGATAGTCGATCTATCAGGACAGATAGTCGAACTACCAAGCCAAGCAGATAGTCGACCTATCAACAGATAGTCGAACTATCAACGCAGACAGAGCGTCGACCAACTGATAGACGATCGTCGATCAGCCGATAGACGATAGTCGAGCGGCGTTCGACTATAGTCGAACGAAAAACCTACTTAACCAAATTCTTCATCTGGAAAAGTGAGGGCCCTACAGCTAGAACACTAACCAATGACCATAGATATTTCTTGGGTCAAGGGACTAAAAAGGCAAGACTAAACTCAAATCAAACTAGGGTACCAACAAGCTGTGCTAACAGCTTCTGCCCAATAGGAGAGAGGCATATTAGCATCTGCCAACAGTGTTCCTGCAGCTTCAATCAGGGTTCTATTCTTCCTTTCCACTACCCCATTTTGTTGGGGAGTTCTAGGAGCAGAGAAGCTATGTTTGATACCTTCTTTCTCACAGAATTCTTGCATGAGAAGAGACTCAAACTCAGTACCATGATCACTTCTGATCAAGGCCACATGAGTGGAATACTCAGTCTGCACACAAAGTAGAAAGTCTGTAAGAACTTTGAAGTTATCAGCCTTAGTTCTCAAGAAGAACACCCAAGTGAACCTAGAGAAGTCGTCTACAATTACTAAAGTGTAATACTTCCCTCCTAGACTCTGTACATTTACTGGGCCAAAAAGATCCAAGTGTAATAAATACAAGATTCTAGGTGAATCACTTTTATTTACAGATTTAAAGGAATTTTTGGTTTGCTTGCCTAGTTGACAAGCCTTGCATAGGCTCTCCTTATATGGGTAAGAAGGTAAACCTCTAACAAGGTTGTATTTAGATAACCTAGATATGTTCTTGAGGTTAACATGGCTAAGCCTCCTATGCCATAAGGTGTTGTTATTATTTGTTACTTCATTAAATAAGCAGATTTCAGAATTGGTTGAATTAAAATCTACTAAATAAATATTACCTTGTCTAATACCTACTAACACAACATTATTATTTAAAGTAATATTACAAAGAGTGTTAGTGAAAGATACCTGATATCCTGCATCACATAATTGACTTACTAAGATAAGATTATGCTTCAGTCCAGTTACATATACAACCCTTTTGAAGGTTACTGCTCCAATGGTAATCCTACCAAATCCTTCAGTTTGACCACAGCTAGAATCCCCAAAGATCACCTTTGGTCCAAGCTTGGCCTTGAACTTTGACAGATTTTCTTTGTTCCCTGTCATATGTATGGAACAGCCACTATCCAAATACCATTTGTCTTTAGTAATTGGATAGGTCTTCACATGCAGAATAGACAATTAGACTTTGTGGACCCAGGTAACCTTAGGTCCATTATTCTTCACATAATGAAAACTAGAAATAAAAGAATAAGAAGGTTGGTAACATCTCCTAGGTGGGATGCTCCATGCGGTTAATGGGTCTACAAACCTAGGGTTTCTATTTATATTAAGGTTTCTAAGGTTCTAGTGGTAATTTTGAAATTCATATTGAGATCGTCGATCTACGTTCGACGATCGATGCTCAGATCATCGAGCTTCGTTCGACCATTGAGCCTCCGATCGTCGAGCAGCGTTCGACGACTTTTGTATTTCCTTAAACTTTTGTTTTCTCTTTTCTCTCTTAGCTTTATTTAAGGCTTGATTAACTTGTCTTACTTGCTCAGTGTTTTTTATCCCATCAGCTGAAATAAAGTTCACTGGAGTTGAAAGATGATTTTTAAGAATAATTGGGGGTTCACATGATGAAGCTCCTAAGCCTAGCTTATTATTGCCTGACCTAGTGTTTGCCATGCTGGTGATTTCTAGCAGCTTAAGGCTTCTACCATTTAAGGATTCTTCTAATCTCTTGGACTTTGCTAGTTCATTTTTAAGAAACTTTATTTCTTCACTAGACTTAGTGAGTTCTGCTTCTAACCTAGCATTTTCAATGGAAATAGATTCTGATTCAGCTAACTTATTTCTAAGTTCCTTAATTTCCTTTTCTGAACTAATTAGATCTAAGCAAAGGGATTTAAATTCAGATTTAAATTCAGAAGAAGAAAAATCATATGAAGATAATACCTGATCTTCTGTATGCATTTCTTCATCATCATCAGAACTCTCTGCAGCTGAGTGATTGCTGCAGGCATCAATAGCCATAAAGCAGATTTCCTTTGCCTTCTTCTCTTCCTCATCCTCACTAGAGCTTGAGGAGGAAGATTCCTCATCTGAATCACTCCAGGTCTCAGCAACAAATCCCTTCTCCTTTTTCTTGTTTTTGTAGGAGGAGGACTTGGAGTGTTTCCTGTAATGTTCTTTTTCCTTTCTCTTTTCTTTGCTCTTTTCCTTTGGACACTCTGCTAGTATGTGTCTAGGTTTCCTGTAACCATAATAAATAATTTCTTTAGCAGGAGATCTATCATACCTTGGTTTATCTTCATATCTTGAAGATTTCTTTCTGAAGTCTTTTCTTCCCATCTTGAGAAACCTTTTGGCAAAGAGTGCCATCAGTTCCTCATTGGATTGGCTTCCTTTTGAAGCATCAGCAGCTTTGAGAGTAAGAGTTTGCTCTTTCCTTGTTGGAGTTGGAGTCTTTGCTTCAGCCTCAGCTTCCCTGGTCTTCAGCACTTGCTCAAAAGACTTGAGCTTGCCAAGGAGAGCTTCAGTTGAGATTTCATTTGTACTTCTGGCCTCCTTGATAGGCCAGATCCTAAGATCCCATGTGCTGGGGAAGCACATCAGTATCTTATCATTGACCTCTGTCAATGTAATCTCCTTATCAAGAGTTCTCAGCTCATTGATGATTGAGCTGAGCCTGGTGTACATGGCTTCAACTGATTCAGCTTCAGTTTTTTTGAAGTTTTCATACTGGGATATAAGGTTGGACCTTCTGTCCTTCCTTTCATCAGCTGAACCAGCTATAATCTGGTTCAGTGAGTCCCACATGGCTTTTGCAGAGGTGCAATCAGCCACTTTCTGGAAGATTTCATCAGACATTGTCTGAGCCAGAATGTTCATAGCTTTGGCATAAGCTATCTTTGCCTTCTTGTAGGCATCATTGTAATCTGGAGGAGGCATTGCACTTAGATTTGTAGATGTTGTAGCAGTGGCTGTAGTAGGAGGTGTTGGAGGTCCTGCCAAAATAGAAGAGAAAATGTCTTCATCAATAGAGTTCATATATAATCTTATTCTTGCCTTCCAGATGCTAAACTTAGCTAAGTTGCAAGCTTGAGGTCTGGTGCTAGAGTAATCCTTGGACTGGGCCATGAAGTGAATATCTATAAGCTTGGCATCTATCAGGATCTTGTGACTCAGGTGTTAGCTTGTACAATCAGTCAACCTCCCTCTGATACCAATTGAAGGTGATGATAGATACAACTCTAGAGGGGGGGGGGGGGTGAATAGAGTATTCAAAAATTATGACACCCTACTAAACTCCCTTAGAGTTAATTTGCGGAATGAGTTTATAGATATAGATAACCCTAGAGCCTAACACAAAGTGAAGTGCACTAGAGAAGAGCAACTGTAATTACAATTGAGCTTGGATCCTATCACAGCAACTAGCAATCCTAGTTATTTCTACTCATAGCCACAGTGCAATAAATTAAGTAAGCAGCACAGACGACACAAGAAATTTTATAGTGGTTCCCTTTAAATAGGTACGTCCACTCTTCTACCACCCTGGTAGGAATCCACTATAGGTTTTTGTTCAGGTGCCCTGCCACCAACTGATCTGCTTCAGGTAGATCAAGTAAACCCTTTGAGCTTTTGATCAGGAGCTCAAAATCCAATGCAGGTTTATGATCAGGTGCCCTGCCACCAAGGTTCACTTTTGAAGGGAGTAATAACCCTTTGTACAGGAGGTTGAGAGAGTTAAAGTTTCTTCTCTATTGTTAAAACAGATTAGAGAAGCTAGTGGATTGCATAGAGCTAGAAAGCTCTAAAGAATCAAGGCTTCCCCTGGCTTAGAGAATATCCAGGAAGGAGTCTTGCTTCAGGGTGCAGGAACTCTTCTGAACTGAGACAAAGAACTGTCTTGGAGTTCTGAAGGAGAAGCTTGAAGAAGACTCTAGATTTGGAAAAGGTGTTGTTCTTCAATCAACTTCCTTTCTTCTTCTTCTTCTTCTTCTTCTTCTTCTTCAAAAAGCCTCTGAGTGAAAGTCTTCCTGTGAGCAGGATGAACTCAGGATGAAGAAGAATGCTGAAGAGATTTGATCTTCTCAGTTGAATGTGAATTTCTGAGAGCTGTAGATCTCTATGCTGCTGAGAGTAAAAGCTTCTTGTATATTATATATCTGTATCTCTGTGTATCTGTGTATATCTCTTTCTTCTTTCAAAAGAAGTTCTTTATATATGAGCCTTTGCAACAGCTCTAATCTGAGTTTGAACTTTGTCTTCATCTGGAATCTGCAATCTGGGCTGCAAAAAGCATAAAGCAAAAATATATCCTGCAGGCAGACATGCTATAAGGGGATAAAGCTTTCTAAGAAGCTGCATATCCAATCTGATAAAAGAGTGCTAGAAAAAGTCACATCAAAAAGAGCTCTTTACGGCCAGAGAAGACTTTCTGAGTCTAACGGCTATAAAGGACAGCCTGGCAGATAAAGCAGAAAATATATTTCAACTAATAAGACAAACCACTTTGTCAGATAAAGATTGACTCATGCATAAAGAATGGAGCAAAGATTGCCTGGAAATAATAGCATAACATCAATAAAATATGCTTTAAAAATATGCCAAGCAGATAAGAAATAAATAATATAACTTTACTAAAGGCAGACATAAAGACGTCGAACGACCCTCGGAGATCGTCGACCGAAGCACGGAGATCGTCGACCTATCGGACAGATAGTCAAACGACACAGATAGTCGAACTATCAAAGAAGATAGCCGAATTACCACAGCAGATAGTCGACCTATCAGAACAGATAGTCGAGCTATCAGATAGTCGACCTATCAAGATAGATAGTCGAGCTATCAAGCAAAACAGATAGTCAACCTATCAATCAGATAGTCTAACTATCAAAGACAAACAGATAGTCGACCTATCAAATAGATAGTCGAGCTATAAGATAGTTGAACTATCCAAGCAGATAGTTGAACAATCAAGAAGAGCAGATAGTCGACCTATCAAACAGATAGTCGAGCTATCAAACACAACAGATAGTCGACCTATCAAACAAATAGTCGAGCTATCAGATAGTTGAACTATCCAAGCAGATAGTTGAACTATCAAGAGATCTGTCTGGTCAAAAGAAGTCGAGCGGGGTTTGACGATCGACGAGGCAGATTCCACAGAACGTCGAGCTAACAAGAGTTGAACTAACTCAGAGATAGAAGATCTGCTGACAGACGATAGTCGACCAACTGATAGAGATTGTTGAATAGTCGATAGATGATGGTCGAGCGGCGTTCGACTATAGTCGAACCAAAAACGACTTAACCAAATCTTTCATCTGGATAAGCAATTCTACAACTAAGGGAATCTAACCTATTGGCTAACCTTTGACCATAGATAAATCTTGGGTCAAGAAACTAAAGGAGCAGACTAAACTCAAATCCAAACTAGGGTACCAACAATCTCCCCCTATTTGAGTTAAGTCTCTCAAAACAAAACAAAACAAACAAACTACAGGAAATAAATATAATACAGGAAAGAAACATCTAAGCATCAAATGCATCAATCAAACAGTTAACATAAACAGATTGACAATAAAACTTAAGCATCATCAGAATCTGTTTTAGAGATAGAAGAGTCAGGAATAAAACAGATTTTTCTGAGAGGATCTAGAACTTCCTTCTTTGATGTCTTCAGATCTTGCTCTCCAATAACTTTGGTTTCTCCTATTCTTGGAACAACTGCTTCTGGATATTTTTCCATATATTTGGTAGCATCAAAAACTTCAGGTCTTACCTGGAATCTATCAAGTTCTTTCCTTCTGAATTTGGACATAGTAGTTAAGCCTTTAACATCTTTTCCTTCAGCTCTGGCTTTTCTAATCTGAGCTGATCCAACCAATTCAAGGAATCTGGCCATCCTGAAGTCAGGATTAAGCTCTAAGCTTTCATACTCATTTTCATCAGCTGGATTTAGAGGATTTACAGTTCTGAATTTAGTAGAAGGTTCTAACAAGCTTGCAGCTGGCTCTTTCTTTTCTTGAATAACTAAAGATGTTGGAGGAGCAAATTCAGCATATCTTTTACTTGATTTCTCAGAGTATATAACTCTTTTGCCTTTTGCATCTATTTTCCTTTTTAGATCAGATTCTCTGGAAGATATGATCTTGCTTTCTTTATCTGGTGATGTCCTTTTCTTGAGTGAAGGAGGAGGAGAAAAGGTTGGCTTTAGGTAAACTACCTCCTTCACTTGTTCTTGTAGCTCAGCTTCCTGTCTCTGATGTCTAGATTGAGACTTGCCATGGTAGCTTTGATTTCCTTTCTTCTGATAAGATTGGGAAGAAGTGAATCTAGAAGGAGGAGCAGAGGGACTGACAATATTTCCAGATGCTCCTGCACTGGGAGGAGGAGGAGGAGGTCCTTTAGAATTCCATTTAGGAGCTGGACAGTCATATCTTTTAGATTTCTTTCTTTGTTTTTGCTGATTTTTAGAGAACCCATCCAGTGCTGATATTCTTTTGACTTGGGATCTATTCCTTTCAAGATAAAGTATGGTACATCATGATCAGGGTTGGGTAAAGAAGGAGCAGCAGCTTTTCTTTATCTTTTGGCAGATTTCTTCTTCTTGGTTCCTTCTGAATCATCAAATTCATCTTCAACATCAGATGATTGAGGATGATCATAAGGATCAACAGCTTCTCGCACAGCTTTTTCTCTATCCTTTAAAGCAGCTTTTTCTAACTCTTCTTCCAAGGCAACCTGTGCTAGAAGAGTGTCTAGATCCAGTCCTGTGGTGTCATCCCAGACTATAGATCTTTCTTCCTGAATATCTGAAACATTCTCTTGTTCAACTGTAACTGTCATGGAGACCAGTTCTTCTTGCACAACTATCTGAGCTGGTTGAGCAGAATCAGGATCTTGAACAGTAGGTTCTGGATCAGCTAGAACTTCTGGAGCAGGTTGTTGAACAAGTTCTTGGACAACTAAAACTTCTTCCACTATATCTGTAGTATCATGAACACAGATTTGCTAAATAAGATTGAAACATCCCTTCAAGGTATTCATAGACTAGCATGTCAGTTAACATGTCAAGAAAATGAGTAAATGAATTACCTTCAGGATTTTCCTCAGAATTTCCTAACTCCCATAATTCTTCTAGAAAGGAGGTAATGACTCCTTCTAGGAAAAGGGCAACTAAGGGAGTGGAGGATTCTTCTAAGCAGACTTTGATAACAAATTCTGTTTCCATTATAACATCAGAAATCTCTTTTTCAGAAAGTTGAGGTACTGATTCTTCTTGAGCTACTATCTCTTTTTTTGTAAGGGCTGTTTCTCTTTGAGTATCTGCTGGAGGATCTGCTGGAAGAGAGGCCAGGGGCAGTTCAGAGACATCTTCATAGAACATCTCCCCCTGCCTAATTTCAGTGGAAACTGAAACCAGGCCCCTAGATGAAGAGGGCTCAGCAGATTTTGAGAGAGCTTGGATGGAGGTAGTCAGGGAAGAAATGGAAGATACAAGAGGAGCAATTGCTTCTTCAATCATGGTTTTGATTGAAGGAGTAATTAACTCCAGGATATTGGCTATGAGTGCTGGATATATAGATGTGGATGGGGGAACAACAGAAGATGGAAGATTATCAGGACAGGCAGTTTCCTGATGAGATGAGTTGTGAACTAGTGATTGAGGAGAAAAGTCAATGTGATCTGGAGGTGTAAGAGGTGACTGAGGAGGGGTTGGAATTCTCTCAGATCCTAACAAATCAAAACTGGGAAAAGAAGTCCCAGCTAGATGTGCAGGAATGGGAGATGCTGGAGATGAAGTATGGAGAATTGTGGAGGACTCAAGAAGAAGAGAGGCAGAAGATGGTACTTCAATTGAAGTAGATGGTAAGGCAGATGTGGATGGCACTTCAGTAGAAGTAGATGGGAATGCAGCAGAAGTGGATGGAATGGAAAGAATGGAAGAGCCTGCTTCATGGAGAAGGGGAGAGACTGAAATAGTCCTTGTGTTCTCTGACACAGCTGGAGCTACCCCTGCAGGAGAAGGCTTCTGAAAACTTCTTTTCCACTTAACAAATAGTGTTGGGTCCATCTTCTTACTGGCATTGATAGTTGTTGAAACTGTAACCAACAGCTGGGGATATTTTTCTTTTAAAAATATTCCCAGTACCCTACCTAGGGTGACTTCCTTCTTACCATTCTTCTTTCTTATCAAATCAAACATAATCCCTGCCCAATTAATCTATTTCTTATTTACTATGGCACACATCAAGGCAAACTGCTGCCTAGTGATGTTGTCATGAGCAGAGTGCTTGCCCAGAAGCACTTTACTAACGAGTTAAGCCAAGAACTTTATCTTTAACGGAAAATTAACTTTTATCAACTTAGAAGGAATGCCTTCGGCATGTCCTAACTCGATTAACATCCTTCCAAACTCTTGAGTATCTTGTTCATAATCCTCTTCACCGTTCAGTAATCCAAAAACATTAGTTAAAACGGCGGGAGTCAAACTTACCTCTTCGCCGCCAATCGTTCCAGTCATCGATTCATCATTGGAAGACAAAGTGAAGACCCACTCTTTAATTTCTGGGATGTTGATCTTGATCCTTGTGGTCATAAGCCTTTCCAATCCTTGTTCTTTGCAAAGCTGGAGGATTTCCACTATCTGAGAATCACAGGCGCCGAAGGAGTCGAAGTCTACGCTGAATCCTGCGTCAAACTTCATTGCAGACAGAAGGGCTGGAGCAATCGCCATCGATTTGTCGGAGAAGACGAGAGAGACGAGGAGGAGAAAGCGCGAGGTAGAGCTCAAACAGAAAGACGGAATACAAAAAGACGAGTTCCGTCGACTATAACAAGCACGATCTCTTAACCTAGATCGACCATCGGTTTAAATAAAAAACCGCAATCGTCAGTCTATTTTAAAAGATAAAGGAGATGATGGTCGAACGGTCGTTCGACGATCGGTTCCTGAAGTAGAGTAGTCGATCCATCGTTCGACTATTTCTGTCTTCTAAACAAAATGAGCTGTCGTCACCCATAGGTCGACGATCGGCTCAAACTGATCGATTATCGTCGAATGTCGTTCGACGATCTTCAAACATATATCAACAAAGGCAGACGTCACACTTAGTCTTTTCCATTAATCATGCCTAGTTGAACCAAAAAGAATAGATGCTTCTATTCATCTAAGGGCTTGGTGAAAATATTACCTCTCTGAAGGTTAGTGGATATGAACTCAAGGCTGATCTTGTTCTTTTCCACACAATCTCTCAGGAAATGGTGTCTAATCTCAATGTGCTTGGTTCTAGAGTGGTGCGCAGGATTTTGTGCAATAGAGATAGCACTAGTACTGTCACACATGATTTTTGTGTTCTTGTGTGTGTATCCATAATCCAAAAGCTGGTTTTGAATCCACAGGATCTGTGAACAACAACTAGCAGCTGCTATATATTCAGCCTCTGCAGTTGAAGTTGAGACAGAAGCCTGTTTCTTACAGAATCAAGAGACCAATCTCTCTCCCAAGAACTGACAAGTTCCTGAGGTACTTTTCCTATCAACTCTACAACAAGCATAGTCAGAATCAGAGTATCCAATTAACTCAAATTCTGATTTTGCTGGGTACCATAGTCCTAGATTTGGACATCCCTTCAGGTATCTCAAAATTCTCTTGAGAAGAATCAAATGAGATTCCTTAGGGTTGACCTGGAATCTAGCACATAGGCATGTAGCAAACATTATATCTGGCCTACTTGCAGTTAAATACAATAGGGAACCAACAATGGCCCTATAATTCTTCTGATCAACTGGCTTACCCTAATCATCAGAATCTATAACTACATTAGTAGCCATAGGTGTATGCATTGCTGAAGCATCAGCCATCCCAAACTTTTTTACCAATTCCTTGGCATATTTGGATTGGGAGATGAAGATGCCATCAGCATCTTGCTTTACTTGGAGACCAAGAAAGTAAGACAGCTCACCCATACTACTCATCTCAAACTTAGAATGCATCAAGTCAGAGAACTTTTTGCACAGTTTGGGATCAGTGGAACCAAAAATAATATCATCTACATACACTTGAACTAACAGGATTGTGTCCTTGTGGTGCTTAACGAAAAGGGTTCTATCAACTACTCCCCTAACAAAGTTGTGCTCTAACAGGAAACTAGCTAGAGTCTCACACCAGGCTCTGGGTGCTTGTTTAAGTCCATAAAGA
Organism: Platanthera zijinensis; assembly: GCA_039513925.1. Lineage (NCBI taxonomy): Eukaryota > Viridiplantae > Streptophyta > Magnoliopsida > Asparagales > Orchidaceae > Platanthera > Platanthera zijinensis. The sequence goes on from CM077090.1 coordinate 169,559,884, forward strand.
GCTTTTTGCAACTTGAAAACATGTGAGGGCTGAGTTGAAGAGACAAACCCAGGAGGTTGTTCAACAAATACCTCTTCCTTTAGCTCACCATTTAGGAATGCACTTTTGACATCCATCTGAAAAACCTTAAACTTCATATAGGCTGCATAGGCTAGAAAGATCCTTATTGCCTCTAGCCTTGCAACAGGAGCAAAGGTTTGGTCATAATCTATACCTTCCTCCTGTCTGTAGCCCTGAGCTACAAGCCTAGCTTTATTCCTTACAATAATTCCATTTGCATCCAACTTGTTTCTAAACACCCACTTGGTGCCTATGATCAGTTGGCCTTTTGGCCTTGGAACCAAAGTCCATACCTTACATCTTTCAAACTGATTGAGCTCTTCTTGCATAGCAATGATCCAGTGGGGATCTAGCTCAGCATCTTTTATGGTGAGGGACTCAATCTGTGAAAGGAAATAAGCATGCATCACATCCTGTCTTAATTGATGTCTTGTTTGTACACCAGCTGATATGTCTCCAATCACTTGAGATGTAGGATGATCTCTAAGTGTGACAACATCAGCAGGTGGGATATGATCTTCAGCAACAGTTGGGATTAATTCCTGAGGAGGAATTGGATCAACTGTTGGTGGTACAACAACAGCTTCTGCAAAGTCTTCATCACTATCTGAATCAGTGATGTGAAGAGTTGATAGATGAAGAATCTCTTGAGTGACATCTTTATTAACTTCTGGTACCTGTAATGAACTTGAGGAAGGAGATGTTTCCTTCTCCTTGTAAAACATCTGAGATTCATCAAAGGACACATGCACAAATTCCTAAATTTTAGAAGTTGATTTATTAAATACCCTATAAGCTTTTCTTACTTGGGAATATCCAAGAAAGATTCCCATTGAAGCTTTTGCTTCAAACTTTCTAAGATATTCTTTGTTATTGTTATGAATGTATACTACACAACCAAATACTCTAAAATAATTAATTTTAGGTTTCTTTCTTTTAAGCAACTCATAAGGAGTTTTACACTTAAGCTTGTGTATAAGACTTCTGTTCAGAACATAATTAACTATGCTAACAGCTTCTGCCCAATAGGAGAGAGACAAATTAGCATCTGCCAACAGTGTTCCTACAGCTTCAATCAGGGTTCTATTCTTCCTTTCCACTACCCCATTTTGTTGGGAAGTTCTAGGAGCAGAGAAGCTATGTTTGATACCTTCTTTCTCACAGAATTCTTGCATGAGAAGAGACTCAAACTCAGTACCATGATCACTTCTGATCAAGGCCACATGAGTGGAATACTCAGTCTGCACACAAAGTAGAAAGTCTGTAAGAACTTTGAAGTTATCAGCCTTAGTTCTCAAGAAGAACACCCAAGTGAACCTAGAGAAGTCATCTACAATTACTAAAGTGTAATACTTCCCTCCTAGACTCTATACATTTACTGGGCCAAAAGATCCAAGTGTAATAAATACAAGATTCTAGGTGAATCACTTTTATTTACAGATTTAAAGGAATTTTTGGTTTGCTTGCCTAGTTGACAAGCCTTGCATAAGCTCTCCTTCTTGTAGGGGTAAGAAGGTAAACCTCTAACAAGGTTGTATTTAGATAACCTAGATATGTTCTTGAGGTTAACATGGCTAAGCCTCCTATGCCATAAGGTGTTGTTATTATTTGTTACTTTATTAAATAAGCAGATTTCAGAATGGGTTGAATTAAAATCTAATAGATAAATATTACCTTGTCTAATACCTACTAACACAACATTACTATTTAAAGTAATATTACAAAGAGTGTTAGTGAAAGATACCTGATATCCTGCATCACATAACTGACTTACTGAGATAAGATTATGCTTCAGTCTAGTTACATATACAACCCTTTTGAAGGTTACTGCTCCAATGGTAATCCTACCATATCCTTCAGTTTGACCACAGCTAGAATCCCCAAAGATCACCTTTGGTCCAAGCTTGGCCTTGAACTTTGACAGATTTTCTTTGTTCCCTGTCATATGTTTGGAACAGCCACTATCCAAATACCATTTGTCTTTAGTAATTGGATAGGTCTTCACCTGCAGAATAGACAATTAGACATTGTGGACCCAGGTAACCTTGGGTCCATTATTCTTCACATAATGAAAACTAAAAATAAAAGAATAAGAAGGTTGGGGTTTATATCCTAAAGGGTAAGATCTCCTAGGTGGGATGCTCCATGTGGTTAATGGGTCTACAAACCTAGGGTTTCTATTTATATTAAGGTTTCTAAGGTTCTGGTGGTAATTTTGAAATTCATATTGAGATCATCGATCTACGTTCGACGATCGATGCTCAGATCATCGATCTTCATTCGACCATTGAGCCTCCGATCGTCGAGCAGCGTTCAACGACTTTTGTATTTCCTTAAACTTTTGTTTTCTCTTTTCTCTCTTAGCTTTATTTAAGGCTTGATTAACTTGTCTTACTTGCTCAGTGTTCTTTATCCCATCAGCTGAAATAAAGTTCACTGGAGTTGAAAGATGATTTTTAAGAATAATTGGGGGTTCACATGATGAAGCTCCTAAGCCTAGCTTATTATTGCCTGACCTAGTGTTTGTCATGCTGGTGATTTCTAGCAGCTTAAGGCTTCTACCATTTAAGGATTCTTCTAATCTCTTGGACTTTGCTAGTTCATTTTTAAGAAACTTTATTTCTTCACTAGACTTAGTGAGTTCTGCTTCTAACCTAGCATTTTCAATGGAAATAGATTCTGATTCAGCTAACTTATTTCTAAGTTCCTTAATTTCCTTTTCTGAACTAATTAGATCTAAGCAAAGGGATTTAAATTCAGATTTAAATTCAGAAGAAGAAAAATCATATGAAGATAATACCTGATCTTCTGTAGGCATTTCTTTATCATCATCAGAACTCTCTGCAGCTGAGTGATTGCTTCAGGCATCAATAGCCATAAGGTAAATTTCCTTTGCCTTCTTCTCTTCCTCATCCTCACTGGAGCTTGAGGAGGAAGATTCCTCATCTGAATCACTCCAGGTCTCAACAACAAAACCCTTCTACTTTTTCTTGTTTTTATAGGAGGAGGACTTGGAGTGTTTCCTGTGATGTTCTTTTTCCTTTCTCTTTTCTTTGCTCTTTTCCTCTAGACACTCTGGTAGTATGTGTCCAGGTTTCCTACAACCATAACAAATAATTTCTTTAGCAGGAGATCTATCATACCTTGGTTTATCTTCATATCTTGAAGATTTCTTTCTGAAGTCTTTTCTTCCCATCTTGAGAAACCTTTTGGCAAAGAGTGCCATCAGTTCCTCATTGGATTGGCTTCCTTTTGAAGCATCAGCAGCTTTGAGAGTAAGAGTTTGCTCTTTCCTTGTTGGAGTTGGAGTCTTTGCTTCAGCCTCAGCTTCCCTGGTCTTCAGCACTTGCTCAAAAGACTTGAGCTTGCCAAGGAGAGCTTCAGTTGAGATTTCATTTGTACTTCTGGCCTCCTTGATAGGCCAGATCCTAAGATCCCATGTGCTGGGGAAGCACATTAGTATCTTATCATTGACCTCTGTCAATGTAATCTCCTTATCAAGAGTTCTCAGCTCATTGATGATTGAGCTGAGCCTGGTGTACATGGCTTCAACTGATTCAGCTTCAGTTTTCTTGAAGTTTTCATACTGGGATATAAGGTTGCACCTTCTGTCCTTCCTTTCATCAGCTGAACCAGCTACAATCTGGTTCAGTGAGTCCCACATGGCTTTTGCAGAGGTGCAATTAGCCACTTTCTGGAAGATTTCATCAGACATTATCTGAGCCAGAATGTTCATAGCTTTGGCATAAGCTATCTTTGCCTTCTTGTAGGCATCATTGTAATCTGGAGGAGGCACTGCACTTAGATTTGTAGATGTTGTAGCAGTTGCTGCAGCAGGAGGTGTTGGAGGTCCTGTCAAAATAGAAGAGAAAATGTCTTCATCAATAGAGTTCATATATAATCTTTATCTTGCCTTTCAGATGCTGAACTTAGCTAAGTTGCAAGCTTGAGGTCTGGTGCTAGAGTAATCCTTGGACTGAGCCATGAAGTGAATATCTATAAGCTTGGTATCTATCAGGATCTTATGACTCAGGTGTTAGCCTGTACAGTCAGTCAACCTCCCTCTAATACCAATTGAAGGTGATGATAGATACAACTCTCGAGGGGGGGGGAGGTGAATAGAGTATTCAAAAATTATGACACCCTACTCAACTCCCTTAGAGTTAATTTGCAGAATGAATTTATAGATATAGATAACCCTAGAGCCTAACACAAAGTGAAGTGCACTAGAGAAGAGTAACTGTAATTACAGTTGAGCTTGGATCCTATCACAGCAACTAGCAATCCTAGTTATTTCTACTCACAGCCACAGTGTAATAAATTAAATAAGCAGCACAGACGACACAAGAAATTTTTTAGTGGTTTCCTCTAAATAGGTACGTCCACTCTTCTACCACCCTGGTAGGAATCCACTACAGGTTTTTGTTCAGGTGCCCTGCCACCAACTGATCTGCTTCACGTAGATCAAGTAAACCCTTTGAGCTTTTGATCAGGAGCTCAAAATCCAACGCAGGTTTTTGATCAGGTGCCCTGCCACCAAGGTTCACTTTTGAAGGGAGTAATAACCTTTGTACAGGAGGTTGAGAGAGTTAAAGTTTCTTCTCTATTGTTAAAACAGATTAGAGAAGCTAGTGGATTGCATAGAGCTAGATAGCTCTAAAGAATCAAGGCTCCCCCTGGCTTAGAGAATATCCAGGAAGGAGTCTTGCTTCAGGGTGCAAGAACTCTTCTGAACTGAGACAAAGAACTGTCTTGAAGTTCTGAAGGAGAAGCTTGAAGAAGACTCTAGATTTGGAAAAGGTGTTCTTCTTTAATCAGCTTCCTTTCTTCTTCTTCTTCTTCTAAAAGCCTCTGAGTGAAAGTCTTCCTGTGAGCAGGATGAACTCAGGATGAAGAAGAATGCTGAAGAGATTTGATCTTCTCAATTGAATGTGAATTTCTGAGAGCTGTAGATCTCTATGCTGCTGAGAGTAAAAACTTCTTGTATATTGTATATCTGTATCTCTGTGTATCTGTGTATATCTCTTTCTTCTTTCAAAAGAAGCTCTTTAAATATGAGCCTTTGCAACAGCTCTAATTTGAGTTTGAACTTTGTCTTCATCTGGAATCTGCAATCTGGGCTGCAAAAAGCATAAAGCAAAAATATATCCTGCAGGCAGACATGCTATAAGGGGATAAAGCTTTCTAAGAAGCTGCATATCCAATCTGATAAAAGAGTGCTAGAAAAAGTCACATCAGAAAGAGCTCTTTACGGCCAGAGAAGACTTTCTGAGTCTAACAGCTATAAAGGACAGCCTGGCAGATAAAGCAGAAAATATATTTCAACTAATAAGACAAACCACTTTGTCAGATAAAGATTGACTCATGCATAAAGAATGGAGCAAAGATTGCTTGGAAATAATAGCATATCATCAATAAAATATACTTTAAAAATATGCCAAGCAGATAAGAAATAAATAATATAACTTTACTAAAGGTAGACATAAAGACATCGAACGACCCTCGGAGATCGTCGACCGAAGCACGGAGATCGTCGACCTATCGGACAGATAGTCGAACGACACAGATAGTCGAACTATCAAAGAAGATAGTCGAACTAGCACAGCAGATAGTCGACCTATCAGAACAGATAGTCGAGCTATCAGATAGTCGACCTATCAAGATAGATAGTGGAGCTATCAAGCAAAACAGATAGTCGACCTATCAATCAGATAGTCGAACTATCAAAGACAAACAGATAGTCGACCTATCAAAAAGATAGTCGAGCTATCAGATAGTTGAACTATCCAAGCAGATAGTTGAACTATCAAGAAGAGCAGATAGTCGACCTATCAAACAGATAGTCGAGCTATCAAACACAACAGATTGTCGACCTATCAAACAGATAGTCGAGCTATCAGATAGTTGAACTATCCAAGCAGATAGTTGAACTATCAAGAGATCTGTCTGGTCAAAAGAAGTCGAGCGGGGTTCGACGATCGACGAGGTAGATTCCACAGAACGTCGAGCTAATAAGAGTTGAACTAACTCAGAGATAGACGATCTGCTGACAGACGATAGTCGACCAACTGATAGACGATCGTCGAACAGTCGATAGATGATGGTCGAGCGGCGTTCGACTATAGTCGAACCAAAAACGACTTAACCAAATCTTTCATCTGGATAAGCAATTCTACAACTAAGGGAATCTAACCTATTGGCTAACCTTTGACCATAGATAAATCTTGGGTCAAGAAACTAAAGGAGCAGACTAAACTCAAATCCAAACTAGGGTACCAACACATTGCATCTTTAAATTACTTATAATACAAGTTTGTATGGGCATTCTTGTAAATTAAGAAATTTGTGAGACCCTTAACTCATATGTTTGTATGGGCATTCATATAAGTTAAGTTATAGCTTTGAAACTACATCTGCCTTGTACTTATACTTCATAAATGAATTAAAATAAAGATCCTCAACTTATAAGGATGTATGGGCATTATTATAAAGCTGAGTTATTTCCGTTTTCCCTCTCTTATTTCTTACTTGTCTTTTAACTTATAAAAACCTACTGTATCTAAAATGCTTCTACAAATATTATATTATTATCGTGGATGTGCTAAGGAAAGAGAGGTAATCTGACTTAGTCTTTTTGACTAATGGTTTTCTATAAAACCATCCAGGTTCCCCAGTAGCAGCAAGCCCCGCAATTCCCCATACAGCCCCAGTTCCAACACTTGTAAGGAATCTCGGAAGTGGACATGGAGATACCTGCAGTCATGGACCCTATCCCTTATCCAGTGCCCGTAGCGGAGGAGATCGTAAGAGAAGTAAGTAGTTGTTTGTGCAATATAGCCCTCTCCTGGGTATAAGTTTTTATAGTATAGTAGTTTCAGAGCCTAGTAGCCCCTTTTTGCCCGAGGCACTCTGCCGCCTTAATAGGTTTTTGCTTAGCTCCTTTTTGTCTAAAAGCGGTATGCCGCTTTAGTCCCCTTTTGTGGTGGTCCCTATTTTCTGAGGCATTTTGTACAGTCTCAGCTGGGCATTTTTGAACCCCAGGACCCCTGGTTGTACTCTTACTCTGATTCTGGTCATCTTTTGGATATATATATATATATAATTTGACTTTCATTTCTTTTGTCTTCTATTTATGGTTGGAAAACTGTGCTGTAATGATTACTCGCCTCAAGGGGAAAATGACATATGGTATTGTTTAACTTATGTGCTAATACCGCTATATGGTAATTGCCCCTAGCATAAGAACTTCCCCTCGGCCGTGAACAATGACCGGGAGGGGAGGTTCTTACAAATGGTATCAGAGGCCACAAGATCCTTATATAGATTGAAATTCATCTCCACCTTGCTCCGTCAGTTAGTTCGAGGATGAACTAGCGCAGCGGAAGCGGGTGAGCCCAACTCTAGATTAGAACACCTATATTATCTATAAACTCCTTCCTTTTTATCCAAATAGCTTATACTCTCTTCATTTTTTTTCACATATAGATACCAATGTACACCAGATTAAATACTCAAACGTCTACTCTTCCGCCAACCTGAAGGATCAAGCGCATACCCAACTACACCAAAAGCCCGGACTGTTGGAGAGGGCGCTACTTAATTTTTTATATAAGTAGCAGAGCGCCATGGGTCAAGTGAAGGAACGCGGGACCCAACAATCCCCCCCGACGTCTAGCACAACCCGTCGGCTCAGAGGCGGGGTTACCACATGGCCCACACGACTCAGAGGTGGGGTTACCACATGTCCACGGTTGCATGACCCACCGGACCCACACAGGTAGAAGGGAAAAATCAGGATTTAATGACCTCCTCTGATACCAATTGAAAGTGAGGGTAAGATCTACCTTTACTCTAGAGGGGGTGGGGGGTGGGGTGAATAGAGTATATTAAAATAATTTCCAATTTAAAAATTATTTGTAGTGGAAGACTTGATTTAAGTATAGGTGTAATGTGCTTGCAGAAAATAAAACTACGATAGCAAGAAAGCAAAAATCATATCACACAGCAAAGCAAAAACACAGCAAACCAGAAGACACAAGGATCTATAGTGGTTCCCCAATCAACCTGGGTACATCCACTCTTCTACCACCCTATATAGGAATCCACTGCAGGAATAGTTGATCAAGTGTCCTGGGCACCAATGAGCTTTTGATAAGGTGCTCAAAAACCAAACCAGATTTTTTGATCAGGTGTCTTGCCACCACTGAGTTTTGACAAGGTCTCAAAAACCAGCCACAAAACTTTTGAAGGGAGTTTTGAGAAACCCTTTTACAGCAGAGTAAGGAAAAAAAAAGTTGTTGTACTTCTATGTCAACAGTCTAAGAGAAGACTAGTGGATGATGTTGTCAAAGCTCCCCCTGAGATTTGCAATTGTTCAGGAAGAAGAGCTTTGCATAGGGTGATAGGTCTTCAGAAACTTTAGATCTCCAGCAAAAGATGATTTCAGCAGTTGCTGAAATGTGATGTGTCTGTTGTCTTTGATTGATGAAGCCTTTGAACACTTGAATCAAGAAGATCTTGAAGGAGTAGAATAGAAGTTTGATGATCTTCTTCACAGTATTATTCCTTGTGTTCTGTATGAATTCTAAGTCAGTAATCCTGTAGACTTGTGTCTCTTGAGTCTATTCCTAGAATTTTTGATTGATATCTCTTGTGCTCTTTTTCAATTATTCTCTGGAGATATACTGAAAATCTGTCTTTGAGATAGCCATTAATCAGTCATAAATGACTGCCTTAAATGGCATTTGTCTCTGGAGGAAAGTCCTAAGAGACATTCCTTTTTGTCTTCCTTTAAACTTGCTCCAGATTAGTTGAAATGGCTACAGAATCCTTTGAAATAAATGTTGATAATAAATCAGATTGAATTCCATAACTGACTGAATTTGAATTCCTGAAATCATAGATCTCTTCAGAAAAGCATCGATCTGAGCTCAACTATCGTCGACCTGAGCTCAGAGACTAAAGCTAGACTGAAAACAGAAATCGTCGATCTGAGCTCAACTATCGTCGAACTGAGCTAAGAGATTGGATTATAGCTAGAGACAGAAACGTCAATCTGAGCTCGAAGATCGTCGAACCGAGTTCGACGACTCGTTGAGCTGCGCTCAGAGATAGTCGAACTGAGTTCGACGTTTCGTCGACCTGAGCTCGACGAAAATTGTCCTAGTCTTCAGCACTTGAATTCTGATCTTAGAAGGTCTTGGGGGCAACTTACAAACCTAAGTCTAACCCTTAGACTCATTCTAATTGACCTTTAAGACTATACAATAAGGTCAATACAATTTCCTAAGAACATAATGATCCTTGCCCAAATTAGTAATAGGGTGTTCCAACAATATCCCCCTATTTGGGTTAGGATTACTATTTACATGACAAATTGGAAATAACAAGCATACATGCAGAATTAAAAAGCAGAAACAACAAGCAGAAAAAAAGAATTGCAGCATTGCAGAAGCACAGATAGAATCACAGCAGACAGTCAGAATTAGATATATATTGTCAGCTTACACATTTACTTCTTTTCATTGCCCTTCTTGAATAAGATTTCTCTGTTAGGGTTGAGAGCTTCCTTCTTAGATCTCCTATCATCAGCAACACCTAAAGAGGTTTGATATTTGGGCCTGGGAACCACAGCCTCTGGGTGCAGCTTCATATAGCTTTCTGGATCAAAGAATTTTCTGGATGAGTATCTTTCTAGTTCCTTCTTTCTTTGCTCAGATAAGGTTGTGATGTTTGAAGTGTCTTTTCCCTGTTCCCTTGCCTTCTTTATCTGATCCAAAGCAGCTAGCTCTTTCATTATGGCAGTCCAAGCTAGTGGATTATTTTCTGGATCTTCAAAAGGAACTGGAGGTTCATATCTATTTATTGTATCATCAGAAGGAGCAGTTCTTGAAGCAACAGTATCTTTCAGCTTATAAGGGAAAGGACCAGAAGTTGAGTCAATGGATCCTTGTCCTTTCCTTTGATATGGATGTTGTCTAGATTGATCTTTGGAGTATACTTTATAATCTCTTTGCCTTCCTCTGTGCTGTCCTCTCCTTGACTGATAACCTCTTTGTTTATATACTATTGGTTGAGATCTGTTTGAAGGTTGAGAAGAGCTTTGTTTTACAGCAGATCCAAATTGAGAAGCAGAACATCCACCAGTACCTACATCTGGAGGAGGAGGATTAAAGTGAGAAGATCCTTTATCATACTTATCAATCTTCATCTTTTTCTTCATGGCCTTGAGCTGGTTCTTTGACTACTGCATCCATGCTTCAGATATGGGGCAATCATACAGAATATAATAAGGAATATCATTGCCATCTTTCACCTTTTTTAGAGGTACCCTCTTCAATGCCTTGCTTCTAGCTTTCCTCTTCCTTGCAATAGTTGACAAGTCATCAGAATCAGTTTGGAATTTGTCACTGTCTGAACTCTGAGGATTGTCGTATAATTCATCAATCCTTTTAAGGTATTCTTGTTGTTGTTTTGATTATTCAGCAGAGATAACAACAGCATCAGCAGTAGTAGCAACAATGACAGAAGCAGCACTGACAGATATAATAATAGCAGAAGACTCATCAGCAGCAGAGACCATTGGAGCAATAGGAGCAGCAGATACAAACACTTTAGTAGCAGAAACAGAAACTGAAATAACAACATCAGAGACAACAAATTCTTCAATATGAACAGCAGGCTCATCAGCCTCTTTCATCAGTAAGTTAGCAGCACTATCAGAATAGACTACATCAATAGCAACAACAACATCATTCATATCATCAACAGAAAGAACATTTTCCACAGCCTTAAGAGACTTGATATATATAGAAATCAGGCTGGGCTCACAACTGGCAATAGGCACAATGGCCTTAGTAAGGTCTTCAACTTCATAAGCTGGAAGAAATCTGCTGTGAAGAGAATCAAAATTTGACAGCAGTGACTTAAAGTCAACTGTTCTGAAGAAAAGCACTGGAGCTGAAGCTGTAACTAGAAGCTCTGACAGGAGATCTTCTGAGGCAGGCACTAGCTCTTCTTCATGAGGCATCTCCCCCTGCCTAGATTCAGTATACACTGGATCAAGGCACCCCACAGAAGGGACTGCCTGAGGAGGAGAAAGGGAAGAGAGCCTGGTTGATAACTCCTGGATGGATTTCAGGAGTGGAGTCATGGAGGTCTCAAGAAGGACTGTTAGCCTGGGAGCCAACATTCCATACAGCCTATCTGCTAGGGCAGGAAGGTCTACTTGCTCAAGTGAAACCTGAGTAGAGGTAGAGGAGAGAGTGACAGAGAATGGTGTAGAAGGGGCTGCATATATGGGAAGGGAAGTTGTGGATGGTAGGATGGATGGTTGAGAGATTGGAATGGTGGAGATGGAAGTTATTGGAGTGGAAATAAATGGGGTGAAAGATGGTTGTGTAAGAATGTAACACCCCTATGCGTCACATGGCATATAGCAGTAGCTCCGGCCGGGACCCGACGCCATATACTACGGATAGACCGGTTGGTTACGCATTGAAACCATTCAACCAATCACAACGTCCTACACAGCACCTAGTGGAAGCAATTATTAAGTTGCACAAAATAAGAACCCTGCCAAGCACGAATGCCCACTACTCAAATAAAGATAGGAATGTTAAATACAAAAGTACCGGCCTTATGGCCTTACAATAGTTTCCTCAAACAAGAGTGTCTTTCATACTTCGGCTCGCAGGACGGCCATACATAAGATAAACGGAAAACATAAAAAAAAGTTAGGCCTTCGAGGGCCAGCACTGCAATATGGGCTTTAGCCCGCTATTTCCCGCTCGGCTCCGCAGCACCTGCAAGCAACAATCCACCACACGGTGGTAAATAAAAGCAACGGTCAGCTATGCTGACCAATTTATAACGATCCCGCCTCCAAAAATCGGGGCGGCGATGCTCTTTCCCTGCACTTTATTAGTATAACATCATAATAGTGTAAACACACTTCATTACAGGCGTAGGCTCGCACGGCCACACACCTCGTGCACTCAGGGCACATTCACGGCGAACCGGCCAACGTCACGTCAATTCAAGCCATAGACGTTCCCGTTCCACCACCGCCCCTTGGACCACCAATCATAAGAGTATTTTGTCTTCCTTGCCTTGGTCACGACAATTTAAGCCATAGACCGCCGAAGACTCTCATCCATGCAACCGGTCCCACCGAACGACATAGATCGGGTACGATTCCGTCTGACCCGTGCTCATTCCGCAACGACAATTTAAGCCATATGCGCAGGTCAAGACTCACCGAGTCCCGTTTCCGCCAGAACAATCACATAACCCGGTTATGTTCACGTTGGCTCCCCGGCCATCGTGTTGGCAAAACCCGCTTTTGCCCAATTTTCCAGGTGCATCTTGGAGTTAATCTCCAAGGCTCCCTGCTGCAATCTACCACGTAGAAAACCCGAAAAACGCCAAAACATCTGGAGTCTTCCCCGGTTCATATGCAATGCAACATCACCGATCCGGATCAACTTATCTGGATAGGCTTCACACACAATGCCTATGCCCGTTTTCGCATACGGACTCTATACAAGGGGGACTTTATATATCTACCCCAAGGAACGCTCCAACTCTTCGCTCACTCGCGAGAGAGGGCTTCCTATGCAAAGGAAAAGAGGGCTTCACATGCCCTAGGATGAGAAATCATTACCCTTACGTTCTTCCGCAGTGCCATGAAAAATCTACGCGGTTGGAAAGCACCGCAACGGCGTCGCCTTTGCGGATCTGGAATCGGATCGCGATTCGGAGCTCCGACGCTCCTCCGGCGGCCGGATCTTGGCCTTCTACCTCCTCCTTGCTCTCCCCTCTCTCTAGACTTTAGAAAGAGAACCAAGGGGATGAAATGAGGGATTGCAAACCCTATTTCCGGGTTTAAATCGCTATCATCCACCCCCAGCCGTCGGATCCCAAGCCAAGGAAACGAACGGCCACGATTAGGCCTGAAATTACAAAATCTGGGCCGAACACGGGTTACAACACGACCGTGTGCATGGCCGTGTCACCCATTCGCCGTCTCGACCGACGCAATAACCAGCACACGACATTCGACACGGCTTCCAACAAGCCTGTGTCGCATGCGACACGGCCATGTCACTACCCGTGTCACCCCCGTGTGCAAGGACCAACATTATTTTCCCGAGAAGGACACAGACTGCGATACGGCACCCGACACGCTCGTGTCACATGTGACACGCCCGTGTATGTGCCCGTGTCATGGTCCGTGTACAAGACTCAGAAAACTCCCTAGCGTGACACGCCCTGGGACACGCCCGCGTCCCAGGCCATGTGACTCAACTCAACGATCGCCGATCGTCAAAACATCGACCACATGACCCGTGGCCGAACACGCCTATGGCACGCCCGTGACACGCCCGTGTCACCTGCTCCAAAACCCAGACTTAGCTTAAAACGTCACCCGTCCCTCTTTTGAGTTTCGGGGCATTACAAAGAATGTCTTTGAGTAGTTGTTGGTAGGAGGTAGAGGATGATGGGAGATCAAGAGGTGAGGAATGGGAATCATCCATGTATGATTCATCCAGAAGACTGAAGGATGGAATGGATGAGTCAATATCCAGGGGTGGATAATAGTGTAGGGGATGGAAAAGGTCTACAGAAGTTGCTGGTGGTGGTGGTGAAGAAGTTGAGAGTGGAGATGGAATGGTGATGGGGGATGAGATGGAGATAATGATGGTGGAAGAAGGGGTGGTTGAATAAACAATGGGTGGAGATGGTGGAGATGAGGAGGAGGCAGGCAGCTCTTCTAATGGGGAAGTGTCCTGTGGGGAAGTGACATGAACAGTCCTGGTGCCTGAAGTTGAGATAGCTGCAGACGCTCTGCTTGGTTTTACAATCTGCCTTTCCCATTTACCAAATATGGCACATGATAGCCTCTTAGAGGCATTAATGTGCATCCCACTGGACACAAGAAGCTGTGGGCATCTGTTATGCAAGAACAGCCCTAGAATCCTCCCAAAATTAACAAACTTCTTATTCACCTTTTTCTTGATTAAATCAAAGAAAATCTCTCCCCAATTAAGATGTTTCTTATCCACTACAGCAGCCATCAAACAGAATTGATACCTAGAATTGGTATCATAAGAAGAATGCTTGGCTAAAAGCACCTTTCCAACAACATCAACTAAGAATCTATATTCAATTGACAGATTCTTCTTAAGCAGCTTGTTAGGGTTTGCTGTAGAGTGACCCATTCTATCAAGCATACTTGCAAACTCTTCTCCAGATAACTCAACAGAATCATTTCCAGAACTCAACTGAAAAACTTTGGTCAGGAGGGCAGGGGTTAGGGATACCCGTGTCCCGGCTATAGTACCAACCACAGTATTCTGATCCAGATTATGAGTCGTGTACACCCATTCTTTGATCTCATCGGCAGCAAGTTTCATCCTTGTGGTCATAATATGCACCAACTGCTGTTCTTTGAATAAGTCGATAATGTCTTTGAATATCTGGTCACTGTCGTCAAAGGAATCCATATCGATGTCGAATCCAGTATCGAATTTCATTGCGGCAAGAATTGCAACAAAAACTGCCATTGTATACCTACAAAAACGAACAAACGAGACCAAGTGTAGAGAAGTTTGGAGGGAAAGAAAAGTTCTGAAGAGAGTATGAATGTGCAAAGGAGAACGACAAACGAAAAATGAGTTTTATATTAGGGTTCGACACCGAATAGGAAAGATCGTTGAACTCTGTTCGATGATCTGGGCTTCTAAAGGAATCTGAAGAGTCTTCACCATCATCGATCTCCGTTCGACGATATTGGAGAGCGTCGAACTCCGTTCGAAGATCTCTGACCAGAAGAGAATAACCTAGCGCTATCTGAAAGTGCTGAACTCAGGTCGACGCTTTCGGAAAACATCGATCTCCATTCGACGATCTTGGGGAAAAACATCGAGCGCAGTTCAGAGTTCAAAAAGAACCTATAGACACTAGAGAAATTAAAATTTTTCCTAGTCTTGGTCAATTTTTAAAGTTTTAAAATCTTGGAGCTTATTTTAAGCTTCCTCCATCTAACATTCCTAACTGATTCAGGAAGAAGGTGTGTTTCTTTTAATCTAATGGTTTGGTGAAAATGTCTCCCCTTTGCAAATCAGTTGGGATATATTGAAGTTCAATTTTATTTTTATCAACATTATCCCTTAAAAAGTGATGCATAATCTCTATATGTTTTGTCCTACTATGAAGGACTGGATTTTATGCTATAAAAATAGCACTAGTATTATCACAAAATATTTTTTACCTTTTTAAGTTGTAACCATAGTCTAGGAGCTGGTTTTGAATCCACAAAATCTGTGAGCAACAACTACCTGCTGTCATGTATTCAGCTTCAGCAGTTGAAGTGGACACAGATGTTTGTTTCTTACATAATAAGGAGACAAGTCTGTCACCAAGAAACTGCCAAGTTCCACTGGTGCTTTTCCTATCTACTCTACATCCAACATAATCAGCATCTGAAAATCCAGTTAATTCAAATCCCGAGTCTTTTGGATACCAGAGACCTAGATTTGGACAACTTTTCACATACCTAAGAATCCTTTTTACTAATGTTAGGTGTGACTCTCTAGGGCTTACTTGGAATTTAGCATATATGCATGTAGCAAACATTATGTCAGGTCTACTAGCTGTAAGGTATAATAAAGAGCCAATCATTGCTCTATATGTTGTCTGATCAACAGGTTTCCCATGTTCATCAGCATTTAATACAACATTAGTAGGCATAGGTGTTTTCATACATGATGCTTCAGACATAACAAATTTCTTAATCAATTCTTTTACATACTTGGTTTGAGAAATAAATATGCTATCAGCATGTTGTTTGACTTGCAATCCTAGAAAGAAGGAAATCTCACCCATGCTACTCATTTCAAATTTAGAATGCATTAGATTAGAGAATCTTTTGCACAAATTTGAATTAGTAGATCTAAATATAATATCATCTACATATATTTGCACTAGTAGGATATTGGACTTATGGGTTCTAATAAAAAGAGTTTGGTCTACTCTACCCCTTATAAAATCATTCTTTAGAAGAAAGCATGCTAAGGTCTTATACCATGCTCTAGGAGCTTGCTTGAGACCATATAATGCTTTGTGCAATTTAAAAACATGATCAGGATGAGTTGGAGAGATAAAACCTGGGGGTTGTCTAACATAGACTTCTTCCTTGATATCTCTATTGAGAAATGCACTTTTTACATCCATCTGATAGACCTTGAATCCTTTATGAGCTGCATAAGCTAGGAATATTCTTATGGCTTCTAACCTTGCAACTGGTGCAAAGGTCTGGTCATAGTCTATTCCCTTTTCTTGAGAGTAACCTTATGCAACTAGCCTTGCCTTGTTCCTAACAATAATTCCTTGATCATCCAATTTGTTTCTGAACACCCACTTTGTTCCAACAATGGATTGATCCTTAAGCCTTGGCACTAGCTCCCAAACTTTGTTCCTTTCAAATTGATGCAATTCCTCTTGCATGGTAATGATCCAGTGTGGATCTTTTTCTGCATCTTGTATGGATTGAGGTTCAATTTGAGATAGAAAGCAGGTGTGCATCAGGTTTTGGTTGACCTGATTTCTGGTTTGCACACCAGCTGAGATGTTTCCAATCACTTGGGAGATTTGATGATCTCTTGATGTTACTAAATCAACAGGGGGTGTTGATTGTTCACCAACCTGTGTTGTTGTTTCCTCTTGTGGAACAACAACTGGCTCTTCAAGATAATTCTCACCAGGATGTTGAGTACCAAGATGTTGAGTGTCCTCTTCATCTTCACTGATTTCACCTCTTTGTTGGGTAGGTGACTGTGTTGTATCTTTTTCTACAATATATAACCTGTTCAAATTTTCTGAAAGAGAGTGTACCTGCAAAGGTTCTATGGTAGAAATATTCTTCTCCTTATAAAACATGTTAGTTTCATCAAAAGATACATGTACAGATTCTTCAATTTTAAGAGAAGTTTTGTTATACACCCTATAAGCTTTACTAATCATGGAGTATCCAAGAAACACTCCTTCATCAGCTTTAGCTTGAAATTTTGCTATATACTTCTTGTCATTATTGTGTTTGTAACAAATGCAACCAAAATTTTTGAAATAATCTAATTTAGGTTTCTTCCCTTTGAGAGTAATTCATAGGGAGTCTTGCGCTTCAATTTATGTATCAAACTTCTATTCAACACATAGTTTGAGGTGTTCACTACCTCTGCCCAAAAGGATAGAGGAAGGTGAGCATCTGTCAATAATATAGTAGCAGATTCAATAAGGGTTCTATTTTTCCTTTCAGCTACACAATTTTGTTGAGGAGTTCTAGGAGCTGAGAAAGTATGCCTGATCCCTTCACTCTGACAGAACTCTTGTATAAGAAGAGAATCAAACTCTGTCCCATGATCACTTCTGATCAGGGCAATGTGAGTATTGAACTCAATCTATATGCATTTGAGAAACTCTGTCAAACACTTAAAGTTATCAGACTTCTTCCTTAGAAAGAACACCCATGTGAATCTAGAGAAGTCATCTACAATCTCCAAAGTGTAAGATTTCCCTCCTAGGCTTTGTACTGTAATGGCTCCAAAAAGATCCATGTGTAATAGATACAAGATCCTAGGTGAATCACTCTTATTAAGTGACTTAAAACTATTTTTAGTTTGCTTGCCTAATTGACAAGCCCTGCAAAGTCCTTCCTTCTTGTAGGGGCCAGAAGGTAGTCCTCTAACAAGGTTGTCTTTGGATAGCCTAGCAATAGTTCTAAGGTTTATATATCCTAATATTTTATGCCATAGATCATATTGTTTGCAAACAGAATTGAATAAACAAATATCTATCTTAGTTGAAAGAAAATCTACAAGATAAATGTTACCTTTCCTTTACCTGTCAACACAGTTGTGTTATCCTCTGATTTGATTTTGCATGAGGATTTGTTGAATGTCACCTGGTAGCCTTCATCACATAATTGACTGATGCTGATTAGATTGTGCTTCAGTCCTTCCACATAAGCCACCTTCTTGAATGTGACTGAGCCAATCTGAACAGCACCATATCCTTTTGTTTGTCCAAAGTTTGAATCTCCAAAAATAAGTTTGGGTCAAAGTTTAGTTTTGAAGGATGTGAGATTCTCCTTGCTTCTTATCATGTGCTTTGAGCACCCACTATCTAGATACCATTGTTGGTTCATTGCTGGATAGGTCTTCTCCTACACATAAGCAACTTATATGTTTTTGACCCAGTTTACCTTGGGACTAGATTGATAACCTTGAAATTCTGAAATGAAAGACATCCCTGGCTGACTCATATAACCTTCAGGATGATATCTCTTAGGAGGTATTATCCATTCAGTATAAGGGTTAAAGTTTTGGGATGTAGGACCTCTAGGATTAAAGTTTGATTTACCTTTAAATTTTTTTTCATAACTCTGATCTCTATTCGACGATCTCTTAGATGAGTTCGACGATCTTGGGTCAGATCGTCGAGCTCCGTTCGAAGATCGACTTTACTAGAGTTCAGAGTTCGGCGATCGTCGACCTGAGTTCAACGATTTAGCTTGAGATCGCTGAGCTCTGTTCGACGATCGTCGAGCTCTGTTCAACATTTTCCATTGAACCTTGTTTTTCTTAGGTAAATCAAGATTCTTCCTAGCTACCTCTACAACACCCTTTCCTTTATCTGAGATAAATTTAATTAGGGTTGTTAATACTATAGGTTGGCTGGATGAAGCACCCAAGCCCAGTGTACTGTTAATTCTAGACTTCACTGTGCTTGTGATGTCTATCAGTCTGATGCTTCTCCCATTAAGGGATTCTTCAAACTTCTTTGCCTGGGATAGTTCACTTTTCAGTGAAGGTATCTCCTCCCTACAGCATTCTAACTCCTCAGAGAGTTTGAGGTTGTCTTATTTTAAAGTGCTATGTTCAGACAATTGATTTTTGAGAGAGATAATCTCTTTCTCAGACTTTAGTAGGTCTAAACAAAGTGCCTCAAATTCAAATTTAAAGTCCTTTGAATTAAAATCAAAGGAATCTATTACCTTGTCTTCTTCATCTTCATGTTCAGATTCAGATTCTGATTCATGTTCTGCATCAGAATTATGTTGGGAGGCATTTATAGCCATCATATAGAACTCCTTCTCTTCAGCATCATCTTCATCATCACTTGAGCTTGATGAAGCCTTTGATTCTTCTTCAGTTTCACTCCAGGTTTCAGCTACAAATCCATTCCTGGCGTGTTTGTTCTTGCTGGAAGAGGATTTGTCATTGTTGTTTCTCCTGGAGTCCTTATCTTTTATCTTATATTTCCTGTCCCTCTTGTCCTTATTCTGATTTTCTGGACAATCAGGCACAATGCGGTCTGGTTTCCTGCATCCAAAATAATTAATTTCTTTATTATTGGATTTGTCATATCTTGGCTTCTCATGCCCTCTGGATGACCTCTTTCTGAAATCTTTCCTGGCCATCTTATAGAATCTTTTGGCCAGTAAGCTCATTAATTCTTCATTGCCCGTGACTTTATCTTCAGGCTGGTCTTCTGTAGCTTTGAATGCTATTGTCTTCTCCTTCCTGATAGCTGGAGAAGCAACCTTTTGTTCTTCCTCTCTATTCTTGATTAACAGCTCATAGGACTTGAGCTTGCCCAATAGAGCCTCAGTAGTAATCTCAGTTAGGCTTCTGGCATCCTTGATCGGCCAGATCCTTGAGTCCCAAGTGCTGGGGAAGCACATTAGGATTTTGTCATTGAGTTCTGTTAGTGAGATCTCCTTGTCCAATGTTTTTAGCTCATTGACTATTAGGCTGAGCCTATTGTACATGTCAGTAACTGACTCAGTTTCTCCCTTTTTGAAGTTCTCATACTAGGTTATGAGATGGGATCTTCTGTTTTTCCTTTCATCAGCAGATCCTGATACAATTTCTGACAACTTGTCCCATATTTCTTTTGCTGAGTTGCATTCAGCCACTTTCTGAAATATTTCATCAGACATAGTCTGAGCCAGAATATTCATTGCTTTGGCATCTGCAACTTTCCATTTCTTAATTTCTGTATCTGTTCCTGAAGGAGGTGGAACAACACTTGTACTTGTATTCACTGGGGGTCTTGGACACACTGTCAAAACAGAATTGTAGATGTCCTCATCAATAGAATTCATATATAATTTTATCCTTGCCTTCCAAAGTGCAAACTTAGAAAGGTTGCACACTGGAGGTCTGGTGCTAGCATAATCTTTGTTCTGGGCCATGGTTTTGTATGAAAATAAGTATAATAAAAATAATAACCCTCTATAGAAGATTGTTCTTATCAGAGATCTTTTGGTTCAGGTGTTAGCCTGTAGGAACAACCAATCTAATGAAGATTCAGTTGTTGAGTAACCAACCTGGCTCTGATACCAATTGAAGGATCAAGCGCATACCCAACTGCACCAAAAGCCCGAACTGTTGGAGAGGGTGCTACTTAATTTTTTATATAAGTAGCAGAGCGCCACGGGTTAAGTGAAGGAATGCCAGACCCAACACAACCAACACCTCTGTTCAAATAGAAATGAACCATACATTATCAGATATCTTGTCCACCTTTCGAGACGCTATGTCCCACCAAGACATGAGTCATCCCACCGAACCACCAACAAATTGGTTATGCATCTTGCGAGGCTTATCTCCACCAAACTTCAACGACACCAAATCGGCAGTACAAACTGAGGAATGGTTGGACTTCACCCAAGAACTACTAGTAGGAATCAAGTGTCCCAGGAGCATGGCCATCACCCTCACAGTATCTTCTTTCGTCGGCTATGCCCGACGTTGGTGGAAGTTAGCCGTGGATAACACCTTCTTGGGAAAAACCTATGGGGAAATAGAGTGGAGTGAATTCGCCGACACCTTCAGCGATCACTTCATCTCAATAATAGACCGGGATGAGTTCCAAGAAAGGTTCCTACACCTTAAGCAAGACAACCATTCCATCCTAGACTACGAGAGGGAGTACTCTCACTTGTCCCATTTTGCGGGAGGATTCGCACTCAGCGATCATGACTACGCCAAACGCTTCTACCGCAGTCTCAAGAAATGCATCCGACAACCACTCATCTTTGTAGCACACTCCTCATTCGCTCAAATCCTTGCATCAACAAAAACTCTTAAAGCAAACCACCAGATGGTTCAAAACCGTCGGAAGAGATCACTAGAAACAAAATACGGCAACATGAGAAATGCTCCTCCCTCGGGAGACAGAAGCAGAGAGGGACGAAGGGATACACAACCTTTTTACCCCACCCCGAAGCTAGTCCAACAAAAGCAAAAACCAACCTTAACCCCGACACAACAACCATCACACAATAACTTGGGACTATTCTTAGGAAACTGCTTCAACTGCAACCAACCCGGCCATTTGAAACGCAACTACCCACAAAGGAATCTTTTCCCAAGGATGGAGGCAGCAACACCATACCAGGGAAATCCAGCACCCGGCCAAGGAAGAGGGAGAGGTCGTGGAGGTGGGTACCAAGGTAGAACTTGGAGTAATCCAAGAAATCCCTTTCCTCGGGCACAACAAGCCTATGCCCTGGATCTCACTCAAAACCACCAGCCCCAAGATATAGTGATAGGTAATTTCTTGCTTTTATTATTTCATCTTCACATAATAAGTAAAACTAGTTCTGTTCACCACTTCTTTATAACTCAACAGGTATATGCACAATAAATGGGAAACCCGCACGCACCCTGTTCGACACAGGAGCCTCACATTCCTTCGTATCAAAAAGTTTCATTCAGGATATGCCTAAAGTTGAACACTCTTCTGGTCTACGTCTAAGAGTACGACTCCCTGATGAAGCAGATATGCTTTCTTTAGATCAATGCACATTCTTTGTCTACCTTCATAACAGATTATTTGAGGCTACCACAATAATTCTGAACCTCCTAGACTTTGACCTCATTCTAGGGATGGAATGGTTAGGAAGACACAAAGCATTGATAAACTGCTCAACCAAAGAAGTCACCCTGCATACGGATTCGACTACGAAACTTACTCCCCAAGGTACGAAACCATTATCCCTCATCTACATAACGTTCGTATAAATGGTAAAAGAATACGTAAAGGGAGAAGAGGTGTACGCAGTTTACTTCGAAATGATAGGTAAGACCGATGAACTTCTCAAAGTACCCATAGTAAAAGAATTTCCCGAAGTTTTCCCCAAAAAACTGCCCGAACTACCCCCACCATGGGAGGTCAAGTTCAAAATTGAACTAGTCCTAGGGGCCCGACCAGTATCTCGGACCCCTTACCGAATGGCCCCAAAAGAGTTGACTGAGTTTCTACAGCAACTAGATGAACTCGTCAGGGATGGTTTCGTCCGTCCAAGTTCATCACCATGGGGAGCACAAGTCTTATTCGTCAAAAAGAAAGACGGAACCCTTCGTCTATGCATCGATTATAGAGAACTTAACAAGCTAACAGTATGAAACACGTACCCCTCCCTCGCATAGATGAACTCTTTGACCAACTCCAAGGAGATAGTGTCTTCTCTAAACTAGATCTAAGATCCGGATACTACCAATTGCAAATTCAGGATGAGGATATCCCAAAGACAGCTTTTAGTTCCAGTTATGGCCTATATGAATTTACAGTTATGCCATTCGGGCTCACCAACGCCCCTTTGACATTTATAACCCTAATCAACCATCTCTTCAGACCCTAATTAGACACCTTTGTCATCGTCTTCATAGACGACATACTGGTGTACTCCAAATAAGAATAAGACCATGACAAGCACTTAAGGTTAGTGCTAGAAAAGTTAAAAGAACAACGCATGTATGACAAGTTCAGTAAGTGAGAATTCTGGCTCAAGGAGGTCGGATTCTTGGGCCACATAATAAATAGTGATTGGATAGCGGTGGATCTCGCTAAGATTCAAGAAGTGAAAGAATGGCCCGCACTAAGATCAGCTGCTGATATCCATAGTTTCCTGGGACTTGCGGAATACTACCGTAAGTTCGTAGAAGGATTTTCCAAAATCGCACTTCCCCTAACCTCCATCACCAAGAAAGACGCTCCCTTTAAATGGATGACTCAATGTGAAGGCGCATTTCAGGAGCTCAAAAGAAGACTAACATCCTCTCCCATCCTCACCCTCCCCGTGGGAAAAAAGGCTTCCAAATCTACACGGATGCTTCCCTCCAAGGAATGGGGGCAGTTCGGATGCAGAATAGGAAGGTAATTTACCTATGCATCCAGACAACTATAGAAACACGAACAAAATTACCCCGCACATGATTTAGAGCTGGGAGCTATCATCTTCTCGTTAAAAATCTGGAGGCACTACCTATATGGAATACACTATGAGATCTTTTCCGACCACAAAAACTTAAAGTATATCCACTCGCAAAAGGACCTAAACTTACTCTTGAGACACTGGCTGGAATTATTATGCAACTACGAGTACACCCTCCACTACCACCCAGGGATGGCAAACTCCATCGCAGACGCTCTAAGCCGAAGACTACCCAAGGGAGGAGATGGAGAAATGACCCTTGCCCTCCTATTGGGGCAAATAGGTATTACTTTAGTATCCCGAGCCGATCTAGAGCAGTACACTGAGTATCTCAACTGACTGAAGGTCGAGTGCGATATAAGAGGACAGGTCAGGGATGAGCAAAGAAAGGATCCAACCCTAAGCTCTATCATCCTTGCTCTCTCAGAAGGCCCGCAGGAGGACTACTCCATGAATGAAGATCTACTTTACTTCCGGAACTGCCTTTACATCCCTGCAGTTAAGACAACCAAAGAAGAAATCATGCGAGAAGCGCATTACACTAAGTACTCAGTGCATCCCAGAATCACAAAAATGTAGTGGACCTCAGAAAAACACTATATTGTCCAGGAATGAAAAGAGATATCATCACTTTCGTAACTCACTGCCAGGCCTGCCAGATGGTTAAAGCTCAGTGTAAAAGTCCAAGAAGTTTATTACAATCCTTACCAATACCCGAATGGAAGTTCGAAGACATCTCAATGGACTTTGTACACGGTCTTCCCCGCTCCCCGACAGGGAACGACTCAATATGGGTGATAGTAGACTGGCTTACTAAAGTAGCACAGTTCATTCCGATACGCAAGGAAGCCCCAGTAAGTAAACTAATCAGGACATTCGTGGAGCAATTAGTTCATTATCATGGAGTCCCCAAGACAATCATATCTGATAGAGATGGTCAATTCACTTCCAAGGAATGGAAAATGGTCCAAACCTACTTAGGCTCGAAGCTAGCCTTCAGTACCGCCTTCCACCCCCCAAACAGACGGCCAAACAGAGTGAACAAACAAGGCCATGGAGGACCTACTCCAGTTATGCATTATAAACTATAACGAACCAGGGAAAAGCTCTTACACCTGATAGAGTTCTCCTATAATAATAGCCTCCAATCAAGTATATGCATGACCCCCTATGAAGCCTTATATGGCAAAAGGAGTCGAACCCCGTTATCCTGGTTACAAGAAGAAGACCAACAGGTGTTAGGAGTACAGTATATAGATGACACTGACGCAACAATCAGAATAATCAGGGAAAGAATGCTAGAAGCCTAGATCCGTTAAGACAAGTACTATGATCGGAAGCACCACATGGTCGAGTTCAAAGTCAGGGACAAGGTATTCTTGAATATTAAGCTTATACGATGAGTCTCCCGTGTCCCTAGTCACTGGAAGCTCAGCCCTCGTTACATGGGGCCCTTTTCTGTATTAGAGCGAATCAGACCTCTAGCTTACCAGATAGAACTCCCTCCGTAAATTGCCAACTTACATGATGTCTTTCACGTATCATCACTTCGACGAGCCCTGCTGGATCGTAATCAACTCATCTTCTACTCCCTCAGGGCCTGTAGCAACCGACAGATCAGTTCGTCTTGACCCAATACGGATAGTAGAATCCGAAACCCGGGTCTTGCAGAAGAAAAAAATTCCATTAGTGAAAGTCCTATGGTCAAACCATGGGCAGGAAGAATTCTTCTAGGAACAACAGGACCAAATGAAACTCCAATACCCAGAGCTTTTTCAAACAGGTAACTTCAAACTCTTATATTAATCTTTTACAACTTATGTACCTGTTCTTTAAAAACCCATCAGCTTCACTTTAATTTCTGGGACGAAATTTTTCTTTTGTTTATTGGATTTGTAACATCCCCATGTTACTTGGAGGACCTAGGAGTTTTGCTAACCAACAAAGTACCTTGTCCCCACCCCTCCCCTTGACTTGAGTGGACCCATTAGTACACCTAAGGGCCAAGTTGATGCACCACCCTACTCTTAAGAGAGAAGGTGTGCACATAGCCACCCTTGAGCCCTTTACTCAACCCAAAACTTCCCACATAACTCCAAGACCATAACCCTCATGATGGCACTCCAAACCATGCACCACACCCCTTGGAAAGCCCTTAAGTCTAAGTGGTGTGCACTTAGAATTTTTGACACAAAACACCCTTCCCTTGCTCTTTTTACCCAAGGATTGGACCCACATATAACCAAGACCATGACCAACCCTACCACAAAAATGTTATTTTTTTGGTCAACCCAAAAAGTCAACAAGAGCTTAGGCCTAAACCTAGACTAAACCATAACTTAAGAACAATTAGCCTAAAGGGGCAAACCCAAAATTCCCCTAACCTAAGCCCCCTTTCCCCTTTTGGAATGCTGACCGAACACCTAAGCAACCTTATCTTGAACTCCTATAGACTGCAAGGTGGCTGGAAGTACCCCTACACTATAGCCATGACCGGCCATGGTGAGCTTAAAAGCTCAAAACCAAAAATCACCCCCGGCCTATAAAAGAGACCCCAAGGCCATTGAATAGCTCACACTAGTCCCCAACTTTCCCCCTATGCAGAGAAATTGAGTGGAAGCCCTCTGCAACACCCCCTGCTCAACCTGTGAAAATCCATGGCTAACCGACCTTGAACCAGATGAGCTTGCCCCTATGAGGTGAGATTCCTCTTCCTTATTCTTCCCCTCATCCTCGCAAAAGTTTTTGAACCAAAATCGAGCCCAATTGGGCATCATTTTGGCCTGTTGTCGGTGGGTTTCGACGACCCCACCACCGCCAAATTATTGCCCTGGCCCCTTGGAAACTTTCCAGTGGAACAGAAGTGGCCGACGATCATCGGGCGGCAGTGGCGAAGCCCCGTAAGTTTTTCTCTAGCGGGATCAATCTCAGCCTTTGCTGGAGGTTAAAGATGAAATCAGCGCCGTGTATTAACCTCGACAATGATTGGCTGACCCCCACAACGGATGGAATAGCGGATCCACTGTAGGGTAAGTTCATTTTACCGTCTGCCGTGTTTTTGGAGCGTTGGATCTGCGCCAAGATCCGTGCTCCGCATTTTCTTCTATTTTAATTTAATTCAAATAAATGTCTATTTTCAACCCATTAACAGAACTTATTTGCTCAAAAATAAGCACCATAGAGGCTGACCCTGGCCAAGTGACCAACATGAAAGATGTAGGGCTCGGTCTGCGGTTTTCAAAAAGTGGTGGCCCATTTTCAGGGGTGGTGTAGAACTCCAGGAATCTCCCTTCAAAGTTTCCTTCTTTATTATTAATTCCTATAAATTGAAAAATGTTGAAGACCCCTCTCATTACCTCCAAATCCCTAAAATAATTATGGCATGTTTCTCAAAATATTCCTAACTCAGGAGCAACACCTTGGACCCTCTTTCTTTTTTTTATATATAATTTATTTAATTAACATAACATATTTTCTAAATAAAAAAATTGTTTTCTTATGAAAAATTTATAATAATGCCTAAATGATCTCCGATAAGTACCAAACTTTTTTAGAGCACTAATTAGGTCATAACCAACCTTGGAAAAAATATTTGGACCCTATCTCTTATTTATTTATTTATTTAAACTCTCATCCTTTATCATAATTACCAAAAATATTTATTTGCACCCTAGAGATTATCACCCTTCATCACACACCTATTTAGGTCACTCTAGACCTTGGGAAAAGTTTTAGGTGAATAGTGAAAACTTTTTTTGGGTCGGGTAACTTCATGCTTCATCTTATTTACATTATTAAACCCTTATACTCATAAAATAGAAGTTTCCTATTTTCACACCCCAAATATCATCACCCTTTTTTATATATCCTGTACTCATTAATGACCTTGGAAAATATTTTGGATGGACGGTGAAGTGTCGTGTGATTTTATAATCTCGTACTTTTATAAGAAAACCCTTATCCTAGTAAATGTAGGAAACATCTACTTGCATCCCAACAATCATCACCTTTAAATATTATGATTATTTAGGTCACCAAATGAAGTTGGAAAATGTTTGTGAAGTCTTTCTTAACTTGTTATAACTCCATGCTTATGCTTTCTTTAATGTTTGGGATATTCAATCCTGATCACTTCTTGCCTGCGAGTAATATGTTTGATATCACATGGAATGTTTCTTTTGCGGCTGCACGCAAGTAGTATACCATGATCCTTACTCTTTTTGCATCATTATTCGCTTAATTACAGTAGATCTTAACTGGTAAAACTACGAGTACAACCTTATATACGTTAAAGGGATTTGTTTCTAAATTACCTAATTGGTGTCTAGGAAAGGAGTTAGGGGTGAGCCAGTATCCCCCGCAAGGAAGGTGGTGTATAACGGTACACCGTGCGACCGCCAACCTTATTCTTACCTGGCCAATACGTAATTTTAATCAAGCATCCTGAAAGTATCTTAAGGCAAACTCTAGATTTCCTTTAGTTAAGGGTTGTTTTAATTTAAGTTCATTTCATCACAATGACATGTTGTTAAGTCTGAGTGGTAAGCCCGGTACAAGGCTTTCTTAAATAAAATAATTAATAAATTCTGTGGCAGGTCTAACCACTCTATCGTACATCACATTATCAGAGAGACTAGCGTGTTAGATTCTTTGGATTGTGAAGGGGCAATCTGTCTTATAGTTAAAATCCCGGTGGACAAATCCCCTTAGTCTGTGTCATTGTCCCTATATTTTTTTAGGAACAACGGGTGGAGTACAATACATGGTCCAGTGTTGTACGTGAGGCTTAGGGTGGTGGTGTGCACCTAACTAGGAGCGGATAAGTCCGATCCACTATTATCATCCTCCATGATGATAAGACCTGTGTGGTTAGCTACCCACTTAACAAGTGGACTGCGTAAGGACTTAGACATAAATAATCTAATTCATCATATCAGTCTTACTTAGCATACATTGCATCTTTAAATTACTTATAATACAAGTTTGTATGGGCATTCTTGTAAATTAAGAAATTCGTGAGACCCTTAACTTATATATTTGTATGGGCATTCATGTAAGTTAATTTATAGCTTTGAAACTACATCTGCCTTGTACTTATACTTTATAAATGAATTAAAACAAAGATCCTCAACTTATAAGGATGTATGGGCATTCTTATAAAGCTGAGTTATTTCCGTTTTCCTCTCCTCTTTCTTACTTGCCATTTAACTTATAGAAACCTATTGTATCTAAAATGCTTCTACAAATGTTATATTATTATCATGGATGTGCTGAGGAAAGAGAGGTAATCGAACTTAGTCTTTTTGACTAATGGTTTTCTATAAAACCTTCTAGGTTCCCCAGCAGCAGCAAGCCCTACAATACCCCATCCAGCCCCAGTTCCAACCCTTGCAAGGAATCCCAGAAGTGGACTTGGAGATACCTACTGTCATGGACCCTATCCCTGATCTAGTTCCCGTAGCGGAGGAGATCGTAAGAGAAGTAAGTAGTGGCTTGTGCAACATAGCCCTCTCCTGAGTATAATTCTTTATAGTATAGTAGTTTTGGTGCCTAGTAGCTCCTTTTTGCCTGAGGCACTCTGTCGCCTTAGTAGGTTTTTGCTTAGCTCTTTTTTGTCTAAAAGCGGTATGTCGCTTATACCCCTTTTGTGGTGGTGCCTATTTTTTGAGGCATTTTGTACAGTCTCAGCTGGGCATTTTTGGGCCCAAGGACCCCTGGTTGTACTCTTACTCTGATTCTGGTCATCTTTTGGATATTTATATAGTTTGAATTTAATTTCTTTTGTCTTATATTTATGGTTGGAAAACTGTGCTGTAATGATTACTCGCCTCAAGGGAAAAATGGCATATGATAGTGTTTAGCTTAAGTGTTAATACTGCTATATGTCATTTGCCCCTAGCATAAGAACTTCCCCTCGGCTGCGAACATTGATCGGGAGGGGAGGTTCTTACACTCTACTTCCGGGCCAGCTCTCTCCGCCACGGATGCACCGGATACTGAGGAACACGCCGACCTGGATCTTCCCATTGCTCTTCGCAAAGGGGTGTGGACATGTACCCAGCACTCGCTTGCTGTTGTTGTTTACTATGCTTGTCTTACTCCTTCTTGCAGGACCTTTGCATTGGCTATCTCTGCCACTTCCACTCCCCGCTCCTACCAGGAAGCTCTTGTTGTTCCTCATTGAAGGCTACCATGGATGAGGAAATTTCCACCCTCACTCAGTGAGGTACATGGACCCTGGTTCCTACTCCATTAGGCAACGATATTATTGGCTGTTGCTGGGTCTTTGTTGTGAATTTCCGGTCAGACGATAGTGTTGATCGTTACAAGGCATGCCTTCTCGCAAAAGGCTTCACTCAGACTTATGGTGTTGATTATTTTGACACCTTCTCTCATGTTGCTCGTCTCAGCACTATTCGGGTTCTCTTCTCTGTGTCTGTCAACAAGGATTGACCCATTTCCCAACTGGATGTCAAGAATGGCTCTCTGTGGTGATCTTCAGGAGGATTTCTATATGGAGCAACCTTCTGGGTATGTTTCTTAGGTGGAGACACGTGTATGCAGGCTAAAGAAGGCCATCTATGGCCTAAAGCAAAGCCCTCAGGCTTGGTTTGACAAATTTTGAGGCATTGTGGCGGCCGTGGGATTTACAAGAAGTTCTGACGATCACTCATTATTTATTCGCAAAACCTTCTTGGGTCTGGTTGTTCTTGCCATATATGTGGATGATATTCTTCTCACTGGAGATGACCAGGCTGTGGTAGCCTTGAAAAAGAAACATTTCTATCCACACCTAGTCACGAAGGATATGGGCTCACCAAAATACTTTCTAGGGATAGAAATCTCTCGAAAGCCCAACTCCTTGGTCCTCTCCCAACATAAGTATACTTTTGATCTTCTAAAAGACATAGGGTTTACTAGGGATAAACTTGCTCGATGTCCCTTGGCTACTGGAGAAGATAAAACCTTGACAGATGACTCACCGCCTTTATCAGATGTTACGAGGTACAAATGTTTGGTCGAAAAACTCATTTATCTCTCGGTAACCAGTCCCGACATCTCCTATGATGTAGGAAAGGTTAGCCAGTTCATGCAAGCTTCAAGGGAGTGCCATCTATAATCTGCCTTGAAGATATTGGAATATATTAAAGCAGCACCAGGTAAAGGACTACTGTTTCAAAAGAATGGTCATTTAAAGGTTGAAGCGTACTTGGATTCTAGCTATGCTGATGACAAAGGAGATCGTAAGTCCACACCGAGCTTTTGCACATTTATGGGGGGAAACCTTGTGATCTGGAAGAGCAAGAAATAGTCGGTCATCTCTAGGTCTAGTGCCGAAGCTGAATATCGGAGTATGGAGTAAACCACTTGTGAGTTCAAGTGATTACGGGCTCTCATGTTGGACTTAGGAGAAGTCTACAATCATCCTCTACCTATGTTCTGCGACAACAAGACCGCTATATATATATCTCGAAAAATCCAGTATTTCATGAAAGAACAAAGCTCATCAAAGTTGAATGCTATTTCATTAGAGAAGAGATCTTGAAGAAACAGATTTTTCACTCCATTCATTACTTTAGACAATGAGTTGGTAGATATCTTCACCAAGCCTATATCCGCTTCCTTTTTTCACATTTATGACAAGCTGGGCATGCTTGATATATATGCTCCAGCTTGAGGGGGAGTGTTGCAGTATGAGACCGGGCGGTCTGGCGACTTGTCTCTGGAGGTTTGGAGACCGGGCGGTCTGGCAGTTTCCTCTATCGGCTTGATAGCCGGGCGGTCTGTCAGCTTCTCTCCAGCGGCTTTATAGCCGGGCGGTCTAGCATTATCCTCTGTTGTAGTATGGAAACCGGCGGTCTGGCGCCTTGTCTCTGGTGGTTTGGAGACCGTGCGGTCTGGCAGGTTCTTTCCAGCTGCTTATCATTATGGTCAGGAGGTTAGCCTTCTCGTCTAACCATGCGACCTGTGCGGTCTAGTTTTATCTAGCTGCGAATCACCATAAATGTATTTAGTCCCACATTGCTTATTTGTAATCTCTCTCTTCTCCTTCATTCAATAAAAGGGAGGCTATACCTTTATAATAGATACAATTTTTGGAAATAAAAATTATGTTATTGTCCAATTTCCGATTTATCTTATTCTATTCGCATATGAAGCAAGCTCACTCCATGACAGATGTCAAAAACCGCTGAGAGAAGACAAGTCAGTCAAAGCCTTACTATTTGTAAGGCAGAAAAGTGGCTAAGTCCACATGTATTGAGTGAAGACAGTTCACTCAACGCCATACTACAAAAAGCATTGAGTAAAGCTCAGATAGTCAAAGCTTTATCTTTGACAGTAATGAAATCTGGTTAAGTTTAGAAGCGTCGAGTGATGAAGGATCACTCGATGCCTAAGCAGTTAAGACTACAAAAGTCTAGATGGCGTTGAGTGATGAAGACACACTCAACGCACTCAATGCCTAAGCTGACAGAAAATCTGTCTAAGTATAAAAGCATTGAGTGAAGGCTATTCACTCAACACCTTATCAAGATAATAGGCTAAAGCAGAAAGCATTGAGTGAAGAAGATACACTCAATGCTTTCATTCAGGAATGCGACTAAGTGTTTTGGCATTGAGTCAAGCTTACTCACTCAATGCCTAGTGACAAAAAACTATCTAAATATTTTGGCATTGAGTCAAGTTTACTCACTCAATGCCTAGTGACAGAAAATCCGTCTAAGTATTTTGGCATTGAGTCAAGCTTACTCACTCAATGCCTAGTGATAAAAAATCTATCTAAGTGTTTTGGCATTGAGTGACGCTTGTTCACTCAACGCCTATACTAAAGAGCTTGAATTTGACTAAGTCCACAGATGCTGACGTCAACAAAATTCAAAATGTTGTGGGATGGATACAGTACGCGACAAACGGCACCGTAGGCCTATTGTACGACTTTTGTATTTAAAGCAAGGTTGCTGTCAACTATTGTGGGTCCCACTGCTCTAAGAGTCGTTGATCGGCAGAAGATAAAAGGACAAGATAAGGAGCTGAGAACTTGAACTTTTAGGGTTTACTCATTTCGAAAAGTAGCGGCTGGACTTCGTCTTCCTCCTCGCCATTATTGCCGAGCTTGAAGCAGGAAGGTAAACCAACTGAACTAAAAGTTCCAGCAAGTTAACTGTAGAAATTTTCATCTACTACAGCAAGTTCAAAAAAGGTTCCGAGAAAGAAGAAGTAGAGCATCTAGTCTCTACAGGCAAAGTTAGTTGATGCAAGAATATAAGAACAGTCAACACATCTGTCTTCATCAGCAAGATCAGTAACTTGTTTCTGAGTTCTTCCAGCACAAATAGTAGCTTATTGAAGATCAACACTCTTGTAGCTGTGAAGAAGTTGGGGTTGGGATTTTCTCAGCTCAGATAGCAGCAAGGCAAGCTGTAGTTACTTCACAGTACCAGCATGTAATTTTTGAAGAATAATTCTGGTGCTGTGAAGAAGAAGATAAGACTAAGCTATCTTAGTTCAAGAAAAAGAAGGCTTGGAGAACTATCTCTCTGGATTCAAAGATAGGACTGAAATTCACTCTCAGTTCAGTAAGAAGCATTTCACTGCAAGATACATCCAGCACAAGCCAAGTCAACCTGAAGATTAGTTTCTTATTGCTGTAAAGAAGGTAGGGCTGAGTTTATCTCAGCTCAGGAAGGTAGACTCAGAGAACTTTTCTCTGGAGTCAAATCTAAACCAACCAACCACTCTTACAGGATCCATTCTTGGATCTGAGCTGTAGGGCTTTATTCTTGAGATTGTAGGATCCCTGTTGTGGATCTGAGTTGTAGGGCATGTGTGCTTGAGGTAGGGATTTTGAGCCTGAGGTAGGAGAGTCATTCTCTTTGAGTGTAGGACCTTTGGTATGAGGTAGGATCTAACTTTGGATCTGAGGTAGGGACTTTGTACCTGAGCTGTAGGAGAGTGATTCTCTCTGAGGTAGGGCTGTCCTCCCAACCTGAGTTGTAGGAATTTTGGGCCTGAGGTAGGCGATATTTAGATCACTGAGTTGTAGGGCTTTGTTCCTGAGCTATAAGCCTTGGAGGAGACTGAGTGGTCCTACGTGATCGTGTTGTAAGATCTTAGGAGCTGAGAATGGAGAAGTGACTTGTCTAACAAGCTATTAGAAAGGGGGGAGGGAAAGTGGACGTACCAATAATTTGGGGAACCACTATAAACATTATGAAAGATCTTATTTTCAAGGTAGCTAGCAACCTAGACGGATTGGGGGGGGGGGGGTGAATAGGTCTGCTTAGGTCTTTTGAGAGTCTTTTTAATCACTTGATTGTTTATTTAAGCTTTTAGCTTATAGTGAACTAGAGCTTGTCCAAAGCACCTGCAATTAAGAAAATAAAAGCAAACACAGAAAAACACACAAGTATTTTATAGTGGTTCCCCAAAATTATGGGTACATCCACTCTCCTCCTACCTTGCTAACTTCCTATTAGTCGAGGCACTTCTCTAAACAAATGCTCCAAGGAGCTTACACCTCAGATCCCTTGGGACCTCTCAGTCTCCTCCAAGACTTAAACGTCAGCCACAAAGGCCTACACTTAGTGATACAAGTATCACCTACCTTATAACACCCCAAAAGACCCCAAAAGACTCAAAATGGTTTTTGTGGTACAGGAAATTTTACACGGCCTGGGACACGGGCGTGTCCCAGGGCGTGTCGGGGGTACACGGCCTGGGCACGGGCGTGTCCCAGGGCGTGTCGCGCAATTAAATTTCGAAATTGGCCTGTTCGAGTCAGATTAGTACACGGCCTTGAACCAAGCCTTGAACACGGGCGTGTCAAGTTGGACACGGGCGTGTCCAATGCCGTGTTCCGACCCGTGTACTGCTTGCAGCTCATTGAGGCAAAGGTGACACGGGCGTGTCTCAGATATGACACGGGCGTGTCAGGCTCGACACGGGCGTGTCGATGACCGTGTTCTGGTAAACCTCAGTCGGTATGAACCGCTTAAGGGAACACGGCCTGTGACACGGGGGTGTCACAGGCCGTGTCAGCCAAAAATTTGGGTTTTTGGGCAAATCGTGGCCGTTCAGAATTCTCTCTTTTGATCCAAAGGCTCAGGTGGTTTCCTGGCTGGATTAAAGTCGTGAAGGCTGAGGAAGAAGTCATTCTTCATTTTGCTTAAGGAAGAGAGAAAGAGAGTGGAGGAAGAAGAAGGAGGAGGAGATCAAGCCACCGGCGGAGTTCCCGTGGTCCGATTCGTGATCCGAAGCCGGCGTTGTGAAGGCAAGGTTGCTGCGGTTCTTTCTCACCGGCTAGTTTTCGATGGCTCCCAAGAGATCGACAAGGGTAACGATCTCCCTTCTTGGACATGTGAAGTCCTTCTTTTCTGCATTGCATAGGGAAAACCCTTCCCCGCGAGTGTGCGGTGGGTTGTGGTGTCCCTTGGGGTAGATATGTGAAGTCCCCCTTGTTAGAGGCCGAAATTGGAGTACGGCTCTAGGCATGCTGTGTGAAGCCCATCTGGACGTGGTCTAGATTGGTGATGCTTGTTTGCATATCGGAGAAGGCTCCGTGATTATGGCTTGTGATGCCTTGTTCCTACCTGTTGCTTGGTGCGGCAGGAAGTACTGGATGATGTCCAGGAAATGAAGAGGGTTGGATGCAACTCTTGTGGCCGTGCGTTGCCACTTTATGAGCGGTTAAGCCGTTGGGCTGCAACTCGATGAAAAGGCAGATTGCCGAACAGGAAAGGTGAAACCGACCCGCGCCTATAAATAGCCATGGATACTTCCGTATTCGAGGTGGCACGGCGACTTGAGCAACGGGGGGTGGCTGATCCGTACCTGCGTTAGGTCCGTCCGACTTGGAAGCCTGGTTATAGGTTTTGTTGGAGCGCCTAATGAGAGTCTTAGGCCCGCGCGCCGAAAAGACTATAATGCTCAAATACCGTGTAGACGGTGGTGTTGACCCTGGTATTCCGGTACACCGAAAATGTGCCCTGAGTGCACGGACTGTCGGGCCGTGTGGCCGATAGTTGTGATGGCTTGAATGTGCCTGCGCGAACATAGTTGCTATATGATGCCATGCTTTGCAGGGAAAGAATGCTAATGCCCCGAGAAAGGGGTAAGATTGTTATAATTGGGTCAGCTGAATGCTGACCGTTGCATTGTTTGCCACCGGTTGGGTGGATTGTTCCCGTGCAGGTGCTGGCGAGCCAAGTGGTAAGTGAAGGGCTGAAGCCCTACTGCTGTTGCTGCTGCTGCTGTGGCTAGCCCTTGAAGGCTAAGAGAATGTTTTTGCTTTTACTCATGTATGGCCGGCCTGAGCGCCGAGGTTTGTAAATCATGTTGTAAAAAGAGGAACTGTAAGGCCTGAAGGCCAAACTCTATGTATTTATGTACATTCCGTGATATATATAAATGTGGTTTATATATTGGACATTCCTGGTTAGAGTTCAAAACTTCTACTTAAAGCTTCCGCTAGAATGCTCTGAGTTAGGATTCGTGTTTGGTTTGGTATTATCCTGTGACCTCACCGTCTGTTTGTGGCATATAGTGTGGGGCCCCGGCCGGACATTCTACTATACGTCATTTAACGGATGGGTTCGTTACATTTTGGTATCAGCTTCGTTCGGTCTTCCTCTATCGAATTCGTGGACGAATTCTTTTATGGGGTGGTGAGCGCGTGTTTTTGCGCCCTGCTGTAACGCTAATGAACTCTGGAATGTCCACTAAGGAATGTACAAAATCTTGTTTGAGGAATCTGCGCGTTCCTTTTTGTGTTGTTTTGCTTGCATACGTTCGCTAATGTGTGTCTTGGCCACCTATAGGTGACGCGTAGTGGTGCTGGGCAGTCTGAGCCCCAGCGTTCTGATGAGAGTGCGGCACCAGCTGAGGTGCCCACACCTCCTCCATCTGCGGAAACTGTTCGTTTAGTTGCTGAGGCTCTATTTGCCATGATTCAGCCTACCGGGCAAGCGCAACCGGCAGTTGAGCCAGTTTGTGTTGGTGTAAGACCCGAGCCGATTGAGGCTGTAGATCCACGAGCAGCTGACCGACAGTTGAAGCAATTCATGAGCTTCAGTCCTCCTACGTTTGCGGGAATGGGATCCCCAACGCAGGCGGAAGATTGGTTATCGCGTGTCAAGAGGATAATGACAGCGATCAGGGCGGAGGAAACTCTAAAGGTCACCTTGGCCACCTTCATGCTTGAAGGAGAGGCGCGGTTGTGGTGGGACGAGGTTGAGCTACATCATTTGGCGGGCAGGCAATTAACACAAGTGTCGATTGAGGAGTTCTCTCGACTATTTCTGGCGAAACATGTCCCAGCGGCGCAACACATTGCTATGGAAAATGAGTTCCAACGGTTAAAGCAAGGGGAAGATAGCGTGGATATCTACTTGCATGAGTTTACCAGGTTGGGACGGTATGCGGGTACAATCTTCGCGGATGACCAAAGGAAAACGAATCGGTTCTATGAAGGATTGCGGGATGAGTTGCGATTCCTGCTTTCGAGCTCAGTGAACCAAGGGTTTCAGGCGTTGGTTGATACTGCGTGTGCGTTGGAGAAGGACATGCGGCGGGTGCAAGGGAGCAAGGGCTTAGTTGTGTCAAAGCCAGAGGTACAAGCACCTCGCCCGAGCAAATCGTTTTACCAGAAGAAAGGGGGCAAGAGGTCCAAGCCGTCTGGGCAAGTGACTACGACCGTTGTGTCGGGAGCGACATCAAGGCCGGATTCTCGTACATGCTATAACTGTGGCCGGGTGGGGCATATAGCTCGTGACTGTCGGGTTGTTCAGCCCAAAGGGGATAAGAAGGCGGGTGCGTCGTATGCTGAGAAGGGCAAAGCGGTGGTTGATTCCTCTACGTCTCAGGCACAGCCCCGAATCTATCAGCTTGGCCAACAGGAAGCGATTAAGCAAAGTGACGTCGTCATAGGTACGAGTTGAGTTAGCTTACTTGCTTATGTGCTATGGTTTTTGGTTATGTATAGCTTGTGCATGTGTGTGTGCTGCAGGCTTTGTCCTGATTCGGAATAATTTGGCGAGAGCCCTGTTTGATACGGGTGCTTCGCATTCTTTTCTGTCTGAGGATTTCGTATCTCGCATTGGGGCACCAAGTCATGTGATGGTGGATAGTACAAGGGTGCTATTGCCGAATGGCTGTATGATGCTTGCGGATAGGGCTTGCGATGTGGTTGTGCAAATAGGAAGTCGGGATTTCGGTTTGAGTGCAGCTGTGCTACCGTTGTCGGAGTTTGATGTGATCTTTGGTATGGATTGGCTCTCGGAGCAGCGTGCCTTTATTGATTGCAACTCCAAGGAGATTACACTGGGCCAGAATACCGGACTTGTGACGAAGTTCGCTGGTATGCGAGGAGTTTGCGGGACTCTGTTGTCTGCACTCCAAGTCGTCAATGCTGTTCGGAAGGGCGCAGAGTTATTCTTCACGCTAATTCAGGCTGTTGAGCCAAAGGCCAGTGTCGGTGAAGTACTAGTTGTGTCAGAGTTTGCCGATGTGTTTCCTAAAGATCTTCCTGGGTTACCACCCCAGCGGGAGATTGACTTCTCTATTGAGTTGGTGCCAGGTGCGAAACCTGTGGCCCGCTCTCCATATCGCATTGCGCCAAAAGAGATGGCTGAGTTGAAAGTCCAATTGCAAGAATTGTTGGAGCAGGGTTATATACGCCCAAGTATGTCACCTTGGAGCGCGCCTGTTCTATTTGTGAAAAAGAAAGACGGTAGCTTACGGTTGTGTATTGACTACCGCGAATTGAATAAGCTGACGGAGAAAAATAAATATCCGATCCCGCGGATTGATGACCTCTTTGATCAGCTGGCAGGATCAACGGTCTATTCCAAATTGGATTTGAAATCGGGATATTATCAGCTGCGGATTAGGGAAGGTGACATTCCCAAGACGGCGTTTGGAACACGCTACGGTCATTATGA
This sequence comes from Platanthera zijinensis, assembly GCA_039513925.1. NCBI lineage: Eukaryota > Viridiplantae > Streptophyta > Magnoliopsida > Asparagales > Orchidaceae > Platanthera > Platanthera zijinensis. The sequence continues at coordinate 169,598,167 of CM077090.1, forward strand.
GTTCACGGTAATGCCGTTTGGCCTATGTAATGCGCCTTCGGTATTTATGGACCTAATGCATCGAACGTTCCGAGAGTACTTGGATTTGTTTGTTATTGTGTTTATCGATGACATCTTAGTATACTCTCAGTCGGAAGAGGATCACGCAAACCATTTACGGTTGGTCTTGCATACCCTGAGGAGGAATAAGCTTTTTGCCAAGTTCTCAAAGTGTGAGTTCTGGCTCTCTTCAGTAGCCTTTTTAGGCCATGTGGTAAGCGGAGAGGGTATCGCGGTGGATCCGTTGAAGATAAGTGCCATCCGAGATTGGCCAGTGATGTCTTCAGTGGCCGAGGTCAGGAGCTTCCTTGGACTTGCGGGCTACTATAGACGGTTTGTGGAAAACTTCTCACGGATTGCTTTACCTCTGACCACGCTGACGAGAAAAGATCAAAAGTTCATTTGGCCGGCGCGCGAGCTTTTGAAGAATTGAAGAGTCGTTTGACCACGACGCCTGTGTTGACATCGCCATGTGGCACCGATGGTTATGAGATCTATAGTGATGCTTCCGGGAGCGGCTTAGGCTGCGTTCTTCTGCAGTTTGGTAAAGTGATTGCTTATGGCTCGCGCCAGTTGAAAGTGCATGAGCGGAATTACCCCGTCCATGATTTGGAGTTGGCGGCGGTAATCTTTGCGCTCAAGTTGTGGCGGCACTATCTATATGGCGTGAAGGTGGATATCTATACAGATCATAAAAGCCTAAAGTATTTGTTGGATCAGAAGGATCTGAATATGCGACAATGAAGATGGATGGAGTTCCTTGGGGACTACACCTTCGAGATTCACTATACTCCCGGGAAGGGAAATGTGGTCGCTGATGCTTTGAGTCGAAAGACTCCGGTACGGGCAAGCTGGTTGCAGAGGCATGATCAGCGTTTAATCCAGGAATTGGAAGCAATGGAGATATCGTGCGTTGACAAGGGTGCATCAACCGATGCATGTTTGAACTGGACAGAGGTGCAATATGACCTTACGGACAGAGTTCGGCGAGCAACGGAGCTTGATGAAAGCCTCCAGCGCTATGCAAAAGATGGGCCGGATGACCAATTCTCTTGGGATAACGGGTTGTTAAGAAGAAATGGTCGAGTGTGCGTCCCGAGTGTGGGTAAATTGAGGGAAGAGTTGATGTACGAAGCTCACTTTGCAAAGTACTCAGTTCACCCAGGGAGCACAAAGATGTACAGAGATATGAAAAAGCTATTCTGGTGGCCCGGATTAAAGAAAGATGTCGCACGTTATGTGGCTGAATGCAATACCTGTACGTTGGTGAAAGCAGAATGCCAGAAGCCTGGCGGTTTCCTGAAGTCGTTACCTATTCCGGAGTGGAAGTTCGATGATATTTCGATGGATTTCGTGTAAGGGTTGCCGAGATCTCAACGCGGTCATGATTCAATCTGGGTGATTGTGGACCGGTTGACAAAAGTGGCGCACTTCCTTCCAAACAGAAGAGACGATTCAGTGGAAACCTTGGCCAAGCTTCATGTGGAGCAGGTTGTTCGACTGCACGGTGTTCCCCGGAGCATCGTTAGTGACCGTGATGGGCGGTTCACATCGAATGATTGGCGGCTCGTTCATCAAATGTTGGGTACAAAGTTAGCGTTTAGTACGACCTTTCATCCCCAAACGGATGGCCAGACTGAACGAACCAACAGGACGATGGAAGATATGCTCCGCATGTGCGCCCTAGACTTTGGTAAGAGATGGGAAGATTATATAATTCTTGTCGAATTTGCCTATAATAATAGCTACCAAGCGAGTATTGGTATGACACCATTTGAAGCTTTGTATGGTCGGAAATGCCGTACACCGTTAGCTTGGGCAGAAGCAGGCGAATCTAAGCTGAGTGGGAAAAAGGAAGTCGAAGAAGCTACCTCGCTCATACGCTCTATTCGGGAGAGGCTATTGATAGCCCAAGATCGTCAAGCAAAGTACTACAATGCCAAGCACCGGAACGTGGAATTCGCGGTGGGTGATTGGGTATATTTGAAGATCAAACCCTTCAAAGGCGTGTCCAGGATTCGGCGTTTGAAAAAGCTAAGTCCGAGGTATCTTGGTCCGTTTGAGGTGGTGGAGCGAGTTGGGGAAGCGGCTTATCGACTAGCACTTTCAGCAGACTTGGGTGGATTACATGATGTATTTCACATCTCAGTCCTTCGTAAGGCGGTAAAGGATCCAGCTCAAGTAGTGGAGATTGATCGGGTACCGGTCGAGTATGGGCTAACGACGAGGGTTAGACCCATTCGGATCGAGGATCGAGCCGAGAAACAGTTGCGGAACAAAGCGATCGGGATGGTCAAGGTCCGATGGGACAATTGTGGCCGTGAAGAGCTAACATGGGAGCGAGAGCAGACCATGCGAGCTGAGTTTCCCGAGTTATTTGTATAAACTGTAGACTGTGTACTTTTTGTTATAACATAGTTATAGCATTGCTGGTTCTTGTTTCCTTGCCGTGCAAATTTCGGGACGAAATTTTGTTAAGGGGGGGAGGGTTGTAACACCCCAAAAGACCCCAAAAGACTCAAAATGGTTTTTGTGGTACAGGAAATTTTACACGGCCTGGGACACGGGCGTGTCCCAGGGCGTGTCGGGGGCACACGGCCTGGGACACGGGCGTGTCCCAGGGCGTGTCGCGCAATTAAATTTCGAAATTGGCCTGTTCGAGTCAGATTAGTACACGGCCTTGAACCAAGCCTTGAACACGGGCGTGTCAAGTTGGACACGGGCGTGTCCAATACCGTGTTCCGACCCGTGTACTGCTTGCAGCTCGTTGAGGCAAAGGTGACACGGGCGTGTCTCAGATATGACACGGGCGTGTCAGGCTCGACACGGGCGTGTCGATGACCGTGTTCTGGTAAACCTCAGTCGGTATGAACCGCTTAAGGGAACACGGCCTGTGACACGGGCGTGTTACAGGCCGTGTCAGCCAAAAATTTGGGTTTTTGGGCAAATCGTGGCCGTTCAGAATTCTCTCTTTTGATCCAAAGGCTCAGGTGGTTTCCTGGATGGATTAAAGTCGTGAAGGCTGAGGAAGAAGTCATTCTTCATTTTGCTTAAGGAAGAGAGAAAGAGAGTGGAGGAAGAAGAAGGAGGAGGAGATCAAGCCACCGACGGAGTTCCCGTGGTCCGATTCGTGATCCGAAGCCGGCGTTGTGAAGGCAAGGTTGCTGCGGTTCTTTCTCACCGGCTAGTTTTCGATGGCTCCCAAGAGATCGACAAGGGTAACGATCTCCCTTCTTGGACATGTGAAGTCCTTCTTTTTTGCATTGCATAGGGAAAACCCTTCCCCGCGAGTGTGCGGTGGGTTGTGGTGTCCCTTGGGGTAGATATGTGAAGTCCCCCTTGTTAGAGGCCGGAATTGGAGTACGGCTCTAGGCATGCTGTGTGAAGCCCATCTGGACGTGGTCTGGATTGGTGATGCTTGTTTGCATATCGGAGAAGGCTCCGTGATTATGGCTTGTGATGCCTTGTTCCTACCTGTTGCTTGGTGCGGCAGGAAGTACTGGATGATGTCCAGGAAATGAAGAGGGTTGGATGCAACTCTTGTGGCCGTGCGTTGCCACTTTATGAGCGGTTGAGCCGTTGGGCTGCAACTCGATGAAAAGGCAGATTGCCGAACAGGAAAGGTGAAACCGACCCGCGCCTATAAATAGCCATGGATACTTCCGTATTCGAGGTGGCACGGCAACTTGAGCAACGGGGGGTGGCTGATCCATACCTGCGTTAGGTCCGTCCGACTTGGAAGCCTGGTTATAGGTTTTGTTGGAGCGCCTAATGAGAGTCTTAGGCCCGCGCGCCGGAAAGACTAGAATGCTCAAATACCGTGTAGACGGTGGTGTTGACCCTGGTATTCCGGTACACCGAAAATGTGCCCTGAGTGCACGGACTGTCGGGCCGTGTGGCCGATAGTTGTGATGGCTTGAATGTGCCTGCGCGCACATAGTTGCTATATGATGCCATGCTTTGCAGGGAAAGAATGCTAATGCCCCGAGAAAGGGGTAAGATTGTTATAATTGGGTCAGCTGAATGCTGACCGTTGCATTGTTTGCCACCGGTTGGGTGGATTGTTCCCGTGCAGGTGCTGGCGAGCCAAGTGGTAAGTGAAGGGCTGAAGCCCTACTGCTGTTGCTGCTGCTGCTGTGGCTAGCCCTTGAAGGCTAAGATAATGTTTTTGCTTTTACTCATGTATGGCCGGCCTGAGCGCCGAGGTTTGTAAATCATGTTGTAAAAAGAGGAACTGTAAGGCCTGAAGGCCAAACTCTATGTATTTATGTACATTCCGTGATATATATAAAGGTGGTTTATATATTGGACATTCCTGGTTAGAGTTCAAAATTTCTACTTAAAGCTTCCGCTAGAATGCTCTGAGTTAGGATTCGTGTTTGGTTTGGTATTATCCTGTGACCTCACCGTCTGTTTGTGGCATATAGTGTGGGGCCCCGGCCGGACCTTCTACTATACGTCATTTAACGGATGGGGTCGTTACATACCTCAGGAACTTAAGCCCAACCACTCAGGCTATGGAGGATAGCCCTACCTCAGAGCAAGCTTGCTCTTACAACTTAGAGAGACACACTCTCCTACTATTCAGGCAAAACTACCCTACTTTTCAGTGAGTAACACTCACCTACCTTAGAGACATACACTCTCCTACAGCTCCGGCAAATTTTCCCTACCTCAGACCCAAAGGTCCTACAGCTTAGATCAAGAAGGATCCTACAAAGAGAAATAGTTTAATTAACTTTAACACAGAAATTTCTCTGTGACAACCACTTTAGCAGAAAACTTTCTGCTCCAACTCTCCTCACAACAGGGAAAGGATTTGCTGGAGGAACCCAAAATAAAACTTCTGAACTTGCTACTGAAGGCTAAAGATCTGTTGATCTTGAGTCTTCAAACAACCCACTGAACCTGCCAAAAGATGAAGGTTCTTCTTTCTGTAGAACAGATTCTGAATCTGCTGTGACAGATGGAGACTTGCACAGCTAACTAAACTTTTCTTACTGGAGAGCTTCAAGCTTTTCACATGAAGCAATGACGAAGAAGATGAAGATGGATGCTCTCTTTTTCGAATAATATATACCCTAAAAGTTGTTTTTGATTTGGCCCTATCTCTTCCTTTTTTAGTTCGTCTATCAACGACTCTTAGAGATTGGTGGGCCCCACCTGTAGCTTCCAACTGCGCCTTGCTTTAACGGAAGAAGACGTATAGTAGCATCACAACAAGTTTTGTCGTGTAGTGTAGCTTCCAGTGTCTGATTTTACCTTAGTTGACTTTATCGATTTTGCTGACATCAGCACCTGTGGACTTAGCCAAAATCGAGCATCAGATAATAGGCGTTGAGTGAGTAAGCATCACACAACACCAAAAACACTTAGACAGATTCACTATCTCTTGGCGTTGAGTGAGTCACCTTCACTCAATGCCAAACTACTTAGAATATTTAGTCTGATTCTAGTCGTTGACTGATTCAACTCCACTCAATGCTAATCTTGCTTTATCATCTTTCAGGTGTTTGGCGTTGAGTGAGTAAGCATCACTCAACGCCAAACCCCTTAGACAAAATTTTGTCTTCACTAGGCGTTGTCAGCGTCGAGTCAGTAACTTCCACTCAACGCTTTTTGCCTTAACCAAATTTCTGCTTATTCAGCAACATAAGCATTGAGAGCGTTGAGTGAACATGCCTCACTCAATGCTTTCTACCTTAGCCAATTTTCTTCTTATTCAGCAACATAAGCATTGAGAGTGTTGAGTGAACACGCCTCACTCAACGCTTTCTCCCTTAGCCAATTTTCTGTATTTAGTAGCATGGTATTGAGTGAGTTGACTTCACTCAACGCCTATAGACTTAGCCACATTTTAGCTCATTCTAACTTCAGGCTTTTATTGCTTTAGCCTATCTCACAGCCTTTTGCTGTATGGCATTGAGTGAGTTAATTTCACTCAACGCCTGTAGACTTGGCCATTTTCTCAGCTTGCCACAGCCTTGGCTTTGACTGTATAGGCTTCACTCAATGCTATAAGCCATCTGGCGTTGAGGGACTGATCTTCATTTAACACCTGTGGACTTAGACAGTTTTCTGTCATCCCACACCTTAGGTAAGTGTTTACCTGACTTAGCCACTTAGGCTACTTGACCTATCATAGTCATCTACAAACATATGTATATCATTGATAATATTGACTTCACTCAAATCCAGGACATTGTGGGCAATGGACCCAATAATCTCCCCCTATTTGAGGAAGTAAAAAACCCTTAAGCAAAGACAATGACATACACAGAACCATGCAGCACAAGGCATAATAAAAGAAAACTAAATAATTGAGAAGTGATCTATAGTTACCACACTTCCCTGCTTACAGAATACATTCCTGTATCTACCATCTGCTTCCCCTGAATTATTGATGCCTTGCTTATCTGATCATATTATCCTCTCCCCCTTTTTATTGCAGCAAATAGCAGGAAGGACACACCTGATAAACTGATCATCTTGTCACCTGCTCCCCCTCAATTAGGAAGCATTGCTTGACTTGCTCCCCCTCAATTTGATAATCTTTATTTCTTTAAAGGACCATCCTATCTGCATAAAGCCACATAGTTTGCAACTAGAGGTGAGGAGCAACAGAAGCTATACTAAGTTTAATATAACAAACTCAAATTTGAAGGTGTTAAACTTGGCTTCATCTAGTTGTTTAGTGAAGATGTCAACCACTTGCTTTTCTGTTTGGACAAACTCAAGGGTGATGTCTTCACATTCCACATGCTCCCTAATGAAATAATATCTAATCTCTATGTGCTTCTTCCAGCTATGGAAGACAGGATTCCTAGCAATAGAGATTGCACTAGTAGAATCACAGAATAAAGGAGTTCTACTTATCTAGAGGTTATAGTCTTGAAGCTGGTGCTGGATCCACAACAACTGAGAACAACAGCTTCCTACTAAGATGTACTCTGACTCTATAGTTTATATTGCCACACTGGTTTGTTTCTTGCTGCTCCAAGATACCAGTCTCCCTCCCAAGAACTGACAGGTGCCAGATGTGCTCTTCCTATCCTCTTTGCAGCCTGCAAAATCTGCATCTGAATAGCCAGTTAGTTCAAACTCCCCATTCCTAAGGTATCAAAGGCCAAGATCTGGAGTGCCCTTAAGATACCTCAGAGTTCTCTAAGCTACAGAGTAGTGAGATTCTTTAGGGCAAACCTAATACCTAGCACAAACACATGTAACATACATGATGTCTAACCTACTTACAGTCAAATATAGAAGGGAGCTAATTATCCCTCTATACAAAGTTTCATCAACATGTTTCCCTGCTTCATCTTTGCTTGCAGACATACTTGACCCCATGGGAGTTCTCATGGTGGAGGAATTCTCCATGCCAAATTTCTTGATTAACTCCCTAGTGAACTTAGACTGGGATATGGATAAACAATCATCTGTCTGTCTTACTTGGAGGCCCAAGAAGAACTTAAGTTCATGCATACTGCTCATCTCGAACTTCCTTTGCATGAGTTTAGCAAACTTTTTGCAGAGGTTGTCATCAGTAGATCCAAAGATGATGTCATCTACTTAGATCTGGACTAGGATGATCATTCCCTTAGATTCTCTTAGGAATAGGGTTTTGTCTATTTTCCCCCTTGAGAATTTGTTCTCAATGAGGAAACTAGACAATGTCTCATGCCATGCTCTAGGGGCGTGCTTCAGCCCATATAGAGCTTTACTAAGTCTATAAACAAAATCAGATGAGTTAGGAACTATAAAACCTGGAGGCTGCTCAACATAGACTTCTTCTTTTAAGTCATCATTTAGGAAGGCTAACTTTACATCCATTTGGTAGACCTTGAATCCCTTGTGTGTTGCATACGCAAGGAATAACCTAATGGCCTCCAATCTTGCTACATGGGCAAATGTTTGATCAAAATCAATCCCTTCTTCTTTCCTGTACCCCTTAGCTACTAGTCTAGCCTTGTTCTTAATTATAATGCAATTTTCATCAAGCTTGTTTTTGTAGATCCACTTGACACCAATGACAATATGACCATGAGGTCTGGGAACCAGCTTCCAGACCCTACACCTCTTGTACTAGTTTAGTTCCTCCTACATAGCTCCAATCCAATACTGGTCTATGTTGGCCTCTTCAGACTTCTTGGGCTCCACTTGGGATAGAAAGCTTGAATATATGGTTGTGTTATGACTTCTTCTCCTTTTCATAAATCCATGACTTGCCTCACGAATAATCTGGTGTGCTGGATGATCTCTCATATGTCTGACTGTAGGTGACAGTCTTCTTTCAGTAACAGGGGAATCTTGTTATTGATCTTCATCCTCTCCCAGTATGGCAGGAAGATCATCTGGAGTATCCATATCATCTTGGATGACTGGTGATGCTTTCTTGATGGTCAACTTGTCCATCATCTATTCTATACCTGTAGTACTATAAGAGGAACTAGGCAGTCCATTGTTAATTGCGGTAGACTCATCAAAGACTATATGAAATGATTTTTCTACAACTTGGCTTTTCAAGTTGTAGATCCTATAGGATTTGCTATGATTGCTGTACCCAACAAATATTCCATCATAGGATTTGGCAGCAAACTTATTCACATAGGACTTGTCATTGTGAAGCACAAAACATTTACTACCAAAGATTCTGAGATAGCCCAGATTTGGTTTCCTTCCCTTCAAGATCTCATAGGGAGTCTTCTTGTGGCCTTTGGTGATAGAGGCTCTATTGAGGACATGACATGCAATATTTACTGCCTTAACCCAGAAATATTCTGGGAGAGATGTGTCACTCAACAGAATTCTACCAGCCTCTATGAGAGTCATATTTTTTCTCTTAACTATCCCATTTTGCTGGGGTGTTCTAGGAGAAGAGAATTCTTGATGAATCTCATGCTCTTCACAAAACTTTATCATGCTGTCAGACTGGAATTCTGTCCCATGGTCACTTCTGATTTTGACCACAGAACAGCCAAGCTCATTCTTAATTTGCTTGACAAACCTCATGAAGACATCAAGGGTTTCATCCTTCTTCTTAAGAAAGAACACCCAAGTAAACTTGGAATAGTCATCAACTACAATAAGGGTGTAGACTTTCCTACCAAGACTATGAATTGGTATTAGACCAAATAGGTCCAAGTGCAAGAGGTATAAGCACTTCACAGAGTCTTTGGTCCCAAACCCTTGAAGGAGAATTTTGTCTGCTTACCCTTTTGGCAAGCAGAATAAATTCCCTCCTTAGACACTTCACATTGGGGTCATTCCTAACTAGCTCTTGACTGAAGAGCTTGCCAATTATCTTGTAATTCAAATGGCTAATCTCTTGTGCCACTAGACACAGTAGGAGACTTTCTCATTTGCCACCAAACAGATAGGAGAATCTGTGTCTACACATAGAAAGTTCAAGCAATAAACATTTCCACACCTCGTTCCTATCAAGATGACCTCTTGGTCACTTGACCTCCTAATTAGGCACTCATCCTTGTGGAAGACAATAACATAGCCAAGATTAGAAAACTGGCTTATGCTTATAAGGTTGTGCTGCAACCCTTCAACATAAGCTACCTTGGTGATGGTGACTATGCTATTGGTTATCTTACCATAACCTCTGGTTACACCTCTATCTGAACCACCAAAGATTACTTTGGGTCCATCCTTTACTGGAGTAAACTCCTTCAAGTTGCTCCTTATTCCAGTCTTGTGCCTGGAACAACCACTATCCAAGTACCATATAGGGGTATGACACCTTGAACTATCCTGCAATATACAAATTACTTAACCCTAGGACCCCAATATCTATTGGGTCTTAGGTGTATGTTAGCATGCAACTGAACATGTCCACCAGTAGAATTTCTAACTAGTGGACTGACCCTAGCTCTGGCCACATTGGGATTGTGACAACAGTCAATGATAAAGTGACCTATCTTACCACAACACCAACAATCATGTATGTTATATCTTATTTTCCGTGAAGGCCCAGCAGCTTGATGAGCTGCTACCTTGATAGGAGGAAGATGTGCTTCAACCTTTTTCTGATTTCTCTCAGCTAGAATTTGACCGAGGGTAAGTCTCATAGCTGGCTGATTTGGTCTGCCCTGAGTGCCAGTAGCAGCTAGCTTCTTTTTAGAAAGCATGCTTCTGATGGCTTCAGATTAGCCCAGATAAGCCTGATTCTTAGACTTTTCCTTAGTCAGAACCTTTGTTGCCAGATTCTAATCCTTGGCGACAGCAATATTCTTGAGAGTTGGTGCAGAAGCACAAAAAACAAATGGTCCAGATTTGGCCATTTGAAATTTCTCATTGGCAGCCTTAACTGCACACACCCTGCCAAAACTTTCATCATGATGGTGAACATATTTGTTCACCCCAGATGAACAACCCCTATCCTAGTGATCATAAGAACTTTCTTGGTCATACGTGTTAGTAGGTATCAAAAATTTTCTGAAAAGAATGGGAGGCTTAGAATTAATAGGCTGAGGTGGAACTAGAGCTTTGCCCTTCCTTTTGGAAGGAGCAACTCTTGTGCTTCCCTTGAATCCCAACCCCTTCTTGCCCTTTTGAGAGGAGAAGGAGTCTATAAAAGAGAGGATAGTACTTGTCTTAGAATAGCTAGCCACTATTCTTTCTCCTTCTCAAGCTTATCTTCAAGCTCCCTGATGAGACAGTTCTTGTGCTTAATGGAGGAAACCTGAATGTCCAAGAGGGACTTTAGTTGGATAATTTCTCTAGCTTTCTGGTCCAATAGATTTGCTGTTACAGTCTGTTGGGCAACTGCAAGCTTAAGAGATAAGATCTCTTTAGCTTGCTTCTTAGATAACTTCTTGACCTTCTTGAAGGCATTTAAAAGTTCTCCATACTTGTCAATCAGTTGATTGACATCTCCTTCAGATCCAGATTCATCTTCACCACGGGGTGAAAAGGCTTCTGAGCAAGGACTAGTCTCAAACTCAGATAGGTAAGTAGAGTCAGGTGATAGATATACCTTGCTCTAACCAGGCTGATTGATGAGTACAATTATGATAGATTCTGACTATCATAATTGTAATCATGTCCACTGTTTTCTACCTCTTTACTCAAGTAATTGTGCAAAATAGTTGAGAATTGGTATTGTCATGAATAGTAGAGCATATGTTAGAGTCTTTACTATTTTATGTATTGAACTCCCCACTTAATACGTCATTTTTCTAATGCAGGTACGACTAATCAGTGGAACTAAAAGTCTTGGAGCAAACAAGGGAGTTGATGGGACCAGGAGGGCTGATCAAAGCAGAAGAATTAGTCGAACACGGGTAGGAACACGCCCGTGTGCCTACCCGTGTTCTATCCTAGCTGGAACTATTTGTTCACACGGGTCTGAACACGCCCGTGTGTCCAGACCGTGTCCTTCTCGGGACAAAGTGAAGAATTAAATCCGGCCTACCCGTGTCCGAAGAACATGAAGAACAACACGGCCGTGTTCTCCAACACGGCCGTGTCAGTTCCCGTGTCATCCAACACGGCCCATGACCAAACACGTCTACTCGTGTGGAACTGCCTTGGAAATGCCGACACGGCCTGCAACACGGCCGTGTCGGAACCCGTGTTTGACCATGTTTGCTATGAGACTATAAAAACCTGGAGAAAAATTGTATTCTAGACTTTTGGATCAATTTTATTTGGAGATTTTCTAGAGAACGAAAGTGGAGCACCCAAGAAAAGGAAGGCTTGAAGGAGATATTCGTATGCATTTATTCTTCAATTTATCTCTTTTAATCTTGTATCTCTCTTGGTAATCCAACTTTATTTATCTTTTAATTTTCATGAACAATGTGTTTGAACAAATTAGTAATCATGTATCTTCTTGTTTTAATCAATTTCATTGTATTTTGTTCGTATATGGGTTTGCAACCATTGAGAATTATCTTTGTTATGAATGATTATTTACATTTACATGAATTCCAAATGTCTAGATTGAGAAATTGGATTCTTTGGATGATGGTTAAATCTTCATATTTATGTGTTATTTCTCTTTGTAATCTAAAATTCATGATCGAGAGATATGTTTCTTGGAAAATTAGAATACGAAATGATGGAATTATGGTATTTTAGAGATAAAGTTCCATGAATCTATGTAGTAGATAGGGTATTTCATTCAATGCAAATTTGAGTATCGTAAATTGTTCGAGAGAAGATTTACTTAACTTAGATTTAAACTTCAAATTGCTCGAGAGAGAATTTGATAATTAGTTTAACCCTTTACAATACAATGAATTTGATAGTTTTGTTATAACATGATTACATAAAATGATGATGTTCATTGAACGCCTTTAACTTTCAGTTTGAAATTATTTTTGTAACTCTCCAATATAATTTTTATCCAAGTAGTCATAGTTAGGATTAATCTATGTTAGAATGAAATTTTAAATGTAGGTATGATAACAGAGTGAGAGTGAGTACAAGTAGTTGAAAGGACCCTGTGGAATACGATACGAGATGTAAGCTTCTCTTATACTATGATTGATAGGTGCACTTGCCTGAAAGATAATTCAATCTAGCTTATGCCCATCTACATAGTTATGATAAAATGTAGAATGACTCCACATCAAGGTTAGGCTTTGTGAAAATGATCATCACTGATCCTGATTGCTTTCCTCATCAGTCATTGCCATCAAGCCTCTATAGCTGTGGACATCTTCATCCACCTCTAACTCATTGTCTGACAGTGTCAGAGGGGCTCTGATTCCTATCCTCCCTAGAGGATGGACTTATTCTGCTGCAATAGCTTCATCTTTAATAGTAGCAGCAACTAGACCAATATTGGCTTCCTCTTCTTCAGACTCAGAAGATGATGAGTCTATCCACACTACTTAAAAATGAGTATTAACTACACATTTTTGCCAGGGTTCAAAAATCATGGCTAATACACCAGTATTAGCCATGATCGCCAAACCGTGACTAATATTTAGGTTTTAGTCACAGCTATAAAAAAACATGGCTAATACCTTTGTATTAGCCATGAAAAGAAAAAAAATAGTGGCAAAAAATAGCCTCTTTTAAAAGAGGTCCGACTTTTCTAGGGTTTTGATTTTTGCAGCATTTCATCTCCCGCTATCATTCACTGGTTGGAATGGCGCTACTGCGATGCTGGACAATTGACGGTGTCGCACCTCTCAAATGACAACTCTGACTTCGTTTCCAAGCAGATATTGACGGTGTCAATGGTTGATGGATGCTGGGAAGTACGTTAGATACACGCCGGAGCAGGTGGAGGTGCTAGAGAGGGTCTACGGTGAGTGCCCTAAGCCGAGCTTGCTGAGGCAGCAGCAGCTCATCCGTGAGTGCACCCTAATATTTATGTCATATTCCTATGATTCCCAAATAGTTCCCCCGATTCCTCAAGATCGGCTTTGGCGTCACCTCCTCCTCTGTTCGACTTCCGCATCTCCTCCTCCTCCGATCGACTTTGGCATCTCCTCCTCCGATGGGATTCCGCATCTACTTAAGTGAACAAGAGAATACATTTTTATTTTGTATGATCACGTAGTATGATATCTATTTTTTTCACAATTGTTCCATCTTTTCTCCAACTGCAGATGCAGGTGATGATGATTATGCCAAGCGTACAAAAAGATTTAGAGCAGATTTTAGGCCGCCGGGTAGATCAAGAAGTGAAGAAGATGTTGTTGGTACTCCAAGTTCACCTGGAAGATCAGCCCCTCCCAGGACTCCTAGAGATGATTTTCCCACCACTGATCCTACAGAGGAGGACACGTATGAGGTACTGTAATTGTTAGTTTTAGTTTTCAAATACCTATTTTTTTCATCTTTAATCTCTAAGCAATATTGCCCCCACTTTGCATTTTACTGTGTTTATCTGTAATTTGAATATTTGAAAATTATGAATTCTTTTTTAGGATGAATATGATGATGATGCGGAGCTAAATATGTATCGTGTCCAAGGAACTTTAAGGGAATGGGTTACAAGAGATGAGGTCCTGAGATTTATTGCCAAGAAATTTAAGGAGTTCTTACTAACATATGTAAATCCAAAGAATGAGCATGGAGATTATGATTATGTTAGGCTGATTAATGAGATGGTGTTAGGTATACCCACAACCAATTTTAAACTCCTGATTTGAGCAAGGGTGAAGAATTCTCAATGCACCTGCTAATGTTAAATTTAATTTTGCCATTCTTATGCAGCTAACAAGTGCAGTTTTGAGATTGATTATAAGCAATTCATTTACATTCATCCAAATATAGCTATTTGGCTAGCCGATGCTCCCCAGTCTGTGTTGGAAGTCATGGAAGAAGTTGCTAATAAAGTTGTTTTTGATTTTCACAAGAACTACAGGAATATTCATGACCGCCACCACCGCGCCAAACGAAGCCAATGCCAACCTGTGATTCCTTGAAGAGTCCCGATTTTGAATATATTGATTATGGTGATTCTTCAGTAGTGTCTTTATTGGAGAGGCAAGCAACATATAACCTCCACATTTCAGATCATGCTGATTCAAGAGGTATGCTTTTCACTTTTCGTAAAGCAGCCTATAACAGTAGTTATATAGTTTGCAATTTTTAACATGTTTAGAATATCTACTACTAGTAAATGCTTGGAAGAGTGATGGTTCTGACATTGAAGTGGATCGTATGATCGCAAATGTTGATGACAACGATGAGGATCCTCAGTTGTGTACATGACTTGCGTATGATATTTACAAGCATTTACGATTAGCTGAGGTAGATCCACTTCCTCTGTGTTTTGTTTTTGTTTTTGAAAGACCTAATTAAGATTAAGAAAATAATTGATTCTTCAAGGAAGTAGACCACTATTTGTTTTTACAAAACTATATGCACAACACATGATGATGCTCATGTTGATGATAACTTGTATTTTAAGTGAGCTACTAAATTATTTAGTAATTAAATTGGACTTTTTGAATGTTCTAAAATCACGCTTAATCTGCCCATTGCTAATTAAGCAGGGATGTTTGGACACTTAGTTTTCTTAGACAAATTTGGTTTTGTTTGGCGCTGTGGTGGCGGTGCTAAAAGCATGAGTTAAACCGTCATTTGACAAGGAGAACCTAACAAATTTCATTTGTTTGAACATAAAAGCGGATGAAGTTTCTTAGGTGGGCGTTAACGAATGATAGTTTAACCCTCATATTCATGACCGCCACCACCATGCAAAATGAAGCCAAAATCTTGAACTCCCTAATTTAGAACCAATTGAGCTTTGCTGACCAATTGTATTTATGATTCTAAACAAATTCAATTAATATGCATGAAATAGCATAAAATAAGCACATCACATGAGCCAATGATATGCAGGGTCTCATAAGTCTCAAAAATTTATATTGTCATCAATAACCTTGTTATGGCAAATGAAATTTGTGATGAGCTGATAACTATTTTGTTAATCAGTGAATTAAATTGATTAGTTTGGGAACTTAATTACTTTGCAGTTAATCTTCTTAATAAATCTTGATGAGGTTTCCTGGTTGGTTAACTGTTTGCAGCTTCATTGTAATTGACCCCTCTATTTGTGTATTACTTGATTATAATGAAGTCTTCTTATAAGCAAAATTCAATACTTAAACTTAGTTGTTCTTTTTATGGAGGACATTTCAAAAATTTAATCACCGAAAACACTTGCTCTATTTATATTCTTCTTAGCTTTATAGAGAAAAAGTTATGAGATCAAACCAATTCGTCATATTTGTTGATATCACTCCAATTTTTTATTTATATTTCTATTGCAATGAGTACTTAAATTAGATTCCTGGGGTAGTTATTATCCCTTTTATAGGTGTTGGGTACATTGGAAAATGTGTACCTGATTTGAAGAAGCCCAACCTAGCTCAATGATATACATCATGTTGTATTTGATGTTGTTTTGAGTTGACATGTGCAGGTAAAGAATTGTTAAAGTTTACAGGAAAAATTCTAAGTCCAAGTGTCGACACAAAGGAACATGTGTCGTCACATAGAAGAAAGTTGTCGACACAACACTGGGAAAGTGTGTCGACACAGAAGGTGTAAGTCGACACTACTCTGGGAAAAAGTGTCGACACATAACATAGTCTACAACAACACTGGGAAAAAGTGTCGACACAGAAGAAGTAAGTCGACACAACACTGGGAAATTGTGTCGACTCAGAAGAAGTAAGTCGACACAACACTGGGAAATTGTGTCGACACAGAAGAAAAACGTCGACCTCAACATTGGGAGAATGTGTCGACACTGAAGAGTATAGTCGATCTCAAGTTTGTCGACATCATCTGAATATGTCGACACAGAAGAAAATAGTCGACCACAAGTTTGTCACCAGCAGAATGTGTCGACACATAGTGAGTAAGTCAACACTTATTAAAGTTATGATTCTACAACAACTGTGTCGACACACAGGACTTGTGTCGACACACTGCAGAGTCAAAGACCAAGTTATTTTCAGAAGAAGATGTGTCGACACAAAGGCAATTTTGTCGACATCACTGAAGGCAGTGTCGACACCAAAGTTAATTGTGTCGACACAAATAGACAGATGATCTCGACACTTTCTGACAGACTGTTTCAACACTAAGGCACAGGACTTGTTTGAAGACTTGACAGCTGTGGGTTATCACCAGTTAACTGAAGTTGTCAGACTTGTCAGAAAACGGTTAGAAACCGGATCAGCCGGTTACCATGAAGAATGTCTATAAATAGACAGATTCAGAAGGAGAAAAAAAAAAGAACAACACACACAATTAAGAAGATATAGAACTGATCCTTTGAAATACATTGGAGAAGGGTTATATTCTACTCATTTCAAGAAAGTGCTAGGCACTTAAGAAGATCTTCTCCGGGAGATCTAAGAAGACTATCTAAGGATAGATCTAAGAAGAGTTCTAATCAGAATTCAGAAGAATCATTCAAAGTTCTGGACAGAGAGAGATCAAGTCAGAATTTGAAGAAGAAGAAAGAATCCATCAGTGGATTCTCAAGAAGCTGTTTGGAATCAACTCAGCTAAGTACATTTTCAAGAAGCTTTGAAGAAGGCTAAGAAACAGTTGATTGCATCAGCTGATTAGGAATTGTCATTGCCTCTTCTCTCTCAACTTGGCAAGACAATTTAAAACAATCTTTTCTATATTTCTGTAGGATCTGTTTATACAGATCTGAGTTGTAAGCCTATGTTATAAAGGCTGAGTGTAGGAGTGTTGAACTCTGAGTGGTAGGGCTGATTGCCTGAGTGTAGGAGAAGGATATTCTCTGAGTTGTAGGCCTTGGGGCAAGGCTGAGGTAGGGCAGTTGTGCCTGAGTTGTAGGAACCAGTTGGGTTCTGAGTTGTAAGATCTATTGATCTGAGATAAGTGGAAGTTTGGCCGAATCTAGCATACAGCTAGATAGGTGAAGGGGGAAAGTGGATGTACCCAGACCTTGGGGAACCACTATAAAACATAGTGCAATCTGTGATGTGTTGTTTTCTGTGATTGCTGTGTTTTTGTATTAGTTAATAAATTGAATTCTGTCTAGAAGTTTTAGAAAAAGAAGCAGGACCTATTCACCCCCCCCTCTAGGTGTTTAGGCTGCCTTGAAAGTTAAACTATCAAGTGGTATCAGAGGGAGGTTCCTCAAAAAGGACTTAACAGTCTGAGGTAGATCTGATAGGCAGATTCAAGAATCAAGAAGATGGGTTCTGGAGAGAATCATAAGGAGCTAGGGTCAATGAAATTACCCATATGCAAGAAGGAAATCTTTGGGATCTGGAAAGAAAGAGTCAGATTGTTTATGGAAGCATCTGACCCAAGGATTTACATCACAGTACAGGAAGGCCCCTTCATACCAATGAAGATATCTGTTCTTGATGCAAATATCCAAACACCAAAGACTTATTCTGAAATGACCAAGGATGAAATCATCTTGGCAACCATGGACAAAAGGGCACAGAACATCATTGTCAGTGCCATAGATGATTCAACATTTCAGAATCTGATTCACTGCAAGACCTCCAAGGAGATGTGGGACACATTGATTGTCTACATGGAGGGATCAGAAGAAGTAAGGCTGGACAGAAAATCTATGCTAAATCAGGAGTATGAAAGTTTTAGACAAGGAAAATCTGATAGCATAACTGAGTGCTATAAGAAATTCTATAGAATTGTGAATGAGTTAATTTCCTATGGAAGAGTCTTCAGTACCTATGAACTGAATGACAAATTCTTAAGATCCTTATCAAAGGATTGGGATACAAAGATCTGTGCCATAAGAGAAGTGGCAAAATTGGCAGAGATATCTCCTCCAACTCTGTTTGGAAAGTTGCTATCCTATGAAATGCAACTTATGGTAAGGAAGGAGGAGGAAAGAAACTCAAGAGGAGAGCATAGAGAAAAGACTGTGGCATTTAATGCTGAAGCCACCAGAAAGAATAGGAGGAAATCACCATCTCCTCCTAAGGAAGTTGAAGAAGGTAGTTCTGAAAATTCAGATAGGGGTTCAGTCAGCAGTGATTCAGATGCAGACTTTGCTGCATTCACTAGGCAATTTCAAAGGTTCTTGAAAAAGAAGCAATGGAAGTCTAGGCCTTCATCATCACAGCAAGTAGATGACTATTATCAGAAAAGAAGGTCATCTAGGAAAGAGAAAAGCAGGTCAAAGCCCAGCAAAGCCACTACTTCAAAGATTGTCTGCTATTGTTGCAATAGGCCTGGACATGTAGTGGCTGAGTGTCCTGACAAAAGGAAGGAATCTTCAGAAAAGAAGAAGACTTATCAGAAAGGCAAGAAGGAGAAATCCTTTGTAGCAAAGAAAGATAAAAGTCTGTCAGACCAGTCAACTTCAGAATCAGGATCTGAAGCTGAAGCATATATTGGATTATATGCTGCATCTGAGGAAGAGGAGTTTATGCAGTTGCTAGACTCCATCAATGAACATCAATGCATGGGTTTGATGACTAGATCAGAAGAGGACCTATGCCAAAATCAGTCTGGTCCTAATGAGGTAAACAGTCCTTCCAGTACATTTGTTTGTAGTACAAGTGAAGAATCAGCTGCATCTGCATCAAGTGATGAAGATGCATCTGGATCTGAAGGAGATGTCTATCAATTGATAGACAAGTATGGGGACTTGTTGCAGGCCCTTAAGAAAAGCAAGAACCTGGTTAAATCACAGGCTCAGGAAATTGCTGATCTAAGGGTTACAACAGCTGAGTTAGAAAAAGTCCTTGATCAAAAGTTAGCTGAAATTGCCAAGCTGAAAAATATAACTATTATTCAGATGGGCACAATTAATTATACTAATGATCAAGTAAAGAGTCTGGAGGACAGACTTAGAATTGAAAGGGATTTAGTGGCTAGTTACTCTAAGCCAAAATCTGTCTTACCCTTGATAGATGAATTTGTCACTCAGAAGGGTAAGGCTGGATTAGGATTTAAGGGTAACTCCAGGGCTAGCAGATTCAAGAAGAAAGGCAAAGCCCCTATTCAGCCACTAAACCTTTCAGTCCCCATAAGGTTTGGTAAGAAGAAAGTGCCTTCTAACATATATGATCATGAAGACATTCAGGATCATATCAAGACAAATGTTCTGAAGAACAAGGGTGTTAAGGCAAGCAGGCCTACCTATGGTCATAAGCCCTATGGTTTTAAGAAACCAGCAGGAGAAGTTGCAACAGCACCAGCAATGAACAGAAATGCTTCTGACAAGGATGTATCTAGATCTAGATACAATAAGTTTGAATGTTGGTGCTGTGGCAAGAGGGGTCATTTTGCATTGGACTGCTGGTATAACACAAGTGTTATAAAGAATAAGAGTCTACCTGTTAGAAGAGGTTATGATAACTTTATTAAGGCTAACCTGAACCAAGGACCCAAGACTTACTTGGGTTCTAAGGGTAAGTAATTCTGTATTGCAGGTGAATCCAAGTTACCATGCCCCTATATGGTACTTGGATAGTGGTTGTTCCAGGCACATGACTGGAACAAAGGGGCTGCTGAAGGAGTATTCATCTGTCAAAGATGGACATAAAGTGATCTTTGGTGGATCTGAAAAAGGAGTCATCAAAGGATTTGGTAACATCTCTTCAAACCTAATTACTATCACCCAAGTGGCCTATGTAAAAGGTTTGAAACATAATCTAATAAGCATAAGCCAGCTGAGTGATCTAGGATATGACATTTCATTTGGTAAGGATGGATGTCATATCAAAAGGTCAAGTGATCAAGAGATCATATTGACTGGGTATAGGAAGAGAAATGTGTATTGCCTTAATTTTGAATGTGAGAATAAGGCATCACCCATTTGTCTTGTAGCTGATGACAATGCTTCTCATTGTGTTAAGTGGCACAAGAGATTGGCTCATCTAAACTACAAGACAATTGGCCAACTCTTTAGTAAAGAACTAGTGAGGAATGGGCCTCAAGTTAAGTGTATAAAGGAAGGGGTATGCTCAGCTTGTCAAAAGGGCAAGCAGACAAAAACCTCATTTCAAAGCCTTGAAAACAAGGATTCTGTGAGGTGCTTATACCTCTTGCATATGGATCTTTTTGGTCCTATGCCAGTTCACAGTCTAGGAAGGAAGGTCTACACACTAGTGGTGGTAGATGACTATTCTAGATTTACATGGGTGTTCTTTCTGAGACAAAAATCTGAAACCCCAAGTGTATTATTTAAGTTTGTAAAGCAAATTCAGAATGAACTGAACAGTACAGTGGTCAAAATCAGAAGTGACCATGGTACTGAGTTTCAATCTGAAAGCATGACAAACTTGTGTATAGACTTTGGGATTTTCCAAGAGTTCTCCTCACCTAGAACACCTCAGCAAAATGGAATTGCTGAAAGAAAGAATAGATCATTAATTGAAGCTGGTAGAACTCTATTGAGTGACACCTCTCTCCCAGAATATTTTTGGGCTGAGGCAGTTAACACTGCTTGTCATGTCATCAATAGGGCTTCTATCACCAAAAGCCACAGAAAGACTCCCTATGAGATTGTGAAAGGCAGAAAACCAAATCTATCCTATTTTAGGATCTTTGGCTGCAAGTGCTATATACTTAACAATGGTAAGTCTTATTTGACTAAGTTTGCTGCCAAATCCCAGGATGGGATATTTGTTGGGTACAGCACAAATAGTAAGGCCTATAGAGTCTTCAACTTAACTACTCAAGTTGTTGAAGAATCTGTGCATATTGTATTTGATGAAACAAGATTAATCAATTGTGAATTGTCTTGTAGATCAAATGACTCAACAGGTATAAGCAAGAAGATGGACAAGCTCTCCATTGCTGAAGCTTCAAAGGAAGAGGGAGCATTGGAAAATGAAGGCTGCTATCCAGGGGGAGTACAAGAGATAATGGAAGCTGATGAAAACCAAGAGGAACAGCAGAATGAAGAAGCTGGAGATGCTCAACCTGAAGGGAATCTACCTCCAGCTATAAGATATCTAAGAGATCATCCTACTGATCAGATAATTGGTGATCCAAGACAAGGAGTGCAAACTAGAAGCAGAAATCAAAGCACAGTTTTGCATTCTAGTTTCTTGTCTCAAATGGAACCTAAGAAGTTTGAAGAAGCTATCCAAGACCAGTACTGGATTGATGCTATGCAAGAGGAGCTGAATCAGTTCAGAAGGTGCAAGGTCTGGGAGCTTGTTCCTAAACCAAGAGGCCACAACATAATTGGGACTAAGTGGATCTATAGGAACAAGCTAGATGAAAGTGGAATAATAATAAAGAATAAAGCAAGATTGGTTGCAAAAGGATACAGGCAGGAAGAAGGGATTGACTTTGATCAAACCTTTGCTCCAGTAGCAAGGCTGGAGGCAATCAGAATGTTCCTTGCCTATGCAGCCTACCAAGACTTCAAAGTATACCAGATGGATGTAAAGTCAGCATTTCTGAATGGTGATCTTAAAGAAGAAGTATATGTAGAGCAGCCATCAGGTTTTGTAGATCCTCTTAAACCTGATTCTGTGTACAAGCTTAGGAAAGCTTTGTATGGGTTAAAACAAGCTCCAAGGGCTTGGTATGAAACCCTGTCTACCTTCCTCATTGAGAATAAATTCTCAAGAGGAAAGATAGACAAAACTCTATTCCTTAGGGAATCCAAAGGAAAGATCATCTTAGTCCAGATCTATGTTGATGACATAATCTTTGGATCTACTGAAAACAACCTTTGTAAAAAGTTTGCCAAACTTATGCAAGGGAAGTTTGAGATGAGCAGTATGGGAGAACTTAAGTTCTTCTTGGGACTCCAAGTAAGACAGACTGATGATGGATTGTCCATATCCCAGTCTAAGTTCACCAAGGAATTAATTAAAAAATATGGTATGGAGTCATCCTCCTCCATGAGAACTCCTATGGGCACAAGTATGCCAATATGCAAAGATGAGGCAGGTAAACCTGTTGATGAATCATTGTATAGAGGAATAGTTGGGTCACTACTATATCTCACTGCTAGTAGACCTGACATTATGTATGCAACATGTGTCTGTGCTAGGTACCAAGCCTGCCCTAAAGAATCTCATTATACTGCAGTAAAAAGGATTCTGAGATATCTAAAGGGCACTCCTACTCTAGGTCTTTGGTACCCTAGGAATAGAGATTTTCAACTAACAGGCTATTCAGATGCAGATTTTGCAGGATGTAGAGAGGATAGAAAGAGTACTACAGGTACTTGTCAATTCCTGGGAGGAAGACTAATATCTTGGAGTAGTAAAAAACAGACTAGTGTGGCAATTTCCACAGCTGAGTCAGAGTATATTGCTGCAGGAAGCTGCTGTGCACAGCTATTATGGATGCAGCATCAGCTTAAAGATTATGGTATTCAGGTAAGTAGAACACCCCTTTTATGTGATTCTAAGAGTGCTATTTCTATTGCTAATAATCCAGTTTCTCATAGTAGAACTAAGCATATAGAAATAAAATATCATTTTCTTAGAGAACATGTAGAAAAAGGTGACATCTCATTGGAATTTGTAAAAACAGATTATCAAATAGCAGATGTATTTACTAAGCCTTTAGATGAAACCAAATTCAATAAATTCAAAATTGAATTAGGTATGTTAACCATTGATTAATGTATTAAACAAAATCATTAACAATGCTATTGAAATGGGTTATAAGTAAGAAAAAGTAGTAACAACAATAATCAAGTGTTAAAAAGAACACATTGAAGTTACAGAAATAGGCTAAGTAAGAATGTGTCGACACATTCAGTAATAATGTGTCGACTCAGAGAAATTATGTCGACAAGTCAGAAATATTGTGTCGACACAGAGAATATGTGTCGACACTTAAGAATTTTATTGTCGACTTAACCAGGAATGTAATGTCGACTCAACCAGAATCATGGTGTCGACACTTACAAAATATGTGTCGACACTTGTCCTTAGTGTCGACACAGAATTTCTGTCTTTCTACTATGTATCCAAAGTGTCGACATAACCACATATTGGTGTCGACACATAGTAGGCTGAAGAAATGTCGAGTTAATAGAAGCTTGTGTCGACACATTCCGTCTGTGTCGACACATTTAGACTGTTTTTGGCGCCTTTTGAACTTCTTTCAACAGAAGCTATAAATAGGTCAAAAAGCTCTTTGTGTCGACACGCTTTCAAGGTTTTCGAAACTCAAACCCTGTGTCGACAGTCTTTCTTTCTCTCTTCTCTCAAGCTTTCTCGACACAACGATGGCGCCAAGGATTGAAGACAATGTTAATGAAGGGTATGAGTTGGTGCGCCAGGCGTTTGCAGAGGCGCCGCCTGATGTTCAAGGAGTTATCACCCTTCTCTCTGCATCAGGGTTAGAATTTCTTGTCTCCGAACCATCCAAGATCTGGAAAAAGGAGGTGCATGAGTTCTTTATCTCAGCATCAGTCCATTCTACTGAACTCAAGATCAAGTCCATTGTTCACGGGACTAAGATTAAGATTACTCAAAGAGGTTTGAGAAAGTTTTTGCAATTACATGTGGTTGAAAATGAAGAAGAGGTTCCTAGTTCTAAGACAAGGGAAGCCCTTCAATGGTGTGGTTTGGATTCAAACATGAAGATTGGTGCTGCATTCAATAGGAAGGGTATGAATCAGCAAGGAAAGTTCTTGTCTGAAATAGTTGGGAAAGTAATTATCTGCAAGACAGGTGGACATGATAGGATTTCTGCCTATATGTTCAACCTTATGACCAGGATTGTCTTTACAATTCCTACTGATTGGTCAGTAATCCTATTTGACAAGATTAAAGAAGGGATCAAGAAGCCTAACATGGCTAGGATCATAAGTCTATATCTCAATGGAGCAATTCCTGAAGTGATGCAGCAACTGCCAGGATCTAAAATCAATCATATGAGAAGGATGGACATGAGACTATTCTCCAGGTGGGAAAGGGTGCTGACTAAGGATGTGCCTGAAGAGAGCAGGCCAGACACCCCTGTGAGATCCCCTTCTCCAGCTCACGAGACTGAGCAACAACAAGAGGACCCACTAAGGATACAGAGTGAAGAACAACCTGCCTCCACTACAGTTCATCAAGTAGATACATCTGCACAGATGCAGGGGGAGCCTGTTCAATCTCCTGCTCAAAATGTATCTACCCCTACTCAGGTACAAGTGGTACAGGTGTAGGGGGAGCAAATATATTTTACTATAAAAGACTTTCTAAAAGTTTTTTTTTTCTCACTGCACAGGTTCAGGGGGAGCATGTGTCTTCTCCTACTCCAGATATGCAGCTGCCTGAGAATGTGCACAAGGATGCACCTAATGACTTATCTTCAGATGCTCCAGTTCAAAAAGAATACACTCTGGATGAGTTATTTCCTAATGATGACATAGCTACTGATAGAATAGAAGAGAACCAAGATGTTGAGCAGCCTCTTGACATAGAGCTAGAACAAGAAGTGGAGAAAGTTCAAGAGATTGAACAAGTTCAAGAAATAGAGGAGGAGCAAAGAATTGAGGGGGAGCCAGTACATGTTGAAACTGAGCAACATGGCACTGAAGCAGATAGAGTTCACATTGAGAGTACTTCTGAATCTGAGACTGAAGAAGCCAGGTTGGCTAAGAGAAGAAAACTGGTTGTATTTAAAAGAAGAAGCAAAACTTATAAGCAGGCTTTACAGACAACACCTCCACCTCCACCTCCTGAAGTTGATTATAACAAGTTCTTGGTGGATTTACAGGTGAAATTGGATGACCACAGGGTGGCCATTGAGAAATATGTTGATGAAAGAAACAAAACTCTGCAGTTTGACTTAGCCCAAGATATCAAATCTATCCAATTTCAAGTCAACTTAAATAAAACTGAAATGACAGATTGCTTCCACAAGGGTGGCAATGCTGTAGTATATCTGGCTAAACAACAGCAGGCTATCTCTACAAAGGTGGATGATATTGCTTTGAAGCAAGGTTATGTTCTGGAAAATCAAATAAGAATGAATGACAATTTAACTGAATCTCATAATGAGATCATTCAAGAGGTGAAGAAGATTGTTCCAGGGATGCCTGCAAATAGAGCCAAAGAAATGGAAGAATTTGATAAGAATTTTCAGGCTGCAATTGCATCTGTTAAGACTGCCATCACAACCTCTCAACAGGAAATATCAGAAAAGCTTCAAAAGTTAAGACCATTTTTCAAAGAGGGAGTGAATTATTTGGATGGCCAAATTCGATTCCAGAAAGAAGATCTTAGAGATCATGTATCAAGAGAAGCCATAAAGGGGGAGAGGATGCTGATTCATGCAGGCTCTGAGCATGCCAAATGGGTGACCAATAGTATAAGAGCCACATTGGGATATCCACCATTGTGTGATGATAACATGGTGGCTGAGTCAGGTCTGCAAACAGGACTACTTGAAGGTGACCAACCTGAGGTTGCCCAAGTCATTTACCCCCCTCCAGATTTTGATATATTGGATCAGCAAGTGCAATATATGTATAGTCCTTCAAAGGAAGTTGTAAATGTTATCTTTGGAAAGGTTGATAAGCCTGAGGTAAATTTGCAAGAACAGCAAGATGCTCTACTGTCAAAGAAAAGATTTAGAGAGCAGGCTGAGCTGAAGCCAGATTTTGAGCAGTGGAGTCCTACTTCCAGAAATATAATACTCACTGCATGGAAAGCTGTCAAAGATCAAGTTCATGAAAGGGGCAAGTGGTACAATGAGCAGGAATGGCAGAAGTATGAGACAAGACAAGAAGCCATTGTACAATTCAGAAGGAAAGCTAAGCTGGGAAGACTTCCACCTGATGCTATGGAGCCAAGCAAATACTTCCCAAAGCCTTTTCACTATTTTGAAAGGCAAAGGCTCAAGGAAGAAGCTAAGAAGAAAGCTGATCTTAAAGGAAAAAAGATGGCTGAAGAATCAGAAGCTCCTGTGACAGCTAAAATTAAATCTGGCCAAGGGATTGTTATTAGAGAGCCTAATCAATCCTGATAATGTTTAGTTCTTTCATAATGTTTTGTAATGATGTAATGTGATCTGTCAAAGAAAAACCATGTAATCAAACATTACCCATTAATAAACAAAATATTGTTAAATCTGTGATAGATTGTTTTATCCATGATGTTCTTATTATTTTGTTTATAATTAAATATCCCTGTGTATTGTCATTTATCATCATTTTATACTATTTCTAAATGGTGTATATCATTGGCTATAAGGGTTATGACTTCTCCAAATAGGGGGAGATTGTTGGGTACATTGGAAAATGTGTACCTGATTTGAAGAAGCCCAACCTAGCTCAATGATATACATCATGTTGTATTTGATGTTGTTTTGAGTTGACATGTGCAGGTAAAGAATTGTTAAAGTTTACAGGAAAAATTCTAAGTCCAAGTGTCGACACAAAGGAACATGTGTCGTCACATAGAAGAAAGTTGTCGACACAACACTGGGAAAGTGTGTCGACACAGAAGGTGTAAGTCGACACTACTCTGGGAAAAAGTGTCGACACATAACATAGTCTACAACAACACTGGGAAAAAGTGTCGACACAGAAGAAGTAAGTCGACACAACACTGGGAAATTGTGTCGACTCAGAAGAAGTAAGTCGACACAACACTGGGAAATTGTGTCGACACAGAAGAAAAACGTCGACCTCAACATTGGGAGAATGTGTCGACACTGAAGAGTATAGTCGATCTCAAGTTTGTCGACATCATCTGAATATGTCGACACAGAAGAAAATAGTCGACCACAAGTTTGTCACCAGCAGAATGTGTCGACACATAGTGAGTAAGTCAACACTTATTAAAGTTATGATTCTACAACAACTGTGTCGACACACAGGACTTGTGTCGACACACTGCAGAGTCAAAGACCAAGTTATTTTCAGAAGAAGATGTGTCGACACAAAGGCAATTTTGTCGACATCACTGAAGGCAGTGTCGACACCAAAGTTAATTGTGTCGACACAAATAGACAGATGATCTCGACACTTTCTGACAGACTGTTTCAACACTAAGGCACAGGACTTGTTTGAAGACTTGACAGCTGTGGGTTATCACCAGTTAACTGAAGTTGTCAGACTTGTCAGAAAACGGTTAGAAACCGGATCAGCCGGTTACCATGAAGAATGTCTATAAATAGACAGATTCAGAAGGAGAAAAAAAAAAGAACAACACACACAATTAAGAAGATATAGAACTGATCCTTTGAAATACATTGGAGAAGGGTTATATTCTACTCATTTCAAGAAAGTGCTAGGCACTTAAGAAGATCTTCTCCGGGAGATCTAAGAAGACTATCTAAGGATAGATCTAAGAAGAGTTCTAATCAGAATTCAGAAGAATCATTCAAAGTTCTGGACAGAGAGAGATCAAGTCAGAATTTGAAGAAGAAGAAAGAATCCATCAGTGGATTCTCAAGAAGCTGTTTGGAATCAACTCAGCTAAGTACATTTTCAAGAAGCTTTGAAGAAGGCTAAGAAACAGTTGATTGCATCAGCTGATTAAGAATTGTCATTGCCTCTTCTCTCTCAACTTGGCAAGACAATTTAAAACAATCTTTTCTATATTTCTGTAGGATCTGTTTATACAGATCTGAGTTGTAAGCCTATGTTATAAAGGCTGAGTGTAGGAGTGTTGAACTCTGAGTGGTAGGGCTGATTGCCTGAGTGTAGGAGAAGGATATTCTCTGAGTTGTAGGCCTTGGGGCAAGGCTGAGGTAGGGCAGTTGTGCCTGAGTTGTAGGAACCAGTTGGGTTCTGAGTTGTAAGATCTATTGATCTGAGATAAGTGGAAGTTTGGCCGAATCTAGCATACAGCTAGATAGGTGAAGGGGGAAAGTGGATGTACCCAGACCTTGGGGAACCACTATAAAACATAGTGCAATCTGTGATGTGTTGTTTTCTGTGATTGCTGTGTTTTTGTATTAGTTAATAAATTGAATTCTGTCTAGAAGTTTTAGAAAAAGAAGCAGGACCTATTCACCCCCCCCTCTAGGTGTTTAGGCTGCCTTGAAAGTTAAACTATCAATAGGGATGGTTCATTAGGGAACCTATAACTAAACATAGAATATTACTAGTATACTAGAGAATTTGGATCACATTTTTAGTTGTTCATTTTTTGTTCATATGGATTGTATTAATTATATATTATAGTATTTGTTTGCTGTATAATATATCTTAACATCTTTATCTTTTTTTAAAAAAGTTCTAAAGTAATGCCATCTTGCTCTCTCCTTTAGAAAATTAAAATTGGATTTGGACCTTGCAATTTTAAACATGTGTTTTTCTACTTTTTGTCTTTAAACATGTGTTTTTATACTTTTTGTCTTTAAACATGTGTTTTTCTACTTATCTTATTTATCATCTGCAGGAAGCAAAATGACAGTATTTCAGTTAGCTTTCTTTCTAGATCCTCCAAAATCGACAATAATTACTCACATAAGAGAGATGAATTGGTCGTTGATGATAGGATTAATGATAATGACTTTGTTTATAACATAGATGAAATGGCTCAAAATGTTTAATTTGACTTGGATTTGCCTGGACCAGAAACACCAACTATGAGTGGTCAGGCTTCAAACATTAAGCGCATATGGAACTTAAATGATTTTGATGTTGTGGCTTGCTTTGGCCTTTCGGGATCTAGTAAACGGCAGAAGGCGAATGAACCATTTCTAGAAAAAGGAGTTCAAGATGAAAAATTAGAAACGTGTAACAAATTTGAGTGGCTTAATCCTTCCTTAATTCGAGATGCAAATGGAAGGCACCCTAGTGACCCATTGTATGACCAGGGAACATTATACATACCAACTGATGCACTGAAGAAGATGTGAACATCTCAGAAGCAGTATTGGAGTGTAAAATGCCTATATGGACATCATACTCTTCTTTAAAGTTATAAGTGCTGTGTGAATCTTTCTACTAACTGTGTTTTACTATACCAAATTGTTATATGATCATTAGACAATGCTTTACTAAAAATTTATCATAGAGATGGCCTCACAATTTTAATGCCACTTTGTTATATTATTTGATGATTGTGTTGGGCCATTATAAAAATTACATGTGTTATATTAGTGTTGCTTTATACATGGATATTGCGATGAATTTGTGGTAAAGCTAGAATGGATATAATGGCAATAGTATCTGTAGAGAAATACAAAATAGAAATTTGGAAAATATTGTTGAATTTTTTTTCTTAACTCAATCATCTAAATACATGTATTTGTACAATTATATAGAAAGAAAAGGAGTGAAAGTCTCATTCTAAGATGTGAGACTAAAAACAAAGAGACGAAGAACCTATATACGAAGAATACGATGACGAAGAACTGATATCCAAAGAGATCATCATCGATCGGATTAATCCAAGAAAGGGGATGAACACATGTCAACTGGGACAAATATTACCTTTGAAGTGGACAACAGCAGCTGGTGCCCGCATCGATTATGTGAGAAATTACCCTTCAGAAATCCAGTTTCGCGCACTCGAACACGTCAATCTATCTCCAAGGAGTTCTGGAGTTGCGAGACCATTTTCTTCGCCTCGGGGAGCATCAAAGCCGTGGTCGAAGACACATGAAACATCTACATTGAGAGAGATCGCAGTGCAAAGTCAGCAGTGATAGAAACGAGCTATTTTTAGTTTTCAAAGGCAAATTTAGATCATTCATTTCGATTCAGTTAATTTTTACAGGTAGAGAAATAAGTTTTAGCATTCTTAATATTTTTTGTTTTTAAATGTAAAGAAAAAGATGAATATACATTTTATCTAGAAATTAAATGAGATTTCATTGGTTGATCATTTTCAGGAAAACAAGTTGGGCTAATTATTCATTTGCGCAGGTCAATGAGCTTTCTATCTTTCTTCGTTGGTCCTTACCTTTATAGAGGGCTTCGTTTTTGCTAAAATATCTGCACGCAGATCAAATGACCAATGTAGAAGAGTCACCTTCTATGGTGAAGATATCATCAATTTAGCTTTGTAGAAAGACAAGATTTGATCTTTACTTTGTTGGCTATACAATTCATGACATAAGACTTGTTTATTAATTCATTTATAATTAAAAGTTGGAATTTCATGAGATCTAGAGTATTTTGAAGGTGTTTTTTTTAAAACATAAATTAGTATTTGTCACGGCTTATAACTGTGGCAAATACTTTTTTAAAAAATGATGAGTTCACTTTTAGCCAGGGTTTCATACCATGGCTAATAGTTGGCTTATTTGCCATGGCATTTTTTCACATGGCTAATACTATTTGCTACGGCCAATTCGTGGCTAAAAAGTTTTAGCCACGCCAACTTTAACCCTAGAATTTTCCCGTGGCTAGACCGTGGCTAAAATGTTTTAGCCACGGTTTTGGTCTTTTTGCCAGGGAAATTTGCCCTGGCCAAAAGTCTGTTTTCTAATAGTAAGGTCATTATTGCTAAGTGTAGACCATTGTCAGTTTACAATGAGTCACTGAACACAGGACCATGCAATGTAATCCCTCATTGTGTGATCCATGGTGTTGACTCATGTGTAATCTCTCTATTGGGATACACTTCATTTTCAAGTACTAAGGAAATGGAAGAAAGTAAGGGTTATTGGCTTTCTACAAGAAGAAAAGGAAATTTTTCTGAAAAAATTTCGAAGTCCATTTCTCGAGAAATGAATAGTATTTCTCAAGAAGTCTAAGTATATTTCTCGAGAAAACAAAGCTGTTCTAGAGACAGCTTAAGATTTCTAAGAAAACTCTCAAAAACTATCTAAGTCCTTCTCTCGAGAAAAGCCCCAAAGATTTCTCGAGAAACTAAGTTCATTTATCGAGAAAGGCAAGTCGTTCTTGAGAAGTCGAATTTATTTCTCGAGAAGATAAGTCCTTTTCTCGAGAAACCAAATCTTTCTCGTGAAATCAATCCTTTAGTCCACAAAATTTTCGTTAAGTAAATTTTTCGAGAAGGTCAGGCCATTTCTCGAGAAAGCAATTTATTTCTCGAGAAATCATATCCTTCTCGAGAAATCTTTCTTTAATTCTAAATTTGCGCTAAGTTTCTCGATAAATTATGTCCTTCTCGAGAAATCAGGTTTTCACTTCAAAGAAATTTCATTATGTATTTTCTCGAGAAAGCCATGTCTTTTCTCGAGAAAGCAAATGATTTCTCGAGAAATCTATTTCTTCTCGAGAAATGAAGTTACAAATTTTTGGTTCTGAATCTGTGTGACGGATTTCAAATTTTATTCTAAGTTCCTCATGATTGATCCACGTGGATCTTTCCTTAATGACTTATGACCGTTAGACGATGATTTATATATATTCCTTTCAAAGGATTTGCTAACCCTAACAACAGAATAATTACAACAATCGAATCACATTCGCACTTTCCAAAATTGGGAGAAGCCTCCGCCTTCATCATCATTCTTCTCTGCCACTTTTTCTCGATCCAGCGATTCAACAGGAAAAAATATTCAACAGATCCAAGATTCAAAGATTCTTGAACATCTACTTGATCGTGTCGGATCCTGAGTTTTAAGATCAAGCTTTCTCGGGTTTTCTTCCTCAAACTTCTTCACCGAGATTTTCAGTTTTCAAGAAGGAAGATCTCTGAAGATTTCAGATCTGGAAGAGTAAAACTTTATTGTTGTTATAAAATTATTTTTAACTTTTGTAGGAGCTTTGTCTCCGAGATTGTAGGAAGTTTGTTCTTTCGAATTTGTAGATCCGTGTGTAAATCGAGTTTGTAGATCCGGTTTGTGGATCGAGGTATAGATCCGGTTGTGGATCGAGGTTTAGGAGAGTTTGTTATCCGAGGTGTAGGAGCATTGCTCCGAGTTGTAAGATTGTGATAATCTTAGAAAGGTGAAGTAGCCGAATCTATCCCTTCGTGGTAGATAGGTGAGGTGGGACAATGAATGTACCTAATACTAGGAACCACTTTAAATCTCTATGTTTGTGTGCTTTAACTTTTAGATAATTTTTATTCCACAAAAAGACACAAACATCACCTATTCACCACCCTCTAGATGGTTTAGGTAGACGCTAGATACTTTCCATTAGTATCAGAGGGGTTTTTGTTCAATAAGGCTAACACCTTGAAAAAGATCCCTAATCTAGTGTTCACAGATTCCGCATATTCACCATAGATTTAAGTAAAGACTTGTCATCTATGAAGCTACCGGTGTGCACCAAGGAGAACTTTCCCATGTGGAAAGAATAAATACGGTTCTACATTGAAGCTGCTGATCCGAGGATTTTTCAGATAGTGGAAGAATGACCACACATCCCTACACAGGCTTCAACGATGAATCTATCGATTATGATCCCCAAGAAGATGATGGATCTCACTAAGGATGAGATTGCCTTTGTCTCCCTAGACAAGAAGGCAAAGAATATCATACCAAGTGCAGTGGACGATTAAATGCTACAGAACTTATTCCAATGCAAATCTGCCAAAGAGATATGCGACTATCTTATTGTACTAATGGAAGGTACTGAAGAAGTGAGAGATGATCGCAGATTGTTGTTGAACCAGTAGTACGAAGCCTTCAAGCAAGGTGCCAATGACTCCATAGTTGACAGCTTCGAGAAGTTCTTTAAGAGAGTCAATGACCTCAGAAACTATGGCCGTGCATTCACTAATGGCAAGCTCAACGACAAGTTTCTAAGATTCCTGACTGAGGACTGAGACACAAAAGTTGTTGCCATTAGAGAATTCGGAAAGCTGTCGGAAATAGACCCTCAAAACCTGTTCGAAAAGCTGCTCTCCTATGATCTTCAAATAAATAATAGGAACTAAGAGGAGCAAAGTAACAAAATGTTTAACAGGGAAAAGTCTGTGGCTCTGAAGGCAGAAGGTTCGAGGAAATCTAAAGCTGTGTCACCCATAAGGACACTTTCTCCAGATACACTAGAAGAATCAGAGGCAAGCACGTCAAGCTTCGAGCTATCAGATGGAGAATTTTCCCTCATCTCCAAGCTATTCAAGAAGCTGCTCAGCAAGAGGAGGGAAATGAAAAATAATTCATTCTCTTCAGATTCCAGGAGATCACATCGTGACGGTGATTATATCAAGAAAAGCTACAACAAAGAGGACAGGTATAAATCAAAACTGAACAAATAGTATTCCTCTAACGTTGTTTGCTACTTATTTAATAAATCAGGTCACATGATTGCGGAGTGTCCGTATAAGAAGAAGGATAGATCCAGGAAGGACGAGAATAGATCCTTCAAAGGGAAGAAGAAAGAAGAAAAGAGCTTTGTTGCCAAGAAGTCGAAGACTCTCAGTGATAGTGACTCGAGTGAGTCATGCTCTGAGATCGAGGAAGCCAACTTCGGTCTCATGGCTCATACAGACGAGTAAGTTGGCAACTCTGAGTATCTCAGGAAGGTAAACTCGCACACGATACTCTCTGAATCTGAAATGTCCTCGAATGGTCATGATGGCTACTCTTCTGAAGAGGAAGGTGATTCTGAGTTGATGACTCAACACGAGAACCTTTTAATGGCTTTTGAAAAATTTTATAAGGTAGTCAAAAAGTAGTTAAAAGGGATTGCCTCCCTCAAGGCAGTTCAAACAAATCTAAAGGAGGAAATTGCAAAATTGCTTCCTCTCAGAGATGAAGTCCACTCCTTGAAATAGGAACTTAAGGGCTTTGCTGAGACGTTAGGTCTAAAAGAAAAATATCTTGATGAGCTGGAAGAAAAGTTCGCGGTGGAGAGAAAACTTATTGAGAGTTTCTCCAAGCCGAAGACTGTTCTCCCTCTCATCGATGCGTTTTTAACTCAGAAGAAGGGTAGTGGTCTTGGCCATGTCGCTGGAAAGGGTAAGGCTGCCAATAAGGCTAGTGCCAAATAAAAGGGGAAGGCACCCATGAGTCAACCTTTGTTCAGGAAAGTAATCTTCCTGACAAACAAGTTTGTCCTTGAGTCATCCTATGGTCAACATGCCAGACCTACTCATGTATAGCCCACTAATAGAAACTAGGGATGAACCCATCCTCGTGACTTTGGTGCCAGCATGTTCAAAGCACCTTATGAAGAAATTAAGTTTAAAAATCATGGTCCATATGTTTATGGCCATAACAATAAGAAGGCACCAAAAGCCAAAATTGATGTGCCTAAGAGCAAAGAGATGGGGAGCTCCTATATATGCTTCAACCAGGAGGCCTCCACCTCAACGAATGCTGCCCTACTAGACCTCAACTCCAAAAGGAAAAGCAAGAGTACAGAAGGAGGTACAATAGATTTGATTTTTGGTGTTGTGGTAAAGTTGGTCACTTTGGCGTAGATTACTGGTACAACCCCACCAATTTTGTAACTCCACGAGTTAGCTATGCGAGACTGACTACTCAAAAGGTTAATGTTCCTAGTAGTGTTCAGCTGACCAAGAACCAAGGACCCAAATATGTTTGGGTTCCTAAGGAAAAATGATCTGTTGTTGTAGGTATGTCAAAAGGCCAATAGAACTTCGATTTTGTATTTGGACAGTGGATGTTCTTGGAACATGACTAGGACAAGAAGCCTTTTGCGTGATTATACCCCAGTCAAAGATGGACCAAAAGTCATCTTTGGAGGTTAAGATAGGGGAACAACCAAAGGTTATGGTATGATTTCCAACGACGTAGTATCTTTCACAGACATGGCTTCTGTTGAAGGATTACACCATAATCTCATAAGCATAAGTCAACTATGTGACAAAGGCTACATCGTTGAGTTCTGCAAGGACAAATGTTTGATAAAGTTGTCTGCAAATTTTTAGACGGTCTTAACAAGCACTCAGAGTAGAAATATTTTCTGTTTAAATTTCCTTTGCTTAAACATTTCTACCCCAGTATGTTTCATTGCAAAAGATAGTGTGTCTCTTTGTGACCAATGACACAAGAGATTAACACATATTAATTTCAAAACCTTAAACATGCAATTTTATCACAACTTAGTGCGTGATGCCCCCAACATTAAGTGCCTTAAAGAGAGTCCATGTCACTCCTATCAAATGAGTAAGTAAACACGGGCTACCTTCAAGTGTATTGCTGAAAAGGATTCTTCACGAAGCTTATACTTGCTTCGTATGGACTTATTCGGTCCTATGCCAATTCACAACTTAGGAGGTAAGGTCTATACGTTAGTCATTATTGATGAGTACACATGTTTTACTTGGGTGTTCTTTCTGAAATACAAGTCAACACCTTCGATTCTTTCACTAATTTTGTCCGGCAAATTCATAACGAATTGGAATACTTAGTGGTCAAAATCAGAAGTAACCATGGAACAGAGTTTGAGTCTGGTTCCATGACAAAATTTTGTGAAAGACAAGGTATCTTTCATGAGTTTTCCTCTCCACGCACTCCATAGCAAAATGGAGTTGCTGACATAAGGAATAGAACCCTGATTGAAGCATGTACAACCATGTTGAACGACGCTTCACTTCTGGAGTACTTCTGGGCTGAAGCATGTATAATAAGGCTTATCAAGTGCAAAACAGAGCACTCATCAACAAAACTATTGTAAGACTCCCTATGAGCTATTGAAAGGCAAAAAACCGACTGCGTCCTACTTTAGAATTTTTGGATGTAAATGCTTCGTACTTAATAATGGGAAGTATTACCTCACGAAGTTTAGTGAAAAGTGTTTCGAAGGTATTTTTGTAGGATATAGTTGCCATAGTAAGACATCAAATTTTCAATAAGAATTCTCTAGTGGTAGAAGAGTCAATAAATGTTGTATTTGATGAGACTAATATGCTTCATAGCAGCTCGTCTAGTGTTATTGGTGCAGATGCAGGTACCAGGTTCAAGGAGCTAAGCTTGGATGAAGCTATTAAGGAACAATCTCCAAGTTCAGTGAAGATTGTCGATCCAGGCTTGGTGGATGAAGAACCCATAGAGGAAGAATTACCTCAACCCATAGAGGTTGCACAAGATGCTGCAGAGCCTGCTGGAGGGAGAGCAAGGAACCTAGGGCTCAGACACCTAAGAGATCACCCAACATATCCGATCATTGGAGAGCCAGATGACGGCGTTAGAACTAGAAGAGGTAAAGCTAATGAGGTTTTGCATCTTAGTTTTCTGTCACAGGTTGAGTCAAAGAAATTCGAAGAGACAAACAAAGATGCCTCTTGGATCATGACAATGCAA